>CAMZMU010000068.1:29228235-29908829 GCA_947311845.1 Poa pratensis
GTTGCAGGTACTGAGTTGACAAAGAACGTACCCAGCACAACATCTGGCACATCCTGAGCTTCTTCAGCAATGTGAGGTGCAGCCGACCCTTGGCAACAGCAACATTTCCGTGGGTGTGCGGCATTCTTGCCATTACCATTTCCATTGCGGCCTTGACCATTGTTCCGTGCAGTGGGGCGCTGAACATTCCTCTTGGGATTGGGGCATTCCCTGGAGTGTGACCTTTGTTGCCACATTCAAAGCAGACAACATTGGCATTGGGGTTGAAGTTGTTGAAGTTTCCTCTAGGACGGTTATTGTCATTGGGGCGGTTGAAGTTGTTTGGGCGGTTAGGGAAATTGGGGCGTGGAGCTTGGGGTGGTCGATAGGCAGGTTTGGGGCTTTGCTGAAAGATACGAGGATTCTGACTGCTCGAACCTTCCTGAGCATTCATCCTCCTCTTGCGACCTTCAAACATAGACTTGCGCTTGGTTTCCAGCTGGATGGCTTTGTCCACAAGTGACTCCAGGTCACGGAAGTCATGGACAACCAAAGCACACTGCAGTTCATCATGCAGCCCATTCAGGAAACGCTCCATCTTCTTCTCCTCTTTGTCGGTGTCCTCTGGAGCATACCGAGATAAATCGGTAAACTCGTCAAGATAGCCGACTACATCTCGACTTCCCTGCCTCAGCTTGCGGAATTCATCCTTTTCCTATCAATGAGTCCACCAGAAATGTGCTTCTTGCGAAACTTCTCCTTGAACTCAGCCCAGTTGATGATGTGGTCAGCCTGCTGGAGAGCCTTGGTAGCTTCCCACCAAGCTCGTGCAGGTCCATCAAGATAGTGGGTTGCATACAGCACCTTCTCATTGTCTCCTACAGCAGCAACTTCCAGATTGTTCCCGATAGTAAGAAGCCAATCATCGGCTTCCAGTGGGTGAAGTCCCTTGGAGAAGGTAGGTGGGTTGGTCTTCTGGAAATCGCCTAAGGTGGATCGCTGGTTCTCATTGCCATTGCCATTACCACCATTGTTGTTGTTGTTGTTGTTGTTGTTATTGTTGTTGTTGTTATAAGCGGCTGCAAGTTGTTGCAGGGCAGTGAGATGAGCTTGACGCTTGCCGGGCATTTTCACGTTCCTCCATGATAAGAGCGAGAAGTTGGGCGGGGGTTGGGTCCGGTGGTGGTGGTGCTGATCCTGATCCTTCCGCATTGCTGCGACGGGGCGGCATCCTGAAGCACACCGGGTATAAGAGGCAAGGCAAGAAAAGTTCGACTAAGGGAAAGACGATTTCACAAGTGGTTGATTATTTTAAGGATTTATGAAAATATTTCACACAGATCTAACAAGACAAACATACTTATGTTTCACAAACATCCCATCAAGGAGTTCAAACAACATCAAGCTTACAACCTCAAGCTTACAACATCACCTTACATCTAAGATACATAGCATCTGGTTTCCAAAAGAACCACTACTTCTACTCGACTTGTGATAGGGGTCAACCTAATCCTGCGGTAGTGATCAAGTCACTCGCCTACTGAGGTGGAACCTCCAGCTCTAACACGTCAGCGTCTGACTGGTAGAGTGGCTCCTCGGGATCCTCCTCCTCCTCGAGAACTGCCTCGAGTGGCTCCTCCTCCTCGTCAACTAACTCCTCCTCATCATCCTCCTCCTCCTCACAATCCATCTCCTCCATGAAGTCATCATCGTCACTAAGGAAAGCGTTGTTCTCCTTGCGGAGATCCTCGCCCTCCTCCCCATCTCGTCAGTATGGTGCTCTAGATCCTCGATCAACTCGTCCTGCTCTGCTACCTTCTTGCGGAGCTCCACGATGGTCCTCCTCAGCTGGGCCCTCTTCGTGAGAAGAGCGACCTTCTCCTCCAGTAGCTTCTCCTCATTCTCGCGAATCTCAACAAGCGAGATGCGATCAAAGTGAAGCTGAACTCTAGTGCGCATAAGGTCATCCTGGGTGTTCTGAAGTAAGAGCTCCATGTCCGTGATGTAGCTCCCAAACATCGGGTGGCAAGGGGAAGGAGTAGGGTGTCCGTCGCAGTTGCGCCTCCCGTAGAACCAGAAATGGGAATCTGCCAACTCCGCCTTGTGCTCCTCACAAAGTCGGGCTAGCATCCTCTGTGCGGCAGTACAGAGACCGTCAACCCAGGTAGAAGCCTTGGTGGTGAAGACGAGTGTCCTGGAACTGGGAGACTTGATGTTCCTGCGAACTGACGACTTGATGAGCCAGCTTAGCCTTCTGACACCGTGAACGTCAATCTGAGCTCCCTCAAACTCTGGAGCGGGGCAACCTAACAGCTTGCTCAACTCGAACAAGTCACTCTCGAATGTCAGCTTGCTATCCTTCTCAAGCTGAACGAACTCGGTCCAGTGGAGTGCCATCTACAAATTTTTAAGTTAGTATCTGACGAGTGTATCGAAATTTAAAATGTAGTGAGGCAACAAGTGAGTCAAAATTTAAGTTTAATGAGAAGTGTGCATAATTTTAAGGATACAAAGGAAAATGTAATATTTAATGGGTAATTTTTTTGCAGAAGTAAGAGGATTAGAGATAAGCAGTTTTTCGAAAATACTTCACTCCTTTCTTTTAGAAATTAATCTTTTTGATAACATTTGTCTGACGACCATGCTAACTAAGGTTTCCTAAAGTCAGGATGGCTCTGATACCAAGTCTGCGGGGACCCCGGACTAGCTGTCCGAAATACCCGATTATGCTTAACACAATCCCGTGATCAGTCTGTCGTTGCACATAATCCGAATTGGATACCAAAGTTTACATCCATTACAATACCGAATAAAAAGTCTTACATAAATGGTCATTTAGACCAAGTTCTTACATAGGTGCCTTCATGGACCAAACCAAAATATCAGCGGAAGCTACAGAGTGGTAGACATCATTCTAACGACGACGATCCGACAGGCAGCTGACTTGTGGAGATCCTTAGTTCGCATAGAAGTCACCATACTCCTGCTCGGCGTAGTGCTCCTCCTCGTAGTCTGGCTAGGACAATAGCCAGGGACGAAACCAATATGAGTACATTTGAATGTACTCGCAAACTACCCCAACATGAGTATGTACTAGTTTTAATTTAATTTCAAACTTTTATTTTCTTAAAACATCTCTATATCTTTATTGAAAAAGGTAAGAAGAGTTTTGTAACCATCTTTGAATAAAATCATCATTTTATCTGTTTCTCCAAAAACTCCTGCTTTTCCAACCATAGTTCACTGTGGTTCCCTTTTCCATCGACAACCTCATACCGATCCATAGGTATAGGTACACCATTTCATTTTTTTCCTTTTTAAAACTCAACTCTTTTCAAAACTTGCACAAAGGTCAGAGTAGGGCCTCCCAACTGTCCATATCCGAGGACTCGGCTATTCGAATAGTTTTTAACCCTCTGGAGAGTTAGCACGTTTTTATCCACATCCATCCGGTAATTCAGCGTGTCAGCCACGTCCCGCCATACAAGGTGTATGCGAAGTTGAGCCACCGGCCATAGCTCTCTCCTTTGCTCATGCTAGTATAGGATCCTACCCATATGATAATTCCCATCGACACTCAGTCAGGTCCCCGTCGGCAACCCTAAGTGTGAGGACTCATATGTTTTTCCCGGCAACCACATTTATGAAGTCTTCAATCCTCTCCTTATCTTTCCATAGAGTTTGAGCGAGGACCCAGGTCAGGGGAGTTCACTAACCATCCCCTCATGCATAACGGAGTCATCTCCGTCGATGAGGTATCCCATACTAATAAGAGCAAATTATATGACTAAGCCCCTCCCATATTTGGTGAATGTGGTCGCACAGAGTATCGGCTGGTTGACGTAAGTACAAAGACACAATGTGCATTTTTCCCAAATAACTCAATTATCCACTTCTTCAGTTCAACACCGACATCTCGGTAGTTCACCTCCACAAGTATTTCCAAAGGAGTTTTGAATAAACAACATTGTTTTCCATCCTAAAGTTTTATATAAACTACATAGGGTGGCAAAATAATATCCATATACTTTTCGAAAAGGTTTTGTAAACCATTGCCTTAAGAGTAATCATTTGATCAAAGTAGATGCATATATATTTAGGTGCAAGCTCAGAGTAGCTTGCCTTGCTCAGCAAAGTGGCCTTGATCTTGATCTTCAGGTTCAACAAATTCCCCCTCCTCGATAAATCCAGCAACGTTCTCGTCTAATCGATAAACAAACACATACAAGCAATCACTAAACTACTCAAACACATCACAACATCACAACATCACAATCCTAAATGCTCTAAATAGCCACTGCATTCATCAAACAATCCAATTTGATTTCAATTAATTGATCTAAACAAATTTATTTATGTCCAAATTATGGCAGAAACTTGTGGAACATGTTTAATTGCACAACTTGAGTTATGTTGGTCACAAAAATAGAAACTAAAATTCTATGGAAAATACTGATGTGTAGAAGACAACCCCATTTGATTTGGAGTCATTGGAGTTGCTAAACTCCCTACACAAAGGTTTTAGTCCAGTAACTTAGTAATCAAGTTTTGGCTACCAAATAAGTTATGTTGCTCCTAAAATTAAATCCTTTTAGGGGGTAAACATGACTAAATGTGATCCAACAAAATTGGTCCTAACTCATTTGGGTCAACCATTAAACATATTTATTTGTTTTAGTCCAGAAGGGTTTATCTTAGAGTCAACAATTAACATTGCTTAATTAATTGTACCAAAATTAGGGAAGCTAATACATGGCAGTACTAAGCTAAAAAAATTCGTTTGGAATTATTTGGACTAACAGAATATCAGAAACAAACAAGTTAAATTTTAAACCTTCTGTAGTATTTTTAATAATACTTTTTAACTATTTATTTAGATGACACGAGACCAATTGGGTTTGTTAAACATTTTCATAAGCTTTTCAGAACAATTGGATTTGATTTATTTGGATGCCTAAATCTCAAGTTATTGATTTTTGAAGTTAGGTCCAGTACTGAATTCTCTGAAAAAACTAAATTCGAAAACCTAACTGTTCTGGATAAAGTTCAAATCCCTGACAGGTGGGCTCCACCAGTCAGTGACTCAACGAGCGCTGGAAAATTAATAAAACCCTGACGAGCGGGGCCCACCCGTTAGTCTCTCTCTCTCTTTCTTTTAACCGAAGCGGTACGCGTCGTTGGATCGAGATCCAACGGCCCACGATCAAAGGCATCGGCGGCGACCTAAAATCGGCGGCGCTGCCGCGCCGGCGACGGCGAGGTGGAAGGATCTCTCACCTAGGGGGCTCGGGAGGTCACGGAGATGATGCAGATCGACGGCGGCGGCGTGTGGGAAGCTCCTGGCTGAATTGCACTTGCTGGGGTGGGCTGGTTCGTCGGCGGCGAGCTCTCGATCTTCCACGGCCACGGGCAGCAACTCCGGCGAGGTCCAACGGTCACGTCGGGCACTAATCAAAGGGAAAAAAGGATGGGGTGAGTGCAGGGAGAGAAAGCAACACGGTGCAGGGGTTTGGGAAGGAAATGGGGCAGCCCAACGGCGTGGCCACGGTCGCCTTCTACCTCAGACACGGCGAGGTCGCAGGCAGCGTGCACGCCCTTCTGGCGGGGCACAGAGGGGAGTGGAGTGGGTGTGGTGCGGTGTGGTGTCTGTGGCGAGGCTCGTGGGTGGTTAAATAGGGCAGGGCCGGCGTATCGTGGACGGAGCGCATGGACAGCGTCCATGGCGCACCAGCGAGATCTTTTCTCGATTCCTCGGTGACGCATGTGATAAGCTCAAGGAAGAGGGGTCTGGGTGGTCCGGGAGCGAGCTGGGAGCAGCTATGGTGTCGGGTGCGTGTCGAGGTGCAGCGGGTGGGGCGAATTTGGCCGGCGCCGTCCGAGCTCTCCACGGCGGGCAACGGGGGACAGGGGCGTAATGGCGAGGGGAGAGGTGCTCGAGCGCGAGCAGAGAGTGCAGAGGCGACGAGCGTGGACGAACGCGAGCGAGGGGGGGCCTGGGGCCCTGGGAATGGCGACGATGACCACGGCGACAGCTACAGCGAGCTAGAGGTAGGAGACGATGACGTTTTCGCAGAACGCCCCTGGACTTTCTTTTCCATTTACACTAGGTCCTCCTCTGCTTCTTTTATTTCTTTTTAATTCCAGTAGCTTTTCTAGGATTTATTTGGGGCACTTAAGCAATTTAAAAAATTCACAAATATTTGTGAGGCTTCCACATAGCATGTAGTAGCTCCACAAAATTTGACATTTCAAAATAAAATGTTTTGAATCATTTTTGTTCATAGGGTTTTAATTATGGAATTTTGTTTTATTTCCATTGTTTTTACTTTTGAATTTTAAAATAGTTGTAAAATACTATTTGAGAGAGATAAGTAGTAAGGATGAAATGGGAGTGTGTACATTACCACTCCACTGAATTTTATTGTGAAGGAAAACAAATTCTCACTTGGAGAATTCTATGTGACACTTGTCACATTATTTTCTTGCTTTGCTTTTTATTTTATTTCCCTTCTTTTCTTCATGTTTTTCCTTAGAGCAAGAAACACACAAAAGCAAGAAATAAACAACACAAGCAAGAATATGAGATCAACACATATAATTTAGCAAAAGTTTTTGTTGGCTCTCAATTTTGGAACTAATAATACTTGTTGATAATTTTGGGATGTTACAGAAAGAAACCAAGGTTATCGAACCAGTAGGAGCAGCAACTCTTCAGAAGGTTGTTGGTGGCGCCGTTACTCCATCACCAACGCGGAACCTGCACACAACATAATCAAACTACTTTACCCCAACGAAACAGTGAGGTTGTCAATCTCACCAGCTTGCTGAAACAAAGGATTAAACGTATGGTGTGGAAAATGATGTTTAATTGCAGAGAATGAAAAGGAACAGTTTGCAGTTTGTGGTTGTTTAATCAGTGTAAAAGAATGGACCGGGGTCCACAGTTCACTAGTGGTGTCTCTCCATAAAAGATAACTAACATGTTGGGTGAACAAATTACAGCTGGGCAATTGACAAATAGTGAGCGCATGATAATGCATATACATGACATGATGACTCCTATGATATTTAATTGGGCATTACAACAAGATACATAGACCGTTATCCAACAGCATCTATGACTAATAATTCACCGCCGGGTTGTCATCCGAGTCCCCCGTTGGTATTAAGTTGCAAGCAACGGATAATCGCATTAAGTAAAGCGCGTAATGTAAACAAACACATATGCCCGTGGACATAGCATCGTTAGGTTATCCCTAGTGGCAACAGCACATCCACAACCTTAGAACTTTCTGTCACTGTCCCAGATAAAATGGAGGCATGAACCCACTATCTAGCATAAATACTCTCTCTTGGGGTTACAAGCATCTACTTGTCTAAATCATCTACGAGTAACGGAAAGCATGCAAGATCTTAAATAACATATAAGATAGATTGATAATCAACTTGACATAGTATTCAATATTCATCGGATCCCAGCAAACACAACATGTAGCATTACAATAATATGATCTTGATCATGTAGGGCAGCTCACAAGATCTAAACATGATGGCACAAAGTGGAGAGACAACCATCTAGCTACTGCTATGGACACGTAGTCCAAGGATGAACTACTCACGCATCATCCGGAGGCAGGCATGGCGATGTAGAAGCCTCCGGTGACGATTCCCCTCTCCGACAGGGTGCCGGGAAGAGGTTCTGAACCCTCCCGAGCTAGGGTTGACGGCGGCGGCGTCTCTGGAAATTTTCGTGGATATTTGCTCAGGCACTTAGGGTTTTCGCGTCGGGGGGAATAAGTAGGCGAAAGGGCGGCGGCTGGAGACCCCGAGGGGCCCACACCACCCTAGGGCGCGTTAGAGGGGGGAACCGCGCCCTAGTGGCGTGTGGGGCCCTGGTGGCCCTCCTCTGTTGCTTCTTCGCTCCGTCAGGCGTGTTCTGGAAAAATAGGGACCCCCGTGTAGTTTCGTCCAATTCCGAGAATATTTCCAGACTAGCTTTTCTGGAATACAAAAACAGCAGAAAACAGGAACTAGCACTTCGGCATCTTGTTAATAGGTTAGTCCCAAAAAATGTATAAAAGTGATATAAAGTAGATGCAAAACATGTAGCAATTGGTATAAAACAAGCATGGAACATCAAAAATTATAGATACGTTTGAGACGTATCAAGAACAAGCAATGAACCATTCACATATCAAGGTTTAACACAATAAAAGCTTATTGAGTAGTGGCAAACTATGTTCTTGGTCAGAGAACATTAACACTTCATTCTTATCTTTCTAGAAGGGTCTATATAAGAGCTATTAATTCAGAAAATAACACATGCTTCAACTATCAATTAGGCTTTAAATGAATTGGAAACTCTAAGGATTATATTTCAGAACAAAAGTGCAAAAGCTAACACAAAGGATGATGTCAGTTTAGTAATGCTCAACTTGCAAATTGTTTACCACATGGATAATGTCAATGTAATGTAACATGATCAATCATATCAGCTAGATATGTAAATAACTGTATCTCAACTCAACATAATATGTTTGCTCATCGAGAATAGAGGGGATAGGTAAACCGACTCAACATAAAAATAAAAGATTGGCCCTTCGCAGAGGAATCAGGGATTAACATGCGATAGAGCTTTTCAAGTTTTCGAAAATAGAGGTACAAAAATAAATTTGAGAGGTGTGTTTCGTCAACGACTGGCAGCAAAATACTAATCATCTTCCATGCTAAACTTTAGTTTCCAGACTTTTGAGAGCTATTGTTTATTCTTTTTGACACTCCTCCCCACCTTTATGTTACACAAACCATGACTAACCGAATTCACGGGTGCCTGCAACTTTCATCAATCCATGGAGAAGTGCCTTTGTTTATTTATTCATTTATTTCTTTATTTATTATTGTGGACTTGAGGTACGTTTGCCAGCTCTCTTGTGGTTTCAAATGAGCGCAGATTCCATACTCATCGAGTGAATAAGGTAGAAGAACCTGTTTAGCATGGAAGATAACTAATACCTCACTACTTCCTCATGAGTTGAGAACAGAGGCACATAAGAATAGTTTTGAAGGATTTAAAGGTAGCACATTAAAATTTACTTGGAGTGGCGGTGAAATAGAACGTATAGGTTGGTAAGGTGGACACTCGTGGAAGGTTTTGGCTCAAGGTTTGGATGCACGAGCAGCATTTCCGCTCAGTGCAGGGTTTAAGGCTAGCATAGGCTTTATAGCAAACAAAGAGGGTTGAGCATAGGCTTTATAGCAAACAAAGAGGGTTGAGACATACAAGTCAATTATAACATCCATGCAATAAGATCAAACATGAAACATTACATTGTCTTCCTTGTCAGCCTAACACTTTTAATCATGAAAATATAAAACTAGAGAGCTCACAGGCATAAAAGATATCCAAGATAATATATTTGCATGTGAAATTTCCTTCTTTGTTCTAAGCCTTTCATGAATTGTTGATAATGACCAATGCTATGTTTGCAAAAACTCAACAAGATTTTAATGCTAAGCCCAATGTAAAGTCAAAACTTCTCAAAAGATCAGCCTATAAGATTGATTGCAATAGCTAGAATACAAGGTGCGGAATAGTAAAAAGAAGACTCATATCATTATTCCATTATAAAAAACCACACACCAACGGATACATAGAAAACTCACTATGACGGAGTGACAACACACTTCGGAATCGACTATCCTATACGATAACTTCCCTAATCATGATATGACCACATGACGACATAAAAGTAAAAAGATTGATAGAAGATAAAAATACCGGGGCAGCCCCCCCAAGCTTGGAACAAGCCAAGGGAGTGCCTTTACCCATGATACTCAAGCTTGATCCCTTGGCGATGCATTAATATCCTTGACAAGCTTCTCAATAATCTCCTTCAGATCATCAATTTAA
Organism: Poa pratensis; assembly: GCA_947311845.1. Classification (NCBI taxonomy): domain Eukaryota; kingdom Viridiplantae; phylum Streptophyta; class Magnoliopsida; order Poales; family Poaceae; genus Poa; species Poa pratensis. The sequence continues at coordinate 29,238,125 of CAMZMU010000068.1, forward strand.
CTCCCAAGGTTTTGGATCAGCTAAGCATTGCGTTCAACTCTATCCATAAGTATATCTGTGGTGGATCCCCAGTTTTTGTAACACTCTGACTGTGAGGCAAAGAGCCCCAAATAAACGCCCAAAAAATATATACAACAAGTTGCAAAAACATAAAAATACAAAAAAGGGGAGGGCAGAAGTAGCTAAAACTCACTATACAAAACCCACTAAGGAAGACTAGAGATCCAATTCGACAGGCTGTCCCTCAAATTACTCTTGATTCTATACTTTAGTAAAGAGACACCATGAATGAAACCACCATTCCACTTAGCAAAAGAGGGTCTCTCTGACTGAAAAATGCGACCATTTCTTTGCCACTGTATATGCCTACAAGCCACTATCAAGACTTACATGAAGAAAGGGTTGTTAAAGCTCCTTTTGGCATGCAAGATAACAGAGGGAATATCCCCCCGCATCAATCCACTCTACCTGCAAATAATTCCAAACACGCTGACTGAAATTACAGGTGAAAAAAAGATGTTGTCTATCCTCATAAAATCTCCAGGGGCACATAACACAATGTGTATCCTTAGATACATTCCAATGCCGTCTCTTTAGTAAATCCCTAGTGTTCAAGCGGTCTCTCAACAACAGCCATGCAAAGACTTTAACTTCATGGTGCAAGCTGATTTCCAAATCCAATGAAAAATGCTGGGGACAGAAATATGACTATGGATATGACCGTAGAACCTGGACGAGGTATATTTGGGCCGCCAGCAAAAAGTCCAGACATCAGAATATTCACTCTGAGGGTGCCTGGACAGTAAATCCGGGAGATTAATATATTCCTCATATGCTTGTCTAGAGAGAGGGAGGTGAAACAGAGAAGCAATCTTGTGAGTGACTAAAACTTCAGCAGCCGAGATATCCTCCTTCATAGCATAAGAAAATATCCATGGAAATTTAATTTAAGAGGCTGAGCAGAGTCACCAATCGACACTTATCTAGCCAAAATAAAATGGAGTCACCCAAACCATGCGAGATCACTGCAACAGCACGAAATTGTCCACCCATTTGAGCACATCTTGCCACCAAAAAGAGCCCATTAGATTTTCAGCATGAGGCACCTTATTCTGGTAGTATGCATGCCACACCAAATTAACCCAAGGAATATCCACCTATGGTGCAAAAGCCGTATTGCCCAGCGCATGACTCACCAAGGGTGGCTGCTTATTTTGAAACTGAAACGATGCAGATCGTCAAGATTCACTTGATGCCTTGGAAGAAGTTCGCGATCTAGCAGCTTCAAGATCAGCAATATATCAGCAAGACCTATGCCTCTATCATAGCCGTAGAGTTCAAAGTCGCACTTTTCAGGAAGGTGACTTAGTCCTTCGTCTTATACAGAAGAAGGATGGGATGCACAAGCTGAGTCCACCATGGGAAGGACCGTTTGTTGTTAGCAAGAACCTGAACAACAATCCTACTACCTCATTGGCATACGAGAAGAAAATAAATCTCGCACGTCTGAGGAAGAAACTCCCAGGCCATGGAATATAGCTCAGCTGCGCCCTTATTACACATAGGTTCATTGTAAACACTATGTTATTATTATGATCAATGGAATAAAGCCGGCATCTCTGGAACCCGGATTGTGTAGCTTCACATGCTTATCATTGTTTGGTTGAGTCTTTATTTTTTAATCATTGATCATTGGTTACCTGGGGGCTGATAACACAACAAGTTCAGTTCATAACCCTCGAATCCGGCCTATGTCCAACTCTATTTCTTGGTTAAACTTGCATGTAAGTCAAATGCTACGTGCAATCTTGTGACCCAGATGTGCACCTGATAAGTTTATCGGCTATGATTGCCCATTGCGGACTTAGCTGACCCTAAACTTACCAGAGCCAGATGCACTGGAATAAGTCACGTGATAGCCGGCTTCACAAAAAAGCAAAGATAAACCAAAAGGGCCATCAAAGCTAGAAATTGCAATAAAACTTAAAAAAGTATTTATTACATCACGCAAATTCAACGGGTGTACAGACACACCTTCCAAACGAGACTTAAAAAGTTTTAACTTATTACAGGCTCATAGAGCCGAATTTATTGTCTTTTGTAGAGCCAAACTCTACTCTGCAGCTTCATACCCGGCAATAGATTTTGCCGAGTCCACTACCTTCTCCTGAGCGGAGCCGGCTAGGTCGTCCTTCTGGCTTTGCTCTTGGTTTTTTCTAGTTTCCTCTGGATCTTTCTAGCCAGCTTCAGTTGTCTCCTTGGTGGTAGCAGCTTCAGCGCCCTCATTGCTGGCTGCTCCTCCATCACCAGCACCATCTTACAGCTCCTCAGGAGTCCAACAGAGAAGAGGCAAAGCTTCAATGGGAAATTCCTCGGGATCGTCATCCTGAACGATGGCCCTGTTTGGAGCCTGTATATCTAGAGTGGTGGAGCTAGGTTTGGTCACTAGAGCCAGTGCGGGGTGAGTTTTGGTTGAAGCCAGAGGAAGAAGATCAACGGCAGCTGGACGAGGTGGATCCTGACGCTTATTATTTTCATCGTACCAAGACTGAAACTTGGACAAGTCCAGATTATGAGCTATGGTGGTAGCATGGCGCCGGGTCTCCCTATCGATCCCCCCAAAGTCAGATTCTGTGAAGGGTGTATTGTCAACCATGGTCTCAGGGAACACACCAGCCATAATTTCCAGGTTCAGTTCAGGATGATATGCCTTAGCCAGATCCAGTGTACGCATAGCACCTTTGCGGCATGCCGAGAGTCTCAACTCCTGGATCCATTTAGGCACAGTGGATAGTTCCTTCAGCATGTCAGTAAGCCTAGTTAGTGGCTTGGACCAGCCCCTCACAGCCTTGATACAAGAAGCACCACCAAAATAGAGTTGCTTGATTAGAGTATACAGGGCTTGCAGCTTGATCACAGGAGTTTGTAAACAGTTTCCATGTTTCGGTCCTAAAAAAACAAGGGAATAGCAAAGTCAAAAACAACAACACATATTGCCAAGTCTAGAAAATGCAGAAGAAATCTGGCTTAGCAAAGGCAGCGGCAGTCATCTGGCTCAGCGGCTTCATAAGAGAGTCCAATCTGGCTTCAGCAAGTTTTAACTTTTCTGCGTCCTCTGCTCTGGCTTTCCATAATTCTTCTCCCTTGGCAAAGTCAGCTTGGCACTTCTCCAAAGTGGTTGTGACTGTGTTCAGAGACGCTTCATAGTCACGAACCAAATCTTCAGCTCTGCCGCGTCTATCAGCTTCTTTGGATAGCATTTCTTCCAACTTCTAGCTCTTGCCGGCTTCAGCAGCTAACAACTCCCTTAGCCTAGCTATTTCCTGCCCAGCTGCAGCTGCATATTTCTGCAGACCTAAAATTTGGAGATTAGACTCAGATTTTCAAAAGTTCCGAGTTGCTGTGGGAACAACGAACCGGTGCTTGGGGGCTACAGTGAATTAATTTCAAAGCAAAGTTACAAACTTATTAAAGTGAAAGTCCCAAGTTGTTGTGAGAAACAACGAACTCGGCACTCGGGGGCTACACTACTTAGATTTTATTCATGCAAAGTTTGATAAGTCCCGAGTCACTGCAGGCAAAGACAACCCGGCACTTGGGGGCTATGATAACCCACAAGTATAGGGGATCGCGTGTAGCCTTTTCGATAAGTAAGAGTGTCGAACCCAACGAGGAGCTAAAGGTCGGATAAGTAATCTCTCAAGTTCTATCAACCACTGATACAACTCTACGCACACTAAACGTTTGCATTATCTAGGAAATAAAACTACAGTAGCAATACGGGTATGAGAGGTAGTTTTGCAAGATAATAAATACAAGAAAGTAAAAGTTAGTGCTGCAGCAATAAAGTACACTATGTAACCATATACTAACAGTACCATGAGTGTGGAAAAGTGGTGGTAATTGTGATGGCTTTGTCCAAGATTAATTAGTGAAGGTACTTGGTTCATTGTCCTCGATGCAGTTTTCTATGTGGGAGAGGCTAAATATACATGCACTCCACTACTTGGGATTACAAGTACTATATGATTGGATTGTTAGCAGGCATCCGCAAATACTAACAATGCATTAAGGTTTCCCCAACCATAACCTTAAGTTCATGGTCCTCTTACTCCCATACGTGCAACTAATCGGTTCGCGTTCTCAGGTTTCTGTCACTCCGCAGAACTTCCCCCGCTTCGTTTACAAATACTACCAACCCTACGGTGTTTGATCCATGCGCGCACAAATATAATGGACACCAAAGGACAGTACCATATAGACATACAACTCTAATGAACCTCATGCATTCAATTAAGCAATCAAAAGACAAATAAACTACGGAAACATGATGTAAATCATAGGATAAATATTATAGCATCAAACACCATGTTTACATAGGACGGTACAGAGGTTTATGGGAGGATGAACCACTGAATACAAGGAGGAGATGGTGATGGAGATTGCGGTAAAGACGGCGGAGAGGGCAGCGAGGAGCGCAGGGCGGCGGTGGTGGCGCCGGCGGCGCGGGGAACTCCTTCCCGCCGTCGGCATCCATGGGGGAACGCCGCCCCTTAGCCTCCCTCCTTCATGGCTTCTTGGGAGCCCCCCCCATGGAGATGGGATCCATGGGGGAGGCAAAAACGTGGCTTTTGGTGGCTGAAATTCGTGGGTGGAGGAGTCCTCCACGAGTTAGGTTTCCTCCCTTTATATATCTTCTCGGATTTCCGTCACCCCCTTTTAGGGTTCCACCAAAATGGGACTACAGGCCACGTCCGAACTCCGATTGGGCTGATATCAGGCTTAAAATCTTCGTATGGAAAATTGTGACAACTTTGTTTTCGGGGAGACTTCCGTTGGACGTCATCTTCGAGGGTCAAACTGACAATCTCCGTAAAATGTTCTCAGACAGATTTCAGGAAAGTCCCAATTCGACCCCAACAAGGTTTCCTCTTGTATTCTTGATAATTTCTACACATCAAATAGTAAAACAAGAACATTGTGCACTTTTGCAACTATTAGTAGGTTAGTCCAAATAAATAATAAACTTAATATAAAAACAAGTGCTAAAAGCATAAAAATGACATGAAACAATCGAAAATTATAGATACGTTTTGGACGTATTAGGCCACACGATTTGAAGTTATGAACTAGGAAAAATAAAAACACAAAGACTAAGTCCCGAGTTGTTGTAGGCATGCAACCCGGCACTTGGAGGCTACACAGTTGAAGTGAAAAGCACCAAGTCATCACGAGGTGATAAACTCGGAGCTTGGGGGCTACACGTACAGAGATAAGGGAATGAATGTACCTCATGATTTCTCTTTATTGCCACCACCAGGCTGGCTTCGCTCCCTGTGACCGGCTTCATGTTCTTGGTTTTGTGCAAGCTAGGTCTCATAGCCCTTGCACAGATCAGCGATACTCATCTCATCAAGCAACTCTACATCAAATTGGGAGGCCGGGTCCCCCTTTTCTTGCTGTTTTACCGGCTTCACATCAACTGGAATCTTTGCGAGAACCGTAGAGGTTCCGTCTTGGGTAGGCTTTGACTCAGAAATAAAAGCCACATCATCATCTTTGGCTTGATCTTTGGAAGGGGAAGCCGGCTTTTCTGTAGCCGGCTCCATCTGGACATCTGCAGAAGCCGGCTCTGGAACATTTCGATCCTGCAGAGCCGGGTCCCTTGCAAGTTCATCCCGGGCACCAGAGCCAGTGATAGCCAGGTCTGGAGCCGCGGCAGAGGAGAAACCTGGCATTTTCTTCAGAACAGCCCTGGTCCTGTTAAGGATAAAGCGAGTGAGATTGAGAAAATGATTGGTGCGACAATAACAAGTACTTTGAAAATAGAAAACTCACCCTGGGTTGATCACAAAATCCGGGGAATATTCACGTTGGAGGCATCTGAAGAGGGAGAGCCGGTATGGTATGATTGATCCAGTGGCACCCTCTGTGCTCCAGCTAACGGATGAGAAGCTGTAGGCTCAGTCTGGGGCTTGCGAACCCAGTGAGGAGAAGGCCGAAGGGGTATACCTTCAGATAGCTCAGGGGAGCCAGAACTCCGGGTCCTTCTTTTCTTTGACTCAGATTGCTCTTTCTCCTGCATTTTATTTGAAGGTAAAAATGGGCTCAGAGGAGAAGTGGACAGACAAGATAGTGACACCTTTGAAGTTGCGGACCGGGTCCTCTTTTTGCGCTGCGCCGGGTCCTCTTCAACTATGGTTGTATCAACAGCTGGCTTGTCCTCGTCTGGGTTGGTGTTACCAATGATTTCCTGTGAAGAACTAGCGTCAGCATATTCGTTATGAAGCCGGCCAAGGGAGTCAACTTCCTCCACCTCTTCTTCCTGCACTTCTTCATCTGGGGGAGATAGTGGAGGCTCGAACTCAGTCACCCACCAAGCAGAGTCAGGCTGAAAAGCAAAAAACTGGGTCTTATAAAAGGTGAAGGAAAGTAAGAGTAACAAAAGGGCAAAGTCAGAATAAAGATACTTACAGCCGGAGCTAGATTTTGGGTAGAAAAGGGCTTGAGTCCAACCACCTTGACTTTTTCTAGAGCTCACCAATAAACTTCTTGGCCATCTTGGCAATTTTGTCAAGCTTTGGTCCTCAGTTGAAAACCTCAGATCATCAGTCAACTGGTATGTGTACTCACAAATCAGCTGGCTCCATATACTTAGTGGCTGGATGAACCAGCCAACCCAGCACCTAGTCAGGTCTGATGCTTTTAGTCCATGAGCCAAAAGGGCTTTAACCCTCTTGATGATGGGAGTCAGGGCAACTCTTTTGTCTGGCTCAGCGTACTCCTTCATTTTGTCATCCCAAGTGAGACGAGCAGCTCTATAACCCGGTAAATGAGGCTGACCTGTGGGTGATGTATCCTTGCAGTGAAAGAAAGTTTTCTGCCATTCCTTAACATGACTTGCTTCCTTCATGGGAGGATAAAGTCCATCTCCCCTACGCTGGATCGGCATGCTGCCACACCATATCAATGGCCCTCGAGAAGTTTCTGGCTGCCTATTGCAGTAAAAGAACTCGAGAAATAGATCTAGACTTGGTGCCATCTGTAGATAATCCTCACAGAAGACTTGGAAATTGCTAAGATGAGTGATCGAGCTGGGAGCCAGATCTTGAGGGTGAAGCCCATAGTGAGCCAGAACTTGGCGAAAAAAGTGGGAGCCGGGCGGACGAAAACCCCGAGTTACATGATCGCCAAAGATGATTGCCTCACCATCCTTGGGCTTGGGATGGGTCTCTTCACCAGGGGCGCGCCAGGAGATGTTCTGGGGTAGTAACCCGGTGTTGACAAGCTCCTTGATCTGCAACGCAGACATCACAGACTTGGCCCAGTCCACTCTAATCTCTCGCTTGGCAACAGACGGAGCTGGAGCAGAAGCCGAGTCTGTTGTCTTCTTCTTCCCTCACCCTCTGCCAGCTCTGCCCTTGGATGCCATCCTCTTCTCGCGCATACGCTGGAGGTGAACTCCGGCGATGGTGGAGGAGCTCAGGCGACGGCGGCGCTGGAAGCTTGAAGATTGCGGACGGGCGGTGCTGGAGGTTGAAGATGAAGTGGCAGCTTACGGAGTAGAATGAGCCAGGGGCTCACCCTGGCACACTATTTATAGGCAAGGGTAAAAACCTAAGCCCCCGTGGTAAAATTTGCAAAATGGACCCCGGAAAACACGGTAATTGCTGCGTTGACCTAGGTCAAAACCCGAGATTTGGGCATTCAATGCACCAGATTTAGCCAGCTGTCAATCAGTGAGATCCTGATTGATACGCAAATTAAAAACCCTAAAAATGGGTAAATCAGACCTTCAAACATAGCTACTTAACTGGCCACAAAGATGGACTCGGCAAAATAGCGAAGAGTGGGCTGTGAGGCATATGAACTCAACAAGGGCTAAGCCGAGTCCATTGACACGAACAGCAGGGCAAAGCCAGCCCACTGGTTTGACACGATGACCCGGACTTAAGTCCTTAACATATTTGTTTATTTTTATTTCAGGAGTTTAGCGTGGACAGTTGAACCAAGTTCATGTCCAAGCTAACCTGGGGGCTAATGTTGGGGATATTATCAATAGGACCCAGAAGCGCATAGGCCCAGACTCTGCTGAAGACAGGAGGCCCAAAGTCGGCTCCCCCAGGAAGCTGTCTGGGCCACGACCTAGAAAACTAGACTTGGCCAGGAGACCAGACCCGGCCAGGAGACTTGACCTGGCCAGGAGACCAGACCTGGCCAGGAGGATGGACCCGGCCCGAAGACTAGACTCGATGGAGTCGCTGAGCGCGGCTTCGTACGCAAGATGGAAGTTTCCAGACTTGGAAGCCACGAAGGATCTAGAGGACTCAGTATAAGACTCCGACTGTGGGTAGAACCCGGAGTCTCTTGTAAACCCAGGAACCCAGCCACTATATAAGGGGGGGTTCCTGTGACGTAGAAGATAAGTCTAAAACTCTCGAGACATCGGAAGCCAGAATCGCTCCTTGTAATCGAGACTCAGAATCATCAATAGTAATCAGTAGGAGTAGATTTTACCCTCAATAGAGGGGCCACTGGGTAAACTCGTGTCTCTCGTTCCCAAACTAACCCTTTCAAGGCTTCGTCTAGTAGCAATGGCCTTACAACTAAGTTCTCCTATGAGGACACTTGCCGTGACACCCCACGACAAAACTAAATAATCTGAACTTGGTCAGCATTATGTACAGTTGCATCTTTTTTGGTACTCCTATATTTTCACCTCATCCTTAAACCATCTGAATCGTTGGAATGGTGGATCTCAAGAAAGAATGATGTATTGAATATCTCAATTATTTACATGTTGAAATGAGGATGCTTTGCAGAAGGGCATTTGCATGTTGTACACTTGCAATATTATACTAAGAGATTTTTTGCTTGGTGTGCCTTTTGAAATATGTCATCTGATAACTGAAACATGACTTCTAAAAATTAATTATTTGCTCTTTGAATACAGGTATTGCAAATCCAATCAAATAGGCTTATGGAAGTAAATAAGAATATACCTATCATGGATTTGGTTTAGACGAGCGCCGAAGGTAACATAGTTCTTCAGGGATTTGCAAAGGACAATTGTGTGAATTATCTCTTCAATAGCATTGGCTATAGATTTTTGATAGTAAAATCTGAGGTATCCTACATGCATGTTGGTACAATTATGGAGTCGAATGATGTGACTTTCTTTGAGGATATATTTCCTATAAAGGATATGCCTAGCTCATCTAATCAGGACATACCTTCTTCATCTAGTCAAGAATTAACAGTAATTCCTGAAACCACCATTCCGACAGAACACATTGAGAATCATGTGGAGCATGACAATGAAGCTCCCGTAAGGAGTAAGAGACAAAGAACTGCAAAGTCCTTTGGTGATGATTTCATTGTGTACCTCGTGGATGACACACCCAGGACTATTTCAGAAGCTTGTGCATCTCTTGATGCTGACTACTGTAAGGAAGCTGTCCATTGTGAGATGGATTCCATCTTGGCTAACGGAACCTGGGAGATCACTGATCGTCCTTATGCGTGCAAACCTGTAGATGTAAGTGGGTGTTCAGGAAAAAGTTAGGCCCGATGGTACAATTGAAAAGTACAAGGCAAGGCTTGTGGCAAAGGGTTATACACAGAAACAAGGTGAAGACTTCTTCGATACTTACTCACATGTGGCTAGACTGACCACTATTCGAGTCTACTTTCATTGGCTGCCTCGCACGGTCTTCTCATTCATCAAATGGACGTTAAGACATATTTCCTTAATGGAGAGTTGGAGAAAATTTACATGGAGCAGCCAGATGGTTTCATAGTACCCGGTCTGGAAGGCAAGGTGTGCAAGTTATTAAAGTCTTTGTATGGCCTTAAGCAAGCTCCTAAGCAATGGCATGAAAAGTTTGAAAGGACTTTGACTGCTGCAGTCTTATGGGACTTGCGAGGTTGCTTAGCTTGAACACACAATTGACACTTGGAACCTTTGATGGTAGTGAATTGTGGAATTAAACTCATATTAGCTAACCGTGTCATGCAACCAAAGTTAATATGACAAAGTGATGAATGCCAAACATTAGACCCATTATCGTGGCAAACATGATTAATAACTTTAGTGCAAATATCTGACAAAGACAGGCGGAACGAGCCTCCGCACTCATAGCCTTTTTCCAACAAATTGTCCATACTTAGAGATTACAACTTTATTGGACTCGAAAACCAGCTTAAAACCATCTCAACATAGATGCAAACCGCTGACAAGATTTTTATTGATGGAGGGCACATGATGAACACCCTTCAGTCGCACGATCTTCCCCGAAGTAAACTTCAGATCGACCGTACCAACACCATGAACAGTAGCATGTGACCCATTTCCCATCAGCACGGGAGAAGTCCCTATGACCTGATAAGAAGGAAACGTGGAAGCATCAGCACAAACATGTACATTGGCGCCTGTGTCAATTATCCATTCAGGAGAATGACATACTAAAAGAATGGTAGGGAATATATCGTACCCAGATTCCTTCATCTCAGTATCAGCCATGACAAAATTAGCAGTCTTGCCGCTATTCTCAAGCTTCTGTAGCCCATGAAGTTTGGGGCATCTCAGAACCCAATGATTCGGATCACCACAAACATGGCAGGATCCCTTCTTCTTCTTGAAGTGGTAGAGTGTGATGGCTTGTTAAACTTGCCTTTGCCCTCAGATTTATTCTTGTTGTTTTTGGGCTTGTTAGGCTGGTAGTTCTTCTTCTGTACCACAAGGGCACTACAACCTACCTCAGCAACTCGAGCACGTGCGTCTTTGCTCTCGCCTTCTCTTCCACATCAAGAGATCCAATGAGATTTGAAACGGAAAACTTTGTCTCTTGTGTTTCAGAGAAGTAGCAAAACTGCTCCACGAAGGTGGAATCCTGGCAATGATGCCTCTGGCAACAAACTTGTCCGGTAACACACATTTAAAGTGCTCAAGTTCTCTAACGAGTGACTGTATCTCATGAGCCTGTTGAACAACAGAACGCTCATCAGTCATCTTGTAGTCATAGAATTTCTCCATCACGTACAACTCGCTGCTAGTGTCCGAGGCCCCAAACTTGGCCTCGAGCGCAGCCCACATGTCCTTGCCATTATCAAATGACATATACAAGTCCACAATGGAGTCGTCAAGAATACTGAGAAGGGCGCCCTTAAAGAGAGTATCGATCCACTCAAACGCTTCCTGCTGTGCAGGTAGCAGATCGCCCTCAGGCTTGCCCTTGGAGACATCATAGCACTGTATGGACTGATGCCAATACACTGCTCTCGTGCACCACCTTTATATAGCGTGCCCTTGAAAGGAGGCGGCTTCATAGACGCAAGAATAGCAGGTGCAGAAAATTGCCTATAATCAGGATTTGGATTGTTGAAAATATTAGCAAGTTACAATATGATCTAATCCGCAAAAACAATAAACAATTCATGACTGGAATAACAAGAATTAAACTACTCATGCGATCTACTAAAACAGCAGACAAACCGATTGAATCTACAACAACAACTAGACATAGAAACTGAAGCATGAACTCGAACAATAAGATCAGAAACACGTATGGTGCAACGGGAGCGGAACCACTGGAGCTGGCGTTCAAGTTGTCACCCATGTCATCAATGACAATCCCACGTGGCGGCGTGAGGCTTGTGTGGCGGCGCAAGGCTTTGGAACGGTGCGAAACCATATGATGTGGCAGCGGCTAGGGTAGACGTCGGCCAGACTATATACTGCGAGTCGGGGTAAGACATGGGGCAATCCCACATCCGAGTCGGTTTGGTTCCACGATCCAAAAGAATCGGAAACGCCTGAGTGATTAACGCGTCCGTTAATTACTAATTAATGATTTATTAATTTTTCCCAACCAGCAAAAATATAAAAAAGTTGCATAGCCTTGTCCTCTGCTCGGCTCATTCCACGTGCCGAGGCACTCCTCTTCTCATGCTCTTACTAGTGGTAGAGGGGCTCACCTTATAAGGTGGTGCAACTCTCCCCCAACTAGCAATGTGTGACTAAACTTTAGTCCCACCTCTTGCTATGCATGAATGGGCCAAAGAGAATTTAGAGTTTTCTAGTTGGGCTTTGGGTTATGATCCAAGCGCAGAATCCAACAGTGGCCAGCGCCCCTCTTCTTCGAGGGTGAGTCCGGTTTAGCTTCTTGTCTCTCTGGTGGTGGTTCAGGCCGCCGAGTGCATCTAAGGCTGGAGGCGAGCCAGCTCGGTCTGGGCTCGGTGCGAGCCAGCAAAAAGATCGTCATTCTCGGGCCAAGCCTGGCTCAGCTCATTGCTCCAGCAGCTGCTAATGGAGGCTCGACGCGAGCTTTGTGTTAGCTCGGTGCAGCTCGGTGAGCTGGCGAGCTAAACAGCCTTAGTCACCGACATCTGGGGCCATCGCAGACCGCCAGAATAAGAAAATTTGTCGGCATGGTGTGGGCGGAGGAAGCACAGCAGCAGCAGTTTGGGGCCAGCCTGCGCAATCGACGCTAGCTTGACAGAGACCGGTGTGGGGTCAGCCGGTGAGCACGACGTCAGCGGCTCGTCATGGTGCCGGTTTTTGTGGCCTGCATCGATGGGAGACGGCGCAGGGGACCAGGTCGTTGGTGCTAGGGTGGCAAAGCAACGTGGTGGCGGGATAGAGCTGTGGGCGGCGCGACGCGTGGTGCAGGACATGGGCTGGATTTTTGGTGGCTGCTCGAGGAAAAGTGGAAAACATAGGCTATCTGCCTCGCTATCATTGACCGGTTGCCTCTACAGGGGCTGATGGGCTCAAACAACACACAAACGGGCAAGAAAGGCATCTATGCTGCTAAATGGGCTGCATCCGAGCGAGCCAACGAGCTGGACCGAGCAGAGTCAAGCTCGACCCAAGGCCTTCACGAGCTGGAAAAAGAGGCTTGGCTTGGTCCGATTCCTCCACGGGCCGAGCCCAACTCAGGGTGAGCCGTCAAAAGCTCGGGCCAAGCCCAAAAACTTGGTCTGGCTGTCCAGGCATAAGTGCATCCCCGTCCTTCATCCCCAGTCAGCAGGCTCCGGCAGCATCGGGTGAAGGACCAGGGTGAAGGCCCTGCTCGGCGTCTGCCCATGCGGACCATGGTGAAGGCGTGGTCTTAGTTCCAACCATGCCTTCCTATTCTCCGGTTCCGGGGAAACCCTAGGTCGGGTTCGCTGGACCAGGCGGCGGTGGCGCCACGGCGTCGTTTTCTTCTCGAAGATGTTGCCTTGGTTATTGGGGGAGAGGCCGATGTGACAATGGGTCACGTTTGGGGCCTTTGTGATACCCTGCTTGTGTTTTCTGCTGCCCAGGTGTGGGCTTCCGGGACGCTATGTACGGCATGGCGGATGCAGCTTAGTCCACGATGTCCCTAAGTCCCGCCAGATCCCGCCTTCTACCACTACCTTAAAAGCACTTGTTGTGGAGTGCAATTTATCGGGCACTCAGCAAACACGACCTATATGCCGAGTACCTCCAAAAAACACTCGGCAAAAAGGGCTATATGCCGAGTGTTTTATGCTCGTCACAATAGGAAAAAAATGGCACTCGGCAAATAAGGCTGTGTGCAAAGTGCAGCACTCGGCAAAAAGCGCGCGCCACGTGGCATGTGCCGCCGCGCAAACGGAAAACAGATGGCGCAGAGAGCTATGCTGAGTGCACACTCGGCAAACTTAACGGGCATGTGTTTGCCAAGTGCCACATGTGATGGCACTCGGCAAACAATTTTTTTTCTTTTTCTGTTACTAAAAAAGAAAAAAGAAAAAAATTCTTTTTCCCCATTTTCTCCCGCGCTCACACTATTTCCTACAGAAGTAATTTGGCGGGAGATTTTGGTGGGAAAAAAGAGGGGAAATTTTTGGCCAGAAATTTTTGGCGGGAAAAAATCGGAAACATTCCCCCACTTGCATGGGGTCCTAATATATGTATATAAGGCTAGTGTCAATACCAGAAAACACAATGTTACCATGTATGTGGCCATTTGTCGAGTGTTTTTACTTTGGAACTCGGCACCTAAATCGTTTGCCAAGTACCGGTCAGGGCACACTCGGCGAATACAAATGGATGCCGAGTATGGTCAAAATAGACACTCGGCAAACAACCTATACTCAGCAAATACTAAAATAACAATCAGCAAAAGCCTGGTTCTTGGCAAACCAGTGGGACACGTGGCCACCACCCCCGCGTCTCACAGCGCCATCACGGAGGTAGCTCTTTGCCGAGTGTCCCCTAATGGACACTACGCAGAAGTTTAGGCGCGTAATTTTTCTTTTTCCCGACTTTCGCATAGGGAAACTTTGCCAAGTGTTTTTAGTAGGATAATTGGCAAAAAAGAGTGAGAAAAAAGGTTTCGCCTCCCGCCATATCTGTTTCCTGCCGTTCCCGTTGCTTATGCCCTGATGACACTATATAAGATGATGAGGAGTCTTTGGTAGATATATGCATGCCATCAGCTACTTATCTATACCCCCTTGGTCAACCCCCACCCCCCTTTCCACGCAGGTCAAAGGGGTAGACGATCCGAGGTCCACGGGTTAGGGTTTGGCCCGAAATAGCGAGAGGAAAGGCCGAATCCCACCAAAACTTGCATGTGGCCCTAATATATGAATACAAGTGTGGTGGAATAAGGAAAGAGCCGATGGGAAACTCCCAAGTGTGAGCCACTTCATAGACACCACTACCCCCGCGGGAAGATTCTGCACTTGTAGGGCTAAACTCCCACTTCGACGCCACCGGAGAGAATCTTGTGAGAACTTGGGCTAAATTTTGGTTTTCCTTTCGATGACCTACGCTAACACAAGCAAGTAGAAAGTCCATTGGTAAACCCAGTTTTGAAGCCGGTCAAAGGGCTAGATGACGCGAGACCCACGGATCATGGTTTGGCCCGAAAAGGCGTGCCAGAGCGTCGGATCCCACCAAAACTTGCATGGGGCCCTAATATATTTATACAAGAGTGGTGGAACATGGAAAGATCCGCTAGCCAACTCCCATGTGTGAGCCCCTTCACAAACAACACTACCCCCGGAGGAAGATGCTGTACTTATAAGGCTAAACTCCCACTTCGACGCCACCGGAGGGAATCTTGTGAGAACTTGGATTCAAGTTTGGTTTTGCATGTTCCTATGACCTACCCCAACACATGAAAGTAGAAAAGTCCATTGGTCAATTACCTTTCAAAGCCGGTCAAAGGGATAGACGATGCAGGACCCACGGGTCAGGGTTTTCCCGAAACAGCACGCCGGAGCATCGGAATCCCTCCAAAACTTGCATGGGGCCCTAATATGTGTATACAAGTATGGTGGAACATGGAAAGAGCCGAGCGGCCTCTCCCAAGTGTGAGCCCCTACACATACATCACTACCCCCGCATGGATATTCTGAACTTATAGGGCTAAACTCCCACTTCGATGCCACCAGAGGTAATCTTGGGAGAACTTGGGCTCAATTTTGGTTTTCCATGTTCCTATGACCTACCCTAACACAAGCAAGTAGAAAAGTCCATTGGTCAACCCCCATGCGATGCCAGTCAAAGGGGTAGATGTTACGGGACCCACGAATCAGGGTTTGGCCCGAAATGGCGAAAGGGTAGGCCGGAATCCAACGAAAACATCCATGTGGCCCTAATATATGGTGGAACATGGAAAGAGCCGCTAGCCAACTGCCTAGTGTGAGCCCCTTCACAGACAGCACTACCCCCGCAGGTAGATTCTGCACTTATAGGGATAAAGTCCCAGTTTGACGCCAGCAGAGGGAATCTTGTGAGAATTTGGGCTCAATTTTGGCTTTCCACATTCCTATGACTTACTCTAACACAATCAAATAAAAAATTTAATTGGTCAACCCCTTTCGAAGCCGGTCAAAGGGATAGATGACGAGGGACCCACAGATCAGGGTTTGGCTCGAAAGTGCGCCGGAGCATCAGAATCCCTCCAAAACTTGCATGGGGCCCTAATATATGTATGCAAGTCAGTCAAAATAATGATCAAAGACATACATACTATACCCGGTAGTCATTCAATAACGTCCTCCCATATCGTTCTGCCATCAATCGTGCTGGTGCTCTGGCTAATCGCCCTCCTGGCAGGCTCGCCTCATTGTGATTTCTCCTTAAAATTCAAGGACATCTATACCTACATGTGTTTAGCCGCCATGATGCGTGAGAAGAGAACCTGGCGTCGGCAGCGTTTTTTAATCTACCGTGGCCTTTTGCTACCCGCTAGCTGGACAGATCATCTTTCATTCAGTTCATTATACTAGTCTAATGATTCATTCTAACTGCCACAATTTAAGTAGCTTGATTCAATCCAGGTGCCACACATTTCAATATTTGTAATTAATTGAGTTGACTTCTCAACTTCTAATATTTTTTTGATGTAAAAAAGGGGAGACATGGGGCAGCCATCCTTGATATCAGAGTATCACCTGGGATGAGAGGGGGACCTATTCAAGGCTGCTGAAACCATAATTGAGGAACCAATTCCTGGCACGACCCCGGTCATGGCCGCCATCTCGATGATATCTGGCAGCGAGAACGCAATAGATGACACCATCAAGGTCTCAGACATGGGTATGAGCGAGGTGTTGTACGAGTGCAAGAAGGAGCTCATGGAGAACTCGGCAATCAAAGAGACGATATGCGAGCTAATGGACCTCAAGATCCATATGTTGTAAGTCGAGGACATCCCTGGAGAACTCAGGGCCTCGCCTTCAGCAGGTGAGTACTCACCCCAGAAGAGTGTTAGCTCCGAAAGCCTCTACTCGGTGGATTGAAGTGCACGTGTGGTGCCCCATCTATTTTTGGGCGCGTTGTAATGCTTTCCGCCCAGGTTTTCGCTAATTAACAAGTAATTATCTTCTTCTTGATAAATTGATTGAGCCCTGAAGGTTCCTTCTTAAAAAAAACATCCTTTGAAAGTCACACAAAAGCGAGCCAGGTAACAGGGGCAGAGATATTAATTGTCCTTTAGTTGCCTGCCAAGGGCTGAGGATATTAAACGCCTGAGTCAGTCCTAGGGTGGGCGGCCAGGCAAAACCCTAGCCACTGCTGCTCCCATCTCCTCCCCTTCCCATCCACCTCACCGCCGCCAGAGGAAGCTGGGAGGGAAAGCCTGCATGGCGGACGATGGCGGTGGGCTAGTCTCCTACGCGAGCCCTAGCCAGTGCGCTCGTCGGCAGAGTTTGGACGCCGGTGCAGCGGGCCGGGATCTACTCAGTGGTGATAGTGCTGCTGCGTCTGTGGGTACAACAGCGATGGTCACAAGACAAAAGCTTTCCGATCTCTGATTTGCAGCGACAGTGGAATTTATTGGTTCCCGATTTCCGGCGACGGCGACGATGACGCTTCCCAGCAGCGCGCTCCTGTGATTGGTAGTCCCACGCTCGGTGCATGGGGTTGGAGTGCTCAACATAGCCCATGAAGGCGTATGCGACGACATATCTGGCAACTCTACCCTGCTCGATGCATGAGTTTGGACCTTGTGCAAGGTGCCTCACATGATTGGTCTATGGGCTCTACGTGTCATGGGATCCGTGTCGAGGTCGAGCGTCCCTTGGCGCTGCTCGGCAACATGTTGGGCACACATGGTTCCAGTTGCGTGGCTATGTCCCACCAGGCCAGTGCGTGTGTTGTTGTGCGATGATGGATCAGCAAGTGTGGTAGCACATGGCGGCTTCACTTTTGTGGTGCTCCTTGAGTGTTGGGTCTCGAGTTCCAGGGAGAAAGTTCTAGGTCCGACCTTCATTGGTTGAACCTGGCAATGGCAGCGTTCATGCGGTGGTCTCTTGTTTAAGACATTGCTTGGACTTTGCTCTGAATTCTCTTCAGGTGAAAACCCATGATCTCCCCTCCGTGGTTGGATCCAGCAAAGTCGACGTCCTGCATCGTTTCCTTCTTAAAGGCGTCGTTGTTGGAGCACCTCTCTTGTTACCCTCGTGTTGATATCATTGTTGGTTGACGCTAAAGATTGCTGTAGCCGTTTTGTTGATCGTTTTTTTCTTTTCATTTTGTAATAAATTGGTTGTGCGTATCCTTGATGTCTTGACTAGCTCTTGATATCGTGTTGGTGCAGATGCCATGAGTAATTGATATCGTCTTGATATTAATATATTTCCTTTCATTGAATAAAAGCTGCCTGCCAAGGGATCAAATTAGGTTGTCTTTTTGGACAATTTTAGATGCTCATCTAGTATATGCTCTGCTCTGGTGGTAGCATGACGGCATGAACAAAAACACCTAAACTACAATAAAATACTCCCCAGTCCCCACTCATGCCATTTAGCTCCGCTTTAGCTTCGTTATAGCTGATTTGTAGGGTTGCCGCTAATTTTCATAGCCCGCAATTTTAAAATTTGATCAAAACATTTGTCGATTGCTTGGTTTTACTCTTATATTGTACTTTTTTATTCTCTTTTCCTGAATGAATGAATTGCCCTAGTATGTTACTTGATTCAATTTAGTTCATTATACTTGCGCGAAACCTGACAGAAATCAAGTAGCTTGATTCATTCTAATTGACAGAGATTAAGTATTTGTCAATTTAGCCTTAATTAATTAAGTTGACTTCTCAACTATAAATTTTTTTTTTGATGTAAAAAAAGGGAAACATGGGGCAGCCATCCTTGATACCAGAGTATGACCTTGGAGGAGAAGGGGACTGATTCAAGGCTCCATCTTATATCTTATATCTTTCTTATATTTACTAATTGGAGGCACCATACGAGACACCACGTTAATCCTGAAGTTAACAAAATATTGACCATCTGATTAACCGAAAATCAATTTTCATCCGTACGATGACAACAACCACCGTTTCGCTCGCGCCTGAGGGATTCCTATTGTCCTCCAGAACCAAAAAAAAATGCCTCTTCTCGGATCTCGCGGTCGTCCTCCTGTCCGATCTTGCGAGCGATTAATCTAGCAGCAATGCCGTTGAGGCAACCATCTACTCAGCCGTTGTTCGTGCAGGGCGAGTGGAAGATGCGGACAAGGTGCTTCCGTCTTCCAACCGTCTTCAGATTCCGGCCGCACGCTGTTGAGGCAGCCATCTACGTACTCAGCCGTAGTCTGAGAGGAACTAGGTATGCGGAGAGCCATGAATTTGTAATCGTATCCACGAGCTAGCTGTTCCATAACAGATGATTTACCCCTCCAGCTAAAACTTACTAGCTAGCTTGATCATCCGATGATTGATTTTTCTGTATATCCGCATGCTCACGCTTGGCTTATCTCATTATGGTGGTCTTTATGTTATACTCCTCAATTCATTCTCTATACTTAGTCCAACAAGCCGATGGCCTCTATGATTTAAGTTATCTGATGATTCTGCAAAACAGTAATGGATATATATGTACCTTTCAGATAATTAAACCCCATAGCACAGAACATCCTCACGTAAGCCCGCATAATTTTCAGATCAGATTTACAAGTACTTCACGTTCTCATGTTCACACAAGTAATCGTTTGGTTTTTGACCAGCGTGGCCCTTTCTTTGATCATGGTGATCTCCGCTGATTTCTTTCCTCTGCTGATTGACTGGGTGGCTGGTGCGTTCCTCAATGTCCGGCAGAAAAGACTTGACAGCTTTAGATATATCATACCATGAAAGGAACATATGAGATTAAAACATCTAACAAGAATTTGGAGGAAAAACAGCATTAGGTAATCCTGATGTATTTCTTTTTTAAACAAGGACACCTCTGATATAATTTGTCTGCATGTCTCCGTTAGATTAGTTATTTTGTTGTTTCAGGTTTTTCAAAAGTTCTTAGTTAAAGAAGTTTTGGATGATAATCCTCAACAATGTAGGTCTGATATTTTAATTCATTCCGAGGGTGCTCGAGTATTGCTTGCTAATTATTTGTTATAACATCACGTTCTGCTCCATTAATTCTGTTGTTCTGAAGCTTATCAGATTTGTACATCGCGGCGAGAACTACCTAAAGTTAACCGTATGCTTTAAGTTCTGCCGTTTATCAGATATATACATCGGAAGCTTTGACCGTTAGATATATACTTAGGTAGAAAAAAATCTAAAAATTAGCCACATGATTTATGTCACTTTTGGGACACATACTAATTCAATTAGCAGTCCTAGAAGTTCTACTACAGAGTTAATATATTTTCTCGATCCCAAGCATAGTACAGTTCGTGTGATTCTTTAAGAAAAGACATTTACACCATTAGATACACATGACTAACTAGATCTGAAAACAAGGTTGGATTATGAAAAGAAATTAAAGACGAATCCATCAGGGACACAACTGTACAAGCACATACTGATTGAGAGGCTTAATCGGATACGCACTACTACTTGAGATGCTCAATAAGAGTTATGCTTGCATTGCACGGACTTGACGCTGTTTACATGAGGCCAAGATTTAATTGGCAGAATAAAACTCAAAATATGATTTATGACCAGATAGTCCATGCCCGCGTCAAAAACTTATGTAATAATAAACTACTCTAATTTGATCCGTACATATGTTAACATATAATTGGACCATCCTCTTAGAAAATATATCATTGGACGCTACTCTTTAATCCCTACCTAATATGATCACCAATTTGCCCGTCGACCATTGATCGAGTTCATCACAATAGCTGAGGATTAAATTAGTGCTTGGCCGAGTTCTACACGTGTGCGTAAAAAACTTCTGTACTAATAACCTAATCTAATAATTTGATCTGTATATATGTTAACATATAATTGGACGCTCCCCTTGGAAAAATATATTATTGGACGCTACTCCTTAATCCCTACCTAATTGATTGTTGCAAGAGAACGGACTATGTGCATTTTGAATCTCTGCTTCCAGGTTCTCTCCATTACTTTGTGCAAAAATATTACAATCTGGAAAAATTAGCTCTGGGAAACCAGAACTTCTGCATGCTTTCTGTAGACATCTGGGGCACTGGTTAAAAATTCATAATGATTTTCCACGTGCTAGCTGATTACGTGGAGAGCGAGTAATGATAGAATCTGCAACCAGGCAACAACTACATCTACGCCTCAGTAATCTTCCAACGAATCGCCGACGAACTGAAGCTCTGGGCCACATGGTCACACAACTAACAGGGACTAGGCGGAAAAGTTTCAAGGTTAGTCTCATGTATATGACTTACTTTTTCTCTTCTTTTTTTCCTTTTCTGTTTCCTTGCCAGGCCGTAACTGGCTATAAATTTTTAACCGTAACTAATCAATACTCTCAGAAGATATAAGGTAGAGTCATCTACTTTTAAAAGTTCATAGAATTGGGATTCAAATTAGAAGTTCTATTACATTAATTTGTTTATAACTGTTCCTAATAAATACAGCCCGTGCGGATGCACGGGTTGACGACTAGTAACCTATAATTGAAGAACCGCTACTTACCCTCAACCCGGTCGCGGCTGCCATCTCGATGATGTCCTGCTGTGAGAATTAAATGGATGACAACATCAAGGTTTCAGACATGGGTTTGAGTGAAGTGATGTATGAATGGGTGAAGGAGCTCATGGAGAAGTCGGCGATCGAAGAGACGATATCCGAACTGCTGGACATCATCCCTACGTTGCAAGTTGAGAAGGTCCCTGGAGAACTCAGGGCATCACCTTTTGCTGGTGAATGCTCACTCCAGAAGAGTGTTAGCTCTGGATGTCTCAACTCGGCATATTGGATGATGGGTTAGTGAGGCGGAATTTCCTTGATTTCCAAGGGCTAGACTTTGAGCCGGCATTCAGGCTACGGAGGGCTTACAGCGAAGGAGACATTCAGGTATAATATGATCCTTTCTCTCTGTCTCTCTCTCCCTCTCCGTCCCTCTCTCTCCCTCCCTCCCTCCCTCCCTCTATACATAAACACTACACTACATGGATATGGAATTATTATTACAGGCACTGACCTTTTGTGTCTCCAGTGAGCACCACTGTCAAAAACAGAGATGCTAAGTACAGAAAACAAACCTAAAAGTCATTGGACAAAACTTACTGTAGATGTAGATGGAGCGCAGTGTAGTGATTTGCTCAAGAGAAAGGCCGTTAAATAAAGCTATGCAGGGCACACTATCTAGTGATGTGATTTCAAATGTTACCAATTATGTCCGAAGCCACCTTTTCCTTAATGGCCTGGTCAATGCTTTAGCTGATACAAGGCATATACCTACTCTGCACACTCGCACTAGCTACTGTGTGGTTTCTTTAAGGTTGCTGAATTTTTCGACATGCAAGATATTAGTATATCCTATCAAATTTACACACCTGCACGAAGTATTTTGCGCTGGTATGTCATCCTGATATGTGTTTAGGTAGGATCACCATGTAAAGTTAATTTTTTATGTTACAAGCCTAAGATTACTTATTCGGATTTTTACCTCTTTTTTTTACTGAATCTTGGTGCCAATACCCCTCGGCTTGGGAACGCGGGAAATGCGCACACATCTGCTGAGAGGCTTGTAACCATCGGTACTTGAACAGTGAGGAAATGAAGTAGAAGCCCTCCAGGTACAGGAAGAAGATCTAGAGGAACTTTGGCAGAAAGATCAAGGTATACAAATCTCTTCCTTTTTATCCACTAATTCACAAGTAATTCAACATGAACATGGAAGAGTGATATATGTTTTCGATTCTGTGCTTGTAGTATGCTTGAATGAAGGCTCTGCTAGACAGGCAGCCAAATGTGCGGGGAAGGTTCGCCAAGATGGACGTGTAAGTGAACAAGCCAACTCAATCGTATTGCATCGTTGAACCAGTACATATACTCTTAACACCCCCCTCAAACTCAAGGTGGATCTAAAACATTGAGTTTGATAATATGAAGACGATGTTGTTCTCTAGTTTGGGACTTGGTGAAGAAATCTGCCACTTGGAGCTCCGACGGAACATATTGAAGACGAATAGTTGATTGTTGACAATGTGAACGAGTAAAAGAGGCATCCACACCAATATGTTTGGTTAGCTCATGCTTGACAGGGTCATTGGCAATCTGAATAGCAGCGGTACTATCACAAAGAACATTTGTGGGTGCCTCACACAAGACTCCAAGATCAGTCAAGAGCCACCGAAGCCATACAATCTCTGAAGTGACAGTGGCAATGGCACGAAGTTCCGCTTCAGCACTAGAACGAGACACGGCTATTTGTTTCTTTGACTTCCATGCAATGAGAGAAGTCCCAAGAAAGAGGCAATATCCAGTGACTGAACGACGATCAACGGGATCACTCGCCCAAGTGGAGTCAGTGTAAGCATGAAGCTGAAGCTGGTTAGAGCGGGCATAGAATAATCGGCGAGATGATGTCCCCCTCAAGTACCGAAGAACACGAAGCAAGTGCCCATAGTGAACTGAGGTAGGAGCACTAACAAACTGACTGAGAATGTGAACTGCATGAGCAATGTCCGGTCGTGTCACAGTGAGATACACAAGGCTGCCTACAAGATGACGATAGCGAGAAGGATCCTCAAGAGGAGTTCCGTCACTTGGACGCAATTGCAGATGGAGCTCCATGGGTGTGGAAGCAGCATGTGTGTCAGTCATACCTGACCGTGAGATCAAATCCTTGGTGTAACGATGCTGAGAAAGATAGTAACCATCATCAGTACGATCAACCTCAATTCCGAGAAAGTAACTAAGAGATCCCAAATCTGACATCTTGAATTGCTCACTCAATTTTTTCTTGACAAAAGCAATGTACTTCTGATCATCTCCGGTGATCAACATATCATCCACATAGAGCAGAAGCAAAGTGCGACCATGGCCAGATGTATGAATAAAAAGTGCTGGGTCATGCTCACTAGAAGAGAAACCAGCAGCTTGAACCACAGAGCTGAACCGCTCAAACCAAGCACGAGGAGCTTGCTTGAGCCCATAAAGAGCCTTCCGAAGGCGACACACATGACCCGGTGGGACCTCAACACCGAGAGGTGGCTGCATATATACTTCCTCCTGTAGATCACCATGAAGGAAAGCATTCTTGACATCCATTTGAGAGATTTGCCAAGACCGAGCAGCAGCCACAGCAATTAGAGTGCGGACAGACGTCATGTGAGCAACTGGAGCAAAGGTCTCATCATAATCTCTCCCATGAGCTTGCTGAAAACCTCTAGCAACAAGACGAGCCTTGTAGCGCTCCACAGAACCATCTGACCTGGTTTTGATTTTATATACCCACTTACAAGTGATAGGAACTGATCTTGGAGGCAATGGTACCATGTCCCATGTATGTGTACCCTCTAGAGCCGCAAGCTCCTCAGACATAGCCATTTGCCACTCGGGTAGCACGATAGCCTCTTCATAAGTACTAGGCTCACAAGCTGCCCCTGCACAGAACCATTTCTATATCTGTCTGGAAGCTCAAGAGTGGAGCGATCACGAAGGGCATACCTGTTTGTCTGAGAGGACTCATCAGTGCAAGGTTCAGTGGTACTGGCCGGAGGAGGAGAAGACAGAGGAATAGATGACGGAGTCTCAGATGAAACTACAGGACGGCGACTATAATGAAAAGGAAAAGGATCCAAACACAGTGGGGCTGGTGAAGAAGGTGTGTCTTGATCAGAGACTGACTCATCCGAGGAAAATATCTGTGGAAGTGAGAGAAAAGAAGTGGACTCTAGGGAAGTGGAGGATGATGGGTGAATGGAAGAGGAATGGAAAAATGGTTGATTCTCATTGAAAGTAACGTCCCGAGAGAAGCGAATGCGACGAGCGGAAGGATCATAGCAGCGACCCCTTGTGCTCAAGACTATACCCAAGAAAAACACACTCAACAGACTGGGCAGTCAACTTGGTCCGCTCGCGAGGTGCTAATAGGACATAACAAGTACAACCAAAAACACGAAGATGACCATAAGTGGGAGGAGAACCAAATAAAACCTCACCAGGAGACTTGCCTTGGAGACGGGAGGAGGGCTGAATATTTATGAGATACACTGCCGTGGAAATAGCTTCACCCCAGAAATGAGTGGGGACAAAAGATGAAATCAGAAGAGTTCGAGCTGTCTCAATTAAATGACGATGCTTACGCTCGGCAACACCATTCTGAGCGTGAGCACCAGGACATGAGAGCTGAGGAAGAGTACCCTCGGAAGAAAGAAACTCACGAAAAGATGTAGAGAGGTACTCCCCCCCTGAGTCAGAGCGAAAAACACGAATAGCACTTGAAAACTGAGTATGAACCATGCGAGCAAAAGCTTGATAGATAGAATTTAACTGGGAACGATGTTTCATAAAATAAACCCAAGTATATCGAGAGTAATCATCAATAAATATGACATAATGTTTGTGACCACCCTTTGAGACAAAAGGGGAGGGACCCCATACATCAGAGTGCACTAAATCAAAAGGACGACTAGAACAAGTGGTGCTGGATGGATACGGAAGTTGTATCTGTTTACCTAGCTTACAACCCTTACAATGAAAACCAGCATCCACAGGAACACGACCCAAAACCCCTTGTCCAACAAGTTCAGATAAACGAGAACCACATAGATGACCTAAGCGATGATGCCACTTGGCAAAAGAAAACGAATTTGGTCTTGAGGTGGATGAAGCAGACGATGCGGAAGCGGAAGAGAGATGAAGGGTGTCAAGTTCGTAGAGGGAGGTGGATCCTCTACGGCGATGGCCAGTTCCAATGATCCTCTTGCTCTGAAGGTCCTGCACATAACAAGATGTTTTGTCAAAACCAACAAAATAGTCCATATCAGTAATTTGACCAACTGACATGAGATTCATTGACAAATCCGGGACAAGAGCAATATTTGGAACAGAAAACTTGGATGTGCAAAGCGAACCCTGATGAGTAACAGAACAAGGTGTACCATCAGCGGTGTGAACAGAGGCGCCATCCTTGAGTGGCTGACATTGCACGAGCTGGGAGCGATCTGAGGTGACATGAAACGAGGCTCCCGAATCAAGCACCCACGGCTGAGTGGCACGAGAAGCAGACTGAGAAGCAGCAGACACAGAGGCACTCCTTGCTGGCTGCTGTGACTGTTGTGGTTCGCTGATTGCAACAGCTGAAGACTTTCTGCTAGATGGTGACGCTGCTGTTGCTGAGCAGGGAACTTTCTTTGATACTCGGCCCACAACTCAGGGTGTAGAGCAAAGCAACTATCAATTGTGTGCCCTATCCTTTTGCAGTGAGAACAAAATTTTCCTGAAAAGAGCCTCTGAAAGGATTTCCTGAAGAAGAGCCTCTGAAAGGACCCCGAGGAGCAGCAAGAACACTGGTGTGAGTCATTGGAGCTGAGGCAAGGGAGGAAAGACGTGTCTCCTCTGCAATTAAACTAGCAAGTGCTTCATCCAGAGAGGGAGGCGTAGGACGACCGAGAAGTTGGGTGCGGTTATTCTCAAAATCCTGCCTAAGCCTCATCACAAACTGATACATGAAAGACTGAGCTTCATAATTTTCCTTGGCCACACAACACTCACACCCAGAACGGCTTTTTGGAGTCATCGACATAAGCTGACTACTGATGCGGGTGAAGGCTGCATAATATTCCTCTATGGACAAATCATGTTGCTGAAGACTTTGCAAGTTCTGCAACAAAGAGTATCGAAGTGCCCCACTGGGCTGAAGATATCGGTTCTCCAAATACTTCCATATTTCTTTTGCAGTTGAATGATGCTCAAGACTCATCCGCAGTGAAGGAGCAACATTAAGAATTAAGGCACCCATGACTTTAGCATCATTATTTTTCCATTTCTTCCTCGTGGCTTCATCAACTCTTTCAGCCGGAGCATCATCAGTCAAATGATCATCAAATCATCAGTCAAATGCCCACTCTCTATAATTTGAGCCATCAAGCTTGATGTCACTAGAGAAAATGGAGCCATCCTTGGCCATTGCAGCAGTAAAATCCGGTTTCAGGTCCGGAAAAATCCGGAACTGGTACCGGGAAAATCCGGAATCAGACCCGGAAACAAATCCGGAAACAGACCCAGAAAAATCCGGATTTCCTTCCGGACAACAAAACAGCTACTGGACTTGCCTTGCTTCGCCCGGTCTTCACCCGGAACTGACCCGGAAAAATCCGGATAAGTCAACCGCGTCGATGCGGCGACGAAGGCGAGAGGAGTGGTCGGGGACCGCGTCGATGCGGCGACGAGGACGAGAGGAGTGGTCGGGGATGAGTCCCCCGCGGCGTGGTCGGGGATGAGTCCCCCGCGGCGGCGATAAGTCAACCGCGTCGATGCGGCGACGAAGGCGAGAGGAGTGGTCGGGGATGAGTCCCCCGCGGCGGCGAAAGGCGACGGAGCGGCGACGAAGCGGCGCGGCGACGGAGCGGCGACGAAGCCCGAAGCGGCGAGGAGAGACGTCGGAGAGGCGGCCGACGAAGACAACCCGCGGAGGAGAGCTCCACGGAGGAGAGCTGCGGCGACCGTCCGGCGTCCGGCAACTTGCCGGAGCAGCGGCGGCGGCGGCGAGACGGCGGTGAGACGGAGCTGGCGGCGGCGGGAGTGAGCTCGGGAGCGAGAGCCTTCGCTCTGATACCATGTAAGTGAACAAGCCAACTCAATCGTATTGCATCGTTGAACCAGTACATATACTCTTAACAGGACGACGGCGACGTGCCCAAGCTGAGGAAGTAGGACCATGGAAGGCCGCCTAGGTTGCTGCAAAACCAGCAAAGGAAGCAAGAAAAGGCTGCATGCAAGGAATTTGAGCTACTGCTGAGCTGCCAGCAAGCTCGTCGGCGTCTACAAGCTTCTGGTGAGGCACACCGCCTTCTAGGATGAAAGTTGCTGTGCTTTGCTACGCCACCCGTCAGAATTAATTTTAGTCGCTCCATCAGTCCGCTCCTTCGGGTGACATTTCTATTTCCCTGGGTTCCTCTGCTGTACCAGTTAGTAATAATATGATCCTCCTGCTGCAAGAGAGTGGAGAGCCCTTGCTTGGGAGGCTGCACTCTGTACAAAGGCTTGAAGATGGTAATAATAAAACCCAGGCTCCTCTCTTGCTTGCCATGTAATAATCTTAGTAACTATCAATATTAGTATTATTACCAGCGCAGCGTACTCTTTTATTGATGGTTGCTGAAGTGCTTTCTGTCAAGAAGTAGAGAGTTATTCTCTTCCATATTCAGCCACAACAAATTGACATATCAGTTTCAGGGACCCAACTTTGAAAGCAAAAGAAGCCTTGCAAAACTATGGCCTTTTCTATAGACAGGCATTCAGAACCTTGATAGATTTAAAAGCATCTATATTGTATCTATATATCTATTTATCAATGATAGTTTCCTAGTATTGTTACAAGTACGACTTTGTGTAAAATTTATTAGAAACAAAGGTGAAAATTGCATCTTTGATGACTTGAAAAGTCGCCTTTGTACACAGAGAACCGCCTCCCTAGCAAGGGCTCTCCACTCTCTTGCAGCACAAGGATCATATTATTACTATTATGGAGGTACGTGGGAAATAGAAATTCCACTAGGAGCAGCAGATTGATGTAGTGACTACAATTAATTCCGACGGGGCAGCGCGGCGCGACGCAGGAGCCATCGTAGCCTCACCTAGAAGATTCTAGATGCCGACAAGCTTTACTCGTAGCTCAGCAGTAGCATAATTCCTTGCAACAACCTTGTCTTCCTCATCATCTTCACAACAACCTCGACAGTCTTCCCATGATTTTACTTACTCGGCTTGAGCATGTCACCACGGAGCATCTTGGCGAACCTCCCTCACATTCTTGGCTGGCTGTCTGCCATAGACTTCCTTCAAGCATAGAGTTGCGAACATTTATCACTCACCCATCCTGAATTCATCAGCATCTCTGATCTTCCATCTTCTTGTTTAATTACTTGTAAATTAGCAGAAAAAAGAGAGATTTTTATACCTTGATCTTTCGACCAAAGTTTCTCTTAAACCTCTTCATCATGTACCTGGAGAGCCTATGCTTCCTTTCCTTTATTTCGAGGTCACTGAGGGTTAGAAGTCGAGGGGTATTGGCACCAACATTATGTCAAAAAGTAAAATCCTAGTAAGTAATCTTATGCTTTCAACGTAATTTTTTTTTACTTTGCATGTTTATCCTAACTAAACACATATCAGTGTGAAGTACTTCATGTGGGCATGTAAATTAGAGAACATTTATCCTGGCCGGTCGATGGCTTTGTTAATACAAAGCCGGGCTCTTCTCAAGCCCCCTTTCTATAAAAAAAAATAGAGAACATATACTACTATCTTGCATATCTAAAAATTAAGTAACTTGGAAGAAAACACAGTAGATACCATTTAGTGTGCTGAGTATGTATATGCCTTGTATCAGCTAAAGCAGTGAACATGTCATTAAGGGAAAGGTGGCTTCGAGTAGAATTAGTAACATCTGAAATCACATCACTAGTTAGTGTCATTCGTACCTTTATTTAACGGCCTTTTCATGTTGAGCAAAGCACTAATCTTCACACCATCTACATCTAAAGTGAGGTTTGTCCAATGCAATGAGAGAGCAATGCCTTATCGGTTTGGTTTCTGTACTTACTTGAGACACAAAAGTCAGTCCGCATCATAATAATTCCATATTTGTGTAGTGCAAGAGAGAGAGAGAGAGATCAGCATACCCACTTCTTCCTCAGCCCGAATGCTGCCTGGAAAGTCGATACCTTGGAAATCTATGAAATTTGGCCTTACTAACCCATTCATCCAATCTGCCGAGTTGAGGCATCTAGAGGTAACACTCTTCCGAGTAAGCATTCACTAGCTAAAGGTGATGCCCTGAGTTCTCCAGGGACCTTCTCAACTTGCAACATAGGGATGATGTCCAGCAGTTCAGATATCGTCTCTTTGATCGCCGACTTTTCCATGAGCTCCTTCTCACACTCGTACATCACTTCACTCAAAACAATGTCTGAAACATTGATGGTGTTATCCATTGCATTCTCACAGCAGGACATCATCGAGATGGCAGCTGCAACCGGGTTGAGTTTAAGCAGGGGTTCTTCTATTATGGATTCTGGAGCCTCGAACAATTACCTTCTCCTCCAAGGTCATACTCTAGTATCAAGGATGGCCGCCCCATGTTTCCCTTTTTTTTACATCAAGAAAATCTTATATTTACTAATTGGAGGCACCGTACGAGTCTCCACGTTAATCCTAGAGATTAACAATTTTTATCCGTACGATCGAAATATAATTTATCTAAAGCCGTCGGATTTAATCTGTTGCCCGACGCGTCACGCACGACCCTCCAGCACGATCTAAGGCGATGAGTTCGAGTCCCGTATCCACATGGGGTACTTCCTCCGCCGCCCGCATGCATGCATGGGGTGCGTCTCCCCTTCTCTTGCCGTAAAAAACACAAGAGAAAAAAAGCATCCAATCAAATCATCGTCTCGCCAAATCTCATGGCGGCGAGAATTCTTGCGGCACTCACCACGTTCTGTACTAGCTTCTCATAGCACCCTGTCGTCAAGTCGCTTCCGTCTTGCCGTGCGTGACGATCCTCCGCGGGCGGCAGCATAATTTGTGCCGTCCTCTACACACTATGATCCGATGGCACGATCGTAGTATGCCTTAATAATATATAAAAGTACGACGAAACCGCGGCCGATTCCACCCTCCACGTCGCCTGCAACACGCCAACCGTCCGATTGCGCTGATGAACGGTCCAGACGCGCTTTAAAAACCGTGCAGCTACAGTACTGCTGTAGCAACTCGATTTCTACCAATCGCCGCTGACCACGTCGCCTCGCACGAATTTTGGCGTGCAACTTTCCAGCAAACCCCCTACCATTTTCCAAAAAACCCCCCGCCAAGACCAACTTGAAAATTCCGCTGACCCCAGGGACTTCCATGGAAAATCGTCGGCACACCTCCCCCTCCCCCTTTCTTCTCCTGCGACGGCGCGGAATCGCCGCGGCCGCCGACGCGGGCCCCCGCCGCTCCGCTGCTTTTCGACCAAATCGACGCACGCCACAGGCTCCGCCGCCTCACCCTCGCCTTCTCCACCGACAAACGTGTGCCCGGACGCCGCCTCGTGCCGAAATCGCCACCGCCGCCTTCGGTGGCCGTCGCGGCGTTTCCTCCTCGCCGGCGACACTCCGGTGGTCATACAGGGGCGGCGCCGCCACCTCCAGGTAGATCACATCCAGGCGCATCCGAAACGCCCGCTCGTGCGTCCCCAACCGCGGTGGCGCGTCGCCGGCGAGCAGCACGCCGCCGCCGCGGAGTCCGACCTTCGTGACGTCGCTATGACGTCGCAGTGGGCCCGGGTTGTGGTAGCTGGGCTCCTAGCTGGGCTGGGCCGCTTTCTCTGCGGCTGGCTCGGCCCAGCGGATGCCTCGGCCTTTTTTTTACTCTTTTTTTTATTATTCAAAACTTTTCGAATATATCTTCAAACCAATTAAAACCAAATTCACCAAATTTCCTGTAAAAACAAATCTACATTTCAATTACGTAAGAACCTTTTTCGAATTATTTCGAATCTAAAAAAATTCAAATAATACATAATCCCTCACTGATACATTTCGAAAAAAAAACATTGCAAAATTAAAATTTATTAATTACAATAATGCAAAACCTACACACAAAATGCACAAAAGAAGAAAAAAACTGACTTTTCTTTCATAGAAGTTCAAAAATAGAATTCAACAATTCACACAATTAAAATCTTCAAATTTATGAAATACAACAATGCACATCATGCATAAAAAATGCACACAAATTTATTCCCCAAAAAAAAAATTCTCTTCCAAAATATTCATTTTTCTTACTACATTCCAACGTCGATTTAAATTCACAAGAACTACAAACTTAAATTTAATAATTTAAACTATGCAAACCTTACATATAAATAAAATGAAAACAAAAACCTGAATAATTCTTCCTCCACAAAAAAATTACTCACAGGTTCCAATTAGTTTCACAATAAATTCCAGAAAAGATTTGTTGTAATTTTTAACAACAGATATATTCATAGAAAATACAAATTCAATTCCCCCTGATTACAGAATAAATTTTAAAAATGCTCGCAATAATATATTCCCTCTCATTATGATGTCAAATAAAACATATAAATAAAATGAAAACAAAAACCTGAATAATTCTTCCTCCACAAAAAAAATTACTCACAGGTTCCAATTAGTTTCACAATAAATTCTAGACAAGATTTGTTGTAATTTTTAACAACAGATATATTCATAGAAAATACAAATTCAATTCCCCCTGTTTACAGAATAAATTTTAAAAATGATCGCAATAATATATTCCCTCTCATTATGATGTCAAATAAAAAAAGATTATGACAATATGGAACTATATTTCACCAATTCAATTTATTTAATATAGCTAAAACTAACAAAACTTAATTTTCTCCAACTATGTAGCTAAATTTCAAAATACTTTGTTACATGAATATTTGTATAAAATACAAATTAATTTCTTCTAATTATGAATTGAACTTAAATTGAATTTAATAACTGCTTACAAAATGCTATATATACCCTCAGAGAAAAATTATTGTTTTTTAATTCGATACGATCAAATCTCAGATTTCGATATTCCAAAATCTTAAATATCTGCGAAATCTAATCATTTTACAAACATAAAATGATTTGAATCTGCAAAACACCCAAGTTAAACAATATTCAAAATGTAAACAGGTTTTAAACGCAAACTTCTTTCGATTTCACTAATTTTAAACCTGCACAATTTCTAAATGAACATGTTACCAAATTTAAATTGCGTAAAAAAACAAAAACCGAAAAAATTCTATACATACCCATCGACAAAATATAAAAAATATATCAATATGCTATGAAAAAAATTGTCAACTATTTTTCACAAAACCAAATAAGTTTTAAAAATTCAAATTAAACTACATTCAAACAATTTTATGGGAAAACCACCCTTATTTGACCATTCCAACTCAAATTTCAAATTCATATACTTAATAATTTCAAATACCTCCGAAATCTAATCATTTTTGTGAACTTTCAAAGAATACAAATTTGAATACATTCCAATGTGACAAATTTTAACAACCTCGAAAAATCTCCTTATCGTAAACTTCTCCGAATTCAAATAATATTCATATACATACTTTCTAAAAAACATATTCGAAAATCATGAGACGGACGCGCGGCATTGCCGCGCTAACTATTCCTAGTATATCCATTTTGCACTGATCTCTTCTCTCTCCTATTTTCTAATCAGATTCAGAAGATGCTGGATAACCTCGGTAGCAGCGACACCAAACTGCCTAGACCCATCGAATAAATCTCGGGTGATTAAACTGCAGGCATGCTGGGAGGCTGGCTTGATCATGCCTTCATCCGGTTATTTCTTTTGCACATCATTGCTGCATGTCTGCATTCTCGGCTTGGTTTCGTCCATCTTCGTGGCTAATTGTTACACTGAGCAATTAATTCTTTACGTAGTACTTCCATTAATTTATGGTGGCAGATGCATGTGCCAAAGCACATATAGCTTTTAGGAGTACATTATTAAACTAAACAAGACGGTGTGATGCTCATAATATTAGCAAAATAGTTATTCACTAGATTTTTATGTATCTCTTTTAATTTCTTTGCAGCAGCTTAGAAAAGATAATTATAATAATACGCAACTATGTATCAGAGGAAATGTTCGTGTGCTATTGTACCTAAGATTATTATGTTCTTCACTACCAAATAGCACCTATGTTTATTTGAACTAATTAGCATTTGTACCTGTGCAGGTGCGCATCATGTAAGTATGGAGAGGCAATGAGGAACTTAACAATTACCAGTTCGACTGCATATTTCCTTTGAGAAGGTTAGATTTTTAATAGCTTTAAATGTTCAATTTTAGATGTACGTATGTAACATTTTTATCTCACAATGCAGATTTTTTGGTATGACCTATCTTATGATTATCCCCAAAATTTCAAACCAAAAAATTATCACGTTCATTTAAAAATAAATGAACCATCCATATGACCAAGTTATAACACTTAGGATCAACTCCAAAGAATTATCAGCGCCTTATGCATCAAAGTTGACGCCTGCTGCACCATAGAATGAAACTACTACGGTTAACCATTAGATAAAAAAGTGCTGAAATATTGGAACAATGCAATAACCATCGTCCAGTAATTATGAACAAGACATTAGTAAGAATATGAACTGTAGTGCAACAACTTCATTGCTACACCATCATATAAAAGCAAAAAAAGAAATCCCATAACTAAAAAAAAGAGTCTTCAAAATTCTCCAAATCAAAAAGCATGATGATAAAATAGCCGAAGCTTTCTAAGTGTTAGAAAATAATACCCTGATATTTCTTAATATTAGTAATTCCCCATCAATTTATTTTTGGCGCTCTCTTTATCATACCACACAAAAACCAATGTCAATTTAATGGTCACGAGTATGAGTGTGCCAATGTGCAACGGGTACACATGGTCCTTGCTTAATGCATGTAGAAGGACATATTGATGCTTTTAAATAGAATGTGTGTGAAGCCGATGACATGCAAACAAACAATTGGTTGTGAAAAGGATTAACTGTGATGAAGAAAGCTATCCAAAAGAACTTAGTGGCTTCATGGGTTAAGTAGGTAACTCACGCATGCACATTAAACAATGGTCAGCAAAAAATATTGCATTACGCCCTGTCAAATTTATCTATTCATCCATCTTGCTCCCTCCGGCCACAAAAGGATGTCTCAACCTATCCCAAATTTGCATGTATCTAGGATAGGTTGAGACATCCTTTTGTGAACGGAGTGAGTATGTGATATTATCCGTAGTACTATTTGTTGCACAAATATTAGTTTATATATGGAAACAATGTATATATATGGAAAAAGTTATTTGCATTTGGCCATCTATTTTTTCTCTAATAAAGTTATCCCTTCAGTTGAGTTCTCTACCATGTGATAAAGAGAAACTAAGAGCTATTTGCTAAAATTTATTATCATGTGAAATCATGCCTCCAAGCATACAACCTAACCTTTTCCACAACTAAAAGATTTTGAATGTAAGCCCGTGCGGATGCACGGGTTGCTGACTAGTTCTGTTAATGTTACATCAACTACTTTGTTCTGTTATGTGGAACCATTTGTGTCAATGATGAACTACTTTGTTCTGTTATGTGGAACCATTTGTGTCAATCTTATATTTGTGATATTGGTGTTGCTGTTACGTGCTGATTTTTTTAAAAAAATACAAACATTTAGTGGCGTGGCGCGCAGCTACAACGTCACTGATTGTTCATTAGCAGTGTCGTGGGTGGCAACGCCACTGGCACAATTTTAGCAGTGGCGTGGAGAAATCCACGTCAATGCTACCAGTTATCACCGACGTGATAGCAGTGACGTGGGAGATACACGCCACAAAAGTGAAAAATGCCACGCCACAAACAGGCTGTTTCCTACTAGTGACCCGACAAAGTGGTGGAGGCTCAGGTACGCGCGAGGAGTTGAGTCGGAGTCAGATCCAATCTCGCTCTCGAAGCTAAGTAGTGGCGACGAAATCGCCGCTTTGGTTGGTGAAGGTCTCGACTCCGTTGCTTGGGGACGGGTTGAGTCCTGAAGGCGTAGGACGCTCGCACACTCGCGCGGAAATTCATGTCGCCGAACGTCAGATCGATGCTCCCGTCGAGAGCGTCGAAAACCAGGCGTGATGCCGGCGAGTGCTCGGTGAAGTCGACGGACCCGAATCGAGTCGAGGCCGCCTGGGTCGGCGAGTCGCCGCTTGCAGTTGATGATGCCGACGAAGCCTCGACTCCAACGCTCCAAATTCTCACAGACAGCGCCAAAGGAATAAGAGTGAAG
This sequence comes from Poa pratensis, assembly GCA_947311845.1. NCBI lineage: Eukaryota > Viridiplantae > Streptophyta > Magnoliopsida > Poales > Poaceae > Poa > Poa pratensis. The sequence continues at coordinate 29,273,845 of CAMZMU010000068.1, forward strand.
GTGGGCTACTTGGCTTGACAGGACTCGGGGGCAAGATTTACCCAGATTCAGGGCCCTTACTGGAAGGTAAAACCCCTACTCATGCCTGTCTGATTTTATTCCGACGAGTTGACTTGATTACAAAGATTACGGGGCAGATTGGATCTGGTGCAGGTGTGGCGATGTATGATTGTGTGTCATGTCTATGACGCCCTCCCGGCCTTTATATAGGAGACCGGGTCTCAGGAGTTCGTACACGAGTAGGAATCAATTTGAGTCGGTTCTAACCTAACGTGACTTGCGAAGCAAGCTTCTTCCGAAGTAGACTCCTTTCTGCATCCGTAATGGGCTGGGCTTCGTGGTCTAGAAAAATTACTTAAAGGACCCGTAGATGGGCCGCACCCGGTAGGCCAACCAGGGGGGTACATTGGGCATCCCCACGTCACACGCCTTGCTCTGCAGCCGCCTCAACTCCTCTCTCCTCGCCCTGGTCCTCGCACGGTCATCCTCTCCGTCCACCAAGCGCTGCCAATGGCCACCCAGCAGCCGCGTCGGCCTCCATTCTTTTTGAGCAAAACGTCGGCCTCCATCTCATGCAGACAAACAGGGACGCGGGCTAAAATTGGCCCACGAGGGCTAAAAGGGCTTGTGCTGGCCCGTTTACTAGCTGTACCATGCTGGGGCCTTGAGGTGAGGCCCACGGGCTGGCACGACACGACCCACCTAATAAAGGGGCCACCACGTGCCAGGCAGTGTCGTGCCTGGCCGTTGGCCATCTTTGCTCTTCTCGGATCAAATCTCTAATCATTATATATGGAGAGTTCCATCTGACATGTCTATATTACAGACATGACAGGCCGCAGTAGCTGCATCACACCATCTCTTATAGTCAGCTAGCCGTGGATTAGAAGCATTAAAAAAAACAATGCCACTTCTTATTTTCTCAATGGGTGCGGACATATGTTTTAAAGCACATTTAGCAATAAGATTAATAATATGGCATGCACAACGATTGATGGAAAAGGTATGATGCGGCATAACCACTAAGTTTGGGAGTGAGATCATCCATTGCGCTGGCATTATTTGAAGCAATCTCTAAAGTTATTGCAAACATCTTATTCTCAAGACCAAATTCATGCACGACTTGCAAAACTTTTTCAGCAATGGCTCTCCCAGTATGTCTAACGTCAATTAATTCAAATCCAATGACACTTTTTTAGTTCCCAACTTTCATTGTTCACTTAATGAGCTACAACACTTAGATAATCTTGCTTAGCTCTACCGCTCCAGATATCAGATGTTAATGAAACTGAAAATGTACATTTTATAAAGTCATCTTTTAGTTCATTACGCACAGTTTTGGCTAGTTTTTTCATATCTCTAGATGTAGTTTGCCCAAAAACTGGTTGATACTGTGGATTATGCCATCTTCTAATCCAATCGACAACAGCGGGATACTCCCCAAAACCAAGCGGTAAATCATGTGCAGCAATCATATGACATAGAATTTTGCGAGATAAAGCGGGATCGTAGTTGAAGTTACTTACTGGTCGTCGGGGACAAAACCAAGCTGGACATGTCTTCTCGCCATCTCTTGTGACCTCTTCAACTTGTGTCCTCTTTGTGTGCCGCTCCAAGTGACCGGTTCCCACCTTAGAGGCGCCGCTGATGATCTTCTCGCAATCCGGCCACTTGCACACCGCTTCATATTTCCTCGTGCCATCTTCGAGTACCGTTATACGGTCCTCGAAATGGCCCTCCACCCACACCCATGAGGTTCTACGCCTCTTTGAGCCGGCAGAGGTAGAGGAGGTGGCAGTACTACTAGAAGGATCACTGGATGAATGTTATTCTTGGCTAGCTTGGTTTTCGTGGTGAGGTCCTTCGGACAAGTAGGCGAGATCTTCGGGTCGAAGTCCTAATTCTTCTACTGGAAACTGGATTATCGGTTCGGGGACAAACCCCTCGGGATATGGGTTGAACGGGATATCCGCCATGGGATGAGAAGTGTGGGTGTGTGGGAAGAGAAGTGTGGGTTGAGTGTGGATTGTGGAAAATGTTGGGTGAGGGGTCCTATTTATAGTAAAAAAGAGAGTGCAAGGATTTCAAAATTCAAAATTTTCGGGCAAACGTGACACAGGCGTGCCTCTTCCGTGTCGTGCGGCACGTCCGACAGCGGCACGACCACGCTCGCGTGCTCCACTCCTGGCCCGACGTGCGCTGTCGGCACGCTACCCCCGCTCCTGGCCCACGTGCCTTGCTCCAGCCCACGTGCCATCGCGGCCTGCTACCCCCGCTCCTGGCCCGCGATCCTCCGGCCGGGCTGTGCCGACCCGGTTAAACCGTGCCATGCCGGGCTGGCCCGCGTGCCGTGAATTGAAAGTTGGCCCGAACCAGGCCGGCCTGTGTCGGCCGCGGCCCGCTAAGCTCGTGCCCTGCCGTGCCTCGGGCCGGCCCGTTTCAAACGCCCCGTTTGGCCAGCTATATTCTCGTCTTAAAATAAAGAATCTCAAAAAGACAAAAGTTCATTTTTCTCCCGTTCGTAGGGTTCCTCTCCCATCCCGAGCTCCCACTCCGCCGCCACACCCAGCTCCCCTCCACCCGCCGCCTGACACCGAGGCCCGTCTCCGCCTCCCGAGCCCCGTCTCCGACGCCGGATCTGGACGAGATCGCGCCGGCCGCCTCGTTCCTCCGTCCGAGCAGCGCCTGCCCCCTTCGCTTCGACGTTACCTGCGTCTCTGGCCACGAGCTCGGTTCAGGGTCTGCAGGAGAGGAGCGCGGCGGTGCTTGTCCTACACCGGCGGTGACTTTCCAGCCGGATCCGTATCCCTCCATATTGCGCTTTCTCTTCACAATTTCATCCCAGTCACCCGCCCGGTCCACGGGAATCGAGAGGAGAGAAGCACCTGCTCCGACCGTCCTCCCCTACTTCCAGCCGTCCTCCCCCGCCCCAACGCCACTGCAGATACATCCACCTACGCGTTGATCGATGTCCGTGGAGTACCCGATGCAGCGGCTACCCGACGACGTGCTCGCCGACGTCCTCCGCCGCCTCCAGACGTCACCCCGCAGTCTCGCCGCGTCCCGCTGCGTCTGCAAGGCGTGGTGTGCCGTCGTCGACGCTCACCGGCTTCTCACGGAGCTCCCGCCGGGCTCGCTGGCTGGCATGTTCGTCCGCATCGGCCAGGAAACACTCCAAAGTACTTCTCACTCATGCCAGCAACCGAAATTGCCACTTTCGACTACTTGGATACCCAAGACGTTGAATGCTTGATGATCAGGCAACACTGCAATGGCCTCCTCCTGCTTGGCGAAGAAGAGGTGAGGGTGCTTAATCCCACCACGCGACAGTGGGCTTGCTTGCCTCCTCCCCCGCCCATGTGCACGCCGGGCATGGAAGACATGTATGATCTCGATCGGTGCATGGACTGCCATGAACAATACCTTGTGTTTGATCCTACCGAGTCGCCATACTATGAGGTCTTCTTAGTCAGGTGTGTTCCCTGGATTCCATCGCCTGATAGCTACCATGTGGTGGCACCTCACATAGCAGAAAGAGAATGGCCGCCGTCGACATTTGTCTTGCTTGTCCTCTCATCAAGGACAAATCAGTGGGAGGAGAGGCCTTTTGTTCGCCAAGGAGAGGCTGCACGGACCATCGGCTATATGTTGGAGGCTTTTCCATCCGAGCACCCCTACGCCGTATATTGGCGGGGGTCAATTTACATTCGGCAGTTTGATTTTGTCCTGAGGTACTTGGTACTCACATCCTGCATACCACCTTATTTTCGTCATGACTTATTAGTCTTAACTTTACTAATGGTTTAATTTCTGCAGAATAACCTTGTCAAGTCATAAATACCAAGTAATTGAGCTGCCGGAAAGTCTTCGTCGAAATTGGTATTGCCTTCGTTTAGGAAAATCTGAGAACAGGGTGTACTGTGCACTGCATGGTCGTGATGTCCCCGGACTTCAGATTTGGTACCTTGACGAAACATGCGATGAGATTAACTGGATGTTGAAGTGTGACGTCAATCTTCATCCTCTTCTAGCAAATTTCTCCTGGGAACATAGTAATAGTCCCTTGTCCGTGCAATGTGCTAACTGCAATGAAGATGATAGAAGCAATGCCACATGTATTCAAGATGGGTCGGGACGGAGCCATATCAGATACCCTCTACTTGGATTCCATCCGAACAAAAATATTGCCTTCTTTCATACACCACTCAAAAGAGTATTGGCCTACTATTTCGACAGCTCCAAGATCGAAGACTTTGGCTGCCTACCCATGGAACCTCAAGACCGCATATATTTGTCTTTTCCGTACACACCATTGTCAGATAAGAGGCATTTCAAGCAACAAGTAGCGTAATTGAAATACCCCCAGGACTAGCAGAATATTCAAGTAGTTCATCTTATTTAAGCACAAAAGTGACTGATTTGTATTGTGAAAGACAACCATGATATAGCATGGCTTTATTCTTGACAAGGAAACAGAGCTATAGATTGGCGTAGTCTTAGATCGTAAAGAAGGCATATATTTTCTCGGGTGCATTGCGTACAATCTTGTAATTACTCTCTATCATCTATGAATGAAATTGTTTTAAGCAATTTTTTTTTCATTCTCCATTTTGTTATCAGCGCATTCACTTCAGTCCTTCATAAAATAGATCATAGAAGAGAAAAAATATGTAGCCATGCCATATATATTTGATATTGGCAGTGTAAATAATGTTCCAATACCTATTGGCAAAGATATTTGATATGTGCTCTTCCACTAGGGTGATATTTGATATATGCATCTTCCAGGTGCACTATACCTATTAGCAAAAATCTTCAAGCACATCCAAAGGTTACAAATAAGTCGATTGGAACAGCCAAAAATGTTGTTGTATATAAGGTGAAAATGGGATATAATTGACAGTGCAAAAGGATACGCTGCTATGAACTGGCATGCCTTTAAGGCCGACGTCAGCGCCGGAGAGGATGCCCTGAATGACAAGATTTCGTAACTAAAGTTTTTCGTTTCTTAGCTGTATAGAGATCGTTTAGTTTCTCTGTTTCTGTGTATCTGATCTGCACTCAATGATGTATCCGGTCAATTTATTGCATCCGTGCTCCATTTGCTAGCTGCTTCTCTCCTTATTCCCCATCAAAGTGGATAGATGCATCTTTGTTAGTTCTTGCAGGTTAGGTGTTCGATAAATTGATTCTTTGCTATCCAAAGCTAGGTGTGTATGACTTCAGAGGCCATGATACTATGCAGGTTAACTGAATTATATTGTGATGCTTATTCGTTGCATCTCCTGTCTCTTTATTCGTATATTGTATCATCTATGTATTTGGTTTGCTACACATGCTCTACTGTTAGATAATACAGTCAACATCCTAAAAGGTTTATTCTTCATTTCAGTTCAGAAACTATTTATCATTGACTTGCAGCACAATGAAATGTATGTTCCCAAAACAGATAAGCATGCTGGTATACTAGAACATTTCTTGTCGGACTTCTCAATTTATTAACTGTAGCCAGTTATTTAGGTTCTCTTCCTCTATTCAAGTTTATTTAATAAACATGAGTAAATTACTTTATTTCTGTAATAACATTATCACATTTTGCAGAGGTAGATATATATCGTACAAGATTATTGTTTCACTCTTAAGATCCCGCAAGATTAATTTCTCAATGCATTTTTGGATCTTGAGGTTGTTAGTACTAACCAATTTATTTTCTTTTTACACCTTATGGATTTATTGTATCAACAACTCATCAATTGGTATGCCTGTTGTTTTTGCTGCGTTTTGAGTCAAAATGATGGCACTGAACTGGGCAGAGCATTTCATCGATGTGTCTGCCATGACATCAGCAAAATGATAAATGAAGACAAAATATAACCTTTAATCAATTTTAATGGCTATAGAAAGGTAATTCGTATACATATTCTTCTCATAGCCTGCTATCTTTATTCTTATCCTCACTTCTTTCCAGTAATAAGCTCATGCTATTACTCTGATTTTTGCACAGTGTTTTTTGCCTTTACCTTTATTTGGATGTACTCCCTCCGTTCCAAATTAATTGACATGGTTTTGTCCAAATATGGAGGTATCTATACTTGTTTGATGTCTAGATACATCCATGTGTAACAAAATGTGTGTCAATTAAATCCGAACGGAGGGAGTATTATATATTCATGTTGGGTGGTCATATGCTATTCTTGAAATTGCCAGGTGGTATCACTAAATATCTTGAACTTTACAATCAAGTGTGTTGTTAAACAAGCGTGGCTCAGCAGCTTTGTGGGAGCTCAAGCAGCTCTCGTTTGGTTTTTTTAATTTGTTGTCATTCTGCTCCATGTATTTAACTTCAACAGGTTGCAAGGAATGAAATATCCGCGATGCAACCAGCACCTTATTCAAGTCTTGTACATGGTGTTCCCAGAGAAGGGGACATCTTGGTCACGTATGAGGTGTGAGTTTTTCTAATAGTAATCTGACTTTTGATGCTTAATTGTTTTTCAGCTCTAGGTGCTCTAAATTGACTTATCCTTGGTGTTTAACAATGTTTGCATTTCGTTTCTCTAACTCGCTAGAGTGCGGGTTGCTTTGGACAGAATGTTCAGCTCTCATTTCTCTAGAATATAAATAGCTTTGAGCTGGAGTGCGGGTTGCTTTGGACAGAATGTAAACTGAAAACTGTACCAAACTATTTTGAGAAGGTGTTCAATGCTAACAATTAAGCACCTGTTTGCTGATGTTAACAAGCAAACATTCTTGAAATTCCATAAAGTACTTACCCTGAAGTTGGAACTGCTGTTGCTAGAGTTATTCTGTACATGAACATCCTCTTTGCTTGTGTAGAAAATGCAGGGTCTAGAAATGACAATTCAAATATGCCACCAGATTACTAGAAGTCTATTTTTTATCTAACACAATTCACCGTAGTGTGAACCAAACTACTCAGAGGTACTCCCTCCGTTCCAAATTAATTGACTTCCATTTGTTCACATGTGGATGTATCTATACGTGTAACATGTCTAGATACATCCATGTGTGGACAAATGGAAGTCAATTAATTTGGAACGGAGTGAGTATTATCTACCTACTTATTTAAGAAGTACGCTTGAACCTTACTTGAACTTAAGACTGTTTGGTGCTTCCTCTGTTTATGGTTATCTTGGTTCCCTGCTATTGTTAGCATAGGGCTGGTCTGATTGCTTGTGTGAGTGCCCTGCTTATTTGAAGGCCATCCATGTTGTGAAATAATTTCTAAACTGAATCTTCTTAATTCGAAATTCATCAACAAGAAAACTAAGGCCTGTAGTATTCAGAAAAGAAGTTGTACCTCTGTACCACAACTCAGTTTGCACTGAACAACTAATATTCAGAGAACTCATGGAGCATATATTTAGTTTTCGACAACTGAACTTTGTTCCATGAAATCTTCAGGCTAGGTTGGGTTGAATTAGTTATTCAACTCTATCTTAACGGACTAGTCACATATATTTGGCATAAACTAGCTTATACCTGATCTAATATAAGACGGGACCACTCCATTGAATTAAAATAACCATCATCTGACATTGCTTCGTCGGTTTGGATTTAGTTGATGTGGCAATGTTCAAATATCCCGAGTGTCACAAGTCCTCAGTGAGGCATCGAAAGTAACATATCTTCGTGTACTTGTACCTGCAGTTTCAGGTTATCATCTAGCATCTCACGCCATTCAAATAAACATTGTTGCGGTACCAAAACCATTGGGCTTTTACTAACCAGTACTAGAATAGGTAGCTACAGGTTACCAGTTCACATCGTTGCTGAACCTGGTAGTTCTGAAACAGCAAAGTAACACTTCACCCATGATCCATATAACATGTACTCTTGTTTTATTCATAGGAGCTGAGTACTAGGTTATTCTCCCTACTAACAGTAGCTTTTAAGTGACCAACTAAGTAAACCCGATACTAAACCTGATCAATTGGAGTGTGTGAGATAGATGTAACTGGCTTAGCTGAACCAATAAAGCAACTTAAGAGTCTTGTTCACCTATGTTACAGAGAAAGTCACTGATCAAGTAAGACCCAGACTGATTGTTTTGCTGGATCATGTAAACAAAATCTACTCATGATCTGAAGTGAAGGATGAGTGATGTAAATATATAAATTAAGATCGTCGGCATCTAAAATATGTATGGTTACAACAGACTTGAGACTGCACCATATCGATAATAATTACGCTCGAAGCCTGATCACACTCAGTACCTAGAATAAACCTAATAAACATCCGAAGGTAAATATCATATATAGTGCACTGATGCATGTCTTGTAATGTTAGCAAGTTTCACACGAAGACTCGCCCTGATTTAACACGTTATGCAAGAGAAAATCCAATAACCAAGTATGAAATGTGTTAATGATTAATACTTTGAGGTCAACCAATTATACGTAAAGCATGCATGCATCATGTTGTGATGTGCACTTGTCCTAGTCTTGATTGGATTCATTCGCATTTCCAGTTCGGATCTTCTCGGAGTTCTTTACTCTTTGACATTGACCTTCAATGATTTGAATGCTTTTCCGAGTATCTCAGGCAAGTCCAGTTCTTTGATCATATCCGATTGATTATTTTTATCAAAGTACTTTCAACCTAATATTTATTATATCATCTACATCAAAAGAAAAATATATGTTGTAAATAATATGACATAGATCTTGTTGATCGACTGATGGAGCAGTCGGTGAACTATTATGGTTGGTAGTTCGAACCCTTGTGTGGAGGCTGTCAAGCCATTGGAAGCGGGTTCGACTACATGGGATATCACCATTTATTAGGTTAACAACAATTGCCTTCTTGTGCTCAAGCGCCATAGTGACCGCGTTGACCACATGACCCTGTATGGCGCGGGGCTGAGCTCGAATAATTCCACCTTATACGGCATGTCACCCAGGGATGGCAGTTCGGGTGTGACCTCTACTGTAGGGGACCAACTGTTGAAGGGCTCTACTGTAGCCATGTTATGGACGGGTAGCCAGCTACAATGCGAGACCTGTCAAACAAGGTGGGTGAAACGGCTCAGTGGCCATGGGAGTGTGAATGGGGCTTGCAACCTCATAACCGTGGACGTCTGTGGGTAAAGTAACACACCTCTGCAGAGTGTATCGAATTGTGGCATTGTCACTCCCTGCTTCGGGAAGGATCTGCGAACGTGGCGAGAAAGGAATCCATAGGGGATTCGAGCAGCTCGTGAGACAAGAAGATCATAGATTTCTGAAGTAAAACTTGACTCTTTCCTAAAAATGGTTTAAAAAATCATTGAACTTTTGTGACCATTGGTCCTAGTAGATGATAGTGCATTCAAACACTTTCTCCTATCCTGGACTTGTTGAGTACTTCTGTGTACTCATCCCTATATAAATCCCTCCCCTGCTTAGGTTGTGAGCCGGCGGACACTTGAGTGGAGTACGTGGATGAAGGAATTATGCCCTGGAGGCAAATAAATAGGTGTATATTTATGCCATAATTCATTAAGTTTATAATAGTTTTATATCATGCTATAATTGTATTAATAGAAAATATTAATACATGTGTGATGTACAAACAATCAGAGGTTATCAGATAACCATAGTTCCTAGTTAAGCCTCTATATCAAACTAGTCCACTGGGTAATTGATGATCGTAGGTTTCACGATCATGTGACATTTATGTCAGTTGACAGTGGAGTAATCTCATTGGGTGAATGAGGTGATGAAAATACCCATATAAATATTGCAACACGATCGTATTACGAAGTTCACCATTGCAAGTATTTAGAAATATAGTATCATAATCCTTAGACCGCACTAGTAGGAAACAGGCTGTTAGTGGCGTGTCATTTTCCACTTTAGTGGCGAGTATCTCCCACGTCGCTGCTATCACGTCGGTGATAACTCGTAGCAGTGACGTGTATCCACAACGCCACTGATTCATTCGCCCACGACAGTGGTACGCTTTTGCAGTGACGTTGTGAGGAACGCCAGTGGTATGATATACGTCAGTGGCGTGCCAACTGCGTAGGACGCCACTAAGATATTTATTTAATCAGCACATATTGTTTAATTTCTGGAATAATTAATTTGGAGAATACGTTAAATAGACATTCGCGGAATTGACATATATATAAATACTAGATAGTAGTAGTCTCGAACAACGTTATTACATTATCAAAATAACAACCTTAAGGTATGCGGATGGAATAGCATAGTGCAATCTAATTGAATGAAAGTCTTAATTAGCTGCTATTACAACTACTAGTTTTGAGCTCTGCATTACACAGAACTAAACATAGGGGATAATGCCATCGATAGTGAATCTGTAGTCCACGCCTTGTGCTTTCAAGCGAGCCATCACGTCTTCTTGGCTATGCGAGCCGCCGTAGAACACGCCGGCTTGTTGTTGACATCCATGTTAATGACTGTGGCCAACTCGGTCTGAATGCGTGCCCACATATCAGTGAGACCTCCAACAGGGATTTGGTTCAACTCTTTGGCCCACTTCGTGACCTGAAATTGGTTAGTCAAGCTATCTCGCTCGCGTACGAATTGCCACATATGATAGAGCACGTAGTAGCCTCCATCACATTGTTTTTCGGCTGCTGTATGGAGCAAAATTTGGTGTTGTGGTTGAAGCAAACCATGTTCAATTTGTTTCTCTTTTTGTGTTTCTCATCGAAACTTCCTCGAGAGTGTTCGTAGCGGAAGAGAGCATAATCGAGTACCCGGTTGACATTCTTGTAGTCTGTTTCACTAGTGGAAACAGGACCTTTGGTCGAGGGCCGATATTGGCTCTAGTCCCGGGTGGCTTATGACCCGGTACTAGAGGGGGGAACTAGTACCGGGCCGGCTGCTCGGACGCTGCGCAGGTCGGGTCCCGGGTCGTAGGGCACCTCTAGTTCCGGGCCGTGATACAGCCCGGGACCGAGGCTGTCAGCGGTAGGTGTGGACAGGAGGCTGGACCTTTCGTCCCCGGTCGTGGTACAGCCCGGTACTAGAGGTCCGGCTATATCATCTCCCACCCCGGCCGGCCACCATTTTTGAACTATCAAGGTCATCTCCATTGTTTCCTCTCCCAAGCTCAAGTGTAGCCCATTTCTTTCCAAGATTTGTGGAGATAGACGGCACCCATCTCTCGAAGGGTTAGAAACACTTAATCCTTTCACCCGGAGGCCAATTTTTAGCCATTTCCAACAAGTTTAGCTCATTTCATTTTGGTAGTGCCCCTTAGGTGTTTGATGAAATGTCTAAGCAAGGGTAGTTCATTTTTTATGTATTTTGAGCTCAAATTAATTTATGATTTTTTGATTTTAGTGTCGTCTTGGTCCTCACCGCCGTCGATAGCCCCCGACGTCCCGTGACCGGCACCTACTCGGTGAGCCTTCTTTTTTATTTTAAAAAATCTTTGTTGTATGATTTTTTTCCACATAATAATTATTATTTTTGTATAAGTTGTATAATTGTTTGTAATATATATAGTGACATGGTTTTCACAAACACCCCCACCGGCTCTCGCCCGCTCTATTATTCGGATGTGGTATGACTGTTAATAACTATAAATTTGTTTCGTTTCGTGTTTATGACAATCATGCGGACCAACTTTGACATAAATATATATTTGTCTAGGAGGTAGTTGAACCGGAAATTCCAGTGGACCCTATTGTTGAATATTTTGTGAAAGAAAACGATGATTTGAAAGCTAAATTAAAAATAAGTGAAGATCTCCGCAAAGAAGAGAAGAAGGAATTGGAGGTTAAGCTTGTAAACATTATCGATGAACACCAGTTCAAGCTTGCCGACGTCGTCGATGCTTACGAGATCAAGTTGGATGGGATGCGCTCGAAGCTTACCGACGTCGTCGCTGTTCACGAGATGAAGATGGATGCAATGCGCTTGAAGCTTAGAAAGATTAGAAAATATGCCATTAGTCAAGAGGCTTGGTATCATTATGCTGTTGGTTCAATAGTTACCTTAGTTGCGATTCTGATCGCATTTGTTGTTGGATTTAAATTCTTTAGATAGTTGTATTCTTGTTTCAATTAATTTATGTTTTATGAGAACTATGTATTACATTTGGTCACTACTATACTTTGATTTTAATGTGATGAACTTGTATTAATGAATATGGTATGTTTCCTATTATGTCGGTTTATCGTAATGGGTTTTAGCGGTGATTTGCAGATGAGTCATCCATGGATGTACGCTGACCGACGCTCTAAAGAGTACATGGATGGCGTGCAATCTTTTCTCAAAGTGGCTAAGGATAACAAGGGGCCGAAAGGTTTTATGTGTTGTCCGTGCAGGAAATGTCAGAATGAGAAGGATTACCCTAACACAGACATAATTCACCTCCACCTGATAACTGAAGGTTTCATGCCCGGCTATAATTGTTGGACCAAGCACGGAGAAAAAGGGGTTATGATGGAAGAACGAAGAAGAAGAGAACGATGACAACGACATGTACCCTGAATACGTTGGTAACCCAACAGGGGAAGCTGATGATGAAGAGGTACCAGATGATCCCATCATACATGATGATTTACGTGGAGTCATCGTTGATGCACATACCCTAGCAGAAACTACACTTGAGAAGTTGAAGTTGGAGCGCATGTTAGAGGATCACAAAACAAAGTTGTACCCAACTTGCGAAGATGGCAACACAAAGCTCGGTACCATACTGGAATTATTGCAATGGAAGGCAGCGAATGGTTTATCTGACAAGGATTTGGGAGTTTACTGAAAATAGTGAAGGACAAGCTTCCGGCTGGTAACGAATTGCCCGAGACTGCGTATGAAGCAAAGAAGATTATCTGCCCTCTAGGATTAGATGTGCAGAAGATACATGCATGCATTAATGACTGCATCCTCTACCGCGGTGAGAAGTATGAGAATTTGAATGAATGCCCGGTATGCGGTGCATTGCGGTATAAGATCAGAGCAGATGACCCTGGCGATGTTGAGGGCCTGCCCGCCAGGAAGAAGGTTCCGCCAAGGTGATGTGGTACGCTCCTATAATACCACGGTTGAAACGTTTGTTCAGAAACAAAGAGCATGCCAAGTTGTTGCGATGGCACAAAGAAGATCGCAAGAGCGACGAGATGTTGAGACACCCGGCTGATGGGTCGCAGTGGAGAAAAATCGATACAGAGTACAAGGAATTTGCACGTGACCCAAGGAACTTAAGGTTTGGTCTTAGCACGGATGGCTTTAATCCTTTTGGGGAGCAGAGTAGCAGTCATAGCACCTGGCCTGTGACTCTATGTATCTATAACCTTCCTCCTTGGTTGTGCATGAAGCGGAAGTTCATTATGATGCCAGTGCTCATCCAAGGCCCGAAGCAACCCGGTAACAACATTGATGTCTACCTGAGGCCATTAGTTGATGAACTTTTACAGTTGTGGCGTGATGAAGGGGTACCTGTGTGGGATGAGTACAAACAAGCGGAATTTAACCTACGAGGGTTGTTGTTTGTAACCATCAATGATTGGCCTGCTCTTAGTAACATTTCAGGACAGTCGAACAAGGGATACAATGCATGCACACACTGTTTAGATGGCACTGAAAGTATATATGTAGGTAACAAGAATGTGTACCCGGGTCATCGTCGATTTCTTACAACTCAGCATCCCCTAAGAAAGAAAAGCAAGCAGCAGCATTTCAAAGGCGAGGAAGATCGCCGGCCGAAGCCACCCCTCCAAAGTGGTGAAGATATATATGATGCGGTCAAGGATTTAGATGTAATCTTTGGAAAGGGTCCTGGCGGACAGTCTGTTCCGAATGACGCTAACAACCACGTTCCCCTGTGGAAGAAGAAGTCTATATTTTGGGAACTACCCTATTGGAAAATCCTAAAGGTCCGCTCTGCAATCGACGTGATGCACGTGACGAAGAATGTTTGCGTGAACCTGCTAGGCTTCTTGGGCGTGTATGGGAAGGCAAAAGATACTCCGAAAGCACGAGAGGACCAGCAACTTTTGAAAGACCCAAAGAACCTGCATCCAATGAGGACGGATAAAGGACGTCTACGTCCTGCTAGCTACGTTCTTACCAAAGAAGAGAAGGAGATATTTTTTGAAGTCCTGAGCAGTATGAAGGTCCCGTCTGGCTTCTCGTCGAATATAAAGGGAATAATAAATATGGCAGAGAAAAAGTTCCAGAACCTAAAGTCTCATGACTGCCACGTGCTGATGACTCAACTGCTTCCGGTTGCATTGCGGGGGCTTCTACCGGAAAATGTTCGAGTATCCATTGTTCAGCTATGTGCGTTCCTCAATGCAATTTCGCAGAAGTCAATCAGCCCAACCACTCTATTAAGGTTACAGAAGGATGTGGCTCAATGTCTCGTTAGTTTTGAGTTGGTGTTCCCACCATCCTTCTTCACTATTATGACACATCTCCTAGTGCACCTGGTCGACGAGATTCACATTCTGGGTCCTGTATTTCTACACAATATGTTCCCCTTTGAGAGGTTCATGGGAGTGTTGAAGAAGTATGTTCATAACCGTGCTAGGCCAGAAGGAAGCATCTCCAAAGGGTATGGAACAGAGGAGGTCATTGAGTTTTGTGTTGACTTTATTCCCGGCATTAAGTCGATTGGTCTTCCTGAATCGCGACATGAGGGGAGACTAAGTGGAGAAGGCACTCTAGGAAAGAAATCATACATATGCAGGGACGGGTATTCTTTCACAAAAGCACACTACACAGTTCTGCATAATTCCACTTTGGTGGCTCCGTATATCCAGATGCACAAGGATATTGTACGCTCTAACAACCCGGGGATGGATGACTCCGCCATTGCAAAGGAACACATGGAGAATTTTGGCGGTTGGTTGGAAACGCATCTGAACAACAACAACACAGTCTCAGATGAGCTGTTCTTGTTGTCTAAGGGGCCATCTTCGACTATTTGGACTTTCCAAGGGTATGAGATAAACGGGAATACATTTTACACGAACGCCCAAGATAAAAAGAGCACCAACCAAAATAGTGGTGTCCGCTTTGATGATAAGAGCACGAATGAGGCCACGGTCACATATTATGGTTGCATAGAGCAGATATGGGAACTTGACTATGGACCTTCTTTGAAGATCCCTTTGTTCTGGTGCAAATGGTTCAACCTGAGAGGCGGCGGGGTAAAGGAAGACCCATTGTACGGAATGACTACAGTGGATCTCACGAATGTTGCGTACGACAACGAACCATTCGTTCTAGCCAAGGATGTGGCTCAGGTTTTCTATGTGAAGGACATGTCTACCAAGCCAAAAAAAAGAAAAGATAAGGAAGTGAATACATCAGCCTATGAGCCAAAGCGCCACATAGTTCTTTCAGGGAAAAGAACCATCGTGGGAGTGGAGGACAAGACAGACATGTCAGAAGATTACGACAAGTTTCATGAAATTCCGCCCTTCAAAGTGACCACTGACCCAAGTCTCAAGTTATACGCAGACCCTTGTCCATGGTTACGGAGCGATCAGAAGAAAGGGTCTCACAAAAAGAAAAAGCGAAGACTAAATAAAGATGTTGTTCATGATGTGTAATAATTTATTAAACTTTTATATAATTTATAGTCTGGAGGACAAGACAGACATGTCAATGAAATCAAGCGTATGGCGGTGGCGGAATGTAGTACTTGATTTATAAATTTTTGAATTGATTTTAAATTAAGCGTATGTAGTACTTAATTTAAAACCAAGCGCATGTGATACTTCATTTTAAACCAAAACAGAAAACAGGAAAATGAAAGCAATTTTTACTTAATTTAGACAAGTAAATCAAAAGATATAAAAAAAGTAAGAAACCAGAAAATTAAAAAAAATTAACCTCTAGTACCGGGCCGTGCGACCACCCGGTACTACAGGTCCACTGGGCTTGGCGCGCAAATTTTCGCGGCCCTGAGGGACCTCTAGTACCGGGTGGTAACACGGCCCGGTACTAGAGGGTCTCTAGTACCGGGTGGAGCCACGGCCCGGTACTAGAGGCCTTTTTGGCGCTACTTCTAGTGGCTCGGGCCGAAAATTTGCCCAAGTCCAGCAAATCGACGCTCCGCCTCCGGGCTCCAGACGACGCCGCCCCTGCGCCGCCAGGCTGCCGGATTTCGTTCCCGCGCCGCTGCCGCCCTCACCGTGGGTCGCCGTCCTGCTCCTGCTCCGGGCGCGGCCGTCCCCGCTCTTCCCCCGAGCAAGGTCGTCGTCCCCGAGCAAGCAAAGCTCGCCCCCGACCCACGCGGTGAGCTCGTCCCCCCCGACCAACTACTCTCTCCCTCTCTCAGATCTAGCGCGCGGCGGCGGCGGCGGACCCTAACCACGGGGCCGGCGCCGGAGTTGGCAAACAAGAACAAATTTTTAGGGCCTAAAGGGGCCGATTTCATTATATAGTTATAGGCCACAACCGGCCGATTACATTTGGGGGGGGAGGCCATTGATAAGGCCATTACATTGGGGGTGGGGGGTGGGGGGAGGGTCGCCGGTGCCGGTGCCGCCTAGTCGTCGAGGACGATCCACGGCGGCGGGGTCCAGAGATGCTCCGGTGGCGCCTGCTGCTGCGGTGGCGCCTCCTGCTCCTGCTCCGGTGGCGCCTCCTGCTCCTGCTCGGTGGCACCTCCCAGCTCCCGCCGGTAAAGACCCAGGACTGGCCAACGAGGCCGGTAGGCAGAGGAGGCGGCGGCGGAAGGTCCTGCTCCTGCTCCTGCTCGCGTTCCATGGCGTAGTGCCATGGCTCGACCTCGTCCGGGTCGTACTCCTGCTGCTGCATTGGCGGCGGCGGCAGCAGGGCCGCGGCCGCGGCCGCGGTCCTCACCTTCTCCCACCTCTTGATCTCGTCCTCGACGAGGGTGCGGTTGGAGGCCTCGTAGGCGGCCTGCATCTCCGGGTCGTCGTCGTCCTCGGGGACCTCCTCCTCGAACCACAGCGGGTCGGGCAGCGCTGGGTAGGCGGATTGGACGGCGCGGGGCGCCGGGGCGAAGTAGGAGTGGCGGCGGTCCTCGTGCTCGTCCTTGAGCCACTGCTCCCAGTGAGGGGAGTCCGCCGCGTAGACGGGGTCGTTGCGGAGCGCCGGAGGGAGGAGGCGGCGCCGGCGCGCGATCTCCCTGTCCAGTTGCCTCCCAGGGAGCGGGACCGCCGGCACCGGAATCCTCTGCGGGTTCAGGTGCCAGCCCTCGGGGAGGTGGACGTCGTGCCACTCCAGCGTGGCGGCGTTGTCCCAGTGCCACTGGCACTCCGGCTCCGGCACGTAGCGCCGGCGCCGGATCCTCCTCCCTCTGCGGTGGTGGTGGAGGTTCGTGGCGGCGCGTCGGGTGCGTGGGCGACCCGCACTGGTGGCGCGGTCCTCCGCACGCCCACGGGAACGACGCCCAAGGCCGCCGGCGGTGAGGCGGTGGAGAAGCGCGGCGACGGTTGGAGGACTCGCCGGTCTCGTTCTTCGGGGACTTCCCGAACCAGCGCGACATGGCGGCGAGGGCACTGGACGGGCGGAGGGGAACCGTCGGGCCGAGGGGAACCGTGGGGGCGGAGCGGAGTGGAGTGTCCACATCCGCACGGGCGCGTCCCTTTTTAAAGACCAGGACCGTCGGGAGGGGAACCGTCGGGTGGGCCAGCGCCCGAGTCGCTGGCAAGTGGGCCAGGAGCATTGACTCCGGGTGGGCGGGGCTGTTCGTGCTCCGCATTAACCACGGGGGGTGAAGGCGAGGCGGCCGGGTGGGAACACGAGGCGGGGCGGGAACACGAGGCAGGGCGGCGGGTGGGCCAGCATTGACCACGCGTGGCCAGTGGGTGGTCACACGTGGCGTGGGGCGGGTAGGCGCTGGCAGGTGGGTCAGGGATGACCACGGTGGCCACCTTTGACCAGGTTCTGGCCCAAATTTGGGCTGGGCTGGGATTGGGACAGCAGCCTAAGTTTTTTTTGATTTTTTTTCTTTAGATGCAATATTAAATTGTTTTTGTTGCATATTTGTATATTGAATTATTGTACTAATGCTATTATTGTTTTTTTTTGTATTAGTTAAACAATGGATATCGATGCTCCCTTCGCAACGAGAGAAGGGGAAGAAGAGCTACTTTCCTACATTTGTGAACCCGGTGAATTTCGGCATCGCGCAGAAGGAGCTGAAGATGAATTTCGGCATCCCGCGGAAGGAGCTGAAGATGAGGACTCAGAAATTGGTGGACCCACGCCGTCTGGCGAGGTATATTAAGCCTATGTTGAGCAGATGCAATAACTGATTTGTGCATATATATGTGTGAAAGTTACAAAAAATCATTTCGCGGGTGAAGAGAGTGTTACTCGCTTGTACAAATTAAGTGTAACTGATGAGTTACTGACGTGTATATAATCTCATTGGACTGGCCTAAGGATAGGTACCAAAGCATTCTAGATACGCTCCAAAGGTAATTTCAAATATTATCGCACTATATCAGTCTCTCTTATTGATTTCAGAGATATCAAGCAACTAATAACTCATTTATTCTTTTTTTTGCCCGGCAGGGTTTGGAAACAATTCAAAGCGAGGACAAAGGGTTCAGGTTCATTTGAAGAACATCTGACTTTTGTTCACCCACAGGTAGGTAGTACGGTCTAGCTAAGTTCACGCATCTCTTTATTTATTGTTTTCAATACCACTATATGTTGACTATGATTTGATTGAATTCTATTCTCGTAAAGTGGATCGAGAGGCAACCACAGGGGACCAATTTTCTGTGGATATTTCGTTTGCGAGTGGATTCGTCGTTCGGTCACTGAGCGGGACCCAAAGAAATTTTCAGACGTACGTGAACAATCATATTCATCAATTGATCTCCAATGTCATTCATAATTTTTGATAGTCATGATTAATATTTGTATTGATCTCCTTCTTTTATAGGCAGAGCCATTGCGCGAGAGTATGCCACTAAAGAAGCGCTTTCAAGCACTAGCAGAGGAACTTGCGGGGTTTCTGCTCAGCGATGTCATACCTACAAAAGGAACATACAATGGAGAATAGCGGTGAAGTCCCGGTTATGATCTCCCGTGTAACCGAATAGACGGGCTCTAGTCCCGGTTATGATCTCCACAGACGTGTAATCGAATAGACGGGCTCTAGTCCCGGTTATGAGCACCTCCATGTAACCGGATAGACGTGAACATATTTTTATTTATGAACATTTTGATATGTTATATGTAGTTTATGTTTTTTAATTAAGCGAACGCATATTTTTTGCACCATTTCAATATTAAATTAGGAGGAAAAACAAAAAATTACAGGCTGCCACGTGTGAGGTCCTTGGTCCCGGGTCGTATGACCAATCGGGACTAGAGGTCCTCCACCACACCCGCGCCTCGGCGGCCATGTGGGAGCCTGTTGTTCCGGGTCGTAACGGACCCGGTACTAGAGAGAGGGACCTCTAGTGCCGCCTTGCTAGTCCCGGGTGGACACCTGGTACTAGAGGCCCTTACGACCTGGGACCAGTGGCCCTGTTTCCACTAGTGTTTGTTTGCTCTTCGCCGAGTCCAGGTACAACGCAGTGCAGCGGCGTGGTTCGAGAACGATGAGGATGCAATGATCACTGCGTGAAAGAGATGAACAAACCAATAATACTGAAATTAATCTTTGTACTTGCAAGGCCTAATGGACATGTACGAAAACATGCACATGTACGTATATATGGCTAGAGAATTAAACTTACTAGGGACGGTAGGGCATGAGCAAGTAATGCTTTTCCTGATTGGTAAGCATGAAATGTGTGATGTACTTCTCCATTGTTGCACGGTCCTTATCATTTTTCATGTTGCCCTCGTGAAGTAGGTAGGGATCCGCAATTGCAACGTTTGGGACATCATCGCACTAGTAGAAAATGAGGCTTTGGTGCGTCACCTTTAGTACCGGTTATACAAAAACCGGTACTAAAGGGGGGCATTAGCACCGGTTGGGTTCGTGGCACCGCGGCGAGGACCTTTAGTACCGGTTGCTAAGAACAACCGGTACTAAAGGCTACCCTTTAGTACCGGTTTTTTAAACCAACCGGTACTAAAGGGTTGGAGGCCCCGCGGCACGGTTGGTGGCCCCACGGCAAGCCCTTTAGTACCGGTTGGTATATTACCAACCGGTATAAATACCAACCGGTACTAAAGAGTAGCCTGTAGTACCGGTGGTAATAAGAACCGGTACTAAAGGTTCTGCCTATATTGGCTTCTTCCACCCCGAGCCAGCTCCATTTGAAGCAACTCGACCCAACTCCATTTTTCCTCTCTCCCAAGCTCTAGTCACCCATTTTTCTCCAACATTTGTCAAGATTGGTGGCACCCTATACAAGGGTTAGCAACTTCTTCATCTTCTCTTCCGGCATTTCAAGTTTAGCTCATTTTCTTGCAAGTTTAGCAAGTTTGATTTTTGTAGTGCTTGCAAGGTGTTTGATGAAATGCCTAAGTTAGGGATTTCATTTGTTTTATATGCATTTTGAGCTCAAATTAAAGTATAATTTGTGGTTTTATATAGTGTCCCCTTCCTCACCGCCGTCGATCGCCCGCGCCGCTCCGTCACCGACACCACCTCGGTGAGCCTCTTTTTTATCTTTTATTTTAAAAATTGTTAGTTATATGATTTAAATGCATAATTATTTCTTGTATAATTTTCTTATGTTTTTTTATATGTATAGTGTCATGGTTTTGATATCCGTCCCCTTCGGCCCTCGTCCGGTCTATGATTCGGATGTGGTATATCTTTTTAACTATTTATTTTGTTTCGTGTTTATAACAATCATGCCGACCAACTTGACGTAGATATATTTTTATTTAGGAGGTAGTTGAACCGGAAATTCCGGCCGACCCTATTGTCGAGTATTTTAAAAAAGAAAACGACGATTTGAGAGCAAAATTGAAGATAAGTGAAGATCTTCGTCTCCAATGCCTAGAAGAGAAGATGGAATTGGACTTGAAGATTGCCGACATCGTTGATGCTCACGGGGTCGAGCTTGCCGACGTCGTCGCTGCTCACGAGAGGAAGATGGATGCAATGCGCGCCAAGCTTAAAAAGATTAGAAAATATGCCATTAGTCAAGAGGCTTGGTATCATTATGCTGTTGGTTCAATAGTTACCTTGGTTGCGATTCTGATCGCATTTGTTGTTGGATTTAAATTCTTTAGATAGTTGTATGTTAGTTTCGATTGATGTATGTTTCGTGAGAACTATGTATTACATTTGGGCACTACTCTACTTTGATTTTAATGTGATGAACTTGTATAAATTAATTTGGTCACGTATCTCTATTCATTATTTAGCTGGTGTAATGGTTTTTGATGTATTTATGTAATGCAGATGAGCCGAGAATGGATGTACGGTGATCGACGCTGTCCCGAGTTCATTGATGGCATGCATCGTTTTCTCGATGTGGTTAAGTTAAACAAGCTGAAGAATGGTTTTATGATTTGTCCATGTGATGAATGTCGGAATACGAGGAATTACCCGAGCGTAAGAACCATACACTCCCACTTGTTGCGACAAGGCTTCATGCCCAATTATTTTTGTTGGACCAAGCATGGAGAAAGAGGGGTAATAATGGAAGACCCTGAAGAAGAGGATGATGACAACTATCCTGTGTTCTCTGAACACGGTGATACTACAATGGGGGAAGACGAAGTTGAGCTCGAGGTCATTGTTGATCAGTCCGATGATGATGATCTTCGTCGGGTCATTCTTGATGAACAGATGAAGTGCGGAAGTGAAAACGAGTGGTCGAAGTTGGAGCGCATGTTAGAGGATCACAAAAAATTGTTGTACCCAAATTGTGAAGATGGCCAGAAAAAGCTGGGTACCACCCTGGAATTGCTGCAGTGGAAGGCAAAGAATGGAATATCTGACAAGGCATTTCAGGAGTTGCTACAAATATTTAAGAAGAGTCTTCCAAGGAATAATGAATTGCCGCACAATACATACGAAGCAAAGAAGATTGTCTGCCCTCTAGGATTAGAGGTGGAGAAGATACATGCATGCATCAATGACTGCATCCTCTACCGCGGTGAGAAGTACGAGAATTTGAATGCATGCCCGATATGCGGTGCATTGCGGTATAAGATCGGGCGAGATGACCCAGGTGATGTTGAGGGCGAGCCGAGCCCCAGGAAGAGGGTTCCCGCGAAGGTGATGTGGTATGCTCCTATAATACCACGGTTGAAACGTTTGTTCCGAAACAAAGAGCATGCCAAGTTGTTGCGATGGCACAAAGAAGACCGTAAGGAAGACGAGATGCTGAGACACCCCGCTGATGGGTCTCAGTGGAGAAACATCGACAGTGCGTTTGGGGAATTTGCAGCTGACGCAAGGAACTTAAGGTTTGGTCTAAGTACAGATGGCTTGAATCCGTTTGGGGAGCAGAGCAGCAGTCATAGCACCTGGCCCGTGACTCTATGTATCTATAACCTTCCTCCTTGGTTGTGCATGAAGCAAAAGTATATTATGATGCCAGTGCTTATCCAAGGCCCGAAGCAACCCGGCAACGACATTGATGTGTATCTGAGGCCATTAGTTGACGAACTTTTACAGTTGTGGTCTGACGAAGGCGTACGTGTGTGGGATGAGTACAAACAGGAGGAATTTGGCCTACGAGCGTTGCTGTTTGTAACCATCAATGATTGGCCTGCTCTTAGTAACATTTCAGGACAGTCAAACAAGGGATACAATGCATGCACGCACTGTTTAGATAAGACTGACAGTATATATTTAGGTAACAAGAATGTGTACCTTGGTCATCGTCGATTTCTTCCAAACAGGCATCCGTAAAAAGCAGGCAAGCATTTCAAAGGTGAGGCAGATAACCGAACGAAGCCTACACGCCCTGATGGTGATGTTATATATGGCATGGTCAAGGATTTGGAAGTAATATTTGGAAAGGGTCCTGGCAGTCTAAATGTTCCAAAGACGCTAACAAGCGCGTACCCTTGTGGAAAAAGAAATCTATATTTTGGGATTTACCCTATTGGAAAATCCTAGAGGTTCGCTCTGCAATCGACGTGATGCACGTGACGAAAAATCTTTGCGTGAACCTGCTAAACTTCTTAGGCGTGTATGGGAAGACGAAAGATACATCGGATGCACGGCAGGACCAGCAAAGTACGCACGAACGAGACAACCTGAATCCAGAGAAGTACCAAGGTACTGCCAGCTACGCTCTTACCAAAGAAGAGAAGGAGATCTTTTTTCAAGTCCTGAGCAGTATCAAGGTCCCGTCTGGCTACTCGTCGAATATAAAGGGAATAATAAACATGGCAGAGAAAAAGTTCCAAAACCTGAAGTCTCATGACTGCCACGTGATTATGACACAATTACTTCCGGTTGCATTGAGGGGGCTTCTACCGGAAAACGTTCGAGTACCCATTGTGAAGCTATGTGCATTCCTGAATGCAATTTCTCAGAAGGTAATCGATCCAGCAACTCTACCAAGTTTACAGACGGGTGTGGTCCAATGTCTTGTCAGCTTCGAGTTGGTGTTTCCACCGTCCTTCTTCAATATTATGACGCACCTCATAGTTCACCTCGTCGAAGAGATTTCCATTCTCGGTCCTGTATTTCTACACAACATGTTCCCCTTTGAGAGGTTCATGGGAGTCTTAAAGAAATACGTTCATAACCGTGCTAGGCCAGAAGGAAGCATGTCCAAGGGCTATGGAACAGAGGAGGTCATTGAGTTTTGTGTTGACTTTATTCCTGATCTTAAGCCGATCGGTGTTCCTCAATCGCGCCATGAGGGGAGACTGCGTGGAAAAGGCACGCTAGGAAAGAAAGCAACAACATGTATGGACGGGCATTCTTTCACTCAAGCACACTACACAGTTCTACAAAATTCCAGATTGGTGGCTCCGTATATCGTGAAACACATGGATATTTTACGCTCCCAATACCCGGAGAGACTAACTTCTGGATTAAAGGGAAACACGTGGATACTTTCGGCAGTTGGTTGCGTACACATCTCATTAATAACACACTGTTGGACAAGAGCTATACTTGTTGGCCAAGTCACCATCTTCGACTATATTGACTTTCCAAGGGTACGAGATAAATGGGAATACATTTTACACGGAAACCCAAGACAAAAAGAGCACTAACCAAAACAGTGGTGTCCGCTTTGATGCAACAAACGACGATGGACAAAGGACACATATTATGGTTGCATACAGCAGATATGGGAACTTGACTATGGACCTTCTTTTAAGATCCCTTTGTTTCAGTGCAAATGGGTCAACCTGTCAAGCGGGGTAGAGATAGACCGGCGGTACGGAATGACTACAGTGGATCTCAAGAATCTTGCGTACCGCACCGAGCCATTCGTCCTAGCCAATGATGTGGCTCAGGTTTTCTATGTGAAGGACATGTCTTCCAGACCGAAAAAAAGAAAAGATAAGCAAGCCGGTACATCATACGATGAGCCAAAGCGCCACATAGTTCTTTCAGGAAAAAAAACATCGTGGGAGTGGAGGACAAGACAGACATGTCAGAAGAGTTTGATGAAATTCCGCCCTTCAAAGTGAAAACTGACCCAAGCATCGTGTTAAATGATGAAGAATGTCCATGGCTACGGCGCAATCAGAAGAAAGGGACACACAAGAAGAAAAAGTGAACACTAGATAGGGATGTTGTTGCTGATGTGTAATAATGTATTAAACCTTTTATGTAACTATGTCCTGAAAACTCAGAAGAGAGATCTAAACACTATGTCAATCAGCTGCAGTTTTACCAACACAATCGCGTGGTCGTGAGACGGCAAATCGGCCTTCGATCCAGAGAGCGGCAAGACGTCTCTGATGATTTGCAACAAGTGTTGGGGATGTTGCTAATCATCAGAGCGTCTTGCCGCTGCTTGGATCCGACCAAACGGTTGCAGGACGTAGCTAGGGAACCCGAATGTTTTGTGTTTGAGCGCCACTTCGATCCAAGCAGCGGTAAGACGTCTCTGATGATCTACAACCGTCCGGCAAGACATCTCTGATGATCTGCAACCGTTTGGAACGGTCGCAGGTCATCAGAGACGTCTTGCCGCTGGTTGCCCAAAGATGCCTCTCCGAGTGACGCTGGAATGTTTTGTGTGAGTGAGTGAGTGACGCTGGAATTCCGGGAGGGGGCTATATATAGGGTACGTGTGCTTCTTTAGTCCCGGTTGGTAACACCAACCGGGTCATGTGGCTCACGTGGTCGTGATACTGCTGATCCAACAGCTCACAATCCCTCAAAAGAAACACACCCCTGATCCAACGTCTCACAAGCGCTTGAAAGAAACACACGATCCGTGTGCTTCTTTAGGCCCGGTTGGTGGGCTCACCCCTGATCCAACGTCTCACAAGCGCTTGAAAGAAACACACGATCCGTGTGCTTCTTTAGTCCCGGTTGGTAACACCAACCGGGACTAAAGTCGGGCTCACCCCTGATCCAACGTCTCACAAGCGCTTGAAAGAAACACACGATCCGTGTGCTTCTTTACTCCCGTTGGTAACACCAACCGGGACTAAAGTCGGGCTCACCCCTGATCCAACGTCTCACAAGCGCTTGAAAGAAACACACGATCCGTGTGCTTCTTTAGTCCCGGTTGGTAACACCAACCGGGACTAAAGTCGGGCTTTGCGGAGCCACGTGTCCTCCCCCAGCGCTGCCCTAGCCACGTGTCTTCCCCTAGCGCTGCCCTGGAGGTCTTTATATATTGTCGCCGACGGGGTAAACCCTAATCCACCATTCCTAGTCACGAACGCATCGTCTCCATGAGATTGATCCGCCACGCCCGCCGCAGAGCCTTCTGGACGAGGTCGAGCATGCTCGGCAGAGCGCGCTTGGGCGCTACCGCGGGAGCCTATCCCGCCGTATGCCCACGAGCCTGGCGTGGAGAGGAATGCCCTCCTACCGCCTCCTGCTCCGGTGCCAGAACTGTCTGCCAGCTCAAGGCAAAGGAGGCTTCCGAGCTGGATTGGGCGCTGAAAGATTCATCCTCCATGGATCTTGCCCTCTCGCCGCAAACGTGAAAGCGAGAACCGGGCGGCCGCGAACGGGGCTGGCTCCTCCCACCGTTCCTCCTAATCCTACGGCCTCCGAGCCAGCAAGTCCGTTTATGTAGAATAATGTTGGTGATGTTGGTGATGTATTAAACCTTTTATGTAATGCATTCTATGGAATGTATTAAACCTTTATGTAAGGAGCTTCGCGTTCACGACTCGTGTCAGACACGTGTCCCCCCCAGCGCTGGGAGGACACGTGTCCCCCCCTAC
Source organism: Poa pratensis (assembly GCA_947311845.1). NCBI lineage: Eukaryota > Viridiplantae > Streptophyta > Magnoliopsida > Poales > Poaceae > Poa > Poa pratensis. The sequence goes on from CAMZMU010000068.1 coordinate 29,300,061, forward strand.
GTATTGACGTCGTTGACAAATAGATATAAAAACAGAAAACAAATAGATAGATAATTATTACAATTTTGTAGACAATTAAATTAATATATATTAAAGAAAAAGAAACTAGAGAAAAAAACCAAATAGATATAAAAAACTGAAAACATAAGAAAGAAAAAAAACTAGAGAAAAAAATTCAAAAAGCCCACTAGTACCGGTTGTAGTCTACAACCGGTACTAAAGGCTGGCTTCGCGCGCGAATTTTTGCCGCGGCCCAAAAAGCACCTTTAGCACCGGTTGTAGTCTACAACCGGTACTAAAGACCCTTTAGTACCGGTTGTAGATAAAAACCGGTACTAAAGGCCTTTTGAATGCAGTTTTAAGTGGGGATCGACGATTCGATCCCCAAAATCGATGAAGAGCCCGCGTCGTCTCTCTCCTCCGGCGATCTCCACGGCGACGGCGAAGCCCTGCTCCTCCGGCCTCCACCGCGCGCCACCCATCCCGTCCTCTCCGTCCACCGCCGCGCGTCCCCCCGCCGTCTCTGTCCACCACCGCGCCTCTCCGGTGGCCTCCACCACCGCGCCTCTCCGCCGGCCGGCCTCCACCACCGCGCGCGCGCCTCTCCGGCCTCCACCACCGCGCCTCTCCGGCCTCCCACCACCGCGCCACCACCGCGCCATCACCGCGCCATCGCCGGCCTCCACGTTTAGGTAAGTTTTTTTTAGTAGCAAAAATTTAAGTTAGCAATTTTAAGTTAGCACAAATTTAAGTTAGCACATTTAAGTTACAAATTTATATTAGCAAATATTTTAAGTTAGCAAATATTTTAATGTAGCAAATATTTTAAGTTAGAAAAGTTAGCAAATCTTTTAAGTTAGAAAAGTTAGCAAATATTTTAAGTTAGAAAAGTTAGCAAATATTTTAAGTTAGAAAAGTTAGCAAATATTTTAAGTTAGAAAATTTAGCAAATATTGCTTAATTTTGCTAGGTTAGAAATATTTACTTATTTACTAGAATTTTGTTTAGCTTAATTTTGCTAAGTTAGAAATTTTTACTTATTTAATTTTGCTAAGTTAGACACATTACTAAAAATAACTTTGAAATTTTGCTAAGTTAGAAATTTTTGCTAAGTTACTAAAAATAATTTTGCTAAGTTAGAAATATTTCTAAGTTAGAAAATTTTAGTAGCAAAGTTTGAAAATTTAGCTAAGTTTGAAATATTGCTAAGTTAGAAATTATTCTAGTAAATAAGTAAATATGTGCATTGTCATTTTTTTATTCTAGTAAATATGTGAATTTTGCTAAGTTTGAAAATTCTAGTAGCAAAGTTTCAAAATTTAGCAAAGTTTGAAATATTGCTAAGTTTGAATTACAAATTTGCAGTGACATTGAGCTATGGAGGACGATGCCCCCATCATCGACCCCCGGACTTCATCCGAGACTTGGAGAAAGAAGAACGCTTTCAAGCACTTATATTTGATAAGACCCTTGGACCCAATTCCGATGGAGAAGATTCCGACGAAGAAGACGGCGAAGATTTCAGCGCGAAATGCTTGAACGACTCCGGTGAGGGACTTGAGTTACAAAACTTCAGAGACGACGACGAAGAAGAAGTGCCGTTAGAAAACTCCGTAGAGAACTCCGGCAAGGTATATATTAAGTCTTGTTGATCACTAGCTAGATGCATTAATTGATTTATATGCGCACTTATTAACGAAACATTTTTCTTTCAGCCCTCTGGATCTACGTCAATCCGTAAACGAGGCCCGGCCCAAGGGTTAAAGCTGCCGGATGGTGCAAAGTTGTCGATCGACGAAGTTAGCATAAAAGGCAAACCGGAGAAACCCGATGGAATCTCCACTAAATACATAGCTCAATGCGGATTTCTTGTAAGGGACATGGTCCCGATCACCGTTGCAGAATGGAATGAGCCGAAGAAAAAAAACATTGGCGCAAAATATGTCGAGGACAGAATTAAAGAAACCCTTTGGGAGTCGATATTGGGTTCTTTCAGCCTACCGGCAGATCTCCCACAGAGGAGGAAGGATAAAGTCAAGGAGTGGACTCTTAGCAAGATGGCCGAGCAATTCAACAACTGGAAGAAATCATTGTGGAGAAAATATGAGAAAAAAACTCCAGATTTCACTGGACATCTAGAGAAGCTAAAAGATGACTGGCCTGAATTTGTGGCGTATAAGAAATCGGCCGTCGCTGTGGCCCGATCGAAAAGAAATAAGTTGAATGCTAAGAAGAAGAAATATTTCCATCGTTTGGGCTCAGGTGGCTACAAGACTGCCGTGCCTAAGTGGGAAGCCTATGAAAACGAGCTGCGTCAAAAAGGGATCATTCCACAGACAGATGACTGGCCCGACAGGTCCAAGTTATGGTTTTCGCGCATGGGGCAGTGTTGGACCCAAACACAGGGCTGATTGTTGCACAGGGAAAATGGAAGAAAAGAATTAAAAGAGTCACCAAAAAACTAGTTGACGCAATAGAACTAGTCCGACAGGGAAAATATGTTCCCGATAGAGAGGACGACGAGCTTTCACTCGCCCTCGGGAATAAAGAACACTGGGGACGATGTCGAGGCAGAGGAGGCGGGGTTGGTTTTCTTGAAGGGTTTCCGGAGCACGCTGCAACTTATAGAAAACATTGCAGAGGTAAGAAGAGGGAGGCGGAGAGGTTTACTGCATTAGAACGCCAGATGCAGGATGTGAAGGAGCAACTGGCCTTAATTACCCAGCAAAGGGAATCTCAGCCGCGAGTAGAAGATCATGCAGTCGATGTCTGCCCATCTCAGCGGAAAAGCAGCGTGGGTTCCACGCAGCTACAAGATCCTGCAGTTGATGAACCAGTTGATGAACCGTCGCGGCGCGCTACCCCGTGGATGATATCACGGAGAAGACAAATTGTGAGTTACATGCGCCAATGAAGAACATTAGTTTTCCGGTGGCGAATGGCTATGCTTTACCGCATCAACTTGGATCAACCTTCCATTTTGGTGAGATTCCGGCTGGATTTGCTCGTGTCGGGGTGACGAAAGTTATGTCGGGATTCAGCTCAATCCATCTTGACATTCCCGGAGCTGAAGGCGAGAAGACATTGGGAGATGTCGAACTTGGTATCGTTCTATGGAAGAAGAAATATATCAAGTTTCCAGACTCGGCGCCAAGGCCACCGACTCCTCCGGTTAGAAATTCACCACAGCAAAGTCCACCCTCCTCCCCCGACGATTGGGAGCCCACCGCGAGTCCATCGCCCGCGCCGTCCCGTCAGCCGACTGCTGCGCCCACTAGTAGTTTGACAAAGCGGAAGCTGTTCACGTCGTCCCCTGTCAAGAAACGTGCAAAAAAACCAAGGAAGTCAAGGCTCCTGAGAAGTTAGCTGGCGAGATGACTCAGGAGGAATTAGAAGTGAGCACACGTGAAGAGGCGAGAGCCTTTTTTGAACAGAAAAAAGGAAAGACTGGAGGCAAGACACCAACTGAGGTAAAAGATCACACCGTTGACAACCTATATGACCCTCCACACCGCCCCTTTCAGACTATGAGCGAGGTATTGAAAGGTACTTTCCTCACAGATGGAGCAAGAAAAAGCGTGCGGGAAAAGAGTTGCCCAGCTCGGAGAACAAGAAGCACAATCGATCGCCCCGCTCATTGTGCCTTCTGAAGCTCGGGAAATCGAGCATGGAGAAGTTGTCATTGGCGACACAGGTTGCCCCATAGCGCAGATAACAATTCAATATAAATTTGAACTCGGGCTGCCTCTGGTCGAAAATCCGAGTGCTCTAACAACACAGTTATATAAATTGCATAACTGGTACATGGCCGCCGCAAAAGAAGGGAAAATGTGTCTCATGGCGGGAGTTAAGGAACAACACTACTTCCGACAATATGGTGTGGAGGTTGCGTTCTCCGAACTTTTTCAGATGTACAATCAACTTGCTCTCGACAAATCTATCATCAGCTGCTATTGTCTGTAAGTAATTTATTCGTGTAATTTAATTATTTATAGTTAAGCTCGTTCATTGCTTGTAATTATCCTCACAACATTTTTTGTACGCTATTATGCAGAATGAAGATTCGTGAATGCCGAATGGGAGGAATCTGGGACATTGGGTTCATTGACCCGGATAAAGTTCATGAAGTCACCGTAGAAAGTCCTCTGTATGCCCAGGAAACAGAGGACGTTTTGCTAACGTGTTTTAAGCGACAAAGTACCAGAAAGGAAATACTTTTTCCTTACAACTTCGGGTGAGTGTTACTGTCTTGTACACATTCTATTTTGCTTTCCCGATATTAAGTGTAATTGATGAGTTCTGAATACCTGCGTATATAAATGTGCGCAGGTACCACTTCATTCTGCTAATCATTAGACTCGAGGAAGGAGAAGTTGAAGTCTGGGACTCATTAAGGAAAGATCAAGATGATTACAAAAGCGTGCGTCTAATGCTCAAGAGGTAATTTCAATCGCACTATATCGTCCTCTTTCGTTCATTTCCGGATATCAAAAGTATAAGTAATAACTCCTCAATTCATTTTCTTTTCCGGGCAGGGTTTGGAAAAGGTTCATCGCGGAAGAACGCGGTGAATGGAAAGATAAGCTGGAGTTCAAGGCTAACAACGTAAGTACTACTACGTATCTAGGTCTGTGTATCTTTCTAATACCATTATCATTCTCTTGATTATTATTTGATTAAATTAAATTCTTGTATAGTGGTGTCTGCGACAACCACAGGGGACGGAACTATGTGGATACTACGTTTGCGAGTATATTCACATGAGGGTCAATGAGAGAGTCATATATAAGAAATCGAGAGGTACGTAAACATCATACACAACTTTTATTTTGCTACCATCAATCATGTTTAGTTTCGATCATAACTGATTTGATCTCCTTCTTTTAAAGATGGCAAGGAAGCGGAACCAGCTCCTACTAAAAAACCGCGTAAAAGCTATTGCGGAGGAATTGGCGGGATTCATTCTGACGCAAGTCGTAGATGAATTCGGTGAATTCCACTATGTCGATTAATAGACTCCCTCCATGCATGTACTAGCTAGCGGTGATCTCCATTGTAATTATGAGTACTTTATATGTAACGAGAGTACTTTATATGTGTAATGAGTACTTTATATGTGTAGTGAGTACTTTATACGTGATCTCCGAAACCCTGAAAAATGAGCGAAAAGGAAAAAAACAGAAACCCTAAACCCTGAAAAATAAGCGAAAAGAAAAAAAAACGAAAACCTAACCCCCCTAAAAAAATAAGGGGGGGCAAAAAAACAGGAACGTTTAGTACCGGTTGGTATGACAACCGGTACTAAAGGTCCTGAGCTGCGCGCGCAGGTTCGGCCACGTGGAGGGCCTTTAGCACCGGTTGTATATACAACCGGTACTAAAGGGGTACCCCTTTAGTCTCGACCTTTTAGTACCGGTTGCACAACCGGTACTAAAGGCCCAATAAGACCGGTACTGATGCCCTGTTCTCTACTAGTGTCGGCTATGATAGCTTTGACTAGGTGGAGCACCCATAGGCGGAGTAAGGATCCAGGGAGCCTGTGCAAGTGTAGCATCTTGAATATTTCTTCGAAACGCACGAAGAAAATGTCGGCGGGGTTTTCACGGAACCAGTCTGCATGAACCTCTGGCACCGACACCGCTAGTACCGAAAGAGGTCTCTTTGTTCTGCATCCAACGAAAGTAGAAACTGCTCTTGATTGAGGATTTGGTCATGCAGTAGCTTGATTTCATTTGACGCGGCCTGAAGCTGCTGCTGCATTAGCATGGGATAACCCATGCAATGTAACACTCGCCTTTGAGATTTGTTGGATTCAGAGGGATTGCATTTACTAACATTGGCCTTAGTGATCACCGGCTGTTGGTTGTTGGCCCTTTTTTCCCCATTTTGTTGTCGTCTTCTCTTCCTTCCCCCGGGAGCGGCTGGGTGCAGGCTACATCACAAATCTTGCCCTTAACTGCCTCAGAGGTCACGTTAAGGATTGTGTTGGGACTGAAGACCTTTTTGCGGGTTACATTGATCTGGATGTCTTCTGGTGGCGTTTCTTGAAAATTCAGACTCTGTATGCAACGGAACGTTCCATTTCTGGGGATATATTGGTCTGAAATTCTTTGTTGAGCTCCGGCTGCATGACATCACCATGCTCATTGAGAAAATCATCGACGTTGTAATGTCGATCACCGCTAGGAACAGAAGTCATCACATTATTGGTAGGACATGCAGGCGGGAGGCTAGCATCCGTGTCACCCAAAGGAGATGGCCGTTTTGTTCTGCTTGTCGTCGCACCAATGTGGATCTCTGCCGGGACAGGTGTTATGAGTACTTGTTTTCCGAGCAACTGAATTTGCGATTTGGGCCACAGCATGGGCCAATTCTTGCATCCTTCAAGTTTATAATGCTCGTCCGCGTCAAGTGGTTGACTCGGAGGATCCAATTGCTCATAACCCGGAGTGACCAAAACAATCTCAACTCTATATTGGTCGCCTGTTCGTGAATCACCTTCCCTAGCGGGTTAATGATATTACCAGTTGCAACAAACTTCATTTCACCGTTGACGAGATGCAGGAGTTTGCACGGGGTGTCTTCCTGCAAGACATTGAGGATGTGAGAGATCGGCACCCTCTAGGCATGCATGAGAAATGAACTTGTTGAGCGTACGACTCTTAAGCGTAGGGCGTCGAGCTCATCCCTTGGCGAAGCAATGTTGCCCATGTAAGAGATAGAGGGGCTGCTTTGACGCGTACTAGGAGATTCGACGGCGACGGCTCGGTCTACGACCCCAGCGACTTGGTCATAAGTAGTATCATCTCTCGCTCCATCAGTCAACCAACTCTTCAGTGCATTGAAAATTGCTTCTCCATTGATTTTGCATGTTGCTTGGGCATTGTCGTTGGCTTCCCGTACCGCATCTTCCTTGATTTGGTCTAACATGGCCTGTGTGAAAACTTGGCCGTTGCCTCTACGTTTTGGTCACTTCGCTTCGTCATTAGGATAGTGGGTATCCCATCTGGCACCTGGACCGGCGCCAAGGACACGGCCACTTGCCGGTGCTCTATGCAAAGGCTCACCCTTGGCGTAGTTAACCGCACGGACAAGAGGTGTGTCCCACCTAGCTGTGGACCCCTAGGAGCTTTCGGGCTTATCATAATGTTTTTTCTGCAAATAGGATAATGAACCATTAGTTTTGAAAGGCGGTGACTCTACACTTGGAAAATAATGAGTGGATAAATTTATTACCAGATATTTTTGCACTTTCGTCGTTTTGTCATCGAAGGTATATTTTCCGGTGACCTTATCTTTTTTTGGATCGGCCCCTGACGTAGTTATACTCGAGCTCATCTTCAAAATCGAGAAAGGGGTTGTCCACCTGATCCTTCTCCATAATCCTGTCCTCCTTCTCCCACAGAAGCTTCTTGGACATGCCGTAACCACGAGTTCCGAGGGTGTGGCTGCCCACACATTTTTTCCGCAAGTCCACACCCCATTCCATTTTTTTTCAGGGTCATTGGGTCTTTGCTATTTTCTCTGAACTTCTCCAAGTCCTCTTCGGAAATCAAAGGAAACGTGAGTTGTACTTCGGCAGTGTCTTTGTCAGCAAATTCATGTCTTACTCTGTACTTCCAATTAGCCAAGGCTTTCGTGAACTTGCACAAGGCATATTCGTTCACTATATTGTGCCTCTACTTCAAGTTGTTGTACTGCTTCGGGAACCGGTATCTATTGTGAAGCTTCTGCAGAAGGAGGTTCCGCACATGCTCCTTTGGTTTTCCTCTTATGGTCGCATCGTTAAGGTTGCACACTTCTCGGAGGATGCATCCAATGACGTTGCCGTACTCTTGGTTGGCTTTGAGCGGATCAATAGGCTCACCCTTAGAGTTGACTGCATTGATCTTAAGCCTTCCGACCGGAACTTTGTTTTTGGCCCGACTCCGTCGCGCATTATCCTGCGAAGCACTCTGGCCTCCCTCGTAACCACCTACCTCGGTGTCAGACAGGAGCTCAGCATCTGTTGTATCGGCGCCAGCGTGTGCCTCCGTGTTTGCCATGTGCTCACCATCCGTCATCTCAGCTTGATTGTACTGTGCCTCGGTGGCTGCCCCGTGCTCACCATCCGTCGTCTCAGCGTCTTCGTCGTAATCTTCTTCCTCATCTTGCGCCCTGATGGGGTCAATAAACGGATCCATATTGACTTGTTCTCGGGAAGATGAGGGCATGAGGTCGTCGTCACCACCGAACATCTACGAATAGAACATAATAAAATGTTAGATAATGCAAAAAATATATATAATTGATAGAAAATTTCGGCATAACCTTTGCTAAAAATGGTACCTATTGAGTGCCAGAAATTTGACGAAACGGATAAATCAACGTTTGTCAAAACATTGGCAACTCATCCCTGCAAAAATGATAACACGACGCGAAAAATTTCGCGAGCAACACAATGTTGCCTCGGCTCGAAGGCCGGTATTGAGTTCAACAACAATTGGAGATTCATCAATGTGAATCGATGACTTCTATATCACAAACAATCATATGCACAACATTATATATCCACAAATTTCGTCCACACATTTTGACGAACAACTTGGGAGCGGCAACCGGAGATTAAGAAGAAGACGTTGTTACCTTGAACGCGGTGGCGGCTGTGGTCGACGACGAGGCCGGCCGCCGCGGGGTGTACCAAATGCAGACGGCGGCCGCGGTTGATGCCGAAACGGCGGTGGGGTGGTGGAGGCAGACGGGCCGGTGGCGGAGCAGACGGCTGCACGGTGGAGGAAGGGGCGGGCGCACGGGGCGGACGGGGGGGGGGGGGGGGTGGTGCTGGTGGTGGTGGGGGGGGGACGGGGCTCGCGGTGGTCGCCGCCGGGGTAGACAGCGGTGAGGGCGGACGGGGGACGGGGCTCGCGGTGGTGGTCGTCGACGGGGACGGCCGAGAGGAAAGGGGAAAGGGGAACACGCGAAACTGAAATTTCTGCTAAGGGCTAATTTGGCTGTCCGGGGTGTAAAAACCAGGGAACAAAGCCCACGGGGGGAAGATTCCCTTGGCCCACGGGATCCCCGTTCCACCACGGGAGAGATCACCCTGCCATTTGGACAACACACTGTACTCGCGGGTTGCTTGGCTCCTGGCCTGCTGCTGCCTACCGTTCCTGCTTTCTTGCTGCCCATTTGCGCTCATTTCATTAGCTCTGCTCCATCAGAAAGCAAGAACCTCTCTCTTTTCTCCTACTATTATTTCTAAAAAAATAAAAATTCAACATTTTAGAAAACAGAAAACTACCACACAAAAAGCTCCCACAAACATATATCATGCAAATATTATCAGAAAATAGATCATCAATGCCAGAAACGAAAAACGAAAAATTACCACAAAAAGCTCCTACTTTTTGCATGCAAAATGTCATCAGTTGGAAAACATCTATCATTATTTCCAAAAAAATAAGGAAACTGAGAATAGAAATATAAAGAAATTAGGCATTCAGAGATTATTAGAGCAACATACAATTCAGCTCATGCATACAACAAGTTTTACATGCAAGGTCATACAAATAACACGAGGATAAATATAGTATGCTATGTTTAAAAAATGAAAATGGTAGTTATGGTCCAATATACAGCAAGTAAAAGTATGTTGCTCCAGGAAGAAACATGACTGGTGCATGACGAACATTCCCATCGACTTTGACGAGCATTCCCATCTACTTTGATGTAAAGAACCTACAGAGCAAAATGAATTGAATATAAGAAATAGCAAGTAAAAGTTTTAACTACTTCTCATGTATATCTCAAGGCTCAGAACAGTATAATGTACTAGTGGATTCGCTAGCAATACAGTATCATTAATTATACAGGACAGAGGACATGTTCAGGCAACAGGACAGGTCCAGGAACAAATAGTAACAATGCAACCAGGAACAAACTATCAATTCCTATATTTGTACAAATGGATCAATAGAGCAAGCAATTAACTGCAGAAAGCAAAAAAAAACCAATCAAGTGATCAACTATTTATACATAGTAAGTCAATAGCAGCACAAAAGCATGAGCAGCATACTATTTACTCCTACACATGTAAACAAGGAGAGGCACTTCCTTCAACCGAATGTTCTGAACTAGTAAAATTTCTTTTCAACAGAAGGCAAAAACAAACAGCAAAGGACATGATAAGTAGAGCAAATTGAAGATTATTCGCACCTCATGCTTTCTCCATGGCAGAAATTTCTTCTTTCAGCCAAAAAGTTCGAAGAATTGGGTCTTTGGTGTTGAGGAAAATCTCTCGATTGAGCTGGCATTTGAAAAGCCGTAGCGACTTTGACTTCTCTGCCACAGAAAGGTCCTCTATAGTTTCAAGTGCAGCCACACAACTGGCAATGGTGAACTGGTCTGTTTGCTTTGGCTCCTTCAATTCTTCCACAAATTTCTGAGTTTGTTGCTTCTTGAAGTCCACGTACTCTCCAAGTACTAGAGCTATCTGACTCTGTTTCCTTTTTTTCACAGGCGCCTCATCTTCCTTCTGTCCAGAACTAGCACTTGTTGCCGGTTCAGCCTCTTGACCATGCATATTTGAAGACGGTCCAGCATCATGAGTGCTAGAGGAGGGATTTAACATTCCAGGTAGATTTGTAGACAAGTCAGTGGGAGGTGCATCATCACTTGTAAGGTCCACACTAGGAATTGAAAGAAAGTTCAGATTTCCAGTAGCAATACTGCCTGCTCCAAAAAAAAGCAAGAATATAGTAAGAAACAAGATCATGATGCAGCTTTCGGGTAATATAGACAGCAGCAAGATGGAGTAATTTTCTATAGCAGCAAGATTTGTAGAGAAGCTCAGCCATCACAAACCAAATATATAGTTTTAATGTTCCAAGTTAACAAGTAACTAGTTGCAGCACCTTGTTATTATTGAGGCCTAAATTCCATACATGAAAAGAAGATAAACTCATGTAGAATCTAAGACCAGACACTAAATTCACCACTTTTGGCAGCCAACAAAACAATGTAGAAATAGGGATATACCTTCATACAGTGAATCTAGCATAGGGAACAGCAAAAATGGCTTCCCTTCATACCTCCTGACCCTTGGATGGTCCTGCATTGAACAACAAGTATGGTCAGCATCCATATGTTGCATAAAACCTTCATACAGTGAAGCTAGCATAGGGAACAACAAGAATGGAAAGCAATGATTTTTACCTTCTTCAGTTTTTCCCAGATTATTGGCTCGGCAATGATCATATTGAGCGAAGCATCCCAGCCTACACCACTCTGTTTCCCAGCATCTCTAACTGCCTTGTAGTTGGCTTTCATGTCCTTCTCCTTTTCCTGAATTTGTTGCTTTGTGAACTGGGCAGATGGAAACTTGATGTCGAATTTTGCTACAATACTTTTCCATCCTTCAGGCACCCACCCATTTTGACCTCTATATACTGGAACATTGTGCTCTACAAGGATCTCAGCTAAACCTCTCTCATATGAATGGGACCAAGATGCTCTTGCTGTTTCTTTTCCCATAGCTACAATATTCAACCAATAAATGATACAACAGAGTCAAATAACACACAACTAATCAAAAATATGGTCATGTATAACACAACTAATAACACAAATTACATAAATGATATTGTCCAAAGGTTCAACAATAGAATACATCCAAAGGTTCAACAAGACAAACATAAATTACATCAATGATAGTGTCCAACTAGTTGTTATAATCTGCCCACATCTGATTTGCAATCTGACCTCTAAGATTATTTCCATTGTTTAACTCAACTTGGTGTTGGTGTTGGTGGTGGGCATCATCTCCCTCCGAAACGTCAACATAGGCTGTGGGTGAAATAAGCTGTGGTTGGTGATCCAACCATTCCTCATCTCCATTCATACCTCTAATGATGTTGTGGAATACAACACAGGCAGCATGGATCCTAATTTGAGATTCTATAGGATAATGATTGCCCACTTTCAAAAGAGCAAAGGGCTTCTTTAAAACACCGATGGCCCTTTCAATGCAGTTTCGAAGAAGTGCATGACGGTGGTTGAAGAGTTCTTCTTTGTTAGCATAACCAGCATGATTGCCCCGACGCCTCCTAAATTCGCTGAGATGGTACTGCACTCTTGGATACGGGGCAAGAAAAGATGATGTGTTTCTATACCCACCATCCACAAGATAAAACTTCCCAGCGGGCACCTGAAAACCCTTGCTAATAGCAGACCGTAGAACTCCCGCATCTGACGCAGACCCTTCCCAACCGCATGAAATAAAGGTGAAGTTAAGATCAAAGTCACATGCTACCATCACGTTTTGAGAAAGGGTCCCTTTTCTATTCCTATACGGTGCAGCTAGTTCTTCAGCAATAGTGATGGGGATATGTGTTCCATCTATTGCCCCAATGCAATTCTGCATATTAAAGAAAAATGTTTAGAAATAGCTATGGACAAGTTTGGTAAAGTGATGGAGATATATGTATGGTGGTTCACCTGAAAATAAGGCCAAAAGCGAGGGTTTGACATGATCTTTGTGTGGGGCTGGAGAGAAGTTGGAACCTTTCTTTGGACTAAAGTTGGAATCAAGTTAAAAATCTCATTCATCTTCCTACTAACTCTTTCAGCACTACGTTGGAATTTGTTTTGTAAATCTTGATTCGTAGCATTGTGTGAGATCATGTACATGAACATTCCCAGCTGCTCATCAAAATCTACCCTCGTTGTGCCTTCCAATAGATGCTCTCTTTTAAGATAATCTGAGACAGATCTAAAAATCTCAGGCCCATCCTAAATTCAACCTTACACCAACTCTCATGTCCTTCTAATATCTCCTTAACCAACTGAGCACCGGATAAAGAAGATGTGTGTACTGGACGTTTTTCCTCATAAAGAGAAGAGTATATGGCAGGAAGCAGAACTAAGAACAACTCATCGTCATCTTCCTCTTCTTGCGACATAAACTTCCTAATTTTATCCATTCTAGAATCCATCACTAGCAAGGTTCAACAAGAAGTAAATTAATGAAATAATAAACATTACATTTCAAAGTGTAAAAAGAAGGTAAAACCAACAACTACTCCTCACTATGGCATGAAAGTATTCAGCTTAACCATGGTTCAGCAACTAATCCACATGTAACTAGCTAGAAGACTAAACAAATCTGCACCAGAAACTATGTCCCAGCCAAGTAGCACACTAGCCAACAACCAATGTCATATCCAATGGTCTGAAACAATGACATAGAAACCAATGAATCAACCAATATCTTATCCAATACCATATGCACGATTAACAACCAACTACAAAACGCTAACAGCCAACAAATGGTATGATTCGGTAGCATACCATGCGACAACTAGTATGAAACAGTTACAATAGAAACCAACGAATCAAGGCCAGGGTCAGAGCTCGTACAAGACCTAAACTAGATTTACTCGCAGATTTACAGCAACATATCAGAGCCATCCCCACAAGCATCAGCGCAGATAGGAGCCTAAAACTTGATTTACTCGCTGATTGCAGCTACTAGAGAAATATGGCCACCGTCGTCAGACGTGGGGACAGAAACAAGGGGAGGGGGAGAAGCAAACCTTCGACAGGAGATGTAGCCGACCAAATTTTGGACGAGGAAGCCGACGAGATCTTGGGCCGATCCGGTGGGATTGGTGAGAGGGGAGATGCGAGAGGCAGAGGCGAAGGAGAGGGGAGATGCGATAGGCAGAGGCGAAGGGGAGGCAGAGGCGAAGGAGATCGTGGCCGTGCTGCGCCGCCGGAGGAAGGAGATCGTGGCGTGCTCGCTGTGCCGCCGCCTCCCGAGTCGCGGAACGCGATCCCCACCTCCCGACTCGCGGAATAGTCGCCCGTGGAAAAGACGGGGTCGGGCCGCCCTTCCTCGTCTCGTCGGCGACCAAACGGTCCGGTAAGTTGACCCGGGCCAAATTTGGCCCGGGGTTTCTTGGGCCAGGGAAAAGGGGCGGAACCCCCAGGGAATGCCTGCAACCAAACGAGCCCTAAGTCCCGGCCGCGTGCCCCTCTCTACTAGTACGACTCGGAGCAGCGACGTGAGACGCTCAACTCTCGCCACTACTAGGATTCGTAGTGACGTGAGACGCTCAACTCACGTCAGTACTATCTTTTTAAGTTGGTTTATTTTTTTAAAAAATAGGCCCTATATTACATGATCTATCACGTACCTTTTCGCATATTATAAGTAATATTACGCACATCAGATAGACACACATATTATAATTAATATTACACAAAATTACCACGGTTTCATGATTAATATCTTAATTTGAAACATATTATATATAATATTATTACACAGAGTTGATCTATGTCTTCTTTTTCTTCGTTGCATTTCTTAGCCCCGCGCCGTGAGTCTGTCTTCTAAAGGGATCAGGAACGTGCTTCGGTAAAGTAGTCGTAGATCGTCTGCTGCTGTATGGTTCATCAAAGTCGTCATCTTTCATAGGGTCATTGTATCGGTCAAAATCCTGCTCGTTTTCGTCTTCAGCCAGTCCGATGATGCTCCTCTTGCCTCTCTTCACCACAACATGGCTCGGCTTTATCGGGTCGGTTATGAAAAAACATTGGTCGATGTCCTTAGCAAATACCCAAGGCTCATACTGAGCGGTGATTCCTTTCACATTGCTAGGCGCACCAACTGGTTGTGCTTCAGGTATGGTCATTGTGGTGAAATAACCATCTTCAGTGTCAACATTCTTTGCCCATCTGACACGGAACATCGCAATTTTAGCCTCTCCCGAGTAGTCAAGTTCAATATTTCTTCGATCCTACCATAGTATCTTCTCTTTTCATCACCGGTCAATGATTCCATAGTTACCCCTGAGTTCTGGTAAACATTGCTAGTTTTGTATTTTTCCTCCGTGTAGAATGTGTATCCGTTGATATCAAATGCTTGATAAGTTGCGAGATTATATGCAGGGCCTTGTGATAAGGCGTACATGAGATGTGCATTCTCATTGCTCTCTGGCAATAATGGATTCTCGTTCATTAGGTTTTTGAACCAAACTGTGAAGTTCTTATTGTGCTCTTTACTGATTTGGTCGTCCGTCCTCGGCTTCCCAAGGCGTTCATACTTTTCCTTTATTGTGTCTTTGTGCTTCACCACCCATTCATCAAGCACATCTAAGTGTTGTAACACGACCGTGTGCGCTCGCTGAAAGTCATTGCATTGACCGGTATGGCCCACATGTAATTCCTTCTTCAAATTAGAGTGACCTACTCCATCGACCCTGCCCTTGTGCTTATTGATGGGCACACCTATAGCATTTTAGACGTCCATGTAGTTCATGCAGAACGAGATGCACTCCTTAGTAAGAAAACCTTGCACGATGCATCCATCAGGATGAGCCTGTTCCGAACGAAACCCTTCACCCACCCATTCATTCTTTTAAACGGAAACATATTGTGCAAAAATGCTGGTCCCAAATATTCAATATCGCTGACTATATGCACTAGCAGATGCAGCATTACGTCGAAGAATGCGGGCGGGAAGTACATCTCAATCTCACATAGTATTGCAATGATCTCCTCCTGTAGCCTTTTCAAACGCTTGATACTTATAGATTTTCGAGAGAGAACGTCGAAGACATTGCAGAGATCAAAGAGTGTCTGTCGGACGAGTTTGTCCATTACCCCTCTAAGTGCAACAGGAAGAATTTGTGTCATCATCACGTGACAGTCATGAGACATCATCCTACTGAACCTTTGTTTCTTGAAGTCTAAATATCTGCTAATGTTACCTGAGTATCCAGAAGAAACTTTGATACCTTCAAGGCACTTAAAAAATTGTTTCATCTCATCTGGACTTAGAGTGAAGCAAGAGGGGCGGGAATGGTCCATGCTGGTTTAGGTAACCTTTTTGCCCTTACCTGTCTTCTGACTCTTCTGAGAACCTGCGGGAGGCTCTTTCGATATTTTAGCCTTTTTGCCCTTGCCTGTCGTCTCCTCATCATCCTCATCAGAGCTTAATTGGAGATCTTTCCTGATCTTCACTACTTTGTAGTCTGCTCTTGCCCTCAGCCCATCTTTAGTTTTTTCTGGCATGCTAAACAATGTGGCCAACAAACTCTCGCACACGTTCTTTGTGATATGCATTAGATCTAGGCAGTAAGGTGTTTCAAGGTATTTCCAGTACGACATTAGCCAAAAAACAGACTTCCTGTTCCATACTGTACACAATGACTCTGGGGCCTTCCGCTTCTTTCCCGGGAGAGGGCTCTCATCCCAATTGTCCAACAAATCAAAAATCTCTTCTCCGTTCCTCCGATGTGGAGGTCCTCGGTGCTCATATGTACCGTAGAACAGATCTGATCGAGTTCTCCACTCATCGTCTTTACGAAGCCACCTACGATAGCCCGTGAAAACGGTTTTACTTGACCCCTTTTTTGGTAGTTGGATGTATGCTGTATCATCCATACACCTAACACATCCGGAATGTCCGTGGCACACCTGCCTTGAAACATATCCGTAGCCAAGATAGTCATGAACCCACGTGGTCAACATTGCTCTCATGGGGAAATATTCTTCTTTGTAGGCGTCCCATGTACTGACACCTTCCTTTGCCCATAAAATATCTAGCTCCTCCTTAACTAGCACATTGTACAAGTCAATATCATTACCTGGTTGTGTGGGGCCTTGTATGAGCATAACCATGTGTATGTACTTCCTCTTCATGCATAGCCACGGGGGAGGTTGTACATCCATACAAACACGGGACACGTGCTATGTGTGCTGCTCTGGTTCCCAAATGGATTTAGTCCATCTGTACTCATGCCCAGCCTGACGTTCCTTTCCTCATTTCCGAATAATGGGAATAAAAGGTCGAGTTTTTTCCACTGCAAACCATCTGCAGCGTGGCTCAACACTTTATCACGTGCAGGTGCATGCATCCTTTCCTTGTGCCAACGCATTAGCTTTACTTCCTTCTTGTCGACGTAATAACGTTGCAGTCGAGGAATCAGCGGAAAATACCATACAACCTTTTGAGGACTCTTCTTTCCACGCTTGTATCTTACCTGCTTGCACACTGGACACTATACTTTCCACGTGTTCATTCCAATAGATGATGCAATCATTGTTACACACGTGGTATTTGGTGTGCGGCAAATCAAGAGGGCACACAATTTTCTTGGCCTCATCGACTGATCGAGTCAACTTGTTCCCTTTGGGTAAAAATTCATGCACATAATCCAGTATGAGATCTAGGCATCTATCTGTGCTTTTTGTTCTCGCCTTTATGTCTAGAAGCTTTAGTGTCACGTCCAGACGATTGTGCTCTGCATCACAACCACCATATAAAGGAGTTTTGGAGTCTTCCGCCAATTGGGCCAACTTGGCTGCATCTCGAGACGCAGCTCCTTCGTTTGTCTTCTTCTTACGAAGCAACTCAATAAGATGAGGGTCCTCCAACTTTGAAGCCACTGATGGGCACTGCTCTGTGTCCACCGCTTCTTCAGTTCGCCCGACGTCAATATGTCCTTCTGCCTCTTCATGCCCATCTTCTTCTTCTGAATCTTCGGCATCACCGTACCCACCACCACCTTCTTCATCTGACATCAAAGCGTCATCCGACAAATCATCGTCATCGTGATTTGGCGGCAGTGTATAATTTTCCATGAAACCATGTTTCATCAAGTGCGTCCTCAAAGTGCGTTTGTAGGGGTCGAACAAAACCATATTCTTGCATTTACGACAAGGATATTCTATCTCACGTTCGTTCTTTAGAATCATATTTTGCACCGCCCTCTGGAAAAAGGCAATTATGACTGGATTGTCATTCATCTTCACCGCTAGCTACCGATGCCTACAAGGTATAAAAATACAATTAAAACCAAAATAGAAAAATTCGGCATGACCTTTGCTAAAAATGGGACATATTGAGTGCCAGAAATTTGAGGAAACAGAAATTAATCAACGTTTCCCCAAAACATTGGCAACCCATCCCTGCAAAAGTGAATACCACGTCGCGAAAAGTTTCGCGAGCAACACAATGTTGCCTCGGCTTGACGACCGGTACACAAATGATCGAATGCATATATATGACTAGCTACACACATGCACAATACGTAAATGATGAAAATAATTACACTATATCATAATTTACCTACCTACAAACTTGCGAAGTTACCGATTCGTCAGGTGGAGAGGAGAGAGTGAGGTGGAGAGGCAAAGTCCCACCCTCTTTAATGCTCCATTAATGGAGGTAAGAGGAGAGTGGAGGGGAGAGAGGCATGAGGTGGAGGGGAGAGTGAGGTGGAGGGGAGAGAGTGAGGTGGTGGAGAGGAGAGAGTGAGGTGGAGGAGAGAGAGAGTCGATGGACAAGGTGACAAGTGGAGCTAAACTTTGGAGAAATTTGTGAGAAAGGAAGAAGAAAGAGAATGGGAAGTCACGAGGGAATAGTGCTGCCACGAAATTAGTACTGGCGTGGCACATACAGACATGCCACTACCACCTTCTATCTCCGCGCGGGTCTTCCCTACGCCATTTTTTAGTGACGTGCCTGCATACCGCACGCCACAAAAACAGCATGTGGCAGTGGTGTGGGCTATAACGCAACGCCACAACTATTTTCTGACTTGGAATAGCACCCGAGCCCACTTACCAGCGGCGTGGACTACTTAACTCATGCCACTAGAAGACACATAACAGTGGCGTGTTCAATACTACCACGACACTACGATTTTTTTCCCCCAGACGCAGCTTAGCAGTGACGTGACTTAGCGTGACCCACCACTGATGTACTTTCATCTATAAGCCTTTTCCTACTAGTGTCGTGAGATCATGTTTAATCACTATCTCCGAGGCTGCTTTGATTGCATCAAACGTCACACCATAACAGGGTGATTATAAATGTGTCTCTTGGGTAGTCAGAGGGATATGTAGAGGCGTGTGATCAAGAGCGGGACTCGTTCATCCACGTAATGGAGAGATACTCTAGGCTCACTCGGTGAGACTTCATCAAATAGCCTGCAGCGTGTGACTAGGTCACTGGGATGAAGGATCACGGGAACGAGTTAAAGAGATCTTGTCGATAATGAGATTGAACATGACATAGAGATGTCAACGATCAAGTCTCGGACAAGATATGTATCTGAGTAACAAAAGAAATAGGAATCTATGTTAAGGTTCAACGACGATTGATTCGTGGAATGCACAGGGGTCATTATGGGCATCCAGGTCCCGCTATTGATCATTGATCGGAGAGGTGTCCCAATCATGTCTGGAGTGTTCCCGAACCATGTGGTAACACACTTAAGGGTAGATGACGCTTGAGATCGTTTTCAGAATTATCGGAATTAGGAGAGAAAGAACGGAATGGTTCCGAATAGGGAAAAAGAATTACCGGAATGGTTCCGAAGAGAAAAAAACACCGGAATAGTTTCAGAGAAAATAAAGAGGAATACCTGAAGTGTTTCGGGGTGCCAAAGAAGTTCGGGGTGGTCCGGAAGGAGTTCCGCAGCCATGGGAATTAATTTGATACTTAATTATATATAAATAAATTAATGAGTTTTATATATTAAATTAATATTAAATATAATTCAAATAATATGTAAATATATTTAATTGGGAATTAAATATATTCATGTATTAATTTAATATTAAAAAGAATTATTTGATTTAAATATATTAATTAAATTAAATATAATAATTAATTAATATTAAATAAAAAATAAAAAAGAGGAGTGGTGCAACCAGCACATGGGCCGGCCAAGGGCCCATGAGGGTGCGGCCAGGGCTTGGTGCGGCCGCACCACCTCTCCCTCCTCCCCTTTTTAGTCCCACATGGGGGAGGGGAGGGAATAGGTTCCCCCCTCCACCTATATAAGAAGGGGCATAGTGCCACTTTTTATTCAACAAAAAATTTGAGCTTTTAGCCAATTAATAAATTGGTTGAGTTGTCTCTCTCCGCCGATTTCTCTCTCTCCAGTGCGGCCCCAATTTTGTGCTGCGCTAGAGAGAGACTTCTCTCTACTCCGGCACGCCGTCGTGCTGGGGATTTCGCTCCAGGAGATCTATTTCCGCAACCTCTGCTGGATCGGAGAACGAGGATCATCGTCATACACCGTACGTGTGCGAGTACTACGAGGCGCGGCACTTGCGACGCTAGTACCTTCGTCGTTGCACCGGAAGGCCGTCATCGACTCGTCAAGTTCTTCAAGACCTTGAGGTCGGCTTCGTCGTCTTCATCAGCAACGCCTGTGCGGGGGTGTAATCCCCGCGTAATGGTCTACAAGGGTATGTCACCGAAACCTCGCATTAATCGTTACCGCATTACTAGTAGATAGATCATGTCTAAGTTTTGGTGTTTGCTAGTCATACATTTTTTTAAAATTCTGCTATGAACCCCTTCAGTGGACGCCCAGGAGGACTTCGACCAGTAGTTATCCACCGAAGGTGAATGAGTTGACTATTACTTGGATTTCAAGAAGAAACCTAATTGGTATCGATCCGAAGATTCTAGCATCTAGGCCATTATTCTTGTAATTGCTTGTAAGAGATGAGTTGTGATTGATTTGTAAAAGTAATTCAAATGTTTATGTATCGAATCCACTACCATGTTTCTGTTATGCTACTCTAATGGGCATGATGTTGGTAAAGTGACGCTTTACCTGTGCTGGGCAAAAGACGTGCACTTGGCCACACAAGTGGTGGCAGGTGTGGGTTGCCACAGGTGGTATCAGATCAATGGTCAGTCGTATGCTCGTAGGTAGCGAGGGACCGTAGTTACCATAGGTAAGATTGCTTTGGAACTTTTCATTCTATTCCATGCTTCTATCCTACTTTGTCAACAATCCTTGGTCTTTGCTATTTCTCATCTATCTATTGTTGCTGGTACTCATCAACACTTTTGGTCTATCTTAGTATCTTTGTCCATACT
The DNA here is from genome assembly GCA_947311845.1 of Poa pratensis. NCBI lineage: Eukaryota > Viridiplantae > Streptophyta > Magnoliopsida > Poales > Poaceae > Poa > Poa pratensis. The sequence continues at coordinate 29,320,948 of CAMZMU010000068.1, forward strand.
AACTTTTCGCATAAGCGCGAAAGATGACTCGTGTAGTACTAACTTAAGTTGTGGATCGTATAGATAGTTGACCTTATAACGCTCTTTGGTCAATAGAATTGTTATGTTATGGTAATATGCAAAACCTTATTTCCATATTAACTAGTTTCAAAACTGGTTAAATTGTTTGGATGATATGATCATTTTGACCATCATGCTTGTATTGTCTACCCTTTTGGGTTGGTTCTTCTTTGTCGTCCATTTGGCGGATTTATTGTGCTTTGGGTGGATAAAGTAAATTTGACTATGGTCACATGTAGCAAGTTAAATATTAAAAAATGTAGTAAGTTAAATGGAGGTGAAGTATCAACTTGAGCATGCTCTCAGGAGAAAGGGGAAGAGCATGCTCTAAAGAAGATCAAATACAACATAATCAGTTGGAGTAGAAGTTGAAGAGATGTCCAAGACATGAATATCTCCCACAAGAAGTCTACATAGTGTTCGAAGAATATGCCATGCGGAATAGAGGATCTAGAAATTTTCCATATAGTTCTATTTGTTGATCGTGGAAATGCTTTCTCTATACACAACCTATGTTCAATTAAGTACCACTCTGGACGAAAGGATTGTAATCTGGCCCTACCATGGCGACTCCACCTCCACCCTGACCTAGCCGCCGGCAATCTTCCATCTCCGGCCGCCAACCACACTTCCACTCCATTCAAACTTCTCTCCATCCTCCTAATCCCCTACGCCAGTCATGATCCCTCCTGCATGGATCTGGAAGGCGACGTACACCACCGGACGGGATTATCAACGTGGACGTCCCAAGACCTATGATGGAGCTCTTCACCTCTGGTCAGCGCATGATTGGATTGTCCTCAAGGATGCTAAGGGCGTAGTGATCAAGGCGCGGAAATCTTACCAGGGCGAACGCATTGACCTTGGATCTAAGGTAACTTTTCAAACTCATTGTGCCAAAGTTAGCATCTGCATTAAGGCTACGCCGTGATCTGTTGCGGATGGATCTGATCTGGGAATGGTCACGTCCCCTCCATCTACTAATCTGGATCTGTGATACGTCTCAAACGTATCTATAATTTCTGATGTTCCATGTTGATATTATACCAATTGTTACATGTTTTATATACACTTCATAGCATTTTTATGCATTTTCTGGGACTAACCTATTAACAAGATGTCATAGTGCCAGTTCATGTTTTCTGCTATTTTTGTATTCCAGAAAAGCTAGTCTGGAAATATTCTTGGAATTGGACGAAACTTGGACAGAACCTCCTATTTTTCCAACACGTACACGGAGTCCAGAGGAGAGACGGAGGGGAGCCACGAGGCAGCCACACCATGGGGCCGCGCGGGACCCCTGCCGCGCCGTGGGGTGGTGTGGGCCCCATGGGCGTCTCCAGCCGCTGCCCTTTCGCCTATTTATTCATCTTCACGGGAAAACCCTAGACACCCGAGCCATTATCCACGAAAAGTTCGAGAGACGCCGCCGCCGTCAACCCTAGTTCGGGAGGGTTCAGAAGCTCTTCCCGGCACCCTGCCGAAGAGGGGAATCATCACCGGAGGGCTCTACATCACCATGCCTGCATCCGGAGTGATGCGTGAGTAGTTCATCCTTGGACTACGGGTCCATAGTAGTAGCTAGATGGTTGTCTCTTCACTTTATGCTATCATGTTTAGATCTTGTGAGCTGCCTATCATGATCAAGATCATCTTATTGTAATGCTACATGTTGTGTTTGCTGGGATCCAATGAATATTGAATACTATGTCAAGTTGATTATCAATCTATCTTATATGCTATTTATGATCTTGCATGCTCTCCGTTACTAGTAGATGCTTTGGCCAAGAAGATGCTTGTAACTTCAAGAGTGAGTATTTATGCTAGATAGTGGGTTCATGCCGTTGGTAATCTGGGAGAGTGACAATAACTTCTAAGATTGTGGATGTGCTGTTGCCACTAGGGATAAAATAACCCATGCTTAGCTTAAGGGTGCGCCATTAGGTCTAATGCATTTGTTTACATTACGCACATTACTTAATGCGATTATCCGTTGCTTGCAACTTAATACCAACGGGGAACTCGGATGACAACCTGGCAGTGGATTATTAGTCATAGACGCTGTTGGATAACGGTCTATGTATTTTGTCGTAATGCCCACATGAATATCATAGTAATCATCATGTCATATGTATGCATTGTCATGCGCTTAATATTTTGTCAATTGCCCAGCTGTAATTTGTTCACCAAGCATGTTAGTTATCTTTTATGGAGAGACACCACTAGTGAACTGTGGACCCCGGTCCATTCTTTTACACTGATAATACAACCAACAGCAAACATTGTTCCTTTTCATTCTCTGCAATTTACTACTGTTTTCCACACCATACGTTTAATCCTTTGTTTTCAGCAAGCCGGTGAGATTGACAACCTCACTGTTTCGTTGGGGCAAAGTAGTTTGATTGTGTTGTGTGCAGGTTCCACGTCGGCGCGCCACTGACAACCTTCAGAAGTGATTTCTTGCTCCTACTGGTTCGATTAAACCTTGGTTTCATACTGAGGGAAACTACTGCTACACTGCTTCATACCTTCCTCTTGGGGTCTCCCAACGAACGTGTGATCCACGTCATCAAGCTATTTTTCTGGCGCCGTTGCCGGGGAGCAAGAGGATTTCTGCAAGGGGAGTTTCACGCTTCCAATCTCTTTACTTTGTTATTGTCTTGCTTAGTTTATTTTTATTTAGTCTTGTTTGATTTATTTATCAAAAACACAAAAAAATTAGTTTCTTGCATCTAGTTTATTTCGGTTTGTTATTATGTCTAGTTGTTTACTTGCTATCAATGGCTTCTCTCTTTGATACTAAATATTATTGGCACGTGGGTTCACGGAGGAATAGCAAAATTATTATGAGGAATACCGCTTGTCTCAAAAAGGGAAACATCTTTGGGAACAAATAAGTAGATTGAATTATTTTGCTAAGAACTTGTGTTCTACATATGATGAATCCTACTGCTTTAATGAATATTTTTGTTGTAGAAGCATAAACACCTCCCTTTCCAATGTGATTATAATGATAATGAAACCTTGGCTACTTATGCTAAAGGAAACTATGACTTTGGTAATCTTGAACAAACTGAAGAATTTGTTGTTTTTAAGGGTGCCTATGAAATTGCTGGTTATATTCAAGATGATGATTCTCCTTATAAATCTGAGAATTTTGCTATACTTGGTTACTGCCTTGAATATTACAATGATAATCCTTATATCACTAAATTTCTTGAGAAAACTTATTCTCCAGAACAACTTGCTTCTTTTCAGGACCTATGGAAGAAGAAATTGCTGAAACTATGATCTCATTGGATGAAAAAGAGGAGGAGAGTGAAGAACAAAAGGAGGATCTACCTTCTAATGATAGTAACTCTTTAACTCTTACATTATATGATTACCCTCCATGCCCACATAAGGAGGAAAATGCTATATTGTTGAATGTCATGATTCTATTGAAATATCTCCTTTTGATAAATTTGAAGTAACAAGCTCCTTGACTCAAGAAAAGGAAATTGCAGAAAGTAAAAATGTGCTCCCTAATGTTATATATGATAATGCTCTTGATGATGGTCCTATATTGCCTAATGATATTTATTATACTATTATTGTCAAAAGTGGGTTTGATAACCCCATTGTTTTTTAGCTTAATAAAAATTATGTGTTTGTAGATCATGAAAAGCATGCTTTATGTGATAGTTATATTGTTGAGTTTGTTCATGATGCTACTGAAAGTTATTATGAGAGAGGAAAATATGGTTGTAAAAGTTTTCAAGTCACTAAAACAATTCTCTTTATGTTGAAAGTTTTGAAGTTGTACTTGTTTCATCTTTCTATGCTAGTTGCTTTATGCTTCAATAATTTATTTTGTTACAAGATTCCTTTGCATAGAAAGTGGGTTAGACTTAAATGTGTTTGATATTTGCCTCTTGATGCTCTCTTTTGTTTTTAACTCTTATTCTTATGAGAGCATCATTAAAATCTTATAGCCTAGCTAACATGCATTAAAGAAAGCGCTTTTGGGAGGCAACCCATTATCTTTTGTTTTAGTTTTTGAGTCAAGGAGTTGTTTACTTCTGTAACGATTCCTTTGTATCTTTATTTTATCGCATTGTTGTGCCAAGTATTGCCTCTAATAGGAAGATGATGCTAGATTTGGATTTCTGCGCAGGAACAGATTTCTGCTGTTCACTGTTTTACTTCTATAAAATCACAGAAAAATTATTTAAATCTGCAAATTTTTGTGCGTGATCCTCAGATATGTATGCATCTTTCGTTAATTTAAAGTGTTTCGATCTGAGCAACGTAAGTGTCTCGAAAAAATTCGTCTTTGCGGACTGTTCTGTTTAGACAGATTCTGTCTTTTATTTTTCGCATTCTCTCTGTTACTAGTGTTGAGTGGAATTCTTTTTTAGGGTGAAGAGCTTCACATAACATCAGTGGCAGTAGTTAATGTTAAAAGTAACGGTCATGTTTGTGTCCTTATAGAACATGTGAGTTTTTGATTGTGCACTAACCCTCTAATGAGAATTACTCTGAGTTTGGTGTGGCGGAAGTTTTCAAGGGTCAAGAGAGAAGGATGATATAATGTGATTAAGAAGTGTGAAGAGCTTAAGCTTGGGGATGCTCCCATGGATCACTCCAGCATATTTCAAGAAGACTCAAGCGTCTAAGCTTGGGGATGCCCAAGGCATCCCCTTCTTCATCAGCAACTTATCAGGTCATCTCTAGTGAAACTATATTTTAATTCTTTCACATCATATGTGCTTTACTTGGAGCGTCTGTGTGCTTTTATTTTCAGTATTTTATTTTTCTTATGGTCAACTTGATTGGACCCAGCATTCTTGATTGGGAGAGAGACACGCTCCGCTTTTTCATATGAATACTCTTATTCTTCACTTATACTTATTGAGTATTCTTATCTAGCTATTGCTATGCTTTTAGCTCCTGTTTTGCATGCATCTCTTATTCAGAGTTGTTAGTTCTTTTAAAAGAAAGTACTCTCTTGCTTCACTTATAATTGTTTGGAGAGTTTATGTTGAAATAAATTGATTGGTGTTTGATTGGAACATAAAATGTTGCATGTGGTAGATGGTATAATGGAAAAAGCTTACATATTCTTGTAGATCACTGTATTGGATAATTTGATACTTGTCAATTGTTTTGAGTTATCAAGTAGTTCATGTTTAAGCTTTTGTATCATGTAGTTAAAACCTATTAATGAAGAACTACTGTAAAGCTCGTTGAAATTTGGTTTGCATGATTGGTATCTCTAACAAGGAAGACAGTGTAGAGTCTTATAATGCTTGCAATATGTTTTCATATAAGTCTTGCTATGTTGGTTGATATCCTGTGTTTGCTTCAAATAACCTTGCTAGCCTAAACTCTGTACTGAGAGAGAATGCTTCTCGTGCATCCAAAACCTTGAGCCAAAATCCATGCCATCTGTGTCCATCATAACTACCTATATGTGGTATTTCCTTGCCATTCCAAGTAAAATTTTCATGTGCTACCTTTAAACTATTCAAACTTTATTTCTCCTATTTTGTGTCAATGTTTACCAAGCTCATGAGGACGGGGTGGATGTCTTTATGTCAACTGTCAAACAGACTTTACCACCGGACTAGCGGCATATACATCCGCTTATCCATTAATTTTGCAAAAAGAGCTGGCAAATGGGGTGCCCAGTCCCAATTAATTACAACTTTAACCGCTTAATTCTCTTCACATTTTTGCCCTGATTTATCAGTCAAGCAATGACAAACAGTGAAATATCTGCATGTGTGATACGTCTCCAACGTATCTATAATTTCTTATGTTCCATGCTTATATTATGTCAATTGCTACATGTTTTATTCACACTTTATAGCATTTTTATGCATTTTCTGGGACTAACCTATTAACAAGATGCCACAGTGCCAGTTCCTGTTTTCTGATGTTTTTGATTCCAGAAAAGCTGTTCTGGAAATATTCTCGGAATTGGACGAAACAAAAAGCCAAGGTCCTTTTTTCTGTCACGTACACGGAGTCCGAAGGAGAGACGAAGGGGGGCACCGAGGCGCCCTCACCATGTGGTGGCGCGGGTCCCACCCTGGCGCGCCGCCACGTGGTGAGGAGCCCTCGGGCCTCCACCGACATCGCCCCTTCGCCTATAAATTGCCTTTCTCGGGAAAACCCTAAACACCCGAGCCTCCATCCACGAAAAGTTCCAGAGCCGCCGCCGTCGTCAACCCTAGCTCGGGAGGGTTCTGAAGCTCTTCCCGGCACCCTGCCGGAGAGGGGAATCATCACCGGAGGGCTCTACATCGCCATGCCTTCCTCCGGAGTGATGTGTGAGTAGTCCACCCCTGGACTATGGGTCCATAGCAGTAGCTAGATGGTTGTCTTCTCCTCTTGTGCCATCATGTTTAGATCTTGTGAGCTGCCTATCATGATCAAGATCATCTTATTGTAATGCTACATGTTGTGTTTGCTGGGATCCGATGAATATTGAATACTATGTCAAGTTGATTATTGATTTATCATGCCTATGTTGTTTATGATCTTGCATGCTCTCCGTTTAGTGTAGGCTTTGGCCAAGTTTATGCTTGTAACTCCAAGAGGGAGTATTTATGCTAGATAGTGGGTTCATGCCTCCATTTAATCTGGGACAGTGACAGAAAGTTCTAAGGTTGTGGATGTGCTGTTGCTACTAGGGGTAAAACAGCAATGCTTTGTCTAAGGATATTTGTATTGTTTACATTATGCACCATACTTAATGCAATTGTCTGTTGCTTGCAACTTAATACTGGAAGGGGTGCGGATGCTAACCTGAAGGTGGACTATTTAGGCACAGATGCATGCTGGATAGCGGTCTGTGTACTTTGTCGTAATGCCCAAGTAAATCTCATAGTGATCATCATGACTTGTATATGCATTGTTATGCACTCTCTATTTTGTCAATTGCCCAGCTGTAATTTGTTTACCCAGCATGTTAGTATTTTATTATGGAGAGACACCACTAGTGAACTGTGGACCCCGGTCCATTCTTTTACATCTGAAATACAACCAACTGCAATCATTGTTCTCTTTAATTCTCTGCAAGCAAACATCATTTTCCACACCACACTTTTAATCCTTTGTTTTCAGCAAGCCGGTGAGATTGACAACCTCACTGTTTCGTTGGGGCAAAGTAGTTTGATTGTCTTGTGTGCAGGTTCCACGTTGCTGCTGATTCCCTGGTGTTGCGCCGTGCCACATTCAGCCACCAACAACCTTCAGAAGACCCTTGACTTCCTACTGGTTCGATTAAACCTTGGTTTCTTACTGAGGGAAAACTTGCTGCTGCACTCATCATACCTTCCTCTTGGGGTTCCCAACGGACGTGTAACTTAACACGCATCAAGCCAGTTTTCTGGCGCCGTTGCCGGGGAAGTCAAACCTTCTGCAAGGGGAGTCTCTCACTTCCAATCTCTTTACTTTGTTTTTGTCTTGCTTATTTTATTTTTACTTTATCTTGTTTGCTTCTTTATATCAAAAACACAAAAAAATTAGTTACTTGCATTTATTTTGGCCTAGCTTTAATTTTGCTAAAATGAGTACTCCTGAGAACACCAAGTTGTGTGACTTCACTAGCACAAACAATAATGATTTCATATGCACTCCTATTGCTCCACCTGCTTCTAAAGCAGACTTTTATGAAATTAAACCTGCTCTGTTAAATCTTGTTATGAAAGAGCAATTTTCTGGTGTTAGTACTGATGATGCTGCTGCTCACCTTAATAATTTTGTTGAACTTTGTGAGATGCAAAAGTATAAGGATATAGATGGAGATATTATTAAACTGAAATTATTTCCTTTCTCTTTAAGAGGAAGAGCTAAAGAATGGTTGCTATCTTTGCCTAGAAATAGTATTGATTCATGGACTAAATGCAAAGATGCTTTCATTGGGAAATATTATCCTCCTGCTAAGATTATATCTTTGAGAAGTAGCATTATGAATTTAAACAATTTGATAATGAGCATGTTGCCCAAGCATGGGAGAGAATGAAATCATTGGTAAAGAATTGTCCCACCCATGGACTGACTGCTTGGATGATCATCCAAACCTTTTATGCAGGACTGAATTTTTCTTCAAGAAACCTTCTGGATTCTGCTGCTGGAGGTACCTTTATGTCCATCACTTTGGGTGCAGCAACAAAGCTTCTTGATGATATGATGATTAATTACTGAATGGCACACTGAGAGGACTCCACAAGGTAAGAAGGTAAATTCTGTTGAAGAAACCTCTTCCTTGAGTGATAAGATTGATGTCATTATGTCTATGCTTGTGAATGGTAAATCTCATGTTGATCCAAATAATGTTCCTTTAGCTTCATTGGTTGCTCAAGAAGAGCATGTTGATGTGAACTTCATTAAAAATAATAATTTCAACAACAATGCTTATAGGAATAATTTTGGTAACAACAATTATAAGCCATATCCTTCTAATAGTGGCAATAGTTATGGTAATTCCTATGGTAATTCTTACAACAATAATAGGAGTGTACCCTCTGATCTTGAAGTCATGCTTAAGGAATTTATCAATACCCAAACTGCTTTTAATAAATCTGTTGAGGAAAAGTTTGGCAAAATTGATGTTCTTGCTTCTAAAGTTGATAGCCTTGCTCTTGATGTTGATCTTTTGAAACTGAAAGTTATGCCTAATGAAGTTAAAGATACTAAGACTTTTGCTACTGCCAATGCTATCCAAGTTAAAATTGATAATAATATTAGGATGTTGGCTGAATTGCATGCTAGGTGGGAAAGAGAAGATGAAATTGCTAGAAAGAATAGTATAGCTAGAGTTTGTACTATCACTACCACTAGTAATGCTGAAATCACATGTTAGTAAACCTTCTACTATCAATGGTAACATTATTGGTGTTGGCAATGTTTCCACTTCCATTGCAAAACGTTTGAAATTGCCTAAAACCACTGAAACTGTTCCTGATAAAAGTGCTGAAATTTTTCGAACTATGGGGGACAATGGTCCCATTGCTTTAGATGACGATGATCTTGATTTTGATAATTGTAATATTTCTGAAGTTATTATGTTCTTGCAAAAGCTAGCTAGAAGTCCTAATGCTAGTGCTATAAATTTGGCTTTTACAAAACATATTACAAATGCTCTCATGCAAGTTAGGGAAGAGAAATTAAGACATGAAGCTTCTATCCCTAGGAAGTTAGAAGATGGTTGGGAGCCCATCATTAAAATGAAGGTGAATGATTTTGATTGTAATGCTTTATGTGATCTTGGTGCTAGTATCTCTGTTATGCCTAAGAAACTTTATGATATGCTTGATTTACCACCTTTGGAACACTGTTATTTGGATGTTCATCTTGCTGATAATTCTATGAAGAAACCTTTGGGGAGAATTGATAATGTTCATATTATGGTTAACAATAACCTTGTCCCCGTTGATTTTGTTGTTTTGGATATTGAATGCAATGCATCTTGTCCTATTGTTTTGGGAAGACCTTTTCTTCGAACTGTTGGTGCTATTATTGATATGAAAGAAGGGAATATTAGGTATCAATTCCCACTCAAGAAAGGTATGGAACACTTCCCTAGAAAGAGAATGAAGCTACCTTTTGATTCTATTATTAGAACAAATTATGATGTTGATGCTTCTTCTCTTGAGAACACTTGATTTTCACTTTCTGCGCCTAGCTGAAAGGCGTTAAAGAAAAGCGCTTATGGGAGACAACCCATCATTTTATTTCCTGTTATTTTTATTTTATTTGAGTCAAGGAGTGTGCTTACTTCTGTAACAACTCCTTTGTATCTTTATTTTCTTGCAATGTTGTGCCAAGTAAAGTCTCTAGTAGAAAGTTGATGCTAGATTTGGATTTCTGCACAGGGACAGATTTTTGCTGTCCACGGTTTTGAGCTTTATTCACTCCAGAAAAATTAAAAATTCTGAAAAAATTCGTGCGTGATCCTCAGATATGTACGCAACTTTCATTAGTTTTGAGTTTCTCAATCTGAGCAACTTAAGTGCCTCGAAAAAATTCGTCTTTACGGACTGTTCTGTTTTGACAGATTCTGCCATTTATTTTGCATTGCCTCTTTTACTATGTTTGATTGGATTTCTTTGCTCCATAAAACATCAGTGGCTGTAGCTAATGTCCAGAAGTATTGGTGATGATTGTGTCACTGTAGAATATGAGAATTTTTGATTATGCACTAACCCTCTAATGAGAATTACTTTGAGTTTGGTGTGGCGGAAGTTTTCAAGGATCAAGCGAGAAGGATGATATGATGTGATCAAGAAGAGTGAAAAGCCTAAGCTTGGGGATGCCCCCGTGGGTCACCCAAGCATATTTCAAGAAGACTCAAGCGTCTAAGCTTGGGGATGTACTTTACTTGGAGCGTCTGTGTGCTTTTATTTTCGCATTGTTATTTGTATTTTCTGAATAAATTGGATCCTAGCATTCTTGTGTGGGACAGAGACACGCTCCGCTTTTTCATGTGAATACTCATATTCTTCACTTATATCTGTTGAGTATTCTTATCTAGCTACTGCTATGCTTTTAGCTCCTGTTTTTCATGCATCTCTTATTCAGAGCTGTTAGTTCTTGTAGAGTGGTACTCTCTTGTTTCATTTGTAAATTATTTGGAGAGTTTTTGTTGAAATAAGTTGATTGGTGTTTGGTTGGAAACAGAAAATGCAACATGTGGTAGATGGTATATCGAAAAGACAACATATAGATCATTGTCTTGGATAATTTGACACTTGGCAATTGTTTTGAGCTCTGAAGTATTTCATGTTTAAGCTCTTGCATCATGTAGTTAAAAACCTATTAGTAAAGAACTACCGTAGAGCTTGTTAAATTTGGTTTGCATGTTTGCTATCTCTAAGGTCTAGATATTTTCTGGTAAAAGTGTTTGAGCAACAAGGAAGACAGTGTAGAGTCTTATAATGCTTGCAATATGTTTTCATGTAAGTCTTGCTGTACCGGTTGATATCTTGTGTTTGCTTCAAACAACCTTGCTAGCCTAAACTCTGTACTGAGAGGGAATGCTTCTCGTGCATCCAAATCCTTGAGCCAAAACCCATGCCATTTGTGTCCACCATAACTACCTATTATGTGGTATTTTCTGTCATTCCAAGTAAATACTTCATGTGCTACCTTTAAACTATTCAAAAGCCATTGTCCCTTATTTGTGTCAATGTTTTATAGCTCATGAGGAAGTATGTGGTGTTTTATCTTTCAACCTTGTCATTTACTCCTGACAGACTTTCACCAATGGACTAGTGGCATATACATCCGCTTATCCAATAATTTTGCAAAAAGAGCTGGCAAATGGGGTGCCCAGTCCCAATTAATTACAACTTTCACCTTTAATTCTCTTCACATGTTTTGCCCTGATTTATCAGTAAGCAATTTAAAAAGTTGATCATTTAAAATAGACACTCCTCCATGGTATGTGATTGTTGGAAGGCACCCGAGGATTCGGTTGCCATGGCTTGTGTAAGCAAAGGTTGGGAGGAGTGTCACCCAAATTAAAGTACATGTGTAAACAAAAGAGAAGAGGGATGATCTGCCTTTGGGTAGAAATAACGTCCTTCATGGGAGCCGCTCTTAAAGTCTGGTTGACAAGGGGGTTAGAGTGCCCACTACCATTCGTTGACAACAACAAACACCTCTCAAAACTTTATTTTTATGCTCTCTATATGATTTCAAAACTTAAAAAGCTCTAGCACATGATTTAATCCCTGCTTCCCTCTGCGAAGGGCCTTTCTTTTACTTTAGGTTGAGTCAGTTTACCTACTCCTTTCTATCTCAGAAGCAAACACTTGTGTCAACTTTGTGTGCAACAATTTTTATATGCTTACTTATTGCACTTATTATATTGCTTTATGTTGACAATTATCCATGAGATATACAAGTTGAAAGTTGAAAGCAATTGCTGAAACTTAAATCTTCCTTTGTGTTGCTTCAATGCCTTTTACTTAGAATCTATTGCTTTATGAGTTAACTCTTATGCAAAGCTTTTTGATGCTTGTCTTGAAAGTACTATTTATGAAAAGTTTTTGCTTATATGATTCAGTTGTTTGCTCATTATCTATTTGTTAGCAAACTATAGACCATTGCCTTGAGACTTCATTCATAACATATGCTTTACAATATTATTTGATCATGATTATGTGGTAGCATGTCACCAAAGAAATTATTTGTTGTTATCGTTTTACCTACTCGAGGACGAGTAGAACTAAGCTTGGGGATGCTTGATACGTCTCCAACGTATCTATGATTTCTTATGTTCCATGCTTATATTATGTCAATTGCTACATGTTTTATTCACACTTTATAGCATTTTTATGCATTTTCTGGGACTAACCTATTAACAAGATGCCACAGTGCCAGTTCATGTTTTCTGCTGTTTTTGATTTCAAAAAAGCTGTTCTGGAAATATTCTCGGAATTGGACGAAACAAAAAGCCAAGGTCCTATTTTTCGTCACGTACACGGAGTCCGAAGGAGAGACGAAGGGGGCACCGAGGTGCCCTCACCATGTGGTGGCGCGGGTCCCACCCCTGGCGCGCCGCCACGTGGTGAGAGCCCTCGGGCCTCCACCGACATCGCCCCTTCGCCTATAAATTGCCTTTCTCGGGAAAACCCTAAACACCCGAGCCTCCATCCACAAAAGTTCCAGAGCCGCCGCCATGTCAACCCTAGCTCGGGAGGGTTCTGAAGCTCTTCCCGGCACCCTACCGGAGAGGGGAATCATCACCGGAGGGCTCTACATCGCCATGCCTTCCTCCGGAGTGATGTGTGAGTAGTCCACCCCTGGACTGGGTCCATAGCAGTAGCTAGATGGTTGTCTTCTCCTCTTGTGCCATCATGTTTAGATCTTGTGAGCTGCCTATCATGATCAAGATCATCTTATTGTAATGCTACATGTTGTGTTTGCCGGGATCCGATGAATATTGAATACTATGTCAAGTTGATTATTGATTTATCATGCCTATGTTGTTTATGATCTTGCATGCTCTCCGTTGCTAGTGTAGGCTTTGGCCAAGTTTATGCTTGTAACTCCAAGAGGGAGTATTTATGCTAGATAGTGGGTTCATGCCTCCATTTAATCTGGGACAATGACAGAAAGTTCTAAGGTTGTGGATGTATTGTTGCTACTAGGGATAAAACAGCAATGCTTTGTCTAAGGATATTTGTATTGTTTACATTATGCACCATACTTAATGCAATTGTCTGTTGCTTGCAACTTAATACTGGAAGGGGTGCGGATGCTAACCTGAAGGTGGACTATTTAGGCACAGATGCATGCTGGATAGCGGTATGTGTACTTTGTCGTAATGCCCAAGTAAATCTCATAGTGATCATCATGACTTGTATATGCATTGTTATGCACTCTCTATTTTGTCAATTGCCCAGCTGTAATTTGTTTACCCAGCATGTTAGTATTTTATTATGGAGAGACACCACTAGTGAACTGTGGACCCCGGTCCATTCTTTTACATCTGAAATACAACCAACTGCAATCATTGTTCTCTTTAATTCTCTGCAAGCAAACATCATTTTCCACACCACACTTTTAATCCTTTCTTTTCAGCAAGCCGGTGAGATTGACAACCTCACTGTTTCGTTGGGGCAAAGTAGTTTGATTGTCTTGTGTGCAGGTTCCATGTTGCAGCTGATTCCCTGGTGTTGCGCCGTGCCACATTCAGCCACCAACAACCTTCAGAAGACCCTTGACTTCCTACTGGTTCGATTAAACCTTGGTTTCTTACTGAGGGAAAACTTGCTGCTGCACTCATCATACCTTCCTCTTGGGGTTCCCAACGGACGTGTAACTTAACACGCATCAATGTGTAAACAAAAGAGAAAGAGGGATGATCTGCCTTGCTGGTAGAAATAACGTCCTTCATGGGAGCCGCTCTTAAAAGTCTGGTTGGCAGGGGTCATATTGTACTTTCCATTTTCTGATTCGTTGACAATTAACAAACACCTCTCAAAACTTATTTTTACTCTCTATATGATTTCAAAAACTTAAAAAGCTCTAGCACATGATTTAATCCCTGCTTCCCTCTGCGAAGGGCCTTTCTTTTACTTTTATGTTGAGTCAGTTTTCCTACTTCTTTCTATCTCAGAAGCAAACACTAGTGTCAATTTTGGTGCAACAATTTTTATATGCTTGTATATTGCACTTATTATATTGCTTTGTGTTGACAAATATCCATGAGATATATATGTTGAAAGTTGAAAGCAATTGCTGAAGCTTAAATCTTCCTTTGTGTTGGTTAAATACCTTTTACTTAGAACCTATTGCTTAATGAGTTAACTCTTATGCAAAACTCTTTGATACTTGTCTCGAAAGTACTATTCATGAAAGTTTTTGCTTATATGATTCAGTTGTTTGCTCATTATCTACTTGCTAGCAAACTATAGACCATTGACCTGGATCACTTCATTCATAGCATGTGATTTACAATACTATTTGATCAAGATTATGATTGTAGCATGTCACCTCAGAAATTATTTTGTTTTTCTCGTTTTACCTACTCGAGGACGAGTAGAACTAAGCTTGGGGATGCTTGATACGTCTCAAACGTATCTATAATTTCTGATGTTCCATGTTGATATTATACCAATTGTTACATGTTTTATATACACTTCATAGCATTTTTATGCATTTTCTGGGACTAACCTATTAACAAGATGCCACAGTGCCAGTTCCTGTTTTCTGCTGTTTTTGTATTCCAGAAAAGCTAGTTTGGAAATATTCTCGGAATTGGACGAAACTTGGACAGAACCTCCTATTTTTCCAACACGTAACGGAGTCCAGAGGAGAGATGGAGGGGAGCCACGAGGCAGCCACACCATGGGGTCACGTGGGCCCCCTGCCGCGCCGTGGGGTGGTGTGGGCCCCACGAGCGTCTCCAGCCGCCGCCCTTTCGCCTATTTATTCATCTTCACGGGAAAACCCTTGACACCCGAGCCATTATCCATGAAAAGTTCCAGAGACGCCGCCGCCGTCAACCCTAGCTCTGGAGGGTTCAGAAGCTCTTCCCGGCACCCTGCCGGAGAGGGGAATCATCACCGGAGGGCTCTACATCACCATGCCTGCCTCCGGAGTGATGCGTGAGTAGTTCATCCTTGGACTACGGGTCCATAGCAGTACCTAGATGGTTGTCTCTCCACTTTATGCTATCATGTTTACATCTTGTGAGCTGCCTATCATGATCAAGATCATCTTATTGTAATGCTACATGTTGTGTTTGCTGGGATCCGATGAATATGCTTATTGATAATCCTTTAGATGATGGTCCTATGCTTATTGATAATCCTCCATGTTTAGAACTTGTGTCTACTTTGTGTGAGGATAAAAATGATATACTTGCTGTTTATGATAGTACTCTTACTCATGAGAGTCCTTCTATGTTCTTGAATTCTCCTAACTTCACCATAGAGGAGAAATTTGCTTATGTTGAGAAATACTTATGTGGTTTGCAATTATCTTTAGTTCCAAATCTTTGTTGCAACCATGATATTAAACTTGATATTGATCTTAATAACTATTTTGAAAGGGGGAAGCATGCTAATGAATTCCAAAATAAATTTAATGATCCTCTTTATTTGCCTAAATTATCTAAGTTGAATGATCCTTGTGGTTATATGGTTGAATTTATTTCTACTACTTGCAACTATTATGAAAGAGGAGGTGATAAGAACCCTCTTTATACTACTAATAATTATGGGCTGCAAGTAACTATTGTTAATACGCATTGGAAAACTTCTATTTATTGTAATTCATTCATATACAAAATGCCAATGCATAGAAAGAAAGTTAGACTTTGTTGTTATTACTTTTGTGTTTTGTTTTTCTCTCTACTAGGTTTCAACTTGACATTATTTTCATTGGCTTGAGAGCACCATGGGATCCTGGTATTATGCATGAAACACTTTCTAAGGAAGAGAGACACACCAAAGTATAAGTTCCCTCATGAGCTTCGTCCACAATAAACATCAAGTAAGAAGCCTAGCTATATGGCTATAAAGAAAACGCTTTACGGGAGGCAACCCGGTTGTTTTTATTTGTGATTTTCTTTGTGTCCTCTTGCTGTAACAAGATACTTAGTGTTTAGTTTAGTTTATGGAATTTTTTAATAAAGTGCCAAGTTTTACTCATTTTGGTGCGAAAAAAAGTTGCTTATAGCGTTCGGAGATTTTATTCCTGCACGAATCTGTGCACGGTATGATTTTTAATTCTTATTCTGTAACTCCGAATGAGCTCATATTTGAACTGTAGTGGCAACTGTTCATCCTCTATATGCATGAATGTTTTCGGAATTTTCTGACAAAGCTAAGTAGGGTAGAAAAATACGTTTAGCTGCTCCTGTTTTTCTGGACAGATTATGTCCCATTTTGTTTGATGCATGCTTAGAACTTTTAACTTGAACCTTTGTGATCCAATTGAGTTTATGAGTAGGCATTAAACATTATATACTTTCTGGACATTCATATGAATTTTTGTCTAAGGATTATATGCAGCAAGAAATCTATTTGTTTATCACTACTAATGTGCCCCACAGAAAAGAAATGGGAGAAACGGTGTTTTGAAGTTTTTTCACAGGGATTAGAGGAGATGCACCAAGAGCTATCCAAGGATGGCGAAGACCATAAGCTTGGGGATGTGAAGACAACCCCACTGGACCTACACACTCTCGGTTTGCACACGTCTAAGTTCTGTTTTTCGATCGAAACACTTGATCGCATAAACTTGGAGCGTCTTTTTGTTTGTTTAGGTTTGATTTTTATTTTGTGAGACCACCACACTATCATTTATATATGAGAAAGCTACTGGAAATTTGGGTTGAATTATGTTGGATGCTATTATTAGATTGGAAAAAGGGATGTTTGAGTTAATTTTATAAGATACATATAGTTGCATAATTCATGAGCTTGTTAATGAGTAATAATTTGCAAGTATTTTATCAAGAGCTATCTTTTATTTATTTTTTGATGCTAAATGTTATTCTACCCTGTTTTAACATGGATTAGTTAGTTCTATGGACACTCATGCATGCATTTAGATGGTCAACTTTCTCCCTCTTGCTAGCCCAAAAATTCCAACAAGAAAAAACTTGTGTCCAACACCTTCAACCAAAGTTTTTTCCAGTGAGTCCACCATATCTACCTAATAGCTTTATGCTATTCCGAGTATGTTTATCATGATATTTGTGTTATCTATACCTCTGAATGAAAATGCTTATGCTATTGATTGTTGCGGGAAAAGTTGGTTATAGAGCTCTCTCGAACTTGATGCACACTTTACTTTCATTGCATAAATAAAATATGACCCATTGTGATTAAAATTATGATGTTGTGGGCTTGACAAATGTCTTTGGTTGAGAGTTAGCTCATATGTGCTGTCACATGGCAAGCTTTCAACATTGCACTTTATCTCATTTAGTTGATATCATGTACTTTTGTTTATGGATGCTTACCATGGGTGAAATTAATGTGGAAATGAAGTGAGTTTAAATGAGTTTGTATAAATGGTTAGAGAGACGCCTGGCCCGCTAATCTAAGCCATGCATCATTCATGGTGGAAATTTACTTACATGCTATGGTGAACCTTCTGTGATACACCTTACAATAAAAAGCTATCTAATGGTAAATAAAAAGGGTGTTGAGATTGTTCATTGTGTTTGTTTGTCTTGTCATTTTGATATGGGCTTGTTCCATATCTTGGGACAAGAGGTACCCCAGTTGACGCTTTTAATGATACTATTATTACTTACAATGATATTTAACTTGAACTTGCTTTGTTTTCCGAGTTGAGTAACACATGGAGTAGGTACTTGTATTCAAGGGGCATGAGACTTTCAACCTGTACTTTGTCAAGCACACTACTCGTATTTGCTTTCACTTTAAACTTAATCATTCAAGATGCTATGATAGGTGAATGAGAGCTTGACACCAAGGATTACCATATTACAATCATTGACTTAAGTAGAGAAGTTCAGAAGTTAGATGAAACTTATTCATGCTTTACCTCTACTCATATATATATCTTTCCAAAGTGTCCACCTTTTATATTCAGATTTTCATCAATACTCTATGACCATTATAGGATGTTCTTTCTTTTCATCTGTAACATCCCAATATTTTGGAATGTTCAAAAATCACAAAAAATTAAAACTTTTGTTTTTATTAAAAGAAAACATTAAAATTATAATAGAAACAAAATAATAAAAGACATCTGGCATCTTCAAAAACTCAAATAGTTTAACTATCCAAGTAATCTTCAAAATTCAAAATTTGAGTTTAGTTTAAATTATTTTTATCCAATGTATTTCAAAGTCACCTTCATCTTATAAAAATGTTTTATTCCAATTAGTGGTTTTTGAATATTTAACTTTGGCTAATTCTTTAAACCCAAAAATCTTATTTGCATAGTGGTTAAAATTATTTTAAAATACCCAAAAGCATATTATGGATTTAAAATATTTCATAATCATTTAAAACATAAAATAAATTTGATGAATAAATTTGAACATGAAAATAAGTTTAAATGGTAAATCTTCAATACTAAAGTTTATATTATGTTTTCAAAATTTTATTAAAGACAATAATAATTTAGTAAAGCCTAAAACAATATTTATAAAGTGTTTTAATTTATTTAAAGCATGTTCTTATTTACAAATTTATTTTGATTCATTTGTATTTATTTAAAATTTTAGTTTAAAATAGCTAACTTTCAATATTTACATTTGTGGTAATTTATTTGATTTTTTAATAAGCCACAAATGATTTTATTAAAATTCTATTTTTAAATTATCATAAAGTGTCAAATTTGCATTTAAAGATATTCTGGAATTTCAAATTTTAAAATGTGTTGGAAAAAGGTACTTGAATATTTTAAATGATAAATTTTGATTTTACAAAATTTTAGAAATTGGTTTGGCTTCATTTGGAGTTTTAAAACAAAAGATATAAAGGAAATAAGAAAAACAGAAAAGAAAAAGAAACAAACCTGACAGGTGGGACCCACTGCCACGTCATCGTCTTCAACCTCTGCCCCAAATCACGCGTTCAAAAATGGCAAGAAACGACCGATTTGATTCCTCTTCAATACACGGGATTTACTCCGCGATTCAACGTGCCCTTTGCCCTATTTGAAGCCCCGACGCTCCTCTCCATTTCCCCTCTCCCTCCTCTCCAAATCACGCCTCCAGGCTGCCGCAATCCTCGCCGTACTCCGCACTGCCGCCGCCGCGTTTTTCTTCAAACCCGGTGAGCTCCGACGTCCCCTCCACCCCTTTCTGGCCTCATCCTTTTCCCCACGTCCTGGTGCATCTCCTAAGCCCGATCCCGATTTTTATTTCGCAGCTGAGCGTCGAGGGCGTGCTCGGCCGAAGCTCGTCGGAGCTGCAACACCACGTCCGCGCAGCATCGCCGCTCCAGAAAGCAATCCACGACGTCGCAACCTCCATCTTCTTCCCCGTGTCGTGCCGCACCTCTTCGTCTTCTCCCCGAGCCCGGAGCACCACGGGAATGTCGTCTCCATCCACGACAGGAGCTCGCCGGAGCCGCGGCAACTCCGTCCGTGTCGCATCACCGCTCCAGGAAGCTCCCCTCGTCGTCAACCGCACCATCGAGTTCGCCGCGACACGCCGCACGTCGTAGACCCCTTCCCCAAGTCCAGGGATCACCGGAGCACTGCCGCGCACAAATTCCCGAGCCGCCGACCACCGCGAACAACGTCACCGTCTTTCACTCCTGGCCGTCCGATCTCATTTTGACGTGTAAGATTAGAACATCGATTCGAAGGGGTATCAACAGATCTCAGCCGTCAGATCCAGATCCAACGTTCCAGATCAAATCACTTAACCAGCCCAGAGCCCAGTCAGCGCCACGTCGGTGTCCAGTCAGCAGCCACGTCAGACCCACGTATTATATGATTTTTCTATTTAGTTTTAATTGACTGTTTTGCAGAAAAACCCCTGTAACTTCAAACCCTTAGAACTTTTTATTGGTTTGGCCAAAAATTTCAAACTTTATATTTTTGGAAAGCTCTAGACTTGTAGAATATTTTAGCACTGTTAATTTTCAGTTTTGACATAGTTTAAAATATTCAAATTTCAAATGTGTGATTTGAGTATATTTGGCATAACTTAAAATCTATAAATCCAAATTTTGCAAATAAAATATTTTTGGAAACCTTTGGGTCTGTAGAATAGTTAGCCACTGCTGGAAATAATTTTTTGGATATTTTTAAACTGTATTAAAAATCAGAGGCTCAATTTTGGGTATTTTCACATTTATTCAAATTACAAATGGATAATTTGAGTAAATTTGACAATAGATATAGATATGTATGTCTAAATTTTGTAAATAAAATATCCTTGGAAAGCCCCTGACATGTAGGATGTTTTGGTTCTATTATTTTTCAATTTTGAGAAGTTTAGATTTATTCAAATTTCAAATATGATGTTTGAGTAAATTTGACATAACTTTAGATTTATAAATTATTTTTGAGTGAATCCAATTGTAGAAAATTTTGTTTATTTGCCCTAGTATTATTTTTCAGTTTTGCATTAAAGTTTAATTACCAAAAACATTAAATCTTATGTTAATGCTTTTAAAGTGTCTTAATAGTGTTTTGATTTAATTAAAACTAATTAAAACTTGACCTATGTTTTCATGGACATAATAATGACACAAAACAGTAGTAAATAATTTGTATTAATATCTTGACCAAATTAATGTGTGATAAATTTTGATTAAAGACCAGTTGCCATCATGGCTAACTTATTGTAATTAAGTTTTAGATTAAAAGCCTTTTAAAATATTGCTTTATAAAAATCTTTAGTTTAAGTTGTGTTTAAAACCTTCAAATGTTTTAACTACAATTAAATGGTTTATTTTAGAACTCTTGGAACTTCCTTGACTAATACATAAATTAATCTTTGGAACTCTTGGAACTTCCTTGACAAATATGCTTTGTACAACTTCTTCTTTGACTAAACCATTTGGTGTAAGCCTTGTTAGATATGTTTTATATGCCTTGTGTTGTTGAGTGTTGTTCATTGGTGTGTTAATTCTATGTATAGATTGAACGGAGTGCAACGTTGTTCCCTGTTGAAAAGAGTGTGTGCGCGCAACAACAACTTCCAAAGGCAAGTGGCACATTCATAAATTTCCTAAGTATTTTTGTCTATGCATGACTTAGTTTATTTTCCTTAAGCTTGTGTAGGTGTTATTAGTATTGCTATGCAAGACTTGTTTAGAATTTCCCTATTCCTATGTGTCTAGGCACCTATATAATAACTTAGTAGAAATATTGATGCTATGCAAAAGTTATTTTATAAAAAGTTAAATTCTACTAAGTTAAAGAAACTCCTGGGTGGATTGGTTTGATAGAGGAGGCGAAGTTGAGTGGCTGCTCAGGCCCATTTTAATGGTGTGAACCTGAGTATGTGCACTTGTGGATTGCCACCCAGGGATCAAAGGGATCTGAAGAACTCCAAGTGAAGATTGCTTCCAGTGTAGCCATTTGTCATATGGGCTCTGTCTTGATGGATTAAGTTGCGTGGACTCACCTCGGCTTGACAAGCAGATGTAGAGGGATGTAGGTGGAACGAGTCAAGCCAGTATGGGGTGGGAATATGCTTTTGAAAAATCTCGTCTCAAGCTTCTCCTTTTCCTTATCACTGCTGGAGTGTAGAGGATAGTTTGGGCTGATTGAGTCAAATGGTGAATGTGCACAACCTCTCGAGAGTGTCAAACTAAGTACTTAGCCGTGTCCCCAGTTACGGACAATTTTGAGCAGCTGATCAAGGATGTCAACGGAGGATCCCAACATTCCAATTTCTCAAGTAAAATTGTGATGGGTGAACAAGGGTAGATGAGACAGTGGTTTTCATGCCATGGATGTCTCGATTAGAAGAAAAGTGTTTTCAAAAGAGTTAGGAAAAATTGGATTTCTGCAACTTAGCATTTGAACTCCACCAGCCAAATATGCATATAGGTTATTAGAGTTATTCCACTAAGTGTCCACAGAGTGTCACTTGCCAGATCCATTTTATATGGTTCTGACCCACCTTGTTGCAACATTTTTCCTGTTGCAGGATGTTCAGACGACGAGTGAGATTTCGTTTAAGGGTTTCGAGTCTGCAACCAACATGTTTCGCCTGTGGCACATGAAGATGATGGAGACTCACTGCTACTTTTATTCCGATGTGCTGAACTTTGTAAGATGCTAGCCTTGAGCTATGCAATTTGTAATGAAAATTGTAAGTCTGGATCATGCGATGTAATAAAATTTGACGCATTTGCATGATATTCACCTTAGACTGTGTGTGCAAATGAATCGATCCAGGGGTTTGCACTATACACAGGGATCTTGCCAATTTTTAAGTGCGGGTCCGCTACATCAGTATGCATACATGTGGTCCATAGTACTTTTTCTCTTATGTTACACTTTGTGAATTATCATTGAACATCCTTGCATTGAATACTTGATATCACTTCATAAACTATCTTGCATATTGCTACTCCTTTTAAGAATGAATCATTTTACTCTATGTAGCAATAGTAATCATCTTTGATATCCATTGTTAGTATTAAATTGCAAAGTCCATGTTAGTTTTATCACCTTCATACTCGAGGACGAGTATAGGTTAAGCTTGGGGATGTTGATGTATGTAAAATGCATACACGAACTTTGCATTATTTTTACTTATATTCCAGTCATATTTGCATCATATAAGGGTTATATCACTGTTTTATAATGATTTTGGGAATATTTGGTATGTTTCCTATTTTTATGGAATTAACCCTCACAGGCAGAAAACTCCTTTTTCCATGTTTTTGACTTTCAGGGACCAAACGACGTCCAAATGACCTAATATTTTACGGGGCCCAATATTTGGAAATAAGAAGACGTACCAGCCAAGGATCCGTGAAAAAGGAAGTCCGAGGAAGAAATTAGATGGTCCCACGTGGCCAGGTACATAGTTCGTGTGGGACCACCTCTTTTATTCCTCGTGGCTCCGATGCCGTCCGTTTTCGTCTCCATGGCTTCGTCTTGACCTAAAAACGTCTATAAAAATAGT
This sequence comes from Poa pratensis, assembly GCA_947311845.1. Lineage (NCBI taxonomy): Eukaryota > Viridiplantae > Streptophyta > Magnoliopsida > Poales > Poaceae > Poa > Poa pratensis. The sequence continues at coordinate 29,344,100 of CAMZMU010000068.1, forward strand.
CCCCCGACGTTCTCTGGAAGGAACGCCGCGGAAACACAGAAATACCAAAACAGAGACCTGGAGCTGTAGATTGGAGGGAGAAAACTCCGGCGGGGCGCTGCCGGGGTGGTGTCCATCTTCTCCGACGACTTCTCCACCGTCTCCATGATGAAGGGGGAGTAGTCCACCCCCTGGACCTTTGGTTTGTGGTGGTAACTTGATCTAATCTCTCTATGTATGATCATTGTTGGAGTCCATATGATGTGCCTTGCATAAGTATGGATCTATCTATGTAATTCTTATGGTGGATATTGTGGTATGAGATGATTTGTTATACATTTACCGTTGTGCTAGAGCTTTTATGATTTGTCATACTTTGGAGATATTCTATGATGCATGTGATGGTTTGATTTATGCATAATGCCTTGTTTATCCTTGTCATGAGGTGATTGACACCACCAAGTGTGGATAGATGAGAGAGATGTGGTCATGCACACGAATTATGAATCATTGCACTAGTGTTTAGAATATTGTCCATTATGAAGTATGATGTATGTAGGTACGGGATGGCCGATGTGACACGGCATATGTATTGAGTGACATGTGAAATACAGCCCAACATCCTTTATCTGGGGGTAAAAAGGAAGAGTATGATGTGGGAGTGACAGCAACCACGCTAGCCTTACGAGGGTGACATAGCAACACAAATGAGTACTTCTTTCAACTATGTGTTTTAGGACATATAGCCATCATAAAAGCTACCATTAAAACATGACAATTGTGTGTACTTTATCTATAACATGATAATCACCGTAGATGATAGAGAGAGGATTAAGTGAACCCATGAACCCATGTCCATTGTTCCTATAAGAGAAAACCTTTGTCTTGTCCTCTTGCATTGAAGAGGATTGGGACACTTTTACATTCTTGTTTTGCTACGTTAAACTTCCATCCATTAAATCAACCATCTTGTTCTTTAAACTTGTTTAGTGCATAATCAATTAAAACTTGTGACACTTTAGTTGTAGGGAATAGATAACTTTTCCTTCTTGCTCCTGCGGATCGATACCTTACTTCCACATTAAGAGGTGCTACAGTGATCCCCTGCTCTTGGGGGTTATCAGTGGCCTGCTAACGGCTGAGTGTGCTTATTGGAAGAAAAGATGCACGATTAGGTGGATTAAGCATGGTGAGGAGAACACTAAGTACTTTCATGCCATGGCTACTGAACGCTTTCGCAGGAATGCTATATCAATGCTAAAGGATTCTGATGGTAGAGAAGTTTTGGATCACCATGAAATGGCTGCTTTGCTCTGGGTTTCCTACAGGGAACGGATGGGACAGTCTAATGGCATTCAGATGCAGTTTGATTTGCAATGTTTGTTCAGTACAATTGATGATCTGGATCAATTAACAGTCTCTTTGACATGGTTGCATAAAACATCTCCATTTTCTTTTCAAAAACTCAGTAATCTTGCACATAGGTCATAGGACGGCCTTCCAACTGACTCGGCTATTCGAATAGTTTTACACTCTGCAGAGGTTGCACACTTTCCCCACACCATCCGGTAAATTCATCGTGTCTGCCACGTCCCGCCATACAAGGTGTATGCGAAGTTGAGTAACCAGCCATAGCCTCTCATTTGCTCATCCTAGTATAGGACCCTGCCCTTATAAACATTCCGTCGACACCCAGTCCGGTCTTCCGTCGAAGCCCTGGGTGTGAGGACTCACAGTTTTTCCGGCGGTGCATACGACATCCTTCTATCCCCCTCTTCGTAGGAGGACCAAGTCAGGGGGTCACCAAACCAGCCCCTCATGAAACAGAGCATCTCCGCTGTTGAGGTATCCCATACTAAGACGAGCAAACTGCATGACTAAGCCCCGTCCCATATGGGGGTAATGTGGTCGCACAGGGTATGGTTGGTCGACGTGAGTACTAAGACACAATGTGCTTTTTCATAAAATCTCCATCCTCCATCTTCAACTCCAATTTTCGTAACAAAATATTTTTAACCATAACTTGGGTAGAACATAATCTCACCCAAGGGTTTTCATAGACGAGTTTTGAGTAAAACAAGTATGTTCCCACTTAGAACTAGATATATACTACTAACACCTCTATATAGGGTGTCAAAATAAATATACTTATATTTTGTAAAATGTTTAAAAAATAGAGTTTTAGTGGCACACACCACTTAATCATTTTTCATAAGTAAAACATGTAAACTAAAATAGCAGGGTATAAATGCATGATCGAAGAGGTGGCTTGCCTTGCTCAGCAAAGTTTCCTTGGTCTTGTTCTTCGTGTTCAATGTATCCCCCTTCCTCGCAAATTCCGGCAACGTTCTCGTCTAATCGTCGTTAACAAGCAAAGACACACAATCACACCACCATTTGACAAAGCATCACAAAAATACAAACTAAAGTTCTACATATAGCTACTGTCATACAGAAGACAAGGCAATCCCATTGTTCAATTGGTGTGAGAAACTGAGGCTTCTCAGGCACCTCCCCGACGAATGCGTTTTGGGCCATCCGATCGAGCACGTGGACGGATCAGATCCTTTCTGGAGCTGTTTCGCGGCACCTCAGTCTTTCTTCACGCACTCTCTCGCGCGTGTAAGTCGCTGGCAAGTGGGGACGAGGCCAAACTGGCCCTGGTTGGCGGTGTCTGCGTCCAAACACTCGCGTAGGGCTGCGGAAAGGATCGCCCGACGCGGTGGCAGGCGGTGTGATTCCGTCGAACGGCAGGGGCAAATTAGGTATTTCGCGTCCAGTCCAGAGCGACGCGACGGCGGCCGTACGCGCGTGGCGACCCGGGGGTCGTCGCCGGGTACGGGAGCTATAGCCGCTTCCCTGCTCCGCCCCTGCCCGTCCGCACGCGGAGGATATCTCTCCCTTGCCTCTCTGCTACTGCCCCTGCACAAGGTTCGCTAGGGTTTCTCGATCTGCTAGGGTTTCGCTTTCGCCTGCATGAGCGCGGCCGGGGAGCGGCACGCGCATATGCGGCAAGGGCTGCTCCTTCTCGTCGGTAGTTCCGGTCGACGGTGACCACTCCTCAGCAGCGACGTATCCCTGACGGCGGTGGCTTGCCGACGCCACGACGCGACCTCCCGGCGGCGGAAGCTAGCTTCTCCACGACGACTCTCCTGGTGGCGAGCACTCGCTGATCTCCTCTTCCTTGGTCAGCACATATCCACTCCGTAGACCACCAGGTTATCCACTCCCCTGCATAAATTTTGTTTTCCCCTTGATTTGGTGGTTCGATCTGGTTAGCATTTGTGCTTATTTCGGTTTCTTCTCTGCTAATGCTATGCAGTTCTTTGCTCCGTGGTTCAGCTTCTCTAACCTACTGTCGTCGTCCCTCCCTCCGCTGGAAAACATTTCAGGTCAGGTTGCTCCGTCGTGGGAGGGCAGAAAGAGAGGTACTACAGGGAGAGGGCAAAGAGGGGGTAAAGAATCCCTGGAGAGACAGAGATAGGAGAAGACCAAATCGTGCTCTGAAGGACAGAGAAAGAGATTCTTGAGTTATCTCTACTATATAATATGCCTTCAGGTGATTGTACATCGTGGTCGTTTTATACTTTAGCCCCTCAGTTTTGGAAAATCAACCCGCAGTCCAGAAAAACGGTTCGAAAATACACCTGCATATCCGTCTCTTATCCAGACCTCCCGACCAGTCGACGAGCACCATGCCCCCACACCGTCGTCTGCACAGATCCCGCCGCCGCTCGCCGCTTCGGCAAGGCGGCAACTACGACGAACCAACCCAGTCCCACACTCCCACCACTATCACTATCCCTCTTCATAGCGGCGTCCCGGAGCGCTTCCTCGCCGCCGCTGATCTGTTCCCGGACAAGGCAACGGGGCAGCCAGATCAAGCCTGTCAGCGCAGTAGCTGGATTCGTGTAGGCGTGGTGGCAGATGGCGAGGGCGAGCAACTCGGACCGCTCCCGAAGGTGCTGCATCGCCCCCTCCTACTCTAGCCTGGACTGCCCGCACCCCATCTGTCCCGGCCTGGCGTAGAAGAATCCAAAAAAATAGAATATACTCAGATGCGCCGTGGAAGCAGCAGCCGCGTGACAGCGGGACGAAATCTAGCGGCTTCGGTTGGTAGGGGAGAACGAGCGACGGATTTGGACTACACAGGCGAGGAGGACTTGAGGAGAATGTGGATCAGAATGCTGAAGTGCCACCGCTCACGCTTCTGCTGTTTCTTTACCAAGATCTTCCTCATTTTCTGATTCCCTGGTGGATTGTATGATTTCAGTTGCTTCAGTCTTATTTGGTTTACTCAGAAGAACGATACTTGTCCGATGATTGCTCCTACAATCTGGAATGCAGTTTAGGCAGTACTTACAAAAATCAGTCGCTGATATTCTTTTCAATTTGGTTACTGCAGCTCCAAGTTCATCATGGCATTTCTGGAATCTCTAGGTTCCAAGGTGTAGGTTCTTGCAAAATCTGAGTTACAGATAGTGATTGAAGGTGGCATAAGAAAAACTCCAAAGCATGAAGCAATGTAAAAGTCAGGCCTCTCGCCATCTCCACTCTAGCAAAACCAACAAGCAAAGGGTTGTGCCCGTGTTTGCATGATAGATAAAATATATCACTTAGTCTTGTTATGATTTATTTGTGTGCACCAATGGGTAAGTAGGCTGTCAATGAAGTCATGGGATACATAATGTTGCCTATATCTGTTAGCAATGTTTTAGTCAGGATAGAGAGTTAAGGGCTACCATTCACTTAAATCTCAATGATAATTGTGATGCAATATTTAACCTGGGATTTCATTTTGAGAAATACAACCAGCAGTCTGATACCAGTGTCTTCTCCGACAATCTGTAGATGATCAGTAGAAGTTAAGCAATAATCTAGATGGGTTAGCAATAGAAATGAAGCAATAATCTAGATGGGTTAGCAAGATTTCATTGCAAGCTGGTAGAGAAGCTTAAGAATATTCCTTGTACTTTGGATTATGTGGTGTAATTACTGTGTTAAAACAAGCTTAAGACTATGCATTGTTTCTCATATCCTTCTGTTCATGGATTAGACAAGCATTTGGTCCTAACTCCGCGGTGTTCGGGATGTCAGATGCCTCAAAAACTTGAGCAAATAATAAACTAGGATAAGAAGCAATGCAAATTCTGAGAGAACTATAGTCTTAGGGAAAAAGATAAATGGTTCGTGATTTTTTATGTAACCTGAGATATAAAATATAAAGATTGTGCAGTAGATCTTGCACTTGAGTGGTACACAGTGTAAATAAGATACACAGCTAACTAGAAATGAATACTAGATAGCGAGAGATAATTGTTCTAGCCTTTGTCGAAATACGTTTTAAACAAAGTACCATCTTATTGTCTTTGGAGTACTATATCTCTGTCTCTTTCTATACCTGTTAATTTTGATGTGTATTACCTCCTTTCCTGATATGACATGTTTAACTTTTTCCTGTTTTTCCTTATTTAGAAGTATCAGACACATTTTAGTGTATATGTTCATTCATTTTAGTTCTTATGTAGTCCACATTGAAATACCTAAACATCATATAATTAGGAACGGAGGGAGTATTATATACAGGTGTGATTAAATCTTGAGAGCCCGTAGCAACGCACGGGCATTGAACTAGTTACAGTTTAGTTTTGCTGCCTAACTTTCCTTCTATATGTGATTGTGTGTTGCAGGATCTCCACAATTGATGATCTAGGTCGCCGGATCCACTTGTTCCCTTGTCTGGTATGGTCGTATTTCCCTTCTCTCTTATGGCAGTAGCATGTCAAATTGTCATCTATAAAAGCTATAGAGCAAGCATGGTGCCAACTTTGCTGGCCACCAGTATGTGCATACAGTGTGGTAATTAGAAACAACTCTCTGTGGATGAACTGTGAGCATGATGATATTGTGGGTATTGTTTTATTCTATGCTACCTTTGAATTTTTGCAGACAATAAATCACGTATTTAATAGTTATGTATGCTATATCATATTATATCATGTAATCTGGATGGAGCTTTTGTAGCTTTTGAGTTGGAGGGTCTTTATATACCAAATCTCAATTTATGAAGCTGACAAAAAATGAGCTCATTTTTAATTGTTCAAGACTGATTTATATAAAGTGCCAACATTGCTAAGTGATACTACCAAATTCTCATTTAGTACAGTCTTTTTCTCTTTATTAGGATTTTGGGCTAGCTTTTGGATGCGATGTATCTTTAGTGCTCTTTTATTGACATTTTAGGTCACGGTCTTCTTATTGTGCTTTTTTATTGACCTTTATATTGGCAGGCTGGCAGCAGACGCACATGCTATTGGCCATTAAGCTTTAGCTTGCAGTTCACTATCATGAAGCTGCAATTTACCAGCTTATCCCTTCTCACAAGGTAATAGTAGATGATGATTTGCTGCTGTTTTTTGCAGCTTTGACATGGTTTTAGCCAAGGAGAAGTGTCACATGAAGGTGATTTGGAGGAGGGAGGCGACAATTACTCGCTAAATCTGTTGTGTTGTACTAGGAGGGTGAATTTTCCATCTATAATTTTGTATATAGTTCAGTTCCAACTGCTGTAAAGCATAGTCTTGATATACTTCGTTACAAGATATTCCATCAATTTTATGGTTCGGATTTTGCTTCTAAATGAATCTATAATTTTTGTAGACTATGCGGGAGTGATTTCTACAGATTAAGGTAAATATGCCTACTGCTTGGTCCTTCCAGTGGCTCTAATTTTTTTACCCACCCTCTCATGCATGTATGCTGTACAGGTTGCGCATCCAAAGGATGGAGACGGTGGATGGGAACAAAAGATGGATCGCTGCGATGGTTGCACCTTTTTTCCAAGGTCTCGCGTTGTGCTTTGATGGAGCTCTTTATCATCATCAGGAGTAAGCTTTATGCACTGCGGCATGGTCTTGATCCCTACCAGGTCCTGCTTACTGAGATTTACTGAGATTGTGTTGAAGAAATTGAATAGAGATTTGCTTGACCATATGTTTAGGGTAAAAGAGTTCTTCTTTAATTTTCGTCTAAAGCATATACCTATTCAAAATCGTTGAGGTCAAGCATTACATGATAGCTTGATATATTTATAGCTTCTTTAAAAAGTATCTTCCTCAGCATGCGTGTACGACATTTGGTAAGTACTTTATTTGCAGCTTGGTATGCAGATAGGTTCCTTCATATTTTTACACATGGCATGTATACTGCCACAGTGTTTGCTGAAACATGGAAATATGCATATTCATTTATAAATATATCATATTCTGGAGTTTGGGCATGGTACTTGCTGAAACATGGAAATATTCCTATTCATTTATAAATGTATCATATATCGGAGTTCTTCCTTTTTCCTTTCCTACAATGCAGAGCACACTAGGTGTATTTAATCACTAATTTTTTTCCTGCAACTATTGTATTCATGAGGAGGTCTTGATACATTTTGGTTTGGTAGTTAAACTACGGTCCAACAAAGAATGTGAGTGGAGTGGGCAGAAAAGTGGCGTGCCGATGCAACCCTGTCTTGAAAGAAATAGTACTCACATCTTCTTTGTTGTTCCTACCAGATGCACTGTTTCCCTTGGAATTAGTTGTGTTTATTGTCCATCCTTTTTGTCATATTTGTTATGACAACATAATAATTTCTATTTGGTTATTTGCAAGTACTCTGCTTTTTTTCGAGTTAACCATCTCTAGCTTTACCTGATATGTGCCATTGTGAATGTAACATATCACCTGGTTGTTTGTTCCTGACTACGGCTTCTTGCTGATTAGGCTCTTCATGGAATGAAGTGCTGCGATAGGCCGACAGCTCCCCCTTTCATGCTAAAGGACCTGTTCAGCCACACTGTTATATACGTAAATCTTGCAAAAAAAATTAGAGGTTGAGACATTGCAGCTTTCTATTAATGTTCAGAAGATAACAACGGCGTCCAGTTAAACTGCCTCATTTCCAGGGATGTATCCTCGGTCTAATTAAGCACATTTGTTTAGTTCCTCTCCTTTTGTCACTTATTTGTACATCCCTGTATTTTGTGCCTGTGCAGTCTGTAGTGTATCTTCATTCTTATTACCCACTTCTGAAAAACTAAATCTGAAATGTACTAACAAGGCAGTCTGATATCAAAGTTAATGCTCAACTCATGTGGCTTTATTGTGCTTTAACTCACATGTTATTTGTTTTGTTCTCTGAAATTTTATGCTCAGGTCAGCTCTTGACTGAGATACAATGGTAGCAGGCACTGGACTGTTTGTGTGTATGTTTCTTGCAAGTGGCGTGATCGCGGGACAATCTTGACACAAACAGTGGCTTAGCTGAAAGATCTTAACATTTGGAAACACCATGTGAGTGCTCACATGCGTAGTACCGGTTCCATGTCGTATGACTTCCATACTGCCTGGGATCTGCCTTCATATTTCTTTTTTGGGTCCCTTGGTGATATAGGATGCTAATGCTTATTCTGAAGCATGAATGTCTAGCTATGAATGCTCATTCTGAACCGATGTTTAGCTTTGTGTACAGAAACTAAATGTCGATGAAATTTACAAAAAATAAATGTCTGGGTTTCATGTTTATCTTGTGTACAAAATATGATATAAGTTGGTAGCTCCAATATGGTTGGTAATTTTGTCTACAAAATATGATATGATTTGCACTATAGAAGTAGTGCAGACCACCATGAACTATAAAAGAATTAATTATTTCTGTCCGTCTAATCATTTCGCCTTCTTCACATGTGGTTTTCTCTGGTTTGGGCTGCAAAGAACATATCTGGGCTGCAAAGAACATATCTGGGCTGGAAACCGTGGTTCAGGTTTGTTCTTGAGGCCACCTCAAGTAGATGTATTTTCGTGTCTGCAGTTGATGTGTCCGTGTCACTCAGCTTATGCTTTACCTATATGCAGGGCCTATATGTAGGGCAACCATATGTATGCTGAGACAGTGTTAGTGTTCCTGATTTCATTGATAAGATCAAGGAGGGACATTCGTAATATATGATCTCCAACTTCCATGTGTGTGATCCCAAGTATAAAAATATCAGACCGTTTGAGGCTTGATACATGCTCAAGTTTACTAGACACTACCTTCCAAGTGCAGGCTGATCCAGAAACTGAATTCCCATTTTGTACATATGGTCTGACTACGCTATCACACTTGCAATGCTGATCCATAAATTGAATTCCCATTTTGTACATATGGACGAATCAATGAACGATTGTTTGGTCGATTTGGTCAAAACCCTAAAATCTTTGGACATTTTCCTATCGCTCCCCATAGGAGAATGCTTCTTCATATCGTTTATGTCTCCTTTTCTGTTCTATTGTGTAATGACTTATAAACATCTTTAGTCCGAGATTATGTACTCACTAGCTATTGTCACCTTTTGTCCAAATGATTTACTGCCACTTGGATTATCGGGGGTTTGGGCCGACGTTAGATCTGTCTCGCGCGGCAAGCCGCGCTTCCTAACTAGTTGGATTTGGTTCATTTTGAGTTACCAATATTCATATGACTAGTTGAATGCCCGTGCGTTGCCACGGGCCATTTATTTTTCGATAAAAAAGTGAAAGTTGAATTCAATTTCAAAAAGTGTAAATACGTAAAATTTACTCCTCAAATTTGCAACTTGTGGCAACAAGAATGAGTTCCTTCATACTATTTTGCTTCTAGGCGAAAGAGAGAAGATCTTGGCGGAAGTGAATGTAGTGCATGAATCATATAGAACCTAGCGCTACGAATCTCCAAAGTCACTGTGCATCTCAGACGATTACGTACCTCAACATGCGTGCATACACCATTACACCTGAGCCGATTGGAACGACGTCGCGGCGTGCCTTGCACAATTACAGGTCGGAAGACTGTAGGTCCTTCTGGAGCAGGGTCGTGCCCGTGAAGTAGCAGTTGTGGGACAGCTCCGGCGTGTCGGCCTCCACGTCCATGACATGAATAGCGGTTGTGGTATTGCTTGGCTGCGGGAGTTTGCAAGTAGCAGTTGTCGACAAATCCCGTGGAGTGCTCGTCAAGGCCGGCTGGGTACACCATGTTAGCTCTGAAAGTGGAGTTGGAGCGTGTGGAAGATGAACCTGGTGCCCGACGTTGAAGAGCAGCGTGGGCCTTGTCTCCAACTATCCACCATGCTGCACCACGACGGTGGGACGAGGACGACCGATCGGCAGTGGCTCCCATCGACACCGTTGTAGCGGATTGCGCTCTGGGTCGCGAGTCGGTGACTCGGAAGAGCCGCGTGCGGAGAGCCGGCCGGAGACTTGTGTCCAACTCTCGCCGCCAGACTGCATGCAGACGGCGGGGACGGCGACGAGCCGACGGAGTGGCAGTGGTGCCCATCGATGCGATCTACGCCGCCGGGAGCCCGGGAAGTACATCGGTAATTGCTCGAGATCGATTGATACGACAGCTGCAGATAGATTTCCATCGTATAAAGCAGCGAACCGGATCTCCTTCTCCCGATCCTTTCCGACTCGATATACTTCTTCTCATCCCCTTGCTATTTCCTTTTTCTCGTACGCATGTGTAGCGATCCGATTGCTACTGTTTTTCTTGTGCGTGTGCGTGTCGGTCAGAGAATTAAACGGGGGAGTTGGGACGTGGTTTTTCTTACCGATCGGGATCGTGCTGGACACAACCTATCCGAACCGTTTTTCTCACTTATAGGTGGCATGATGCGTAATTTATATCAACTTTAGGGGTAGTTTTATCATGACCTACCATCATCACCACCTCTATTCATATTATATAGTAGAGATTTTATTAATGCAGAAATTAGCTACACAAGAATTAATTCACAACTCACATTCTGTTGCTCACAAAAAAGTGTCCTTTTAGCGGTAACTAGCACTGGTTAATGTGAGTCTAACAAAATTGACCCTAGGCCATTTGGTTACAGAATTAATCCACTATAAATTTATACTACAGAAAATGGGTACAACACTAATTTAATTACCACTGAACTTCTGTAGTTCCAAAACTTCTACCAATTTAAGGCAATCTCGGGTTGCACAATACAAAGCTAAAAAAATTGACCTCATGTCATTTGGATTTCTAGAGCATCAGAAACAAACAAGTTTATTAAATAAACCTTCTGTTTTAATTAATTCACCATTCATTTTCTACTAACCTAAATGATATGAGACCAGTGAGGTTGGTTAGGCATTTTCATAGGCTTTCCAGGGAATTTTGATTCACAATTTTTGGACTTACATAACTTGAGTTATTTAATTTCTAACAGGGTTCCGGATTGAATATTTTCAGAAATTCCTAAAATGGAAAAAGGCCGGAATGAATTTGGCTAAATGGGCCGGCCCATGGGATTTTTCCCTCGCCGGAACTGTTCAAAACCCTGACGGGTGGGGTCTGCCCGTCAGTGGCCTATTTAAATCGAAGCGATACACCGCCGTTGGATCTAAATCCAACGGCCTGTGACAGGCGCACCGGCGGCGACCAAAAACGGCGGCGCCGCCGTGGCCGAGACGGTGGTGACCCATGGATACTCAGCTAGGGGCTCCTCGGGACGGCGGAGATGACGGAGAACATGTGCGGAGGCCTGGGGAAGCGCGTTGGCGAAGTTGTACGGCTCGGGGACATCCAGAACGGCGACGGCGAGCAGCTCGGTGGTCATGGACATGGCACCTCGACGGCGGCCTCCTGGAGGCGTTCCTGTGCACGAAAAGAGAGAGGGAGAGGTGTGTGAGCGTGTCGTGGCGACAGAGAGAGAGAGCAGAGCAGAGAGAGGGAAGAAAAGAGGCAGCGTGGCCGCGGCCGTCGTCAACCTCGGCAGTGGCCGAGACAGCGGTGCTCGGCACCACGGCAGGGACGCAGAGACTGCACTCCCGCCCTCCTGGCAGGTGCAGTAGAGAGGTGGAGAGCGTGGGAGAAGCAGAGAGCGAGTGTGGGGAGAAGGAGTGGCTCAGGGTGGGGTTTTATACCCGAAAATGGGTGCACGGTAGGAGAGTTTCACGGGGGCGAGAGAGAGCAGAAAAGCACGCCATTGGCGGGCTGGGCAGCGCGGCAACGTCTCCAGAGCGGACGTTAGGGTTCTGGGAGGGAGGCGTGCGTGGGAAGGAGCTGTGGCGAGCTCGGGGTGGTGGTCTTTTGTCGTGCACGGAAGGTGCTCGGCCCTTTGCTGACGGCAGCGTGGGCCAGGAGGGGTGACGTAGGGGTGCCCGTGGGGTCGAGACGAGGATGGTGACTGGTCGTGCCGAGCGCTGGGTGCTGGAGTGCAGAGACGGCGAGGAACGCCGTCGGCACCCATGTGGACGGCGAGAAGGGGTTGGGCGAGCGAGATATGAAGCTGCAGAGGGGATCCTTCGTGTGTGGCCATTGCCCAATTGGGAGAGGAGGGACAGGGGAGTGGGGTGGCGCAGCCTCGGGCAGCCCCACGCCCGTTTTCTTTTCTTTGTCGTGAGAGGTGATCGGAGGGGAGAGGGAGAGAATGTTCCAGAGGGAAACAGCCAAAATTGGCATGGCACTCGAGTGGGGATCTTTTTAGGCCAGGATAGGGAGAGAGAGAGAGAGAGAGAGGTCAATTTGTTACTATTTTACCACAGTTTTAGAGTTGGTTTTAGAAAATTAGGTTTTCTGCACACCAGGTGTTCGACAGAATGCCTGGCCGAATTTTTAAATTTGTTTTTGGTGAATTGAGACTACAATTGGCTTTAGAAAAGTGTAAGGGGTTGTGTGGATTTTTCCTGGATTTTTGGTGTAAAAGAAAATAGGGTTTGTAATATTCTCAAGAGTTAAAGAGAGAAATAAGATTTAATATTTTCAAAAATAGGTGTTTGTGGAAAATATGATTTTAAGAGAAATGGTGATAAGAATATGAGATGAGAATTTATATCACCTCCTTCCTAGATTTTCATATAAGAAAATATTGTTTTAACAAAATTTAGAACTAGGTAGGAGGGATAATTGGAAAAGAATCTTTTTTTGAGTTAAAATTTTAATTTAAGCCTTTGGAGAAAATTAGAGGTCTTGTTTTAATTTAGGTCACATTCCAATTGAGTTGTCAAAGTCTTTAATTAATTTTCATGTAATTGGGTTAATTATTCACACAAGCAACCAATATAAACAAGGAAAACAATCAACACAAGATAACAAGCAAAAGTTTTTGTTGGTTCCAAATTTTGACACCTTACAACTGGGGTTTTACTTATTACAAAATTTTGGGATGTGACAAACCTTCCCCCCTTAAAATAAATCTCGTCCTCGAGATTTGCTAGGCTTAGGAACTAAAGAGGTTTGGGAATTTGCTTCTAAGATAGTCTTCACGCTCCCAAGTCGCTTCTTCCTCGGAGTGGTTGCTCCACTGAACCTTGTAGAACTTGATCATGGTCCTCCGGGTAAGACGAACGTCTTCGTCGAGAATCTTGACAGTCCTTTCTTGATAAGTCAAGTCATGGTTTAGGTCAATGGAGAGGTGATCGATGTTTTGGAAGACATCTGGGAATTTGTGAACAACACGGGCTTCATCTAGGCTTGGTCTAGCTATTCCTTCATGGCAGCCGGCTCGGGAATGGCTTAAGACCGAAACATAATCCACTTTGACTTCCTTGTCCGATGTGAGGGAAACAGCTCTTCTGGCGCAATCTATGCGACCATGATATTTGGCCAACCAATTCATACCAAGAATAACATCTATGCCTTGGGCTCCTAGAATGATTAGGTTGGCTAGAAACTTTTCTCCTTGGATCTCTATGGGAGTATCGGAGTAGAACAGCTTGGCTTTTGCAGAAGACCCTGGGGTTTGTATTACCATAGATTTGTGTAAAAGACTCCCTACTAAACCTCCCTTAGAAACAAACTCCTCTCTAACGAAGGAATGGGTGGCACCGGAATCGAAAAGAACAGTTGCAGGTATGGAGTTGATGAGAAACGTACCCAACACAACATCAGGCGCATCCTGGGCTTCTTCAGCATTGATATGGTTCAGACGGCCCCTTGCGACAGCAGCATTCCCACGTGGAGCAGCATTCTTTCCATTACCGGCACGGCCTTGACCAGGGTTCGGTGCCGGCGCATTGGGGCGCGGAACATTCCTCTTTGGATTGGGGCATTCTTTGGAATAGTGGCCCTTGACACCTCACTCAAAGCAGACAACATTGGGAGCAAGATTGGGGTTGTTGATGTTTCCTTCGGGACGGTAATTGTCATTGGGGCGAGGGAGGTAGTTGGAACGGTTGGGAAAGTTGGGACGTGGTGCCGGAGCGGATGCTTGCGGTGACTGGTAAGCAGGCTTGGGTGCTGGCGGGAAGTTGCGAGGCTTCTGGCTGCTAGAACCTTCTTGATCAATCATCCTCCTCTTGCGGCCCTCAAACATGGACTTACGCTTCGTCTCCAGCTGAAGGGCCTTGTCCACAAGTGACTCAAGATCTGCAAAGTCATGGGTAACCAACACACACTGCATCTCATCATGAAGCCCATTCAGAAAACGCTCTATCTTCTTCTTCTCAGTGTCGGTGTCATCAGGAGCATACCGAGCCAAGTTGGTATATTCATCCAGATATCCGACCACATCCTTACTTCCCTGCCTCAACTTACAAAACTCATCCTTCTTCCTCTCGATGAGCCCACTAGGGATGTGCTTCTTGCGGAACTTCTCCTTAAATTCATCCTAGTTGATGACATGGTCGGCTTGTTGGAGAGCCTTGGTAGTTTCCCACCAAGCTCGCGCAGGTCCAGCAAGGTAGTGGGTGGCGAACAGAACCTTGTCATTATCTCCAACAGCAGCAACTTCCAAGTTGTTTTCAATGGTGCGGAGCCAATCATCAGCTTCAAGTGGGTGAAGTCCCTTTGAATAAGTAGGCGGAGAAGTCTTCTGGAATTCACCCAAAGTGGATCTCTGATTTTCACTTTCATTGTTGTTGCCACCATTGTTGTTGTTGTTGTTGTTGTTGGCATGAGCAGCGTCAATTTGATACAAGGCTGCAAGGTGCGCTTGCCATTCCTCCCGAGCGTCTTGACGATCCTCCATGATGAGCCTAAGGAGTTGGGCGGTGGTTGGGTCGGGTGGTGGTGGTGGGTCTTGGTTGGAGGTGTTGCGGTGAGTGTCCACCATCCCGAGGTAAACGGGGTATAAGAGGCAAAGCAGAAAGGATTCCGACTAAGGGGGGAAATGGTTTAGTCACGAGGTGGTTGATTTAAGATGGTATTGAAAACATTTTTGCAAAGATCAAATAAGACCAAACACATTCATAAAGAAAAAGCACCACATCATCAAGTTCACCACATCACAGTACATCATAGTTCACAAAACACATGGTTTCAACAGAACCATTACATGGACTCAAATCGCGACAGAGGGGTTGACCTAATCCTACGACAACTCTTGAACCACTCGTCTACTGAGGTGGAACCTCGGGGTCTGATTCGTCGGTGTCAGACTCGAAAATGCGCTCCTCCAGGTCCTCCTCGTCCTCCTCGAGAACTGGCTCGTCCGGCTCCTCCTCCTCAATCAGCTCATCCTCATCGTCCTCCTCCTCGTAGTCCATCTCCAGAAAGTCATCATCGTCGCTAATAAAGGCGCTATTCTCCTTGCGGAGATCCTCACCTTCCTCCATCTCATTGGCCTGGCGCTCCATATCCTCAATCATCTCATCCTGCTCAGCCACCTTCTTGCGGAGCCTGGCGATGGTCCTCCTCAGATGGCCCCCTTCTGGCGGAGGTCGTCCTTCTCCTGCTACAGGAGGGCCACACGGTCGTGACTCTCCTTGAGCATGATACGCTTGAAGTGGGTTCGAAGCCTAGTGTTGCACCAGTCGTCCTGGGTGCGGTGGAGTAGGACCTCCATGTCCATGATGTAGTCCACAAACAAAGTGTGCTGAGCAGCGCGAGTGGGACACCCCTCATCGTTGCGCCTCCCGAAGTACCAAAAATGAGAGGTCACCAAGTCCTCCTTGTGCTCCTCATAGAGTCGGGCCAGCAACCTCTGCATGGCGTGACACAGCCCGTCGTCCCAGCTGACGTCCATGGTGGTGAAGATCAAAGTCTTGGAACGGGGAGTCTTGATGTTACCCGGACAGATGACTCGATGAGCCAACTCAGGTTCCCGTTGCTGAAAACGTCAACCTGTGCTCCCTTGAATTCGGGACCGGGGCGACCCAGAATGTCGCTCAACTCGTACAAGTTGCTCTCGAACATCAGCTTGCCCTTTTCCTTAACTTGCTTAAACTCGGTGAAGTTGAGTGCCATCTACAATTTAAGCAAAAATTTAAGTTAGTGAGATGATTAGTGCGCAAAATTTTAAGTGTACAAGGGAAATGTAATACTTTAATGAGAGTAGAAATTTGTACAAGTAGGAGGGGTTGGGAGGTAAGCATTTTTTGAAAATACCCAACTTCTTTGTTTTAGAAAATAGCTTTTATAACCCCTATCTAACGCCCATGCTAAACTAAGGTCTCCTAAAGTCAACCTCGCTCTGATACCAGCTCTGTGGGGACCCCGGACTAGCTGTCCGAAATACCCAGTTAAGCATACACAATGACCCCATGATCAGTCTGTCGTTGCACATAACTCGAACTGAATACCAAAGTTTACATCCATTACAGTACCGAATTCAAGTCTTACAATAATATGGTCACGACGACCAAGTCTTACATAGGTTCCTTCATGGGCAAAATAATTTCAAACAGCGGAAGCAAACAGCGCCATCGGCCCTCCAAGCATGCCTTAAACCCTACAGATAGCTGACTTATGAAGATCCCTAGTTTGCGTCGTTGGCGCCATAGTCCTCCTCATCATATTGCTCCTCGAAATCTGGCTAAGACAACAGCCAGGGACGAAACCAATATGAGTACATTTGATTGTACTCGCAAGCTACCCCGAAAAGATCATGCATAACTAAGTTTAATTTGTTTGATAAAAACTTTGTTTTTGAAAATAAATCTCTATATCTTTGCTGAAAAAGAAAAAGATAGACTTTGAAGTTTTTCTCAAAATCAAAACATGTTTCTCCTCAAAACACCGCCTTGTCGACCATAGCCCATCATGGTCTTCCCTTTTTCCAGTAATCTCATACCGACCCTTTGGCATGGTTGCATAAAACATCTCCATTTTCTTTTCAAAAACTCAGGAATCTTGCACATAGGTCATAGGACGGCTTTCCAACTGACTCGGCTAGTCGAATAGTTTTACACTCTGCAGAGGTTGCACACTTTCCCCACACCATCCGGTAAACTTATCGTGTCTGCCACGTCCTGCCATACAAGGTGTATGCAAAGTTGAGTAACCGACCATAGCCTCTCACTTGCTCATCCTATTATAGGACCCTGCCCTTATGAACATTCCGTCGACACCCAGTCCGCATCCTAACGACGGCCACCATTTGTAGCCGGCTCCAATGTATATGCATTACATACTGTGGGGACCCCGGACTAGCTGTCTGAAATACCCAGTTATGCATACACAACGACCCCATGATCAGTCTGCCGTTGCACATAACTCGAACTGAATACCAAAGTTTACATCCATTACAGTACCGAATTCAAGTCTTACAATAATACGGTCACGACGACCAAGTCTTACATAAGTGTCTTCATGGGCAAAATAACTTCAAACAGCGGAAGCAAACAGCGTCATTGGCCCTCCAAGCATGACTTAAACCCTACAGGCAGCTGACTTATGAAGATCCCTAGTTTGCGTCGTTGGCGCCATAGTCCTCCTCATCATATCGCTCCTCGAAATCTGGCTAAGACAATAGCCAGAGACGAAACCAATATGAGTACATTTGATTGTACTCGCAAGCTACCGCAAAAAGATCATGCATAACTAAGTTTAATTTGTTTGATAAAAACTTTGTTTTTGAAAATAAATCTCTATATCTTTGCTGAAAAAGAAAAAGATGGACTTTGAAGTTTTTCTCAAAATCAAAACATGTTTCTCCTCAAAACTCCGCCATGTCGACCATAGCCCGTCATGGTCTTCCCTTTTTCCAGCAATCTCATACCGACCCTTTGGCATGGTTGCATAAAGCATCTCCATTTTCTTTTCAAAAACTCACGAATCTTGCACATAGGTCATAGGACGGCCTTCCAACTGACTCGGCTATTCGAATAGTTTTACACTCTGTAGAGGTTGCACACTTTCCCCACACCATCCGGTAAACTCATCGTGTCTGCCACGTCCCGCCATACAAGGTGTATGCGAAGTTGAGTAACCGGCCATAGCCTCTCATTTGCTCATCCTATTATAGGACCCTGCCCTTATGAACATTCCGTCGACACCCAGTCCGGTCCTCCATCGAAGCCCTGGGTGTGAGGACTCATAGTTTTCCTGGCGGTGCATACGGCATCCTTCTATCCCCCTCTTCGTAGGAGGACCCAGGTCAGGGGGGGTCACCAAACCAGCCCCTCATGAAACAGAGCATCTCCGCTGTTGAGGTATCCCATACTAAGACGAGCAAACTGCATGACTAAGCCCCGTCCCATATGGGGGTCATGTGGTCGCACATGGTATGGTTGGTCGACGTGAGTACTAAGACACAATGTGCTTTTTCATAAAATCTCCATCCTTCATCTTCAACTCCAATTTTCGTAACAAAATATTTTTAACCATAACTTGGGTAGAACATAATCTCACCCAAGAGTTTTCATAGACGAGTTTTGAGTAAAACAAGTATGTTCCCACTTAGAAATTGATATATACTACTAACACCTCTATATAGGGTGTCAAAATAAATATACTTATATTTTGAAAAATGTTTTAAAAATAGAGTTTTAGTGGCACACACTACTTAAACCACTTAAGCATTTTTCATAAGTAAAACATGTAAACTAAAATAGCAGGGTATAAATGCATGATCGAAGAGGTGGCTTGCCTTGCTCAGCAAAGTGTCCTTGGTCTTGTTCTTCGTGTTCAATGTATCCCCCTTCCTCGCAAACTCCGGCAACGTTCTCGTCTAATCATCGTTAACAAGCAAAGACACACAATCACACCACCATTCGACAAAGCATCACAAAAATACAAACTAAAATTCTATAGATAGCTACTGTCATACAGAAGACAAGGCAATTGGATTTGGTTCATTTTGAGTTACCAATATTCATATATGATTTTATTAGTGCAGAAATTAGCTACACAAGAATTAATTCACAACTCAATTTCTGTTGCTCACAAAAAGTGTCCTTTTAGGGGTAACTAGCACTGGTTAATGTGAGTCTAACAAAATTGACCCTAGGTCATTTGGTTACAGAATTAATCCACTATAATTTTTATACAAGAGAAAAGGGTACAACACTAATTTAATTACCACTGAACTTCTGTACTTCCAAAAATTCTACCAATTTAAGGGAATCTCGGGTTGCACAATACAAAGCTAACAAAATTGACCTCATGTCATTTGGATTTTTAGAGCATCAGAAACAAACAAGTATATGAAATAAACCTTCTGTTTTAATTAATTCATCATTCATTTGTTATTAACCTAAATGATATAAGACCAGTGAGGTTGGTTAGTAATTTTCATAGGCTTTCCAAGGAATTTTGATTCACAATTTTTGGACTTACAGAACTTGAGCTATTTAATTTCTGACATGGTTCCAGATTGAATATTTTCAGAAATTCCTAAAATGGAAAAATGCCTGGATGAATTTGGCTAAATGGGTCGGCCCACGGGATTTTTCCCATGCCGGAAATGTTCAAAACCCTGACGGGTGGGGTCTGCCCGTCAGTGGCCTATTTAAATTGAAGCGGTACGCCGCCGTTGGATCTAAATCCAACGACCTGCGACAGGCGCGCCGGTGGCGACCAAAATCGGGCGGCGGGCGGTGACGCAAGGATGCTCACCTAGGGGCTCCTGGGGACGACGGAGATGACGGAGAACGTGTGCGGAGGCCTGGGGAAGCGGGTTGGTGAAGTTGAACGGCTCGGGGACATCCAGAACGGCGACGGTGAGCAGCTCGGTGGTCACAGACACGGCACCTCGACGGCGGCCTCCTGGAGGCGTTCCTGTGCACGAAAAGAGAGAGGGAGAGGTGTGTGAGCGCGTTGTGGCGATAGAGAGAGAGCAGAGCAGAGAGAGGGAAGAAGAAAGGCAGAGTGGCCGCGGTCATCATCAACCTCGGCAGTGGCCGTGATGCGGTGCTCGGCACCACGACAGGGACACAGAGACTGCACTCCCGCCCTCCTGGCGGGTGCAGTAGAGAGGTGGAGAGTGTGGGAGAAGCAGAGAGCGAGTGTGGGGAGAAGGAGTGGCTCGGGGTGGGGTTTTATACCCGAAAATGGGTGCACGGTAGGAGAGGTTCACAGGGGCGAGAGAGAGAGAGAAGAAATGCACGCCATTGGCGGGCTGGGCGGCGCGGCAACGTCTCCAGAGCGGACGTTAGGGTTCTGGGAGGGAGGCGTGCGCGGGAAGGAGCGGTGGCGAGCTCGGGGTGGTGGTCTTCTATCGTGCACGGAAGGTGCTCGGCCGTTTGTTGACGGTAGCGTGGCCAGGAGGGGTGACGTAGGGGTGCCCGTGGGGTCGAGGCGAGGATGGTGAGTGGCTGTGCCGAGCGGCGGGTGCTAGAGTGCAAAGACGGCAAGGAACGCCGTCGGCACCCATGTGCACGGCGAGCAGGGGTTGGGCGAGCGAGATATGAAGCTGCAGAGGGGATCCTGCGTGCGCGGCCATTGCCCAATTAGGAGAGGAGGGACAGGGGAGTGGGGTGGCGTAGCCTCGGGCAGCCCCACGCCCGTTTTCTTTTCTTTACCGTGAGAGGTGATCGGAGGGGAGAGAGAGAGAATGCTTGATACGTCTCCAACGTATCCATAATTTCTGCTGTTCCATGCTCATATTATACCATTTGCTACATGTTTTATATACACTTCGTATCACTTTTATGCATTTTCTGGGACTAACCTATTAACAAGATGCCACAGTGCCAGTTCCCTGTTTTCTGCTGTTTTTGGTTTCAGAAAGTTACTTCTGGAAATATTCTCGGAATTGCACGAAACAAAAGGCCAGGTCCCTATTTTTCCAGCACGTACACGGAGTCCGAAGGAGAGAAGAAGGAGAGCCACGAGGTGGCCAAACCACACCCAGGCGCGGCAGTGGGCCCAGCCGCGCCGCCAGGTGGTTTGGGCCCCTCGGGGTCCGCCGACATCGCCCCTTCGCCTATTTATTCCCCGAGACGCGAAAACCCTAAAAAACCAAGCCAATTTCCACGGAGAGTTCCGCAGCGCCGCCGCCATCGACGACAAGTTTCGGGGGACAGAATCTCTGTTCCGGCACGCCGCCGGGACGGGGAATTTCCCCCGGAGTCATCTCCATCGACTCCACCGCCATCTTCATCGCCGCTGCTGACTCCCATGATGAGGAGGGAGTAGTTCTCCCCGAGGCTGAGGGCTCTACCGGTAGCTATGTGGTTCATCTCTCTCTCACATGGTGTGATCTTTATGTGATCATGTGTATTGCTAGTATCGCTGAATACATTAATAATGTTTATGCTACTCAAGTGATTTTGTCTAGTTTCTGGAGTCATTGTGACAACACGGTATCAAGGTGACAGTGTGGGTACTTGTGTGACTCTATGAATAATTTAGATATTATCATGGCTTGTTCTTGGGAACTGTGGTGTTTGTTTACTCAGACTTTGAGGAGTGCTTTTGCAGCCCTACACGTAGTACTCTTGTGTTATCAAGAAGGAGAATAATCCCGAGCAGTATTTACTTGTGTTCAGTTGTGCTAATCTAGTTGAATATGTAGATGTTACTCTTTATCTATTATGCACTCTATAGGTTACTTTAATATGAACTCCGGTACTCTCCACGGTGTAAAGGTGACAGTGTGTGCACCGTGTGTGACTCCTTTATGACGTTGTGGCGCTTGTTTACTCCGGCTTGAGGTGTGCTTTTGTAGCCCTACACAATGAATGGTGTTTGTTATCCAACAAGAGAGTGTTTAAGAGTAGCTTTTACTTATTCAGTTATGAGATCATTGTTGAGAGTGTCCACTAGTGAAAGTATGATCCCTAGGCCTTATATCTAAGCATTGAAACACCGTTTACAACAAGTTCTGCTACATGTTTGCTTGCTGCCATCTTTATTTCAGATTGCAGTTACTACTTATAATCATCCATATTACTTGTATTTCACTATCTCTTCGCCGAACTAGTGCACCTATACATCTGACAAGTGTATTAGGTGTGTTGGGGACACAAGAGACTTCTTGTATCTTAATTGCAGGGTTGCTTGAGAGCAATATCTTTGACCTCTACCTCTCTGAGTTCGATAAACCTTGGGTGATTCACTTAAGGGAAACTTGCTGCTGTTCTACAAACCTCTGCTCTTGGAGGCCCAACACTGTCTACAAGAATAGAAGCGTGCGTAGACATCAAGCTATTTTCTGGCGCCGTTGCCGGGGAGGTAAGCGTTGGAAGGTATCTCCTTTAGATTCTGCAATTATTTCTTTTTGTTTCTTGTTTTTATTTTCACTAGTTAGGCTTAATGGAAAACAACAACAAAATTAGAGATCATTATGAACTTTATATTGAATTAGGACATGATATTTTTGAAGAGAAAATTAAAAAACCTATGGAGGCTTGTTTGCATGATGTGGTAGCAATGTATTACTATAAATTCTTTGAACACCATTATTGCTAATGCTATGGAAAAGTCTAAGCTTGGGGAAGCTGGTTGTGATGAATATGATATTTTTAGTCCCCCAAGTTTTGAGGAGAAAATTTTCTTTGATGATACTTTGCCTCCAATTTATGATGATTATAATGATAGTGGTATTTTGGTGCCACCTACTATGGAGGATAAAGTTTATTATGATTATACTATGCCTGCAATTTATGATGATTACAATGATGGATGTGATACTTTTACTCTCACTATTACTAATGATAATGTTATGCTTATGTGGAGAGTAATGATACTATTATGCATATGGATCATGATAAGAATGCTCTATGTGATAGCTATATTGTTAAGTTTATTCATGATGCCGCTGAAAATTATTTTGAGAGAGGAAAGTATGGTTATAGAAATCTTCATGTTACTAAATTTCTTCTCTTTATGATGAAGTTTTGAGCTTTCTCTTGATTTGCTTTTATTTGCTGGGTACTTTAAGACCTACTGGTCCTTATGAGAGAGGGAGACACGATTTCATATATCACAATAATATTAAGTCTTCTCTCTTTATGTTGAAATTTTTGAAGTTACACTTGTTTTGCCTTTCTATGCTAGTCACTTTGTTCTTCATTGACTTGTTTTCTTACAAGACTCCTATGCATAGAAAGAGTGTTAGATTTAAACATATTTTATATATGCTTCTTGATGCTCTCTTTTATGTTTCAACTCTCATCTTTATGTGGGCATCATAAAAATCACTATGCCTAGCTAAAAGGCTTTAAAGAAAAGCGCTTATGGGAGACAACCCATCATTTTTATTTGCTGTTATTTTTGTTTTCTTTGAGTCAAGGAGTTTTGTTACTTCTGTAGCAACTCCTTTGTATCTTTATTTTATCGCAATGTTGTGCCAAGTAAAGTTCTATATTGAAAGTTGATGCAAGATTTGGATTTCTGCGCAGTACAGATTTTTAGCTGTCACGGATTTGAGCTTATCTCCCTGTAGAAAATTCAAAAATTCTGAGAAAAATCACGCATATTCCTGAGATATGTACGCAACTTTCATTATTTTAGGCCAGATCCATCTGAGCAACTTAAGTGCCTCGAAAAAATTCGTCATTCCAGACTGTTCTGTTTTTGACAGATTCTGCCTTTTGTTTTGCATTCGCTCTTTTACTATGTTTGTGTGGATTTCTTTGCTCCACAAAGCATTGGTGGCTGTAGCTAATGTCCATAAGCTTTGGTATTGATTGTATCATTACAGAATATGAGAATTTTTGTTTATGCACTAACCCTCTAATGAGAACTGTCTTGAGTTTGGTGTGAAGGAAGTTTTCAAGGATCAAGCGAGAAGGGTGATATTATGTGATCAAGAAGAGTGAAAAGCCTAAGCTTGGGGATGCCCCCGTGGTTCATCCCAACCATATTCAGAGAGACTCAAGCGTCTAAGCTTGGGGATGCCCAAGGCATCCCCTTCTTCATCAACAACTTATCAGGTCATCTCTAGTGAAACTATATTTTAATTCTTTCACATCTTATGCGCTTTACTTGGAGCGTCTGTGTGCTTTTATTTTTGTTTTGTTTGAATAAATTCGGATCCTAGCAATCCTTGTGTGGGAGAGAGACACGCTCCGCTTTTTCATGTGAATACTCATGTTCTTCACTTATATTTGTTGAGTATTCTTAACTAGCTTCTGCAGTGCTTTTAGCTCCTGTTTTTCATGCATCTCTTTGAGCAGTTAGCACGTGTTTATAAATACTCTCTTGCTGCATTATATTATCATTTGGAGAGTTTATGTTCAATTAAATTTATTGGTGTTTGTTTGGAAGAAAGAAAATGCTACATGTAGTAGTTGGTATTGGAAAAGACATATGCATTCTTGTAGATCGTTGTCTTGTTTTAATTTGATGCTTTGCAATTGTTTTGAGCTCTCAAGTAGACCATGTTTAAGCTCTTGCATCATGTAGTTAAAGCCTAGTAGTGGAGAACTACCGTAGAGCTTGTTGAGACTTGGGATGCATATTTGTTCTCTCTAAGGTCTAGATATTTTCTGGTAAAATGTTTGAGCAACAAGGAAGACAGTGTAGAGTCTTATAATACTTGCAATATGTTTTTATGTGATTCTTGCTGTACCGGTTTATACTTGTGTTTGCTTCAAACAACCTTGCTAGCCTAAACTCTGTACTGAGAGGGAATGCTTCTCGTGCATCCAAAACTTGAGACAAAACCCATGCCATTTGTGTCCACCATACCTACCTACTATGTGGTATTTCCTGCCATTCCAATTAAATATTTCATGTGCTACCTTTAAACTATTCAAAACTTTATTACTCCTTATTTGTGTCAATGTTTATAGCTCATGAGGAAGTATGTGGTGTTTTATCTTTCAATCTTGTCATTTACTTCTGACAGACTTTCACCAATGGACTAGTGGCATATACATCCGCTTATCCAATAATTTTGCAAAAAGAGCTGGCAACGGGGTGCCCAGCCCCAATTAATTACAACTTTCATTAATAATACCATTTGCTACATGTTTTATATACACTTCGTATCACTTTTATGCATTTTCTGGGACTAACCTATTAACAAGATGCCACAGTGCCAGTTCCCTGTTTTCTGCTGTTTTTGGTTTCAGAAAGTTACTTCTGGAAATATTCTCGGAATTGCACGAAACAAAAAGCCATGTCCCTATTTTTCCAGCATGTACACGGAGTCCGAAGGAGAGACGAAGGAGAGCCACGAGGTGGCCAAACCACACCCAGGCGCGACAGTGGGCCCAGCCGTGCCGCCAGGTGGTTTGGGTCCCTCGGGGGTCCGCCGACATCGCCCCTTCGCCTATTTATTCCCCGAGACGAGAAAACCCTAAAAAAACCAAGCCAATTTCCACGAAGAGTTCCGCAGCGCCGCCGCCATCGACGACAAGTTTCGGGGGACAGAATCTCTATTCCGGCACGCCGCCGGGACGGGGAATTGCCCCCGGTGTCATCTCCATCGACTCCACCGCCATCTTCATCGCCGCTGCTGACTCCCATGATGAGGAGGGAGTAGTTCTCCCCGAGGCTGAGGGCTCTACCGGTAGCTATGTGGTTCATCTCTCTCTCACATGGTGTGATCTTTATGTGATCATGTGTATTGCTAGTATCGCTGAATACATTAATAATGTTTATGCTACTCAAGTGATTTTGTCTAGTTTCTGGAGTCATTGTGACAACACGGTATCAAGGTGACAGTGTGGGTACTTGTGTGACTCTATGAATAATTTAGATATCTATCATGGCTTGTTCTTGGGAACTGTGGTGTTTGTTTACTCAGACTTTGAGGAGTGCTTTTGCAGCCCTACACGTAGTACTCTTGTGTTATCAAGAAGGAGAATAATCCCGAGCAGTATTTACTTGTGTTCAGTTGTGCTAATCTAGTTGAATATGTAGATGTTACTCTTTATCTATTATGCACTCTATAGGTTACTTTAATATGAACTCCGGTACTCTCCACGGTGTAAAGGTGACAGTGTGTGCACCGTGTGTGACTCCTTTATGATGTTGTGGCGCTTGTTTACTCCGGCTTGAGGTGTGCTTTTGTAGCCCTACACAATGAATGGTGTTTGTTATCCAACAAGAGAGTGTTTAAGAGTAGCTTTTACTTATTCAGTTATGAGATCATTGTTGAGAGTGTCCACTAGTGAAAGTATGATCCCTATGCCTTGTTTCTAAGCATTTAAACACCGTTTACAACAAGTTCTACTACATGTTTGCTTGCTGCCATCTTTATTTCAGATTGCAGTTACTACTTATAATCATCCATATTTCTTGTATTTCACTATCTCTTCGCCGAACTAGTGCACCTATACATCTGACAAGTGTATTAGGTGTGTTGGGGACACAAGAGACTTCTTGTATCTTAATTGCAGGGTTGCTTGAGAGGAATATCTTTGACCTCTACCTCTCTGAGTTCGATAAACCTTGGGTGATTCACTTAAGGGAAACTTGCTGCTGTTCTACAAACCTCTGCTCTTGGAGGCCCAACACTGTCTACAAGAATAGAAGCGTGCGTAGACATCAATGTTCCTGAGGGAAACAGCCAAAATTGGCATGGCACTCGAGTAGGGATCTTTTTAGGCCAGGATAGGGAGAGAGAGGTCAATTTGTTACTGTTTTACCATAGTTTTAGAGTTGGTTTTAGAAAACTAGGTTTCCTGCCCACCAGGTGTTCGACAGAATGCATGGCTGAATTTTTAAATTTGTTTTTGGTGAATTGAGACTACAGTTGGCTTTAGAAAATTGTAAGGGGTTGTGTGGATTTTCCTGGATTTTTGGTGTAAAAGAAAATAGGGTTTGTAATATTCTCAAGAGTTAAAGAGAGGAATAAGATTTAATATTTTTGAAAATAGGTGTTTGTGGAAAATATGATTTTAAGAGAAATGGTGATAAGAATATGAGATGAGAATTTATATCACCTCCTTCCTAGATTTTCATAAAAGAAAATATTGTTTTAACAAAATTTAGAAATAGGTAGGAGGGATAATTGGAAAAGAATCTTTTCTTGAGTTAAAATTTTAATTTAAGCCTTTGGAGAAAATTAGAGGTCTTGTTTTAATTTAGGTTACATTCCAATTGAGTTGTCAAAGTCTTTAATTAATTTTCATGCAATTAGGTTAATTATTCACACAAGCAACCAATATAAACAAGGAAAACAATCAACACAAGATGACAAGCAAAAGTTTTTGTTGGTTCCAAATTTTGACACCTTACAACTGGGGTTTTACTTATTACAAAATTTTGGGATGTGACACATACGTCTGATAATCATAGCCGTCTCTGAAGGTTTTGTTATTGGAGACGGTTGGTTTTCCCGGACGTCGGAGATGCTGAGGTCATTATAGCCGGCCTGAGCCAACCGGCTCTAATGAAGCGTACATTAGAGACCCCGACGTAGAGACGGCCATTAAAACCGTCGAAGATAAGTCTATGGGGCCAGCTCTAATGCGAGGTTCTGTATTAGTGATAGTTGATTGCTCAATTTAGCTTTCCATTTATTTATTTGCCGCATAATCAAGATTGTTTTAAACTCCGGTTCTATTAGGAAAATGAGCTAAAATGGGTATACACGGATTGGATCGCCTTATAACGTGTGGGTGTGTAGCTACCCCCATGGGTTGCAAATCCTCTACCGATTCGATATTGAACCTCCCCGAGTCTAGGCTTTGGTCGACGACATATATGTGTGCATGTCTGTATTTTACTTATTTTTCTCGACAAAAAGAAAACTAGTGGAGAACTTGCCTATGACAAGATGGTTAGGAGGGTGGTTGTACCCCCAGTCCATCAGAGTTCAAACCCCAGGTTTGACATTGATGTTTCTCATTTAGGCGGAATATTCTTCAGTGGGAGGCGACGTTCCCGTCGACAGCGAGGCGTCTGTGGTAACTTCGTCAATCTCAAGACTCGATCTGTCAACTTAGTCTCTCGGAGGTGCTCATAAGAATAAGGTGTGCGTGTGTGCGTTCATAGAGGTTGGTGTGTGCATGTATATGTGAGCGTCTGCGTTTGTACCGTGTTTCGTAATAAAAAACTAGTGAAGATATTAACGAAGAGTGAAATTCGACTGACGTTTATTATTGATTACTAGTGAGAGCGTCGCACCAGCCTTTGTGACGTGGTGGTGTTTTTGTTTCTTCTATTTAGTACATGAAGTTGTAGGCTAGTGACATGCCTCACCGTGGAGCTAAGAGCATCTACGACCGGAGTTGCCAAACCGTTCCCAAACGTCCGGGCGGACAGCCCGGACACGATTTAGACTAAAAACATGCACCCAACTGCCTCCCCCAAAATCAGCCCAAACGTCCGGGTTGTCCGGCAACCCCAAAACCAGCCCATATGTGGGAGGGTTTGGGAGCGACCGGACGCGTCCGGGCGGACAACTTTTCCTTTGTTTTCCTTTCTTTTGTCCTTCATTGATTTTTTTTCACCAATCACATGCAAATGACCCCACATTTTGAGGAGACTTTGAGTTACATGGTTCGAGGAGACCACTTTTAGGGACGCTCCGGTCACTGTCCGCGGACACACCCGGACGTGTCCGTTGACAGTTTGAGGGCCAAATTTGACCATTGTGGTTGGAGATGCTCTAACAATGCCAAACCATTGTTATTCGTCGGTACACCGTAACGATGCTTCTGGTACCCTAACGACACAGACAATGTGAAAAACATATGCACGAGGCCTTTATGGCAATGCTTGTGGTCTACGTTATATAACCGTGGAGAAATAAAGTTTTCCATTAGCTTAGGGATCACATTAAGCTTGCAGGCTACTGACAAGCAAAAAAAATAAATTATGTTTCCCTCTCTTCTCTCTCATATATCTTCTCTGCTCTTAGGATGACTCCAACGGGGCGACCCATCGAGTCCGTTTGGGAAAATCTTGGCCCAACGGGGTGACGCATATGGACATGGATCCATTTTTCTGTCCGTTTTGTGTCTGGGCCGACGCATTCCTGACCCAAATTTGGGTCCAGTTTGCGTCGTGGACGGACATAAACGGAGCAAAAGAGCGTCCGCCGAGTCCGCGCACGTCCTCCCCTATCCGCTCACCTGTCCGCGTGCTGCCCCACATGGCAGCCACACAAATCTCTCTCCTCCTCCCACCTACCCCACTTTTATCTCTCCTAGAAAATTCCCCACCGCATCGAAGCCGTCGCCCCGCCGTAGTCGAGAGACACCACTGCGAGCAGCAGGCCAAGCGCCGCCGCGCACCACCAGATCGGGCCGGAGACGACGGCAACCTCGCGGCGGCGGTGGGCAGTTGCATCCCCGAGCTCACATCCCATCTTTTGCATCGCGTTTGTCGTCGGCGGCCATGGCCCAGGAGCTCATGCGTGGAGCTGGCTTCCGATTGCCGTTGTTCCGTGCTCGTCTGCCCAAGAGCACGCGCATGGAGCCAGCCTCCGTCGCCGCCACTGACATGGATATACCCTTCGGGTACCCCGGCGTGAAGGTACCTGGTACAGGCGAAGCCCAGTAGAGGCCCAGAGTTAAAGAAGCCCGTGAAGAAAGAAGCCAGACGAAGAGAAGTTTCCTAAAATTAGATAAATCATAGTCGGTTAGAACTTTCCATATGTAAACCTAGTCGGTTACGTATCCAGGACCTGGCCTCCTATATAAAGGCCAGGAGGGTAACCGATTAGGTCAAGCAATTCATAGCCACCACAATCCCGACGAGACAAACAGCTCGCCGGACCCCTGTAACCGCATATTCACAAGATCAAATCCAGACAAGCAGGAGTAAGGGTTTTACCTCAATCGAGGGCCCCGAACCTGGGTAAACTCTCGCTTGTCAGCCGTCGAGTCTACCAGTACTACGCGTTCTCTACCACATAATCAACCCTAGGTACCTAACCATGGGATTTGCCGAGGACCCCTCGTCAATTGGCGCCGTCTGTGGGAAGAGGTAGTGCTGGATTCACGGCCTCGCCGGTTTCATCATCAGGTGGTCACTCGACAACCTCTCCTTCACACGGTAATTCACCGATCGCCTCACCAAACGGCGGATCGCCGATCATAACTTCAGACGGCAACTCGCCGATCCCATCGACTGGAGCAAACTCAAAAAGCGAACACTCGCCAATTTCTCCAAGGAGGCTCAAACCACATTCAATCGAAGCTCAACAGGCCTTCGAGAGTCTAGAATCAGGTTTGGACGTTACTGTTGGTGACTTAAATTTTTTCGTTGATAAAGATGGTGTGCAGGATCTGTTGGACACAATCGACATGGAGATACTCGACAATCTGTCGACTGCATCCGCAACACCTTCAATCTCGGCAGCAACATCATCACAGATCGCACCGATCCAAACACCAAGTGACTCTGCAACTTCGATGGACGACGAAGAATTTCGCAAAGCAGTGGCCAAAAACTTTGGAGGAAGCGAAGTCGAATCTGTGTTCCGTCCAAACAACTCGGCTGAGTCACTCGAAGGCAACTTCGACTGCACAAACCTCCCGCAAAGCAAGGAAAACCTCGATGACAGCATTTACCTAGCCGACTTTAATGGCCCTGAGGTGCAGGCCAACCACGAGATCTTCACGTGCAATACCAGAAGCTTGGACAAGACAATCGACGATCAACTCGACTACGGCAAAACCAACAGCAAACCGAGTAACTCCGACATGAGTTTGGATGAAGACGCCGAGTCCATGGTACGTGTCAGCAGCGTGGAGATCGCCAACCAAGTAATACCTTACCAGGTGTATACCGCAAGCGCCGCAGAAACATCCGCGGCAGCAGCATGTCGTCGACCCACACAATTTCCATGCACAGTTACCATGCCTGACGGAAGGACCACCCTAACCATCACGGCTGAAACAGCGGAGAAAGTGGATCAAATCATAAAAAATTGCGCGATGATGCCAATCGACGCAACTCCAGAAGAACAGATGACTTACGCATACTTCAACTGGCAAGAAAATATTCGACTGAACAATTACAGAGCTACACTCGAGGAACGCAGAAAACAGGCGAGCATATCAAGCGCCAGGCGAAAGGCACTATCCATGAGTTCTACTGGGAGACACGATCCCGCAAATAGGCCAAGGCTCAACCTGGGTGAAGCGGATCGAGCTGCAATCACTCGAAACCTTGACCCAGCTTTTATGGAAGTGGATAGGGAAGGACTGATCATACCAACTGAGCCAGTTGGAGCACTGATGACATTGGGCAACTACCTCAAAACAATCGAACCTCCAGTGGGAGATCCAAAGAGAGATCATCACCTTCAACTATACAAGCAACTGGCGATTGCGACAAAGGCCATACAGCCAACGCAAACCACACCCGCACGAGAAACATATCGGGATCGTCGCAGTCGAAGCCCTAGGGGAAGAAGCGACGGAAGAAGCTCGCGCCATCGGAGGAGCCGATCTAGAAGGTCATATAGCAGTAGCTCTGACTCAGGGGCAGACATAGGGCCATGCGGAGCATTGTGCTTCACTCGACGAATTCGGGAAGCTCGCATGCCCAAGAAGTTCTCACTCGCAGCAACGCCAAAATTCAATTGCAAACAGGAGCCCTCAGGCTGGTTAGAAGATTACAGATTAGCCGTCGGCTGTCAGCGTGGCACAACAACTACAGCAATGCAGTACATACAACTCATGATGGAAGGAGCAGCTCGCGATTGGCTCAAATCGTTACCCGAGTCATATTACGACTCGTGGGAGCAATTCCGCGATGATTTCGTCAGATACTTCGGACCCTTATGTGACAGGCCCAAAACATTTGAAGAACTCAAAACATGTAAGCAAGGCCCGGACGAGTCGTTGCGATCATATATAAGGCGATGGACCACCATCCGCAACTCGATAGGACATGTATCAGAAGATAGGGCAATCGACGCCTTCAAGGAAGGCTTGTGGAGGAAAGATTTCAGGGAGATGCTCGGACGAGAAGACCCAAAAACAATGGCAGCCCTCATGGCAATCGCAACGAAGTGGGCAAACGGAGAAGACTCAGTAAGAGGCAATCAACCTACGCCATCACACGACAACCACGACAGAGATAATCGAGATCGTAGAGACAACTATCGGGATGATAGAAGGCGCAAGCGCAAATATCGCCACTATGATGATGACAAGCCAAGTTTCGTAGGAGCAGGGTTCGCCCAGCCGCGAGATAGTCGAGACCAAACTGTCAAACATCCTGAAGATAACCGAGACAATCGAGACCACCGTACAGACGACCGAAGAGACAGTCGAGATCGCCGCTCAGATGATCGCCGTGACAATTATCGCGGACGTGACAACCGCGACAGTTACAGAAGGCCTGAATGGCGCAAACGAGCAGACAAAGAGCCAGAGCGCTCACTCGAAGAGCGGATGGACGATTACTGCAGATTTCACCTATACAAGGGAGACGACGGTAGGTTACGTGCTAATCATTCATTAAAGAACTGCAGGGAATTCGACCAATTGGCGATCGAATACGTACTACGCCTGCAAAAGGAAGGACGCGCTCCACCGCAATTGACGCAAGCACAGCCAATCGCAGTAACCCACACGCAAGCGGTACCAGCTCAAGCGTACTCTACACCGCAACATGTGCAACAAGCTCAGGTATATTCTGCGCCACAGCAAGTACAGCATACTCAAGCATACTCTGTTCCACAGCAAGCACAGCCTACTCAGGCATATACAGCGCAGCAGCAAATGCAACCAGCACCAGTATACATGGTGCCCACACAACATAACGGAGGAACACAAGTGGCAGCAGCCATACATCAAGTACCCCAGGGAGAGGAGCAGCAATACCCTCCCACTCGAGGCCAAGTGAACATGATCCAAAAAGGGCGACCATCCAATCGAGAACAGAAACTGCACACACGACACGTCAACATGGCGGTCATGGCACCACCAGCTATTCCAGAATTCTTGAAAGGATCCGAAGTTCCAATTACCTTCAACCGAGAGGATCACCCGCCAGCAGTATACCGACCAGGGCACGCAGCCCTTGTACTCGATGCGCAAATTGGCAACTACGCCATGACTAAGGTCTTCATGGATGGAGGCAGTGGCCTCAACATAATCTTCACAGATACCCTGCGAAGGATGAACAAGGCAGTCGATAACCTGCCAGAATCGACAAACACCTTCCATGGCATCGTCCCAGGTAGAGCAGTACACCCGAAAGGTACAGTCCAGCTCGACGTCACATTCGGAACCCCTGAACACTTCAGAACCGAGTCGATTGAGTTCGAAGTCGTCGACTGGAAGTCACAATATCACGCTATACTTGGGCGTCCGACGTTCGCAAGATTCATGGCTGTTCCACACTACGCTTATCTCAAGCTCAAGATGCCAGGCCCAAAGGGAGTGATCACAGTCAATGGAAACTTCCAAAGATCGGATTCATGCGATCGAGACTTCAGCAAAATCTCTGAGATGTACGGGATAGAGCAGACACTCGCAGAACTTGAGATCACCAATGATCGCACGCTCCTACCAGAACACAAGAGGCTGGCATCCGACAGAGAATTCAGTGCCACAGACGACACAAGGAAGCACCAGGTGCACCCGACTGACCCCGCCAAGACGGTCAATGTGTCGTCAAGTCTAACTATCGCATAGGAAAGCGCGCTCGTCAAATTCCTCCGTGAGAACTGGGAAATATTTGCATGGTCTCCATCTGACATGCCAGGTATTCCCAGGGAATTTGCCGAGCACTCTTTACAAATTAAACCAGGTTTCAAGCCAATCAAGCAAACTATGCGCCGTTTTTCTGATCCAAAAAGAGATGCAATCGAAGCAGAAGTCGACAGGTTGCGTGCAGCCAAATTCATTCGAGAACTCAAAAAAGCAGACTGGATAGCAAATCCCGTGTTGGTCGACAAAAAGAACTCAGAAATAAAGCGAATGTGCGTGGACTTCACATCCCTGAACAAATGCTGCCCGAAAGACCACTTCCCATTGCCTCGAATCGACCAGATTATCGACTCGACGGCAGGGTGCGCACGATTGTCCTTTTTGGATGCATACTCTGGTTATCACCAGATCCGGATGAAAAAGGAAGATGAAGAGAAAACAGCGTTCATAACTCCACTCGGAGTCTTTTGCTACACGACAATGCCGTTTGGTCTCAAAAACGCGGGTGCAACTTACCAGCGCATGATGCAAAACTGCCTCGCCGAGCAAATTGGGAAGAACGTACAAGTTTATGTAGACGATATCGTCGTCAAAACTCAAAACGAGGATACTCTGATCAAGGACCTCCAAGAAACGTTCAACAACCTCAATCGATACAACATCAAACTTAACCCGAAGAAGTGTACTTTTGGTGTGCCAGCTGGACAGCTCCTCGGTTATTTGGTATCAGCAAGGGGAATCGAAGCAGACCCCGAAAAGATTCAGGCCATAATCACGATGAAGAGACCCACCAAGCTTCATGAAGTGCAACAGCTAGCTGGTCGAGTAGCAGCACTCAGCAGGTTCATCAGTAAGTTAGGAGAAAGAGCACTCCCGTTTTACAAACTGATGAAGAAGGCGGAAAAATTCGAGTGGACGGACGAGGCAGACGCAGCTCTTCAAGACCTCAAAAAGATGCTCACAAGCCCTCCGATTCTGGTAGCACCTAGAAAGAATGAACCACTCTACCTTTACGTCTCTGCTACCAATCGAGTGGTCAGTACAGTTTTAGTAGTCGACAGAATGGAAGAAGGGCATAGCCAGAGCATACAGCGGCCAGTCTACTACGTAAGTGAAGTCCTCTCCCCATCCAAACAACGCTACCCGCAATACCAGAAACTGGCGTACGCCGTGTTCATGACCTCCAGGAAACTCGCACACTACTTCTCCGATCACCCGATTACCGTGGTCAACAAGTCGGCAATCGGGGACGTCCTCACAAACCCCAATGCAACAGGTCGAGTAGCAAAATGGCTCATCGAGCTAGGACCACTGGGCATCAAGTATGAGCACCCGAAGGCCATCAAAGCACAAGTCCTGCCAGATTTCCATACCGAGTGGATCGAAGCCCAACTTCCAGGAGTACCTGATGTCTCTAATTCATGGACGATGTATTTTGATGGATCCAAGAAGAACGAAGGAGCAGGAGCAGGAGTGGTGCTCATCTCACCAAAAGGAGACAAGCTACGCTACGTGTTGCAAATGGGATTCGAGTTTCCATCAAACAATGAAGCAGAATACGAGGCGCTAATTCACGGCATGCGCATGGCGAAAGCTATGGGGTGTACTCGACTAATGATTTACGGCGATTCCAAACTAGTGGTGCAGCAAACAATGAAGGCCTGCGACTCAATCGCAGATAACATGACGCTCTACCACGACCTCTACAACATCATGGAGGGAAACTTTGAAGGATGCGAGTTGCGGCACATAGGAAGGGAAAGCAACGAGGAAGCAGACAAACTCGCAAACATCGCGTCCACAAAAGCGCCAATACCACCAGGTGTTTTCTTCGAAAGAATTGAGCACAGGTCAATCGATAAGCGACCATCGGCATCGGCACCCGCCACGGGTAAAGGTAATATCCCAAGCACAACAGATCCTCCAGTCGAGGTATTACTAATCGAACCTACATGGACTCAACCTTTCCTCGCATACATTCTCCGCAATGAACTACCCGAAGACATAAACGAGTCCAGACGCATCATACGGCGAGCAAAATCATACACCATCATTAACGGTGAGCTGTACAAACGCAGCACGTCAGGTATATTCCAAAGATGCATCGCATTCGAAGACGGCAAAGATCTCCTTCGGGATATTCATGCAGGTACTTGCGGACACCATGCAGGCAGTCGATCCATCGTAGCCAAAGCCTTCCGAGCAGGGTTTTACTGGCCAACAGCGTTAAGCGACGCAGAAGATATTGTCAAAAGGTGCATCGGGTGTCAGAAGTTCGCAACACGACCCCATGCACCCGCATCAGCACTCAAAACCATACCACTGGCGTGGCCCTTCGCCCAGTGGGGCCTTGACATGGTGGGGCCACTCAAAAAGTCATCCAAAGGAGGTCACACGCACCTACTCGTCGCAGTCGACAAATTTACAAAGTGGATCGAAGCCATCCCTATCACAAGCTCGACAGCTTCCACGGCGGTCCGTTTCATCCAATCGATCATATATCGGTATGGAGTGATGGACAGTATCATTACGGACAACGGAACCAACTTCACAGCAGAAGAGTTTCAATCTTTTTGCAAGGAGCAAGGAGTCAAACTAAACTATGCGTCAGTCGCGCATCCGCAATCGAACGGACAGGTCGAGAAAGCCAATGGTCTCGTGTGCAGTGGCATCAAGAAAAGGCTGCTGGTCCCACTCAAAAGGGCTGCGGGCGCATGGGTTGAAGAACTCGACGCGGTACTATGGAGCCTGCGAACTACGCCAAACGCCTCTACCCAATACACACCATTCTTCATGGTTTACGGTTCGGAAGCAGTACTGCCTTCAGACGTCAAATTTCAGGCACCACGGGTGGAAGCATACGAAGAAACTGACGCAAACAAGGCACTCGAAGACGCAAATGACCTCTTGGAAGAGGCGCGCAACACAGCCTTGGCACGAACAGCAGTTTATCAACAAGACCTACGCAACTACCATAGCCGTCGATTGCGTACACGATCTTTCATGGTGGGAGACTTGGTGCTACGCGAGAAGCAGAAAAAGGTTCACAAGTTGGCATCACCATGGGAAGGACCTTACATCATCACAGAAGTTATCAGCGATGGAGGAGCATATCGACTGAAAGATGCCAAGACTGGAGAAGAAGTATCAAATCCGTGGAACGTGGCGCACTTGCGTCGGTTTTATGCATAGGTCTCCTAGTCATATATGTAATACTCGACATGTCGGAAGAGCCAGCAGGTTTCAGACGCACTCTTTCCCTTACCAGGGTACCTAAGGGGACTGGAAGGTTTTTAATGAGGCGGCCTGCTGGTCGAACAACAAAAGTTGGAATAAAATCATATGTTCCTTCATATTTGTCTCAAAGTTCCTCACATTTCTGCAAACTAACAATCAAAAATACACTTTTTAGCAAAGTAACATAAATCCCACTCGAAATACTCGGGGGCTGGGTTCATATTCAAAACCCCACTCGACATGCTCGGGGGCTGGGTTCATATTCAGAAGCCCACTCGACATACTCGGAGGCGGGGTTCATATTCAAAACCCCACTCGATATACTCAGGGGATGTTTCATACTCGAACCTCACTCATAACAATTGGAAGCTCAAAGAATACATACATTTGTCACAAATCATATACAGAAATTGTCTATTCGTTTTTTATCTCCGTTACAGGGCCAAAAAATTGATCTCGACAACGGCTTATAAAGTTTTCAGCTGCAGGATATGTCTCACCTAGACACGATTGAGAGATAAGTTCACCTGGAGCAGGTGGCTGTAGGGAAAATTTAGGCCTACGACTGCGTATATAAGCCATGGTAGCATTGGCTCCAAGCACAGCAAGGTTCATCAAGGATTCTTTAACTGATTCTGATACTCGAAAGATGTCAATCAAAGGGAATAATCCTTGAGGCTGCGGCCCACCAGGAAATAGTGCACGATTCAAACTGGCAAAGATGCGCCTGCATATCTCGAGTACTTGGGCGTTCCTCCATACTCGGTCCTTCAAAGTAAGCAAAGCACGCGCGTGAACTTTGTCCAGAAGTAAATGTTGACGGCCATTCGAAGGATCTTCAATCGCCTTCTCCAGTAATCGAGAAACTCTCCTATCCTCTTGCTCGAAGTTGGGAACAAATGCTGCAAGTGCAAGAAGGATAAGGATAACGATCAAAAAACAAGGGTAACAATCAAAGAGGATCGGGAGATCAAGTTACTAACCTTCGAGTTGGCGATTCACAGATTCCATCTCCTCCATCACATAATTTTCTCGTTGGGTAGCAAAGCTTGGGCGTGAATTAAGAAGATCAAGTTCAGCCTGCTTTTCTACTAGCTCTTGTTCCAGTTCTTTTATTCGATTCCTAGCATCATCCAGAGCTCGGGAATTCCTCTTCGAGTAGCTAGCATTCCGATTGGCAGTTCGAGAAGAGCAAGGAACATCTACAGCACAAACTTCATCCTGCTTCATAAGGAGTACAAATTCATCATCACAAACATATGAGAGATCATACATAAGCTCGCACAAAAGAAATCATAACATATATAACCATGCAAGCATGGGGCAGAAGGATTCGAGTAGGTTCATAATTACATCCCAAAAGACAAAGGAAAGTAGCAAAGGTGCATGCTAATCCTAAGCACGAGAAGCAGATTCTGTCTTGGTCTTGCGCGACTGAGTCCTAATAACTTCAGCACGGCGCTCCATGGTCTGGATACACACCTCACTCAGGCGAGTGGCTGTGTCAGTCACATCTTTAAAAGACAATGGTTTCCCATTGGACCTCTTCGGGTACTCAGACAAATGGCGCTCGAAGTCAACCTCTACGCCATTCCCTAACAAAAGCTTGAGGGTGTACTCTGAGCCGCGTACCATGCATCCGCGAGCAAAGTCCGTGACTGCTGTTGTTCCAGCACCAAAAGCGCCCACAAGCTCATCGACTGAAGAGGGCACATCAGCTGCGGGGATTATCTCCTTGTGCAGGGAGCCAAGAGCACCAGAAGTGGCAACAAGATCAGTCGAGGTCTTGGACAAGACCATCTCCAGATCAGCAATCGCATCTTCAAGTGACACTTCATCATTAGATGGTTGCGAAGAAGAAGCAGCGGCGTCGAGACCTGCAAAAGGAGAATAACTAAGGTCGGCATATGTCAAAAGTAGACAAATTATGAACATAAACAGAAAAAACCACGCATACCTCTAGCAGAACGTGCCAATGAAGACAGTCGACTGAGGATCTCCTTCTCGCGATTGAGAGCTGCATCTTGGGCTTCCTTGAGTGCCTTCTTAGAATCAGCCTCTTGGGTCTCGAGCTTAGCCTTCAAGTTTTTCAGCTCCTTCTCAAGGGTGCCTACTCGCTCTTCAGTCGATTTTTGCTTCCCTGCAAAAGATCACATCAAAAATGTTATTCAAATCAAAGAGTTAGCAAACACTCGACTGTAAGCAAAAGAGTCATAAAATTACCAGAAAGCTCAGATGCAGAAATCTTCAAGGAGTCCCTTTCCTTTTCCACACGGACAAGAGTTCGCACCCATGTGGAAAGGGAAGCATACATTGGCTGCAAAGGAAAGTAAGAGCAATTCAGAGTTAATCGAAGTACAAAACACATATTCAAAACTTGGGGGGAGAAGCGCGTACATGCTCAGTCCAAGAATCAGAGGAAGATGCTGAGGCACCAGCGTCGACTATAGCCTTCTCCTTGTTGGCAGCTTCAACTAGAGGAGCAGCTGGAGCAACCAAAGATGTAGTGGCTGTGTCGACCTGCTGGGTGATCATAGGTTGTGGAGCACTCGTGGCGTCCACAGCAGGAGGAGAAGGTGGTGATTTGCCACTATACACGATAAGGAAAGTATTACAAAGCAGAAAAGCAGCAAAACAAAACTGTCACTCAAAAATTATTTACTCAAAACAAACCTGGACTCCTCATCATCTGATTCGGGCTCTTCGTCAAGGGCTAGCGCTCCTAGGAAAGGAGCACTACCCGAAGGAGGAGGAGGACGCGAAGCTAGAGGAGAAGCAGCCAGAGGAATACTTTTCGAAGGCGAGTGAGTACCCGAGTTGCGGGTGCCCGCTTGACCATGTTCATCAGATGCTTCGCTTGGCGAATCACTCGCCAATCGAAGTCGCTTCGCCTTGCGGGTGTTCAAGATTTCCTCCGAGTCAGCTGCAACTTCAGTC
Source organism: Poa pratensis (assembly GCA_947311845.1). NCBI lineage: Eukaryota > Viridiplantae > Streptophyta > Magnoliopsida > Poales > Poaceae > Poa > Poa pratensis. The sequence continues at coordinate 29,383,946 of CAMZMU010000068.1, forward strand.
GCGCGCTGATTAACTTCATCTCCAGCTTCAACCTCCAAGTTTTCGACTGGAGTAGTATGCGCTGAAGCAGGCTCGGTTGCAGGCACATGAAGATCTTCTTGTGCCATGGTTTCTGAAGTAGGACCGGCCTCAGGCAAAGGCGGCAGGGAGGAAGCAGTCGAGTGACCCTGCAATCAAAATTCAAAGTTCAGAACAAATAAATTCATATACGCATAATACAACGAGTAACGTAAAGCACACACATACCTCAGGTAGCGCGTTGCCTGGCCCATAAGGCAACAACTTGAAGGAGAAGTCAATCGACTCAGAAGCCTTGATGCTAGTGATCTTCTTCACTTGGGCACTAAGCTCCTTTTCAGACAACTCCTCTTGACTCATTCTGGTTGAGTCGAGTGGCCCCTCATATTGCCACATAGGGTGGGCACGGAGACGCAGGGGCCACACTCGCATCTTCATATATGTGCTAATCAACTGAATTCCAGACACACTGGTCAGCAGATCAGGTAACTTCGCGAGTAGAGGAGCAGCTTCCTTGGCCTCAGCATCAGACACCAGATGATCCCAGGCCGCCGTCTTGGATGGCTGGGTCTCAATCGAAAAGGCAGGAAGAACCTGCTGATCAACTGGCACATAGAACCATCGTGTCCTCCAGCCTTGTGCGGAGTCGACTGCCTTCAGGTCAAAATAATTCGACCCACTAAGAGCCTGGATGTTGAAACCCCCAACAGGGCATGGGCGCCCTCCTCTGCAATTGGCGCGCACCTGAAAGAGGTGCTTCCACAGCGGCCAGCTTGGAGATACTCCCAAGAAGCACTCGCATAGCACCACAAAGCATGTAATGTGCAGGAGCCCATTGGGAGTCAGATCATGCAGCTGTATGCCGTAGGCATACAGCAATCCTCGCACAAAATCATGCAGGGGGAACGAGATGCCGCGGGGAAGAAACTCCGCAAAACACACACGCTCCCCGGCGCGAGGAGCAGGGCGTACCTCCAATCCAGCGGCGCGAGCAGCAAATTGTTCAGAAGGTGGTAGCCAGCCCTTCTGACGGAACTCCTCGAGATGGGTCTCATTGACGGAGGTTCGTGACCAATCGCCCGGTGACTTGGTGCGGGCAATGGTGGCGCCACCGGCCGCAGTCAAACTCTTCCCCTTCCCGGCCGTCTCGGCGGCAGCACTGCGCTTGGTCTTCTTGGGTGCCATAGGGAAGAAGCAGATGGAGGCAAAGCTTGAGCGCAGAGCAATGGTGGGCGATGTGCGCGGAGGAAGAAGAGGCAAATGGCAGGGTAAAGAATCCCGGGGTCGGAAGATGGGATATTTACTGTGTTACGCAAAAGAATCACAACCGTCCAAGCAAAATCTAGATGACACGTGTCACCCACGAAGAACAACCGTCGCAGCCCACGCCGCCCACTACGCACGCAAAATAAGGAAGTCATCATGATTCCACGAAAATTTCGCCACGAACGGTCAAATCGGAGCAGAGATAGCGTCTTCTGTTGGTCAAAACCCTGACAACGGGCCCACAAGGTCATGTCCTGTCAAAAATTTGACAGGCACGCCGCAAGTGTCATGCATGACGTCAAGCACACGAGAAGAAGAGGAATGAACATAAAACGCAAATCGATTGATACCATATATCGGTTGAAATAACGATTGACAAAAAAGTACTCCCATGGGAGCATACGACAAAAAATTCTTCGATTGAGGACATGCAGAACATAATTTAAGATTGTCCTCTATTGCAAACAATAAACCACAATCTCGGGGGCTACTCCCATGGGAGCGCTGTCGCGCTCCCATAAAGCTTCTAAAAAGGTAAAAATTACTCACTCGGCAAAGTTGACTCGACTGATTCATTTCGGCAAAGTCCTTTAATTTCACAAACATAATTCATAAAATTCCCGGACTATGTCAATCGAAAAAGTCTCGGATGCTGCATACGCAAATGCAAAGATAAGACCTGCCGATATTAATCGAGCTGGGCTAAGGGACACTCCGGCAGTGTTTTCCCTTAAGTTTTTCCGTGTCAACAGACATGATGAAAATCCTGACGGACGCGTCGGGTAGCAAATATGATCTGCAGAACGAATCAGTAAGACCCCAAGCGGCCTGAGTCGAATCTGTCCAGTGTGTACCAGGTTCGAGTCCGGGGACTCGAATCTGATTGAAGGCTAGTATGGTGTTGCCCTAATGAGCAGTTAACTGACATCGTTGATTCGAGTAAGTTCAGGCCTACTAAGTCAAAATCCCTAGGCAAATACATCAAAAGTGTTCCAGATTCGAGTCCGGGGACTCGAGTTTGATTGAAAGCTGGTATGGTTTTACCCGAATGCGTAGTTAACTGAACTCAACTTTCTTCGAGTGAGTCAGGCCTGCCAAGCTATAATCCCCAGGCAAAAGTTGTTTCGAGTATGTTCCAGATTCGAGTCCGGGGACTCGAGTTTGATTGAAAGCTGGTATGGTTTTACCCGAATGCGTAGTTAACTGAACTCAACTTTCTTCGAGTGAGTCAGGCCTGCCAAGCTATAATCCCCAGGCAAAAGTTGTTTCGAGTATGTTCCAGATTCGAGTCCGGGGACTCGAGTTTGATTGAAAGCTGGTATGGTTTTACCCGAATGCGTAGTTAACTGAACTCAACTTTCTTCGAGTGAGTCAGGCCTGCCAAGCTGTAATCCCCAGGCAAAAGTTGTTTCGAGTATGTTCCAGATTCGAGTCCGGGGACTCGGGTTTGATTGAAAGCTAGTAAGGTTTTACCCGAATGTGTAGTTAACCAGTTTGGAGTATTCTGGGCCTACTATGCTAAAATCCCCAAGATTGCATAAAAACATATATACTGTTCAGAAAAATAACACATGTGGAGTGCATCCATGATTCTCCATAATCAAGCAAGCACTCGGGGGCTACTGACATGGATATACCCTTCGGGTACCCCGGCGTGAAGGTACCTGGTACAGGTGAAGCCCAGTAGAGGCCCAGAGTTAAAGAAGCCCGTGAAGAAAGAAGCCAGACGAAGAGAAGTTTCCTAAAATTAGATAAATCATAGTCGGTTAGAACTTTCCATATGTAAACCTAGTCGGTTACGTATCCAGGACCTGGCCTCCTATATAAAGGCCAGGAGGGTAACCGATTAGGTCAAGCAATTCATAGCCACCACAATCCCGACGAGACAAACAGCTCGCCGGACCCCTGTAACCGCATATTCATAAGATCAAATCCAGACAAGCAGAAGTAAGGGTTTTGCCTCAATCGAGGGCCCCGAACCTGGGTAAACTCTCGCTTGTCAGCCGTCGAGTCTACCAGTACTACACGTTCTCTACCACATAATCAACCCTAGGTACCTAACCATGGGATTTGCCGAGGACACCCCTCGTCAGCCGCCCAGGAGCTTGTGCGTGGAGCCGGCCGCCGTCGCCGCCCAGGAGTAATTGCGGTACTAGCTAATTCCTGGAGATGGCGATTGGAGCTCCATCTTGCTTTTTTCTCTGCATCTTGATTGCTTTTTCCTCTCTATTTTCTCTGATTGCTTTTTCCTCTGCATCATGGAGCTGGATCGAGCCAGCAAGATGCTATCTTCTCTGCATCTTGATTGCTTTTTCCTCTCTATTTTCTTGTATCAATTTTCTTCTCTGCATCTTGATTTCTTTTCCTCGCGTGCAGCTGTTTGTACTCGCGTGTGTGCAGCTGTTCGTGCTGCTGTTTGTGCTGCTGTTCTTCAGGCTGCTGGATCCGTCGCGTGTGTCACCGCGGAGCAGCTGTGTGCGTGTGCGTTGGTTGCTGCTTCATGTGCATTTGCCCGTGTGATTTTCATGGATTGCTAGCTTTTTTTTCCCTAGAATACTCATGGATTGCTAGCTGATTTTGATGGATTGCCGGGTCGCATGCTTGCTTGCTTGTTCTTTGGTTTTCTTTTTCTGGCGACGTGGTTGCTGGTGATCGCGGCGCTGGCCGTGGCTCTGGCGGCGACGAGATGTGCAGGTTCTAGAGGAGAAAGAAGACCCAGACAAATTCCCAAATGCGTCGGCACCACCGTTGGGTGCACTCTCCGGATGCGCGGTGTCCGCCTGACCGGACCGCGATGCAAACGGACCAAATTGCCTGTCCGTTTGGATCGCCCCATTGAAGCCATTCTTACACGAGACCTGTAGAAAAAGCGCCGGTATATGTTTCCAGGCTCCGGTGCATAGCATTCGCGGTTTCCCAAGCAAAGATAGCACGCATGGCAGGTGCGGGGACATCATCAGAGGACCAGAGCCGCAACTATTAACTCTGCTCTGCTGCCGGCTTCGGAAAGCTCACCGACCCCAATCATGGAGGGAGAGAATGCGAGCTACGCCGGCGAAACTTCAAATTTTCCCGCTAGTTTCCCCCGGGCTCTGGCAGGCCGCAGCACGGCCGCACCGCAACTGCCCGCCGTAGCACTACGCCGTGACGAGGAGGCTGCTCTGCTCAAGCTCACCGGCGGTGATGGCTGCTGCGAGGCCCACCTGGCCGGCGGAGCACACGAGGTCACGGGCACTAGCGACCGGCGACCAACGTGTCGGCACAACAACCTCCAACTCTTTTTTCCTTTTCGCAAAAAAAAAACTCTTTTTTTTCCTCCACATAAATGCAGGCACCGGCTAGATAGATACAGTTACGATCCATGCTCGTTAAATTCCCCTCAAAACCCGGGGCGATTTTAAAATTCGAAATCTCCCGTAAATGCACCGGTCCAGCTGAACACCGGATGACAGGCGGGCCCAGCGTCCGTCGCACGGCCGCGGTGGTACCAAGGGGGGAAAACGAATTTTGTCCTACTTTTGCTCGGTGTACTCGAGGCTTTGTTCGCCTCGCCATTCCCGTTTTCTTATCTGTCAGGCAGCGGCGGTCTTCGGAAGAAGAAGAAGGGGGTGGGGATTAGCTAGCTAGCGGCAGCTCGAAACCCTAGCTGCCGTCGGCGATGGCGGCGGCGTTCCGGTCGACGACGAGGAGGGACGCCTTCTCCGGGGAAGGCGCGCGCGGCCGGACACCCGACGGCGCGGGGGCCCGGGGCAGCCTGCGCCGCTCCAGGAGCCTGAGCAGGTTCCCGCCGCCGTCGCCCTCCCCGGACGACGCGCCCACGCCCTCCTCGAGGTTCGTCACCAAGGTCAGGGGCGGGGGCGCCTCCTCCGGGGGATTCCCCGAGATCAGCCTCGACGACCTCGCGGACGAGTTCTTCCGGGCCCGGGTGGAGTCCGAGGACGACGACGAGGAGCTGCCGCCGCCGCCGCCGCGCGGGGAGGACTCGCGTGGGCGTCTCAGGTTCCCGGCGGCGGCGCCCGCCGAGAAGGGGCGCCGGAGCTCCACCGCGCGGTACGCCAGGGAGACGGAGTCGTCGAGGCAGCGCGAGCGGTCGGTGTCGCGGCCCCCGGCCGAGCGGCGAGCCGGTGCTGAGAATGGTGGCGCTGCTGCCGCCAGGAGGCAGAGGTATGCTTCGGTGGATCGGCGTGCCTCGGTTGGTCGGCAGCGGTACGCCTCAGTGGACCGCCGGAGCTCCATTGACCGGCAGCGGTGGTGTGATTCGGATGTAAGTCGTTCCGGTAACATTCGATGTTTGAACCTGTTATTGAAGCTGAAATAGCATTGTTAGGTTTTGTATCTGAAATTCTTAACCGATTTCATGTTTGAATCTACATTTGAAGGAATTCGTAACAGCATTTAATTATGTATGTGCTCAGTCTATTCAATTAAATCGAGTATAAGTAGCCGCTCTGCTCCTAATAGGCCGATTTGTTAGGAAATATACACTGATACTAGGTAAATTTAGTGCGGCGTCACGCCGCACCCGTGTAGCAAAATTGAAATTTGAAATCAGTGTTGTGTGGTAAATTTGAAATTTGGAATCGTTGTTATTTAAGAAGTGTGTAGATTTGAGAACCGTTGGAATGTAAAGGGAGTTTGTGTTTGGAAATTGTTTAGAATTCAGAAATTAGTGAAATTAAAAAGATTTTTTTGATTTAAATTGTTGTCATGTTTGCAAAATGGTTAGATTTGGAAGACAGTTGGAATTTCGAATTATTAAAATTTGTTTGCCGTGCCGTAGCGGTAGAATTGAATTTCGAAAAATGTTCACATGTTCGAAGTGTGTAGATTTGAAATTTGTCGAAATGCAAAGAAATCTTGTGGGTAAAATTTGTTCCGTTCTTGGAGTTAGGTCAAAAGATCGGTAAAGAGAGTATATTTTCTGCATTATTTTGGATTGTATAGTAAACATGATTCCGAAGATTTTCCATAAGCAAGTTATTTGGAAATGTGTAGCAAATTTTGAATTTGGAACTGCCGACATTTTAAATTGTGGAAAGTTGAAAACTGTTGAAATAGAAAGAAAGTTGACGTTCGAAGAACTGCTGAGTTTTTGGGAATTGCTCGAATTGAGAGGTTTTTAAGTTTTGGATTCTTTTTACAGCTATTGAATCATCAGACTTGAAAGGCATTTGAAATTTTGGAATATTCAAAATTTGTATTTTGGTCGCGCATTTTGTTTAAATATAGTCACATAGTTAGAGAGATTTAAGGTATATTACCTCGAAAATATGTTAGCTAAATTGAAGTGATCAAATATGGTTCCCTTTTACTATAATTTTCTTACATATAATAGTATGATTCAATTTTAAATCTGTGTATTTTTTTACGTCGAAATACTCTGAATTGGTTAGTATTATTTTTTTTTTGGTCTCTTCACATATTTTAGCGTTTGGTTAAATGTTTAGCAAGTTGGAATGGCTTTATATCTTTGTATTTTAGCGGAATATTTGTTTTGTTGGAATATATGATTTTAAAGTAGGGGTTTTGTGACAGTAAAACAATATCAATAAGGTATTTTAAATGTTTTGAAGTTTGTTTTATTTTAAGAGTTGGTTTCTTTTTAATTATACCTTTATGGGAAATAAGTTTAGGACAGCTATTTTGCAATTTTTCTATTCGTGGGTTTTTTTTTGTATAAATTAAGTAGTACTCTTTCTATTTTATAAATTTCAAATTTGGTGAGAAAATGTACTTTGGGAAACACTATTTTAGAAATCGATATGAAGTGGCACGTAAGCAATTACGCATTATTGTTATTTGGTACTTTTGAAATGTTTTGGAAAATTTGCTTTAATATTTGAAATGGCATGTATGATTGTTACAAATATTTACAGATTTGTTTCAATTTATGTGAATGTTTCTTTGAGAAGATGAAAAGAAAAATGGGAAGCTTTTAAAAAAAGGGTTTAATATTTGTATTTACATTGAGTATTACTCTTTGTATTTTATAAATTTCAAATGGGGTAGAAAATATAGTTTCGAGAGCACTATTTTAAGGAGTTGAAATAAAGTTGGAAATAAGCAATTATGCATTATTGTTATTTTGTACTTTTGAAATGCTTTGAAAACTGTTAGTGAATATTTGGAATGGTAGTTATGATCGTTAGAAACATTTACAAATTTGTTTGAATTTTTTTAAAATTTGTTTGAATTTATGTGGTTGTTTATTTGGGAAGGTAAAAAAAATAAAAAAATGTGAAGTAAAAAAATAAAAAGAGGGCTCCCCCGCCACAGGCCGCAGCCCAGCGACGGCCCACGGCCCAGCCCAGCCCCGCCGCAACGTCACTGTGACGTCAGCGCGGGCGGAGCGCGGCCGCGGCGGCGCGGCGGTCGCCGCCGGCGAACCACGCCGTTCCGGAACGTGAGCGTGGCCGAGTTCGACGCGCGCGTGCGCGGCGTGCCCGAAGGTGGCGGCGCCGCCCCTTCTAGGTCGCCGGAGCGGCGCCGGCGGCGGTGAAACGCGGCAGAGGGCCGCGGTCGCGGCGGCGTCGATCCCGCGCGGTGACGGCCTCCCGGCGGCTGATCTCCGGCGAGGAGGCGGAGGCGGCGGCGGCGGAGCACGGCCTGTGCTCAGATGTGGGCGGCGAGGGGCGGAGCGGCGAGGGCAGGCGGCGGCGGCGACGGCGATGCCGGAGTCGCGGGAGAGGAAAAAAGGGAGAAGGGAGATTCTGCGGTTTTTTACAGAAAAGTCCTTGACGTTTTCCGAAATTGGAAACAGGTCCCTTACAGCGCTAAAAGTTGGACTGCGGGTTATTTTTTGGAAGATATGGGGTGTTTGTTGTAAAATTGTCACGGGCGAGCGATGCGTGCCGTTGGATCGGCGACGGACGGCCGGATAAGCGCCTGATACTATTCTTTTAACAGTGCTTACTGTGCTAAGCACAGTAGCGATGCGGTGGCTCGCTGTGAGGGCTCAATTTCCAGCAGCCTTAATATATAGTATCTTAAGCAATTACGCATTATTGTTATTTGGTACTTTTGAAATGTTTTGGAAAATTTGCTTTAATATTTGAAATGGCATGTATGATTGTTACAAATATTTACAGATTTGTTTCAATTTATGTGAATGTTTCTTTGAGAAGATGAAAAGAAAAATGGGAAGCTTTTAAAAAAAGGGTTTAATATTTGTATTTACATTGAGTATTACTCTTTGTATTTTATAAATTTCAAATGGGGTAGAAAATATAGTTTCGAGAGCACTATTTTAAAGAGTTGAAATAAAGTTGGAAATAAGCAATTATGCATTATTGTTATTTTGTACTTTTGAAATGCTTTGAAAACTGTTAGTGAATATTTGGAATGGTAGTTATGATCGTTAGAAACATTTACAAATTTGTTTGAATTTTTTTAAAATTTGTTTGAATTTATGTGGTTGTTTATTTGGGAAGGTAAAAAAAAATAAAAAAATGTGAAGTAAAAAAATAAAAAGAGGGCTCCCCCGCCACAGGCCGCAGCCCAGCGACGGCCCACGGCCCAGCCCAGCCCCGCCGCAACGTCACTGTGACGTCAGCGCGGGCGGAGCGCGGCCGCGGCGGCGCGGCGGTCGCCGCCGGCGAACCACGCCGTTCCGGAACGTGAGCGTGGCCGAGTTCGACGCGCGCGTGCGCGGCGTGCCCGAAGGTGGCGGCGCCGCCCCTTCTAGGTCGCCGGAGCGGCGCCGGCGGCGGTGAAACGCGGCAGAGGGCCGCGGTCGCGGCGGCGTCGATCCCCGCGCGGTGACGGCCTCCCGGCGGCTGATCTCCGGCGAGGAGGCGGAGGCGGCGGCGGCGGAGCACGGCCTGTGCTCAGATGTGGGCGGCGAGGGGCGGAGCGGCGAGGGCAGGCGGCGGCGGCGACGGCGATGCCGGAGTCGCGGGAGAGGAAAAAAGGGAGAAGGGAGATTCTGCGGTTTTTTACAGAAAAGTCCTTGACGTTTTCCGAAATTAGAAACAGGTCCCTTACAGCGCTAAAAGTTGGACTGCGGGTTATTTTTTGGAAGATATGGGGTGTTTGTTGTAAAATTGTCACGGGCGAGCGATGCGTGCCGTTGGATCGGCGACGGACGGCCGGATAAGCGCCTGATACTATTCTTTTAACAGTGCTTACTGTGCTAAGCACAGTAGCGATGCGGTGGCTCGCTGTGAGGGCTCAATTTCCAGCAGCCTTAATATATAGTATCTATTTCGTATTTCAAGGTAGAGGCAAAGTTCTTACGCCATTAGTTTTGTCATGATGGAAATCAAAAATGATCAATTGGTTATGTTTTAGTTTCTACTGTTTCTTCTTACCTGCTTTGCAGTTGACTTCCACATGATTTAGTTTTTTTTTCTCTGGTATTATTCATGTGTGTTGGGGAAACATGTTTAGATCTATTTATGGACATTCCGAATTCGAGATTAGATTGGAGGTAGTGTGGAATTATGTTATACAACAGATCTAAGGATATTACACTTGTTGGTTTATGTTTGTTGTATGAAAAAGCACAAAACCAGTTTACTGGTTCTGTAAGACAATATGTTATGTTCATTGTAATTACAGACAGTTTATTAGTTTGCATCCAATAGTATTTAAGTATGTCCTGTGCTATACGGATTCTTTTGTAACAATACAATAGACTCTGCTCTGCTTGATCCTTTGCATGTGGATAAATCACTGTAAAGTCAATCTGTTTGATCCTCTGAATGACAATGCTATTTATAGCTTGACATTAAGTATATCCTGATGTTATTAAAGAGTTTATGAATGCATAAGGTGATTATTCTGCTCTATTATTGCCAATATGCCTTCTAGTTTTAACTCACTTCCACTGCTGCACTTTGTTCAATTTTCATCAAAATCCTTATTCACCTACTTCCTTATTTTGCATTCCAGTCCTGCACTTTGTCGCTCTCATTGTTACCTTCTATTTTGTTTTACTTTTTTTTGAAAGTTTAGTTTGTTTTACTTAAACAAGCTAGAACAATTAACTTGTATTCCTGCAATTCATTGCATCTAGTATGTTTATGCTGCTTCTAATTTTCTTTTCCATTTCTGGTTGCAGAATGATATGGACTTTTCTCACCGGTCTGGTTCTAGGGGGACAAATACCAAATCTAGCACTGGCCATACTGCACAGAATTCATTTAATAAGTCCAAAGTAAATCAAACTCTGAGGAGGTCTACAAGTCAAAATGATTTCGTACATTTACGAGATAGTGGCTCAGTGAGTACCTCACATCTAGTCTTTTCTGTGCCCTTAGAAACTATTGATCACTGAAAAAGCCCTGCTATTTATAAGACGCGAAACATGGATAATCTATTGACGGTTAGCACCTCTGTTAAAAGTTGCAATGTAGTTGTTGCACAGCACAATTAATTTCTGTGCCAGCAATGAACACATAGTGTGTAATAGTTCTATTTGTGATATTGTCGCTTGGTCCATATTTTTTTTACACTGCCATCTGTTACAGGCTGAATGTATTTGTATTTTTATGTGGTTAAAGTTCAGCACTGAATATCTATGTGTTGATTTTCGCAGAGCCATTCTTCACTAACTGACGATGAATCTAGGGATGCTCACTCATTTCATAGCAGAACTCACAGTGGAGCGAGGACTGCTTATGCCCAGGAGAAGGTTGATTTCAAAACATTCTATCAAATTTCAACAATTAGATTTTGGAAGAGCTAACATTTTAGACAATTTCTTATGTTATTATTGGGGCAGCCAATTGAAGGCGATGATTCAAATGTGCTGTATGATGTGCTGCGTAAAGAAGTGAGGCAAGCTGTTGAAGAAATCAGAAATCAGCTTGAAAAGGTATATTTTGACATGTTAAGTTTTCTAGGAACCTTTAGCTATTTTTCTTGTGCTGCACTAGTTCTTTCAAGCTGCTTATTTTTATAAAGGTTTGATTGTTGCAACAGGATCAGTTCTAGGTCTAACAGTCGCCCCTCTCCATTTTTAACGAATGTTCAAATATGTCACATTAGTGCTACAGTGTTGCTTTACAATTACGCAGAATAGACCTTGATCCCCTAGTAACTTCTGTTTGGAGCATAGAGCTATAGGATGTTTTTGTTTCTGCTCTAGACTCTCAGAAAGAATTGACGTTGAATTCTTGTGTCTCTTGTCGTAGAGTATATCTCATGATGAACATTTAGTCTAATCTGTTGGTGTATTCTAGAGTTAGACTCTGAAAAGTTTAATTGTTGTTTTTTTAGTTTGTCATCACTCATCATGCCTTTTGTTTTGTCCACAATGAAAGCTCTTCTATTGCTCACCTGTTGTCTACAGTGATAATATTCAGTGTTAATCAGATATGCTAAATTATACGATTAGTAACTCTGATTATCCTTTCTTTGACCACCCATTGGTCAGGCTGTGAGCCTGTGACAAAATCTGAACATTTCCGCAGTGATGCTATTCATTGTTAATCATACATTCTAAATTTATACTCCCTCCGTTTCTAAATGTAAGATGTTTTAGCATTTTCCGGATTCACATGTATCTACATGTATCTAGGCATGTTTTAGTGTATTTGTTCACTCATTTTAGTCCGCATCTAGTCAACATGTGCAATAGTTAAAACATCTTATATTTTGAAATGGAGGGAGTACGTTTCAGTACTCTAATTCTCTTTTCTTTGACCGCACATTGTCCAGGCTGTGACAAAATCTGAACCTTTAGAAAAGGCAAGAAGTGATGATGTGCAACCAACCCAGGTTATTGGCGAGCTCCGTAGGAACTACACTAGCAAATTGGAAGAGGTACCATTTGATGGAATCCAGAACTTTTTCCTTTCTTGGTTGAGGCTTAATTCTTTAAATGTCTTGCAGTCAGAGAAGAGGAAGCAGGAATTACTAGCTCAATTGGCTGCAGAAGAACAACGTGGTCATGAACTCACAAAAATAGTTAAAGAATTGCTGCCTACTACTAAGAAGAATGTTAAACCGGAGAGGCAGCCACCACGTAGAAGAGTAAGCTTTCTTGGTCGTTGGTTCTATACTTCCTTCTGTTATCGGGAATGTACAATTCAAATTTTCGTGTATATTTTGTTTCAGAGGAGCAATGATAAAGCAAGGGTGTCGAAATGCCTCACTGAAGAGGCAGAGTTATACTTTGAAGATTTCCTGTCAAATGTTGAAGATACTGATTTTTCATCGTTTGATGGTGAAAGAAGTGACACAAGTTCATCTAGACGAGATGTGGTAATTCATGCTATGGTGGAAACTCATGTACTCCTTCCGAAAGTCGCACCACCTGTTGTCGCAGATGGTGTTGTCCTTCCCTGGTTACAATGGGAAACTAGCAACGATCTACATGCCTCCCCAAGCACAGTCAAGACACAGGTAATGATGGCCAGGACTATTTTTGTGTAAACATAGTGAATGAATCCACCGTGTTCTATGTTGCACCCCGTGTGTTCAACATGCATTTCACACAAGGGTGAATTAGCATGAAAATGGACAAGCTTCTGCTTATCTGTTGTGTATGCTATAGGATAGAATCTTGTTTCAAGTGCCTGATGGAGCAATACTTTCAGGACGCAAGCACTGCATGCAGCACCAGCAATCACAGCATGAGCAGACGTGGGAGCTGGAGCCCTGGAGACCATGGTAGCTCAGCTGGCTCCAAGGATGGACTACTTGCCAGGTTCGATGAGGCCGCGACTCGCCAAAGTAGCTACCCTGATAACAAGCGAAGCACGTCGTTCCATATGGATGACTATCTGCATCTGAGGAGGAGCGAGGATTTCCTCTTCGAGCGATTGAGGCAGAAGCAAAGAATAGACGATGGCGGCCTAACCGTATGCAGGAGATCTACAATAATGTAGAATAGGATTTCTTTGCTGGGTGCCGGCGGAACATATGTAGTGTGCACAATTGGTTAGTTTATTGGTTTATAAGTTAGGATAATAATTGTGTAGATTTAGGACCTGTTTGTCTGGGACCTAACTTTGCCATAGTGTGCCATAGTCTTTTTTTATTTGTGCCAAACTTGCCAGAGTTTCGGTTCACAATTTCTTAGCCACACTTTGGCTTGGTAAGAGAATGTTGCCACAGTTTTTTAGTGTATGTCACATGGGGCATAGTTGTGAAAGTTGCCTACGGTGTGCCAAACATTAGGTGACAATATGTGGCAAAGTGTTGGCTGGCGCTCAGTTCTTTGAGTCTACTATGCCTTAACCAAACTGGACGCCCGAAATCGTCGAAAAAATGAAGATTTTGGGACAGCGAAGGATGATGGTACATTTTCTAGCTACGGCAAAAAGAGGATTGAGGTAACATAATAAGTTTACCATAATATAATGTAACCTAATTGAAAAATGATTCAACAAACTAATACATTAGCTCTTATAACATTTCTTGTAAACATCTAAAAAAAAATCTTGTAAAGATAGTAACATCGAATAATATCATATGTATGATACTACTCCCTCCATTCCTTAAAGTAAAACGTATATTTTTAGTGAAAACTCATATATTTAGTCAAGAGTCAACATAGTGTAATTTTGACCAAGTTAATTGATAAAAATATGAATATTTCGAATACCAAATCAGTATCAATAGACTCACCATAGAATATTTTTCTATATTCATATTTTGATCTATAAGATTGGTCAAAGTTAGACTATGTTGACTTTTGACTAAAAATACACGCCTTATTTAAGGAACAGAGATAACTATGAACTGAGTAGCGTAATTCGTGATGTCCCTTCGATTCCTCGGATCAGATGTCTAAAACCAAAACTTGGTGGACACGCATGTTATTTTTCTTGGAGACGGCATGGTGGGCGACTGATGATGTTATTCCTTGGCCCGAATCGGCCGCTCAGTTATTCTGTAGTGGTTTTAGGGCACCCAAAAAAAATCTGCTGTTTCAGATGCCCTATATTAGGGCATGGCAAAAAGGCTGCCGTAGCGGATGCCCTAAAATAGGGCACAAGCCGGCGACCGAAACACATATATTTTGACAACATAGTGCATACAAATCAAAATAAAACATTGAAAAATTGTCCACACACATGAGAAGCAATATACTTCCTCCGTTCCTGAATGTAGGGTGTATAGTTTTCTGCACGAATATTAAGACACGGGTATTTGCATATAGTGGACTCATTTTTTCTCTGGAAAAAATCGCGAGAGATGAGTTCTTAATATTCACAAAATGAATACAATCCGTTAAATCCCTCTTTTGAGACCAGGTCTCATTTTTTGATGGGTCAAATTGTCCATAAATAGCAAATACACCTTATATTATGGATTTTTCTTCAAAAAACTATACACCTTACATCAAGGAACGGAGGGAGTATCAAATAGTAGTTCAAATCGTCATACAAAATAGTACTTCAAATTCATGCATAGTTCAACTCAAACACAAACAAAAGTAGAGTTCATACTGCATACAACCATAGCGAAATGCATAGTAAAATCAAACTTGAGTGTCGCTGACAGCATCACTTGTATCCACTTCCAATTTTCTTGCTCTTCGCTCACAACATTGACGGTGGCCGTCTCGCTCACAACATTTACGTTGCCGCCACCCGTGCCTTCTCCAACGCCACTTGCAATGCTGGTTCCCACAGAGTTCATGTAGCCTCCCATACTGGGCATGGCGCCCATGCCACCTCCAACGCCGGCCATGTCTCCCATCGCACCTCCCATGTCGGCCATGCCTCCCATGTAGCCTTTAATCCTGGCCATGCCACCACCCATTGCATTCATGTAGCCGGTCATGCCACCAACAATGGCACTCATGTATGAACTCATGCTGGCTCCCATGTAGGCCCCCACGCTCATAGACTTTTTTCATCAACATTTGATTGCGATAAAGCTCAACATAAGCCTTTTGCTTGGCATCCATGCCACTTGTGTCCATGAATATCAACTTTTGCTCCATCTCCAATGCTTTTGCACTCTCTTCCATAGCCACCTTCCTCTCTTCAACCTCGGCCTTCTCCTCCTCGGGAGCCGCCCTCCTCTCGTCGGCAACCACCCTCCTCTCCTCGGCCAACCTTATATCTTCCATTTCTTTGAGCTTCATGATCTTTCTTTCTTTGATCATCTCCTTTCTCACGGTTATGATGGCTGATACGTCTCAAACGTATCTATAATTTTTGATTATTCCATGCTTATTTTATATCAATGCTACATGTTTTTATTATAGTTTATATCATTTTGGTGCTAGAACTAACCTATTAACAAGATGCCCAGTGTCAATTCCTGTTTTCTGCTGTCTTTTTGTTTCAGAAAATTTGTTAAGGAAATATTCTCCAAAAGACTTGAAAATTTACGAGGATTATTTTTATCAAGAAAAGAAAACAGAGTCCAAAAATCAGCCACAGTGGCGCCACCAGGGGTGGAGGCGACCCCTGGGCGCGACCTATGGTGAGGTTGCACCCACAGGCCTCCTGGACCCCCTGGTGGTCCTCTAGCGTCGCCTCTTCGTCTATAAATTGCCTTCATCCCCAAAACTCTAAAACACCCGAGAAATTCCAGCTCAACTCGAAACCCTATTCGGGAGGGCTCTGAAGCTCTTCGTGTCACTCTGCCGGAGGGGGAGATCATCACTGGAGGGCTCTACACCGCCATGCCTGTCTCCGGAGTGATGCGTGAGTAGTTCATCTTTGGACTACGGGTACATACCAGTAGCTAGATGGTTGTCTCTTCTCATTGTGCTACCATGTTTAAATCTTGTGAGCTGCCTAACATTATCAAGATCACTATTTTGTAATGCTACATGTTATGTTTGCTGGGATCCGATGAATTGTGAAATTATGATCAAGTTTGTTCATATATTTATATCTATGTTTTATTTAAGATCTTACATGCTCTCCGATCCATGTGGTTACTTTGGTCAAGTAGTTACTTGTATCTCCAAGAGAGGGTATTTATGCTAGATAGTAGGTTCATGCCTCCTATGAGTCTGGGGTCGAGATGACACAAACGACTAAGACCGAGGAGGTGTTGTTGCTACTAGGGGTAAAATAGCGGTGTTTATGTCCATATGATTATAACCATTTCTTACATTATGCACTTTGCTTACTGCAATAATCTGTTGCTTGCAACTTAATACTTTCGGGTGACATGCTGGATAGCGATCCCGGGGTGGATTATTAGTCATAGATGCAGCTGGATGGCGATCTATGTATTTTGTTGTAATTCCCAATTAAATACTACAGTGAACTATATCTTGTCATAATAGCATTGTCATGTCCTCACAATTTGTCAATTTCCTAGCTGTAATTTGTTTATCCAGCATTTTTACTATTTTATGGATAGACAGCACTAGTGAAACTATGGCCCCCGGTCCATTCTTTTACACTGTTTACACCACCGTTTCCATTTCTTTCAATCATCACTTGCTTGATGTTCCTTTTTAGTTTTATAATTGTTTTCCACACCATATGTTTAATCTTTTTGATTTCGGCAAGCCAGAAAGATTGACAACCTTCCTGTTTCGTTGGGGCAAAGTAGTTTGTTTGTGTTGTGTACAGTCCAAGTTAGCACATGAGCACTTTCTGGCGCAGTCTCTCAAGTCCTACTGGTTTGATAAACCTTGGTTTCATAAGTTCAATCCATAAACACGTGTAATCCCATCTCCAACTGAGACCACTCGACCGATCTCATCCACTTGAAAATTCATGTAAAAGTTGGTTCGATAAACCTTGGTTTCATAACTGAGGGAAACTTGCTACTACACTGCTTCACACCTTCCTCGTGGGGTTCCCAACGGGTGTGATCCACATCATCAATGGCATCCAATGATTCTTTGATGTCATCAGCTCCACTCTTCTTCCCCTTCTCTTTCTCCTTCGCTTGTTTTCTTCCATTTGGCCTCTTGGTATTAGCCACTGAGTTGGTTGGAGTTGGGCTTCTCTTTCCATCCTCATTTGATGCTTCATCATCATCACCGACAACCAATTTAGCTTTCCCAACCGAGCTCTTTGGATTTTTTGTCAGAATCCTAAGGATATCACCGTTCTTCCATTTCTCATATTTTCAAGATCGGCCCAACAATGATGTAGGGTGAATGCTTTGCCCGGCTTCTTTTCCTTCTTGGTCTTCCCTCTGTACAAATTTTGAGCAATGGAATTTTACAATGCAAAATATGAAAACAAGTTAGCCAACACACATATGTAGGATTTGATGCAATTATCGACAACTAGGAGGAGAGCTTCACCTTGTCATTGGCATCCATACCACTTGGGTTCAACGGAGCAACATGTACCAAACACGCCGACCACTTTTGACAATCCGTCGATATCGGGGACCATCGGTGGCGAAGGGATACGGCCGTTTGGTTGTTGCCACTCCTTTTGCGTGCATCGAAGAACTCCTTCATACGATCCCAATAGGTGTTCATGTGTTGCTCGGTTCCAACCATTGCATCAAGTCCAATTTTCTTCCAAGCAAGACATAGCAATTTATCTTCGGCGTTAGTGTAGTTCCCTGCTCTTCCCCTCGGAGTTACTTCCAAGAAAGCCTCTTCTTCGGCATCAAGATCATGCTCCTCTTCAACACTTGGTGTATCATATTCTTGAGAGGGAAACAAAAAATCTTGAGATGATACGTTCACACGCAAGAAAGTGTCATCGGCCACACTACATACATCAAAATATGCACCATTTCATCACAACATTCAAATTGCAAACTATTTCATCACAACATTCAAATTGCAAACCATTTCATCACAAAAAATATTATACCTTGGAGTCATTTCATTGAACATGTTGGGCACGGTGGCGGTTGTAGCCATCGGTGACTACGGCTCCACCTCAATGGACGGTCGTGACGGCTGCGGGATGGATGGAGGGGGTGCCAAAACCACAGGAGCACCCCCATCAGCGCCCCCTCCACCACACCCTTCTTCTTCCTCCCTTTCGAGCCGCCGGTAGCCGGCAGCGCGCACCCTCTTGGCTCTGGCCTCGACTCTTGGCCGTGGCTTTGCAGCCCCGACGGTAGGAGCTTGGGCCTACGCCACATCTCCTACTATGGCGGGACGAGGTGGCGCAAAGACTTGCCGGCGGGTGTGGCCGCAAACGGAGGTGGGGCAAACCCTAGGTGGGGGCATGGCAGTGACGGTGACGGAGGAGGCGGAGGGCGCAGACGGAGCGGCGGTGAACGCGCCGGGGTCGGAGACGACGTCTTCCATTGCGATTCGGCGGTCGGCGGCGATGGGAAGGGGAGGGGAGGCGACGGGGCGGGAGCAAAATGAACCTTTCGCGCGGCAGTTGGGCTTCGCGCGCTGCCCAAAGCGTTTTTGGGCACGGGGTGTTGGTGCCCCAAATATACATCACCAACCCCAGATTTTTTGGGCTGCCCAATTTTTTTATGGGCACATGATAGGATAGACCATCTGCGGAGCAGTGTTTTTTTTCCCAGATACCTAAAAAAGATTTGTTTGCATCACTCTTTTTTTTGGGCATATGTTGGAGATGGTCTAATGCATCATGCTCTGTTAGCATGACTCCGTGGTCCAGAGCGTCATGATCACGACTCCTTATGAAAAGCCATGCTATTTAGCATGACTCTTTTGGACAGGAAGTCGTGCTACTGAGCATGACTCAAAAGGATTAATTTTAAAATTATCTTGGAGATAAAGCTTATTTAAGCTGATTTTTTCTGAAAATATAATCTTTACCAAAATGCCCCAAACCCCAGAACCTTCGATTCCTTCCTTTCTGTCCGAGCCGTCACCAGCCCATATCGGCCCACCCCACCCAACCTCTTCTTCCACCTCGTTTCTATCGTCGTCTCTCGTTATATCTCTCACCAGCCTTCCGCCGCTCATCTCTCTCTCGCCGCCGCCTACCTTGTGAATCTCGAACGCCTTCGCGCCGCGGGCCCGCCCGAGCTCGAACGCCTTCGCGCCGCCGGGAAAGGATCCGCTGCACGTCCGCCCTGCAGCACGACTTCCTCGCTCGGTCTGTTAGGGTTCGGTTCCTGTTCTCCCTATCACAATTTCGCTTGCTATTTTCTGAATCCGTAATGCAAGAAACCCGTACAAACCGGATTAACGCAATGCCCACCCGCAGCAGTCAAGTTGTTCCTGTTTCGGCGGCGGAGGAGGAGATGGCGGCGAACCTCGAGGACGTCCCGTCGGTGGAGCTCATGACCGAGCTGCTCCGCCGCTACAAGTGCAGCTCCAAGCCCGACAAACGCATCATCCTCGTCGGTAAAGCCCAGTCTCTCTTCCTACCCACTTCTCCTTTAATTTTGCTTCTATTTGCAAGGCCCCCTCTGCAATCGAGGGGAATTTTTTTTTGCTCACCATATAGGGGAAATTGAAATTCTCAAGGATAGAAATAGTTATAGTATTATTCACGTGAAGATTGGTTCTAACTTCTTTCCACACTAACAGTTAAGGGATCATTAAAATTTAAGGGGTACCAAATATGAAGAATTCTCTATTTTTTTTATTTTTTTATGGTTTCACCTAATTAGTGTCTAAAGGGCATTTTGGTTGTCCTGTTGATTGGAAGATGTGTAGAATTTATCGTCCTTGGAAGTTTCTCGAGGATGATACAAATAGAAAGGAGGGGTGCATAGTTATTTTGGTACCATGTGTAACCCTTTTGTGATTCGTGAGAGGAAAAAGGTGCAAATTGTGAGTATAAGTAAGATAAAGATTCAGAACATGTAACTTGGGGATAAAGATATGTATATTCCTTCCTTTATTTTTGTTTACCTTTCGCCGGATCCAATGTGTCTTTATCATTGTTCTTTGAGTGTTACCGAAGACAAATTATTTGTTATGTTTAGTTCTGTCGCTAGCAATGTGCTAATCTTTCATCTGTGGTACAGAATGGAACCTCTAGCTTTTGAGAAAATGATTTGTGAATTGTTGTCCTTGTGTCTTTTACTATGTCCATCAGAGCTGACTATCTGATTCACAACTGCATTTACATCATAATTATTGTTTGTAATAAAAATGTTAAAATTACGACAACAAAGATGAGTAAATCAAATGCAGTCAATATCTGCTCCTACATATCAAGCTTTCTTGTAAGGCCTTCTTCCATTTATGCAACACCTTGTGTAGGAATTTTGACCTTTATCGCTAGTATGCATTATTTTACTAGTAGCTCGGCTGAAGGAATAGAGCATATAGCAGTATGATTGTGTACGGAGAGGTGATGTGGTGCTACACTTGCATTGCGTTTGCAGATGCGAAAGAAGACATGCACAATACTACAGTATTATAGACATTTAATCATCTGTTACATCTTGAATACCTGAAAACATAGTGCTACTGCTTATACTCTAAATTGCTCTATGCTCGGGCATTATGACATATGTGACATGTTTTATGAATCCTGTAGGTCCACCTGGCTCTGGGAAGGGAACACAGTCGCCCCTTATTAAGGACGAATACTGCTTGTGCCATTTAGCCACTGGTGATATGCTGAGGGCTGCTGTCGCTGCTAAGACTCCTCTGGGGATCAAGGCTAAAGAAGCCATGGACAAGGTAGGGTTTTAAGAAGCAAAGTAGCAATTAAAAACTACCAGAAACCTTGTTTGTTGATTCATTTGTTTCTTGAATTTTTATAGGGAGAGCTTGTTTCGGATGACTTGGTTGTTGGGATTATTGATGAAGCCATGAAGAAACCTTCATGCCAGAAAGGTTTTATCCTTGATGGCTTCCCTAGGACTGTTGTTCAAGCACAAAAGGTCAGGTCCTAGATCAACATACCATGAAAGGCCTTCTTTCTATCATAAGGACTGTATATTGATTGATAATAGTAGTTGTATCTTTGGAGTTTTTGTTTTGTTTTGTTTTCTAATGGTTTGTTTTAACAATGGCTGCAGCTCGATGACATGCTGGCAAAGCAAGGTGCTAAGGTTGACAAGGTTCTGAACTTTGCGATCGATGATGCAATATTGGAAGAGCGAATTACTGGCCGTTGGATACACCCATCAAGTGGTAGATCTTACCATACAAAATTTGCTCCTCCTAAGACACCTGGAGTTGATGATGTAAGTCAAATTCAGAATATTGGGCCATGCCTCTTGCCTGTATATGTCATATCTGAATGATTTTTATATATCATTATTTTTTTAGGTTAATTTTATATATCATTATCGTTGCTCCAACCAGTTTAAGTTTTGAGCAGTTTTCTTCTCTTGTGTGCCACTCTCAGTTTGCTTCTCAGTTAGCTATGCTAAGCTGGTATGACGTACATATTAAACTTTGGGCAAAGAATTATGTTGTGGGCGATGAGTTCTCTAGTTTGCTTGATAAACTCTAGGTTTCAATCCTGGTTGGCTTCTGCTTGTAGGTGCAACTAATTATGTATTGACTGCTGGGGTGATGTTATGGTTTGTTTAAATAGTTGAATTTGCCCTTAGTGTTCTTTCTTTATGGGTGTCTTGTACAACAACATATATTCCCTCCTTCAATGACAGTATGCTCTTCACAAATTACCAGAAATAAATATATTAGACATGTTTTTGCAGTAAATAGAGAATATACATTATGGCTGGTACATGTTATTTGGTTACGTTCAAGGAATGTCCTACTGTTTTGTGCAAGAGTTTATTTTTCATCTTGAAAGTATGTGTGCATACTTGGTTTCAGTATCCCTTTGGTACTATTTATTTTTCCTCAACTGGCATTTTGCTACAAACCAATGACCTCTGATTCTTCTTTTTTACCAAGGTTACCGGAGAGCCCTTAATTCAAAGGAAAGATGACACAGCCGCGGTCTTGAAGTCAAGGCTTGAAGCTTTCCATATACAAACTGAACCTGTATGTTTTCTCAATCAACTACGTACTCTTCAGATGAAATTATTCTTCTGTTACGGTCCATTTCTTCTGTTGCATACTTGCACGAGTGTCTTTACTATTAAACTGTTGTTTTACTGTCTTGTTGAAATTTGCATCTCTAGAATAATTACCTTATACCCATTTGTATCTCTATAAGGTCAACTATGTCATGGACAAGATCCTACTTTCTAGTATACTGTTGCATGAGGCATTCTCTGAGGATTTAATGGAACCTGACATTTATTGTGTGCTTTCTCTTCTGTTCTTCCATTAACATAGCTTTTGTTGACTGGTGTCTTCTGATGGTACCGAGTATCTGATTATGAAAAGACTGTTTATTATCTTGAATCAAGCAACGCAGTTTGTTGTTCAGTCAACGTTTGAATCTGAAAAATGTCTGCTTCTCTCAGGTGATTGACTACTACTCCAAGAACGGCCTAGTGGTAAATCTCCATGCGGAGAAACCACCAAAGGAGGTGACTACTGAGGTGCAGAAAGCCCTTTCATGAAGCGCATGTTTTCACATTGAAAATGACATGTACCAAAACTCTTCTCTGGGATCCGTAGAAGTAATAAACTGACGACGGCATCTTAGGGTTCTCCTTTTTGCCATCTGCCATGTGCACGAGTGCACCATTTTGTTGCAGATTTTTAATGCTCGGAGTTTGTCTGGATAATTTAGCGGTACAGAGATAATTACAGCATCTCATCCTTGGCAAAATTTTCCTTGCCGTGTGGTTCTTCTTGTGATTGTGCCTTTGTTTTCATCAGTTGCTGTGAGTTACCAGCAATGCCCATCATGTTAGATGCTATATTTTGGTTTAAGACAGGGGCCATCCAAGCTAAGCATTTGAGACGAAATGACCATGCAAGGGCATCTCTAGCCGATACCCTATAATTTAGAGGAGCAAATGGTGGAGTAAACTCCTCAAACGATGATTAGACCTAACTGATCACTCAAATTTATCTTCTCAAACAACACATGGAAGTCTCTCCACAACTTAGAAAAGATGGGTGGCAAGAGTCGAGGCGACCGGGTGATGTGATGGCGTGGATGCCACTTTGAAGGCGATGAACTACGGTGACCTCTTGCCGGAGTCCGGAGATGAACACAATTGGCACAAGGACGGGAGGAAGGAGATGAACACAGTGAGGCTGCCAGCGAGAAGGCAAGGGGCGTCGGACGATCCGGGGGTTTCATTTTCCCGGTGAGTAGGACGGCCGGCGGCGTGGTTTCTAGCAGTGGCGGACGAAAGATTTTTTTAGGAAGGACTGTCGCGGATGAGTATAAATAGGAGAGTTAAGAGGCTTGGAGAAAAATAGAGTAGTAAAATTTTCCTCCGAGGGATCGGTTAGGTGCGGTTTAGAGGAGTAAAACGATTTTTTACTCCTCTAACCGATTTGAGGGCTCGGCTAGAGATGCCCTGTATATGTTACCATGTTATGGGTAAATGGTATGTACGACTGAGTAACCGAGTGATGTAGACCATTTGTTGCTCATGCCAATGGATCAAAGTGTATAATTTCCGAGCATCCTATGTGTCACCCTGCACGTGGTTCTTCCTCTTGTCTTCGCAGCAGGCAGACATGCAGGCAACAAGTGCTACAATGGGGTCAAAGACGATAAAAGTGACACAGTGACGAAACTAAAGCACAAAATGAACCTATTTCGAAAATAATTTTGAATCTAGCCTTTTTCAGTAGCGCCTTTTGGCGAACGCTCTCAGGTGGTAGCGCCCTGAACTGGGGCGCTATGCCCCTGCCAACGTGGCAACGTCGGGCCCACTAAAAAGAATTTTTGGAGAGCAGGTAAACCTAATCAAATAGGGTAGCACCCTGGGCTGCGGCACTATGCTCTTGAAGGTAGCGCTCTTGTCCGGGGCGCTATGCACTAAAATATAGAATTTCAAACCCTGTAACTTTTGATTTACAAATGCAAATGACATGATTCTTTTTCCTATGGCATATCTCACGATGGTTAGACAAGTAGATAATATTTCGTGAATTATTTATTTATGTTGATTTATTTTTGAATGTTTAGATGATTTCGGAAACATGGTTGTGAACGAAGATTTTTCCAAAATCTAGAACAAGAATAGTACCTTGAAGAGCCAAACAAGCACCGACTTTAACCATGCTTCACCCATATTTCCAAATATGATTTTTTACAAGCAATTTACAAGTTGTGTGTTACTTTTTTAAAATTAATGTGATGCTCACACACGAAATAGGCTTGCGCCCCGCTATATTAATATAGCAACCACCCGATACACCTGTGATATCACTGCTGGGGCAAAACAGCACAGAGTATGCCCAAAAGAAAAAAAAAGGAAAAAAAGAGAAAGCAAAATCGACACTGGCGGATCGATGAAAACGGAGATGACTCTCAACCGTTGCGCCCTCCGAAGAATTTCCACCACGCTCCTAGCGCTCCGAAACGCCGCGAACCAAGCAACACCTCCAAGAAGGGAGTGACGCCGACGACACTGCTGCCCGGACCGTTCCATGGGTTACCCCGGTACAAATCCTAGGGTTTCCCCCGGTCCGCAATGGGGGGTGGGGAAGAGGTACACCCGACGCCCTTCATGAAGGAAGGCGACACCCGCAGGCGTCACCGCGTCGGTGCCGAGACGACAAGGATTTCTCCCGACCTCCAAAAAACCACACCCCGTGCATTTCGGGACGCTCCACCAAACTTGACACCCACCAGCGCACGCCACGACGGTCTTGCAATCATCACCGCAGTCTCACCGTGGCCCACGTTGCGCGGCCGATAAAACTGAGAAGCAAAAACGTCGGCGAGGGTCAACGGTATAGCGGCACACAGGCGGGAACTACCTCCACCGCCGAGAGGCGGTAGCCGACCGGATACAGCAGCAGGACAAACCAGGCCCTCACTGGCCCGGCCGAGCCCAAGTGGGCCCGTGAAGTCCCGCCGCCGCACTGCAGCAGGAGCACCACCGACGACGCCAACCGAAGCTCCTGTCTTTGCTCGTCGTTCCACCGGAGGAGAAGCCACCACGCCTGCCGCGGCCCGCCCAGGCCCAGATGGGCCCCAAATGGCCTAGATCTGGGGCAGCAAGGCGTCGCCGGCCGCGAGCAGGCTACCGCTCCTCCCAGCGGCCAACGGCCGCGCCGCCGCTGCGCACGCCAACCGGACGCGGGACTTCACTCCGCCGAGTCAGGCCGACGCCATCCAAGAAGCACCGCCGCCGTCGGGAGGTCCCGCACCCCCTTCGAGCACACGGGGAGAAGCCGTCCCGCCGCCGCCAGCCCCGCGCAGGAGAAGCCCGGCGGTCAACGCCGGCGGCGGCAGGGGAAGAGGGAGGGGGAGGGGGCCGGAGGGAGAGAGGTGGCAGGAGCTCGCCCGTCGCCCGTGGGAGGGCGAGCGAGCGAGCGGTTGTTTTTTTTCACCAAGTTGCGTCTCACCAGCTTTTGATTATGGTTCTAATTAATGTGATGCTTAGCATTGATCAAGCAAATTTGCTATTTCCCCGGAACTGACTTGAAGATTTCCACTCCGTTTACTATTTTCCCCGGAACTGGCTTAAAAATCTCGTACCTTTTCCAGCCCTATCAGTACACGTGCACGTTCTTTAAAATCAACGAGTAGTGGTTTCAACTTTCAACACTCGTTCAAACATACAGTACATTCAGTCGTACGTGCGTTGCCTTAAGAAAACATAAAATCATTGGGTGCGGTACGTGTATATCTTTCATCTGCATCAGTACTACTGTCAAATTAAGTATCCTTAAAAAACCTTGAAAAAAGTACTGTGAAATTAACATGAGCCAGATCGAGCAACAGCACAAGGCAAGCAAGTTAAACGGCCGACAGGGGACGAGCACGGCGTCGATCTTCTTTGTAGTCCTAGCCGACCGATGACGCTAATTCCGGCGGCCGTCCTCCCTTGACGCCCCCGACGAGGCCCAGTTGTAGTAGAGGCCGACGCTCCTGCCGTTCGCCTCCTGGAGCGGCCGTGCGTTCCTCCTCGCATGCTGCATATGCACCCACACCATTAGTTAGTTAATCCTGTGTGGATGTAAGGGAGAAAGATGACTGCAAGTGTATATATATGGCTTGCATGCTCTCACGTACGTCGTGGACGGCTTCCCTGAGCAGTTCCACCTGGTGCCGCGCGACGCGGCGCCGCACCCTGGTGGCGACCGCCCAGACGATGCCCTCGGTGCACGGCGGCGTGGTGAAGGAGCCGGTGTAGCGGTAGAACTCGTCGCTGCCTCGCACGGGCCTCCTCGGGTCCACGTCGTAGTCGATCCACTCCTCGTGCCCCTTCTTCCTGTCCGCGATCCTCTCCAAGTACGGCTCCAGCATGCGCAGGGTCTCGTCGCGGTGGTCGCCGATGTCGAAGAGCTGCGCGACGACGGCGTACTTGCCGCCCGTCCGGTTGTCGTTCTGGTGGAGCATGTGGAGCTCCAGGTCGTGGCGGCGGCCGTGGAGGGCGTGCTAGCTGGGGGAGTGCCAGTGCATCTGCCGGAGCTTGTAGGTGACGCCGTCCAGCAGCAGGGACCCCGCGTTGGCCTCGAACCGCACCATGATGTCGTGCCCGCGGTTCACCAGGGTCGCCGGCGACGGGCGGTAGGACCGGGTCAGGCGGCCCGTGCGGTGGCCCGTGATCCGGCCGGTGTCGGTGCCGGGGACGCTGATGGGGGACTGCAGCCGGCCCCAGTAGCAGGTCGCCCAGTCCGACCGGAGCATGCCCCACCGGTCCGGCCCGGTGTCCGCGCCGCTCCGGTACGTGAACTCCGCCTCGTCATCTGCTCCATCGATCGAGTTTGCAATTGCATGCATGTACCAAACGAACTGATCAGCAGTTCAGCACCAACACATGTACTCAAGAAATATACGACGTACGTAACGCGCCTACCAGTTTCTTGCGCCAGTACATGGCGGAAGGCGCAGAGAGGAAAAAGCAGGAAGAGGATGAAGACGGCGCCGTGGGCGGCGGCCACGCATGGCCGCCGCCCTGTCGCTGCCCCAGGCCATGTTAAGCTCTCAGCTGTGTTGTTTGGGTTCGCCAGCAGCAGGAGCAATGGTCGATGTGAAGGGTGAACAAGCTGGGAACAAGCAGGAGCTATCGTTACTTCAGTCGTTATTAGTGGGGTTAATTACTTGTCATTGTCACGCCTGACGCCACCCGCCTGTGCATATGCGGCGACGGAGTATAGTACACGGCTCACACCAAGCTTTGCATGCGGCGAACGTGAAGCGTGCATGCACGCTCTAGACAAGAAAGAAAGAAAACCCCGTTTTATCAGATTCCCGGTCATTACAGTACTATTTCAAGGTTCTTACACATGCAGGATTCAGTCCGTGTTTCGATAGCATTCTAGCTTTTTGGTAATTCCAAATCGACCGAGATTTCCTTATTTGGTGTGGAATTGAAGAATGAAAATCAAATTCTAGAGGACATTGTGTTTGTCTGCCACTTGAGGAAACTGAAAAATCCACTACCGGGTTCATGTGCAATGCCGAGAGCCCGAGGCACTCGGCGAAAGAACAAAAACAATCGACATATAGCATTTGACACAAATTCGTCGACAAAAACCTGTTTGCCGAGTGTCCGACACCACTAGTGGAAACAGGGCCACTGGTCCCGGGTCGTAAGGGCCTCTAGTACCGGGTGTCCACCCGGACTAGCAAGGCGACACTAGAGGCCCCCCCTCTAGTACCGGGTCCGTTACGACCCGGAACAACAGGCTCCCACGTGGCCGCCGAGGCGCGGGCGTGGTGGAGGACCTCTAGTCCCGATTGGTCATACGACCCGGGACCAAGGACCTCACACGTGGCAGCCTGTAATTTTTTGTTTTTCCTCCCAATTTAATATTGAAATGGTGCAAAAAAATATGCGTTTAATTAATTAAAAACAGAAACTACATATAACATATCAAAATGTTCATAAATAAAAATATGTTCACGTCTATCCGGTTACATGGAGGTGCTCATAACCGGGACTAGAGCCCGTCTATTCGATTACACGTGTGTGGAGATCATAACCGGGACTAGAGCCCGTCTATTCGGTTACACGGGAGATCATAACCGGGACTTCACCGCTATTCTCCATTGTATTTTCCTTTTGTAGGTATGACTTCGCTGAGCAGAAACCCCGCAAGTTCCTCTGCTAGTGCTTGAAAGCGCTTCTTTAGTGGCATACTCTCGCGCAATGGCTCTGCCTATAAAAGAAGGAGATCAATACGAATATTAATCATGACTATCAAAAATTATGAATGACACTGGAGATCAATTGATGAATATGATTGTTCACGTACGTCTAAAAATTTCTTTGGGTCCCGCTCAGTGACCGAACGACGAATCCACTCGCAAACGAAATATCCACAGAAATTGGTCCCCTGTGGTTGCCTCTCGATCCACTTTACGAGAATAGAATTCAATCAAATCATAGTCAACATATAGTGGTATTGAAAAAATAAATAAAGAGATGCGCGAACCTAGCTAGACCGTACTACCTACCTGTGGGTGAACAAAAGTCAGCTGTTCTTCAAATGAACCTGAACCCTTTGTCCTCGCTTTGAATTGTTTCCAAACCCTGCCGGCAAAAAAAAGAATAAATGAGTTATTAGTTGCTTGATATCTCTGAAATCAATAAGAGAGACTGATATAGTGCGATAATGTTTGAAATTACCTTTGGAGCGTATCTAGAATGCTTTGGTACCTCTCCTCAGGCCAGTCCAATGAGTCGTAGACTTGAACTCTTGATCTATCAACTTCAATGACTAGCAGAATGTAATGATCGCTGCGCATGATTATATACACGTCAGTAACTCATCAGTTACACTTAATTTGTACAAGCGAGTAACACTCTCTTACCTGAAGAAGTAAGGAAACATTATCTCCGTGTTGAAATGTTGCTTCATTAGGGCATTTAGCAAGTTCTTCTCCGTGTCCTTCACGTGGTTTTTTAGTGTCCTTGCATTAACTCGTACTGGGTTAACGAACCCAAAGCCATAGATGCCCTTTCTACCACATTCATCACTCTTCATTCTGCATAATACCGTAGTGAGCATAATTAGCGATGGCAATGAACGAGCTGAGAGCTAAAGACTTTATCTTTTTTGGAAATAAATGAATTGAATCACTTACAGACAGTAGGCACCGACGAGAGCCAAGTCGAGGGAGTCAAGGTTGTATAAGTACCAGAGTTCTTCGAGCTGAATTGTGAACATGTCTTCACCCGCGAAATGATTTTTTGTAACTTTCACACAGATCAAAAAGTCATCAAATTCCTTTGTGGTTTTCATGTACCAACTATGGAGTTGTCGCATACATGTCGGTAGACACTTTATCTGATCACCTCGCAGCAGGGACCTCCCCCATTTCCATTTCCATGAATCATCTACATCAGACGGAAAGAGATTTTCGTTGTCCAGTTGAGCAAGAGTAATACCAGCATCTGCAGCAAAGTCCTTCTTCAAGGATAAAGTAGGAATTAGGTCCGTCACGGAGCCATGACCACTGGGTATAACTACGAGCGGGGCTATCGACTGGTTTGCCTGTTGTCCGAGCTGGGCAACGTCTCTTTTCCCTCTGGCACTACTACTTCTCGTCTTGGGAGAGCTACTACTTTTACTCAGAGCTCGTAAATAGTTATCTGGCTTATTTTTCTCATATTGCGATGGTTCCGTGATGAATCCAATAGCCCACTTGTTTTCCTTTGCAGTAAATGTTTGCTTTTCCTCGGGCTTTTTCCGTGCAAGCTGTCTTTTTGTGTCTGCATCCACCCACGCATCCAATTGCTCTTTAGTCATGTCGCAAGCTCTGAGGTCGTCAAGGCTTTTGGGTACTTTTGGGAGGGGCGAACGTCGGGGGTCTCGCCCGAATCCCATGGACGACGAAGTGGCGCCCTTCCTATGTCGGGGCTCAGGAGTCGGCTCATGCGGCGGCGGAGTCGGCTCATGCGGCGGTGGAGTCGGCTCATGCAGCGGCGGAGTGGGCTGACGCAGCGGTGGAGTCGGTCACGCGGCGGTGGAGTCGGCGCACGCGGCGGCGGAGACGACTGATGCGGAGGCGACTGATGGTTGTCGTCCCCTTCATCGTCATCAGGTGGTGAATCGTGAATTGGCGGAGACGATGGTGGCCTTGGCGCCCAGCCTTCAAACTTGATGTATTTCTTCCGCCATAGAATTAGACCACCCACGACGTCCCCTAGCACCGACTCATCATCAGCTCTTGGGAACTCAAGGTTCAGTGATTCATATCCTTGTACAACTTGATCCACGCCGACACGAGCATATCCATCTGGAATGGCATTGCCAAGCCACGATGCTGTAGAGTCAATGGAGAATGCATAGCCGTCCGCCACCTTCGTGGATAAGTTAAATACTGGGACATGCAGCTCACAAGTTGTTTTCTCCGTGATATAATCCACGGGGTAACTTGTCTCATCATCACCGACCATAACCGAGGAAGCCACGCTGCTTCTGCGATGCGATGCCGCTTGACTCGCTGAAGAGTTGGCGCCCCTTGCTCGCGCATTTGATCTATTTGCTTCTGCTGCTCCTTATAGAGAGCAACCATCTGGTCATGATTTCTTTCTAAGATCATCAACC
Source organism: Poa pratensis (assembly GCA_947311845.1). Classification (NCBI taxonomy): domain Eukaryota; kingdom Viridiplantae; phylum Streptophyta; class Magnoliopsida; order Poales; family Poaceae; genus Poa; species Poa pratensis. Next base: position 29,414,586 of record CAMZMU010000068.1, read on the forward strand.
GGTCTGATTCCTGCTGCTCCTTCCTCCTCTTTGCTCTCAATCGGCTTCTATAAGAGGCACGGTCCTCGGGAAACCCTTCAATCCACGGCACTTCTCCTAAGCCTCGTGTTGATCCTCCTTTTTCTTTGGTCCCGAGGGCCTCTGACAGCTCGTCCTTCTCTCTGTCGGAAATAAACTTTCCCTCTTTAGACTTGGCAATTAAGTCAATAATTTTTTTTGGGCTCCGTTGACTACTTTGCTTTCATCAATTATTAACTCCCCTGTTTCCATGTCATACTCCCCTCCATGCGCAAGTAGCCAATTCCTTATCCTTCTGTCCCATTCCTCTGTGACCGGGGTGAGCCCTTTTGCACGCAACTCGGACTCAATTTTTTCCCACTTAGGCTCGGCAACTCGGTAGCCACCTGGCCCCATCTTATGGTGATACTTCTTTTTCGCTGCATTATTCTTATTCGTTTGCGACCTTTTCTTAGCTCGTTCTGATTTCTTGTACTCCAGAAATGCAGGCCAGTGAGGCCGCTGCCTCTCTCGTGTGCCGGTGAAATCCGGAAGTTTCCCATCTTCTTCCCACTCACGGAATAATTTGTTCTTGTAGTTATTGAATTGTTGAGCCATCTTCTTAAGAGCGAAATGCTTGACTTTGTCCGTCATTTTTTTTGTCTTCACCTCATCTTCCAAGACCGGTAGGGTGAAATGTGCAATGAGCTTGTTCCAAAGCACATCTTTGGTTCTCTTGTCGACGTAACTAACTCCCTCTAACTTTGGCTTAATCCATTCCTGAGTGCTGATATAAACGTTGTCCCTGACAGTGACTCCGCATTGATGCACAAACTTAACTGCGTTCGGCACGGGTGCCAGTGGTTGGCCAGTAGTTGCATTCACCTCGTCAATTGTGAGATGCTCATCTTTGCCCATCCCTTGGGCATGGCCTCGTTTAGTGGTTTGGTTCGATGCGGAGGTCTAAAAATATGAAACATGTGTGAATACATATATATGCACAAATCAGTTATTGCATCTGCTCAACATAGGCTTAATATACCTCGCCAGACGGCGTGGGTCCACCAATTTCCGAGTCCTCATCTTCAGCTCCTTCCGCGGGATGCCGAAATTCATCTTCAGCTCCTTCTGCGGGATGCCGAAATTCACCGGGTTCACAAATGTAGGAAAGTAGCTCTTCTTCCCCTTCTCTCGTTGCGAAGGGAGCATCGATATCCATTGTTTAACTAATACAAAAAAAAGATAAAACAATAATAGCATTAGTACAATAATTCAAAGGAGGGAACTATACAAATATGCAACAAAAACAATTTAATATTGCATCTAAAGAAAAAAAATTCAAAAAAAACTTAGGCTGCTGTCCCAATCCCAGCCCAGCCCAAATTTGGGCCAGAACCTGGTCAAAGGTGGCCACCGTGGTCATCGCTGGCCCACCTGCCAGCGCCTACCCGCCCCACCGCCACGTGTGACCGCCCACTGGCCACGCGTGGTCAATGCTGGCCCACCCGCCAGCGACCCAGTTCTGACCCCGCCGCCCTGCCTCGTGTTCCCGCCCCGCCTCGTCTTCACCTCCCCGCCTCGTGTTCCCACCCGGCCGCCTCGCCTTCACCCCCCGTGGTCAATGCGGAGCACGAACAGCCCCCGCCCACCCGGAGTCAATGCTCCTGGCCCACTTGCCAGCGACTCGGGCGCTGGCCCACCCGACGGTTCCCCTCCCGACGGTCCTGGTCTTTAAAAAGGGACGCGCCCGTGCGGATGTGGACACTCCACTCCGCTCCCACGGTTCCCCTCCGCCCGACGGTTCCCCTCCGCCCGTCCAGTGCCCTCGCCGCCATGTCGCGCTGGTTCGGGAAGTCCCCGAAGAACGAGACCGGCGAGTCCTCCAACCGTCGCCGCGCTTCTCCACCGCCTCCACCGCCGGCGGCCTTGGGCGTCGTTCCCGAGGGCGTGCGGAGGACCGCGCCACCGGTGCGGGTCGCCCACGCACCCGACGCGCCGCCACGAACCTCCACCACCACCGCTGGAGGGAGGAGGATCCGGCGCCGGCGCTACGTGCCGGAGCCGGAGTGCCAGTGGCACTGGGACAACGCCGCCACGCTGGAGTGGCACGACGTCCACCTCCCCGAGGGCTGGCACCTGAACCCGCAGAGGATTCCGGTGCCGGCGGTCCCGCTCCCTGGGAGGCAACTGGACAGGGAGATCGCGCGCCGGCGCCGCCTCCTCCCTCCGGCGCTCCGCAACGACCCCGCCTACGCGGCGGACTCCCCTCACTGGGAGCAGTGGCTCAAGGACGAGCACGAGGACCGCCGCCACTCCTACTTCGCCCCGGCGCCCCGCGCCGTCCAATCCGCCTACCCAGCGCTGCCCGACCCGCTGTGGTTCGAGGAGGAGGTCCCCGAGGACGACGACGACCCGGAGATGCAGGCCGCCTACGAGGCCTCCAACCGCACCCTCGTCGAGGACGAGATCAAGAGGTGGGAGAAGGTGAGGACCGCGGCCGCGCCCTGATGCCGCCGCCGCCGCCGCAGCAGGAGTACGACCCGGACGAGGTCGAGCCGTGGCACTACGCCATGGAACGCGAGCAGGAGCAGGACCTTCCGCCGCCGCCTCCTCTGCCCACCGGCCTCGTTGGCCAGTCCTGGGTCTTTACCGGGGGAGCTGGGAGGCGCCACGGGAGCAGGAGCAGGAGGCGCCACCGGAGCAGCAGGAGGCGCCACCGCAGCAGCAGGCGCCACCGGAGCATCTCTGGACCCCGCCGCCCTTCTACATCCTCGACGACTAGGCGGCACCGGCACCGGCGACCCTCCCCCCTCCAATGTAATGGCCTTATCAATGGCCTCCCCCCCCAATGTAATCGGCCGGTTGTGGCCTAACTATAATGAAATCGGCCCCTTTAGGCCCTAAAAATCTGTTCTTGTTTGCCAACTCCGGCGCCGGCCCCGTGGTTAGGGTCCGCCGCCGCCGCGCGCTAGATCTGAGAGAGGGAGAGAGTAGTTGGTCGGGGGGACGAGCTCACCGCGTGGGTCGGGGGCGAGCTTTGCTTGCTCGGGGACGACGATCTTGCTCGGGGGAAGAGCGGGGACGGCCGCGCCCGGAGCAGGAGCAGGACGGCGACCCACGGTGAGGGCGGCAGCGGCGCGGGGACGAAATCCGGCAGCCTGGCGGCGCAGGGGGCGGCGTCGTCTGGAGCCCGGAGGCGGAGCGTCGATTTGCTGGACTTGGGCAAATTTTCGGCCCGAGCCACTAGAAGTAGCGCCAAAAAGGCCTCTAGTACCGGGCCGTGGCTCCACCCGGTACTAGAGACCCTCTAGTACCGGGCCGTGTTACCACCCGGTACTAGAGGTCCCTCAGGGCCGCGAAAATTTGCGCGCCAAGCCCAGTGGACCTGTAGTACCGGGTGGTCGCACGGCCCGGTACTAGAGGTTAATTTTTTTTAATTTTCTGGTTTCTTACTTTTTTTATATCTTTTGATTTACTTGTCTAAATTAAGTAAAAATTGCTTTCATTTTCCTGTTTTCTGTTTTGGTTTAAAATGAAGTATCACATGCGCTTGGTTTTAAATTAAGTACTACATACGCTTAATTTAAAATCAATTCAAAAATTTATAAATCAAGTACTACATGCGCAGTGGATCATTTCACATCACAAAGTTTGATGCTACATCAAAAATTTATAAATTAAGTACTACATTCCGCCACCGCCATACGCTTGATTTCATTGACATGTCTGTCTTGTCCTCCAGACTATAAATTATATAAAAGTTTAATAAATTATTACACATCATGAACAACATCCCTATTTAGTCTTCGCTTTTTCTTTTTGTGAGACCCTTTCTTCTGATCGCTCCGTAACCATGGACAAGGGTCTGCATATAACTTGAGACTTGGGTCAGTGGTCACTTTGAAGGGCGGAATTTCATGAAATGAGAGTTTCCACCTAGAAGAAATGGGTTAATACACGAAATGAGAGTTTCCACCTAGAAGAAATGGGTTATAGCTAGGGAACCCGAATGTTTTGTGTTTGAGCGCCACTTCGATCCAAGCAGCGGTAAGACGTCTCTGATGATCTACAACCGGCCGGCAAGACATCTCTGATGATCTGCAACCGTTTGGAACGGTCGCAGGTCATCAGAGACGTCTTGCCGCTGGTTGCCCAAAGATGCCTTTCCGAGTGACGCTGGAATGTTTTGTGTTTGAGCGCCACTTCGATCCAAGCAGCGGCAAGACGTCTCTGATGATCTACAACCGTCCGGCAACACATCTCTGATGATCTGCAACCGTTTGGAACGGTCGCAGGTCATCAGAGACGTCTTGCCGCTGGTTGCCCAAAGATGCCTCTCCGAGTGACGCTGGAATGTTTTGTGTGTGAGTAACCTGTCTGAGGAGGGGGGCTATATATAGGGTACGTGTGCTTCTTTAGTCCCGGTTGGTAACACCAACCGGGTCATGTGGCTCACGAAGTGGTCGTGATACTGCTGATCCAACAGCTCACAATCCCTCAAAAGAAACACACCCCTGATCCAACGTCTCACAAGCGCTTGAAAGAAACACACGATCCGTGTGCTTCTTTAGTCCCGGTTGGTAACACCAACCGGGACTAAAGGCGGGCTTTGCGGTCACGACACGTGTCCTCCCCCAGCGTTGCCCTGGGCACGTGTCCTCCCCCAGCGCTGCCCTGTAGGTCTTTATATATTGTCGCCGACGGGGTAAACCCTAATCCAACATTCCTAGCCACGAACGCATCGTCTCCACGAGATGGATCCGCCACACCCCCGCAGCGCCTTCTGGACGAGGTCGAGCGTGCTCGGCAGAGCGCGCTTGGGCGCAACCGCGGGAGCCTATCCCGCCGTATGCCCACGAGCCCGGCGTGGAGAGGAATGCCCAGCTACCGGCCTCCTGCTCCACCAGGTGCCGCCGCACCTCCACCTGGCGCCGCTGCACCTCCACCAGGCGCCGCCGCTCCTCCCGCGGAGGAGGAGGACGACGACTTCGACTGGAGCGACGACGGGGAAGAGGGTTGTGGGTTGCAGATACAGGAGGCCATGGAAGCCTCCTTCCAGTCTGTCCGCGACTACCCTGTCCAGCGAGCAAAGACTTCCTACCAGCTCAAGGCGAAGGAGGCTTCCGAGCTGGATTGGGCGCTGAAAGACTCATCCTCCATGGATCTTGCCCTCCGCCGCAAACGTGCGCGCGAGAACCGGGCGGCCGCCCACGGGGCTGGCTCCTCCCGCCGTTCCCCCTAATCCTACGGCCTTCGAGCCAGCAAGTCCGTTTATGTAGAATAATGTTGGTGATGTTGGATCAGGGGTGTGTTTCTTTCAAGCGCTTGTGAGACGTTGGATCATGTGTAATAATGTACTAGAGGTTAATTTTTTTTAATTTTCTGGTTTCTTACTTTTTTTATATCTTTTGATCATTTCACATCACAAAGTTTGATGCTACATCAAAAATTTATAAATTAAGTACTACATTCCGCCACCGCCATACGCTTGATTTCATTGACATGTCTGTCTTGTCCTCCAGACTATAAATTATATAAAAGTTTAATAAATTATTACACATCATGAACAACATCCCTATTTAGTCTTCGCTTTTTCTTTTTGTGAGACCCTTTCTTCTGATCGCTCCGTAACCATGGACAAGGGTCTGTATAACTTGAGACTTGGGTCAGTGGTCACTTTGAAGGGCGGAATTTCATGAAACTTGTCGTAATCTTCTGACATGTCTGTCTTGTCCTCCACTCCCACGATGGTTCTTTTCCCTGAAAGAACTATGTGGCGCTTTGGCTCATCGGCTGATGTATTCACTTCCTTATCTTTTCTTTTTTTTGGCTTGGTAGACATGTCCTTCACATAGAAAACCTGAGCCACATCCTTGGCTAGAACGAATGGTTCGTTGTCGTACGCAACATTCGTGAGATCCACTGTAGTCATTCCGTACAATGGGTCTTCCTTTACCCCGCCGCCTCTCAGGTTGAACCATTTGCACCAGAACAAAGGGACCTTCAAAGAAGGTCCATAGTCAAGTTCCCATATCTGCTCTATGCAACCATAATATGTGACCGTGGCCTCATTCGTGCTCTTATCATCAAAGCGGACACCACTATTTTGGTTGGTGCTCTTTTTATCTTGGGCGTTCGTGTAAAATGTATTCCCGTTTATCTCATACCCTTGGAAAGTCCAAATAGTCGAAGATGGCCCCTTAGACAACAAGAACAGCTCATCTGAGACTGTGTTGTTGTTGTTCAGATGCGTTTCCAACCAACCGCCAAAATTCTCCATGTGTTCCTTTGCAATGGCGGAGTCATCCATCCCCGGGTTGTTAGAGCGTACAATATCCTTGTGCATCTGGATATACGGAGCCACCAAAGTGGAATTATGCAGAACTGTGTAGTGTGCTTTTGTGAAAGAATACCCGTCCCTGCATATGTATGATTTCTTTCCTAGAGTGCCTTCTCCACTTAGTCTCCCCTCATGTCGCGATTCAGGAAGACCAATCGACTTAATGCCGGGAATAAAGTCAACACAAAACTCAATGACCTCCTCTGTTCCATACCCTTTGGAGATGCTTCCTTCTGGCCTAGCACGGTTATGAACATACTTCTTCAACACTCCCATGAACCTCTCAAAGGGGAACATATTGTGTAGAAATACAGGACCCAGAATGTGAATCTCGTCGACCAGGTGTACTAGGAGATGTGTCATAATAGTGAAGAAGGATGGTGGGAACACCAACTCAAAACTAACGAGACATTGAGCCACATCCTTCTGTAACCTTAATAGAGTGGTTGGGCTGATTGACTTCTGCGAAATTGCATTGAGGAACGCACATAGCTGAACAATGGATACTCGAACATTTTCCGGTAGAAGCCCCCGCAATGCAACCGGAAGCAGTTGAGTCATCAGCACGTGGCAGTCATGAGACTTTAGGTTCTGGAACTTTTTCTCTGCCATATTTATTATTCCCTTTATATTCGACGAGAAGCCAGACGGGACCTTCATACTGCTCAGGACTTCAAAAAATATCTCCTTCTCTTCTTTGGTAAGAACGTAGCTAGCAGGACGTAGACGTCCTTTATCCGTCCTCATTGGATGCAGGTTCTTTGGGTCTTTCAAAAGTTGCTGGTCCTCTCGTGCTTCCGGAGTATCTTTTGCCTTCCCATACACGCCCAAGAAGCCTAGCAGGTTCACGCAAACATTCTTCGTCACGTGCATCACGTCGATTGCAGAGCGGACCTTTAGGATTTTCCAATAGGGTAGTTCCCAAAATATAGACTTCTTCTTCCACAGGGGAACGTGGTTGTTAGCGTCATTCGGAACAGACTGTCCGCCAGGACCCTTTCCAAAGATTACATCTAAATCCTTGACCGCATCATATATATCTTCACCACTTTGGAGGGGTGGCTTCGGCCGGCGATCTTCCTCACCTTTGAAATGCTGCTGCTTGCTTTTCTTTCTTAGGGGATGCTGAGTTGTAAGAAATCGACGATGACCCGGGTACACATTCTTGTTACCTACATATATACTTTCAGTGCTATCTAAACAGTGTGTGCATGCATTGTATCCCTTGTTCGACTGTCCTGAAATGTTACTAAGAGCAGGCCAATCATTGATGGTTACAAACAACAACCCTCGTAGGTTAAATTCCGCTTGTTTGTACTCATCCCACACAGGTACCCCTTCATCACGCCACAACTGTAAAAGTTCATCAACTAATGGCCTCAGGTAGACATCAATGTTGTTACCGGGTTGCTTCGGGCCTTGGATGAGCACTGGCATCATAATGAACTTCCGCTTCATGCACAACCAAGGAGGAAGGTTATAGATACATAGAGTCACAGGCCAGGTGCTATGACTGCTACTCTGCTCCCCAAAAGGATTAAAGCCATCCGTGCTAAGACCAAACCTTAAGTTCCTTGGGTCACGTGCAAATTCCTTGTACTCTGTATCGATTTTTCTCCACTGCGACCCATCAGCCGGGTGTCTCAACATCTCGTCGCTCTTGCGGTCTTCTTTGTGCCATCGCAACAACTTGGCATGCTCTTTGTTTCTGAACAAACGTTTCAACCGTGGTATTATAGGAGCGTACCACATAACCTTGGCAGGAACCTTCTTCCTGGCGGGCATGCCCTCAACATCGCCAGGGTCATCTGCTCTGATCTTATACCGCAATGCACCGGGCATTCATTCAAATTCTCATACTTCTCACCGCGGTAGAGGATGCAGTCATTAATGCATGCATGTATCTTCTGCACATCTAATCCTAGAGGGCAGATAATCTTCTTTGCTTCATACGCACTCTCGGGCAATTCGTTACCAGCCGGCAGCTTGTCCTTCACTATTTTCAGTAAACTCCCAAATCCCTTGTCAGATAAACCATTCGCTGCCTTCCATTGCAATAATTCCAGTGTGGTACCGAGCTTTGTGTTGCCATCTTCGCAAGTTGGGTACAACTTTGTTTTGTGATCCTCTAACATGCGCTCCAACTTCAACTTCTCAAGTGTAGTTTCTGCTAGGGTATGTGCATCAACGATGACCCCACGTAAATCATCATGTATGATGGGATCATCTGGTACCTCTTCATCATCAGCTTCCCCTGTTGGGTTACCAACATATTCAGGGTACATGTAGTTGTCATCGTTCTCTTCTTCTTCGTTATCTTCCATCATAACCCCTTTTTCTCCGTGCTTGGTCCAACAATTATAGCCGGGCATGAAACCAGAAGTTATCAGGTGGAGGTGAATTCTGTCTGTGTTAGGGTAATCCTTCTCATTCCGACATTCTTGCATGGACAACACATAAAACCATTGGGCCCCTTGTTATCCTTAGCCACATTGAGAAAAGATTGCACGCCATCCATGTACTCTTTAGAGCGTCGGTCAGCGCACATCCACGGATGACTCATCTGCAAATCACCGCTAAAACCCATTACGATAAACCAACATAATAGGAAACATATCATATTCATTAATACAAGTTCATCACATTAAAACCAAAGTATAGTAGTGACCAAATGTAATACATAGTTCTCATAAAACATAAATTAATTGAAACTAGAATACAACTATCTAAAGAATTTAAATCCAACAACAAATGCGATCAGAATCGCAACTAAGGTAACTATTGAACCAACAGCATAATGATACCAAGCCTCTTGACTAATGACATATTTTCTAATCTTTCTAAGCTTCAAGCGCATTGCATCCATCTTCATCTCGTGAACAGCGACGACGTCGGTAAGCTCGACCCCGTGAGCATCAACGATGTCGGCAATCTTCAAGTCCAATACCATCTTCTCTTCTAGGCATTGGAGACGAAGATCTTCACTTATCTTCAATTTTGCTTTCAAATCGTTGTTTTCTTTTATAAAAAACTCTACAATAGGGTCGGCTGGAATTTCCGGTTCAACTACCTCCTAAATAAAAATATATCTATGTCAATTTGGTCGGCATGATTGTTATAAACACGAAACAAAATAAATAGTGATAAAAATATACCACATCCGAATCATAGACCGGACGAGGGACGACGGGGACGGATATCAAAACCATGACACTATACATAAAAAACATAAGAAAATTATACAAGAAAAATAATTATGCAATCAAATCATACAAGTAATTTTGTAAAATAACAGATAAAAGAAGAGGCTCACCGAGGTGGTGCCGGTCACGGGATGGCGGGGGCTATCGACGGCGGTGAGGACCGAGACGACACTAAAATCCACAAATAATAAATTAATTTGAGCTCAAAATACATAAAAAAATGAACTACCTAGCTTAGGCATTTCATCAAACACCTAGGTAGCACTATAAAAATGAAATGAGCTAAACTTGTATGGAAATGGCTAAAATTCGGCCGCCGGGTGAAAGGATCAAGTGTTGCTAACCCTTGGAGAGATGGGTGCCGTCTATCTTGACAAATCTTGGAAAAAAATGGGGCTACACTTGAGCTTGAGAGAGGAAACAATGGAGATGATCTTGAGAGTTCAAAATGGTGGCTGGCCCGGGCTGGGAGATGATATAGCGGGACCTCTAGTCCCGGGCTGTACCACGGCCCGGGATGAAGGTCCACCCTCCTGTCTCCACCCTGCTGCTGACTGCCTCGGTCCCGGGTGGTATCACGGCCCGGAACTAGAGGTGCCCTACAACCCGGGACCCGACCTGCGCAGCGTCGGAGCAGCCGGCCCGGTACTAGTTCCCTCCTCTAGTCCGGGATCGAACCACGCCCGGGACTAGAGCCCAACACCCCTCTCCACCAAAGCCCCTGTTTCCACTAGTACACATGGCACTCGGCAAACAAGTACACACCGAGTTTTTTGCCTTCGCAAACAAAGCACTCAGCAAAAACATAACAAGAGACGACGAAGACGTCCGCTTTGACGGCTCCGAGCCTCCGGCAGGTTTACCGATCGCGAGTGCAACACTCGGCATAGCTTGGGGTCTTTGCTGAGTGGAACACTCGGCAAACCAGTTGACCAGAAAAAAGCGTCTGCGAAAACGCCCTGCTTCCGCTGCGTGGGTTGGCGGGGTGGGGCAGCATCCACGATGGAGCCAGAGCGTCGTCGTCGTTGTTGGGGTGTGTGGGCATCATCGGTGTCGGGTGGTGTGCAGCGGCGGCGGTGTCAGGAGCAAGGGAAGTTGTGGCGGGGTCGATGTCGGGAGTTAGGGCAATGCCGAGCAGCGTTTGTGACAAGTGAACAGAGATGGGAAGAGAAAAGAGAGGGAGAGCCGTTCGATCCGCGACATCGAATGGTACAAATGCATCATGTCACCGATCCGTGTGTCTTCATCCAAACCAATCGAAATGTTTCTACCTTTTACGTGTGCAACACTCGCTAAGGATATTTGCCTTCTTTTCTTTTTCTTTCTTTGGACACAAGTTATGTCTACTTGCAAAAAAAATTATAGTGGTTCCTCTATGTAATGACTACTTGTTTACCTAAAAGTGATTTTTGGGACCAAACTATTACACACTTGCAATTTAAATTTGAATTACTTTCGATAAATCGGCATAAAGTCATTTAAATGTGCGAAGTAGCTAGAATAGTTGAAACTAATAGAAGACTTCGGATTTTCCCATCAAATATGGTATACTTTTTGGAAAAACTGGAGCGGTTTTATTTTGCACCATATTCATCTCGCTTGCTTAAAAACTATTTTGGCACTTGGAAATTTTTAAAATATTTTTTGTAATAAAATTTGGAAGCTCTAGCTGGAAACATTGTTTGTCATGAAAAAATGGACCTCTGTGCACAATATGGACATATTATAATAAACTATGCCACACATAAGTCCATGACTTGGTCATTTGGCTTAAATGTTATGAATATTCGTACGATGATAGCCCAGTTTGAGAAAGTTTTTTTAAAATTTTCATGTTGAACGTTTGTTATTTTTCAAGTCAACTAACACATATAAAAGGGCTCCATGTAGCAGGATTGCATTTTTCAAGGTTTCTTTCTTTATTTCTTTATTTTTTAGACGGGTCAAATTAGTTGGCTTGGCTATTAATAGCACGTGGTGGAATTTTTTAGAACTATCAGTGGTTCCTCCATGTAGTGAATACTTGCGTACATAAAAATATTTTTTGTGAATTTTTGGGAGACCAAGCTATAACACACGTGCAGTTCAAATTTTATTTAATTTTGAAAAATTGGTATAAAATTATTTAAATGTACGAAAGTAGCTAGAAAAGTCGGAAATTCATAAAGCTTATAAATTGTCCACGAAATATGGTCTTATATTTGTGAAAATTGGAGTGGTGTCATTTAGTAGCATATTCTTTGCTCTCACTCCAGGAAAAAAACATTTTGGTACTTGGAAAATGAAACGACTTTTTTTGTGAAAAAGGTTGGAAACTTTAGTTGAAAAATTGTTTGTCATGATGACATGCACCTAAGTGCAAAATTTGGGAAATTCATAATAAACCATGTCACAAATAATATGCATATGACTTGGTCATTTGGGTTGAAAGCGATGAACGTTCGTCCATGATACTCATTTTATGAAGAACTATTTAATTATGATATTGCAAGTTTGTTAGTATCCATGATAATTAATACACATACAGAATCCTTCTTGCAGAAGAATTACATTTTTAAGTTTTCTTTATTTTCTTTTATTTTTTTAAACGGGTCAAAATGATCAATATTGTTATACATATGAGTGGTTGAATTTTCCATAACTATCAATGGTTCCTCCATGTGACGAATATTTGTGTATCTAAAATGATTTGTGTGTGAATTTTTTGGACCAATCTGTACACTTGTAGTTCATATTTATTTGAATTAGTTTTGATAAATCGAAACAAAGTGATTTAAATGCGCCAAAGTAGCTAGAAACCTTGAAAATTGATGAAACTTGCGAATTGTACAACAAATAGGGTCTGATTTTTATGAAAACTGGAGTGGTGTCATTTTGCACCATATCCTTTGCAATCGCTTGAGAAAAAAACCATTTTAGCACTCGAAAAATGAAATGTGATTTTCTTATAAAATAAGGTTGGAAACTCTTATTTGCACATTGTTTTTTATGGCAAGCCTATGTGCACAATTTTGATTTTTTTTTGAAATCTGATTTTATTCATTACTCAAATAAATTACACGAGATTGAACAAATTGAAACATATAAAGATATCCACAAGACCACAACGTGAAAAAAACAGTTTGAACACAAGTTGCTCCTAAGAAATTACCTGCTAAACTAGATGTGCGGAGTTGTTACATGGATCATTACACATGGTTCTTGTCAAGAAATGAGGTTACAAACTTGCTATTTTATTTCTGCAAACAGGAGTTGAATCTGAAAGATAGTAGAAACTAATTTCTCTTTATTCACCTTATTGTGCACCACGACAACCTCAGGTGGCCTCTAGGGCTTTCTTACAGCTTGAAGGTTAACAAGTGGTGGCGCATGGACAGGGCAGCAACTACACAGACGCTGGAGAAAGGCCGCCGGCCGGCAGGGGCAGCCCACCGGGAGCCCATAACTCCATAAGGACGTCAGACCGGTGAGAACTTGAGATCATCATTCCCGGCGGCGTACGGCGTGGTGCCCAACAGAGATCAATTTTGAGCAACGACCTTGCAGCGCGAAGACCAACGACCAAACCTAGGTCCGTATCCTGGAGTTTATTTGCCACGTACCTCGGAGGTCCAAATCTCGAAGAGCTTGATCTGCCAACCGGCCCCAGCACGGCGAAGGCGGGCAGCCTGAAGCAGCTGCGACGGAGACGACCCGGCGGCGAGCTTGCACAGCCTCAGAGCCTGCCGTGTGAACCAACCCGGGGAAGCTAGCTAGCTAACCACCGAGGAAAAAGTGTAATACGGAGTAGTATACATTACATAGCAGTACTTACTTACTTACGTAGGAGTTAACGAACGGAACGGGAAGGTCTCGAGCTACTGAGCAGAGCTACAGCCTACATGATCGTGCACGCCGCGTTGGAGTTCTCGTCGGAGAAGGCCCCGGTGTACCTAGCCTCGGTGGACAACGCGCGACCAAACGCCGGCCCAGAGCGGCCGCCGTGGTTGGCCGTGACGTCGCGCACGTACCCGGCGTGCGCCTTCTTGTCGTAGGCGCCGGGCGCGTAGGGGTGCGCGACGGCCTCGTAGGGCACATAGGGCCACGGCTCCACGCGCTTGCCGGTCTTGCGCGCGACGCGGCGCATCACCTTGGCCGCGTCGACATAGCCGGTGACGGTCACACGGTTCTGCCTGGGGACGACCTCGACGCCGGTGACGCCGTCCATCCCCTCCAGCGTCTCGCGGATCTTGCTCTCGCAGCCCTCGCACTCGATCCGGATCTTCATCTCCACCGTCTCCAGCTGCCGCCCCTTCTGCAGGTGCCGCCGCTCCAGAGGCGCCGGGCAGGCGCACAGCCCCGACAGGGCCTCCAGGAACCCCATTAGCTTGACCGATCACGGCTCGATCAAGCTCTGGAAATGGAGCTAGTGTACAGTGTTGTGTTGGTGCTGAATCCTCTCCAAGGATGGGTCGGGCGATGATTTATATGCGGCCGGGCAGGACGACCAGGACTCGAAGCGGGACTGGAGCCACCTGTTCCCTTGGACCGGGGCGTGAGATCGAATCGGTCGTGGTGAGTGGCCGCTCCGGTCCCGTCGACGCCGCTGAGAGCCAGCCAGAGATCGCTGTCGGAGGCGCCCACGGGCCACGTCCTGTAGTGCATTAGGTCCGGCCAGGACCAGACCAGGCTAGCTCCGACTGCACTGCTAGCTGCTGCCATCGTCGGATCTCTGCGCCCGTTGTGTTGTGCCGACTAGCGGTCGCCATCGTGAGTCCACAAGCGGAAATGACCACACGTCGGCAAAGAATAGTCTTTCTTTTCTTTTTATGGCAACAAAAAACTCCTCTTTCCTTGGAGTTTTGGTTTTGCCCGGCCGTGAGCTGCTTGACGAGTAGAATGACACGCTTGGCGTACGTGTAGAGCGGTGTGTGATGTTTCTATTTTCTTTGACGTGTAGAACCAATACCATGTCACCTAAGAATTAATGGTATGATGTTTCGATTTTCTCTGGTCTTTAAACGGGGTTTTAACGGGGAACAATTGGACATGATGGTTAGTACATTTGATTCAATGGTTGATGGATACTGAATTATCAGCTCAACTAGATAGTTTTGTTTGGAAGTTAACATCATCCGGTTTAGTAGATTTCCTCACAATCATATTTTAAAAGTGAAAGTTCCACTGAAAATTTGAATCTTCATGTGATTCCTTCACCGCAAAGTGCTTTTAACAAGAGACAACTTAGATAAGAGAAACTAGCACGGAACCAAGAAGTGTTGTGTTTTTTGACAGCGACGAATCAATACGCCATCTTTTCATATCTTGCCCTTTGGCTTAAGAGAAACCAGGCCACGGATTCTGGTTACAGATGTATGGAAACGGTTGCACAAAATTTATTCAACCAAGGCGACTGGAAGTGTTCTCATAGGATTGCATGGTGATCCAAATGCGCCCCATGCTGCTTATTTTTAGATGGTAGATCCATGTATCGGACACGCTGTGACCTTTTTTCCGAAAAGGAGAAACACCCGGCCTCTGCATCGAAAGCTAAAAAGAAACTATACTAGAGATCAACATTAATCAAATATATGAGATCAGAAACAAAACTTCCATCTTATTGTAGGCACATTCTTGTTTCATCTCTGGATGATGCACATTCCTAACCACCGTACAATCATTTACACATGGGCACGACGGGCGCGCGGATGTTCCAAAATAGACTTGTCAACTTTCCGCATCGTGCATCGCCGTCAGTCTTGTCCATTGTTACTTTTTCCTATTCTACGTTGTTTCGTTGTCTAGAATCTGTGTGATCATCTTGGCCGTCTCTCCCTCTTACCCTCTGCCATCACGGACAGTGAGAGATTCGCTAGCTTGAGGCTGTACTTTTTAAAGTTGAGATTATTTTGAGTTTCAGTTAAATCTTCATGAATGCTGTCATTTGTTGCCGTTCGCTCCTAATGTAAACTATTGCCATCTAAGTCCATGTGTAAGTAGGTTTTTTCTTGTAAGAAAATTTAGCACCACAATTAGCATGCATGCACCCGTGGTGCCACAAAACTACAAAACTAGTCTTTTAAGCCACAACTTTACAATCAACGCTTTAATTAATAAGTTTTGTCACGGTTCTAGTTATTAGGTTGAATAGTCAGCCACGAGGGCCTCAAAATCATGTCGCAGTACCGACATGGACTGGCTTTGGCACGGACAGGTTTCGAAAGGTCCTAAAAGGTTGATGCACCTAGGTCCAAGAATGTTCCAGAGAACAACGCTGAATGAATGAAAGAAAATATCTCCCTTATGATTGCATACATTTTTTTTAATTGCGTGGAGAGCACGACACAAAACGATGTATTCCTAGCTATCGTATATGCTTTTACAAGCAGACACGCTCTAATGCGTGACTCGTGGATTTTTCTAAATAGACCCAGTCAATATTCTTCTGCGTTACGATCACTCGTTTTCATCCTATTTTTTCCCTTTTCCATCTAATTTTTTCCGAAGCCTTCGATTCATTAAGTCAAAAAGTGTTGAACAATTTATAAGAAAAACCGGCCAAAAACCATACAACCCAAAACGTACCGCACCGGCCCTGGGACTGCGCCCCCACACGAGTCGACGATCAAGTGACCCTATCGACCAAAACCGACACCCACACACCTCTACGCAACACGGCGGAGGCAAACATCGGGCGCCGCCGCTCTGACATCCACGTTAGCCCCAAGGCCCAGCCCCTACACGAGTCGACGACCAAGCCACGCGAGCAACCAAATCTGACACTCAACGCAGAACGGCGGAAGCGAAAGCCCGAACCGCCTCTCCAGCATCCACGCCAACCCCAGGGCCACGCACCGCCTAGCCGACGACGAAAAAAGCACAACACCGACAAGACGAGTAGACTAAATACCTAGAGGGGGAAGTGAGGGGCTCCACAACGGTGTCTCTGGTAACTGCAAGTGCACAGGTTCGTGGAAAGTATTTTCAGTGTATCAAACCCACGATAGCAATAAGGCTGGCATTACCATCCCGCAACTACGTTGTCAAACACAGTCACGTTCGCACCCAGACCGTAGTATGGAAATAGCCTACTCTATAAGTTGCTAAAGGATACAATTTCTAAAAGAGTTTTATAAAGCGGAAATCCATATCGGCTCATAGGTCTAGATGCACCCACCGCTCAAAAAACACTTTTCAAAATGTCAAAAAATTCTAAATAAATTTTTCAGATATACTACATGACATTTTATGTTAGCACAAAAAAAATCGTTAAGAAAACATATTTTTATGGGCTGTGCAAAAAGGATAAATCCAGGGTTTTTAAAATAACTTTGTACGTGATTTGTTTTTGGTCGTTTTTGCACAGGTAAAATAACAAAAAATGTCTTTTTCTCCATGAAACTTTTTGTGCTAACATAAAATGTCATGATGTATATCCAAAATTTTATTTGAATTTTTTTGACATTTTAAAAAGAATTAAAATTGTTTTACATAATAGGTGCATCCGCACCCGTGACCCGAAATGCTGTGTCCTTTATAAAGATCAAAAAGTAAAGAACAAATCTGAACTAAAACTGAAAAGTAACAAGGCTTGAAAGTAAAAGGATGTGCAGCAGAGAAAGAATATGAATGAAATGATTAATACGGAGCAAATGATACAGACATGTGTGGTTTTCCACCTAATGCATATGATGTATTTTATTGTACGTTGGACGGTCCCTCAGATAACATTGTCTCCCATTGTAATACATGGCATAAGACAACTCAATTGTCTCTCTCTTATTAAACATGACAACAACCTAATAAAAAGTATTCACTAGTGGAAACAGGAGCTTTGGTGGAGAGGGGTGTTGGGCTCTAGTCCCGGGCGTGGTTCGAACCTGGACTAGAGGAGGGAACTAGTACCGGGCCGGCTGCTCCGACGCTGCGCAGGTCGGGTCCCGGGTTGTAGGGCACCTCTAGTTCCGGGCCGTGATACCACCCGGGACCGAGGCAGTCAGCGGCAGGGTGGAGACAGGAGGGTGGACCTTTCGTCCCGGGCCGTGGTACAGCCCGGGACTAGAGGTCCCACTATATCATCTCCCACCCCGGGCCAACCACCATTTTTGAACTCTCAAGATCATCTTCATTGTTTCCTCTCTCAATCTCAAGTGTAGCCCCATTTTTTTCCAAGATTTGTCAAGATAGACGGCACCCATCTCTCCAAGGGTTAGCAACACTTGATCCTTTCACCCGGCGGCCGAATTTTAGCCATTTCCATAAAAGTTTAGCTCATTTCATTTTTATAGTGCTACCTAGGTGTTTGATGAAATGCCTAAGATAGGTAGTTCATTTTTTTATGTATTTTGAGCTCAAATTAATTTATTATTTGTGGATTTTAGTGTCGTCTCGGTCCTCACCGCCGTCGATAGCCCCCGCCATCCCATGATCGGCACCACCTCGGTGAGCCTCTTCTTTTATCTGTTATTTTACAAAATTACTTGTATGATTTGAATGCATAATTATTTTTCTTGTATAATTTTCTTATGTTTTTATGTATATTGTCATGGTTTTGATATCCGTCCCCGTCGGCCCTCGTCCGGTCTATGATTCGGATGTGGTATATTTTTATCACTATTTATTTTGTTTCGTGTTTATAACAATCATGCCGACCAAATTGACATAGATATATTTTTATTTAGGAGGTAGTTGAACCGGAAATTCCAGCCGACCCTATTGTAGAGTTTTAAAAAAAAGAAAACAACGATTTGAAAGCAAAATTGAAGATAAGTGAAGATCTTCGTCTCCAATGCCTAGAAGAGAAGATGGTATTGGACTTGAAGATTGCCGACATCGTTGATGCTCACGGGGTCGAGCTTACCGACGTCGTCGCTGTTCACGAGATGAAGATGGATGCAATGCGCTTGAAGCTTAGAAAGATTAGAAAATATGTCATTAGTCAAGAGGCTAGGTATCATTATGCTGTTGGTTCAATAGTTACCTTAGTTGCGATTCTGATCGCATTTGTTGTTGGATTTAAATTCTTTAGATAGTTGTATATTCTAGTTTCTATTAATTTATGTTTTATGAGAACTATGTATTACATTTGGTCACTACTATACTTTGGTTTTAATGTGATGAACTTGTATTAATGAATATGATATGTTTCCTATTATGTTGGTTTATCGTAATGGGTTTTAGCGGTGATTTGCAGATGAGTCATCCGTGGATGTACGCTGACCGACACTCTAAAGAGTACATGGATGGCGTGTAATCTTTTCTCAATGTGGCTAAGGATAACAAGGGGCCGAATGGTTTTATGTGTTGTCCATGCAAGAAATGTCGGAATGAGAAGGATTACCCTAACACAGACATAATTCACCTCCACCTGATAACTTCTGGTTTCAAGCCCGGCTATAATTGTTGGACCAAGCACGGAGAAAAAGGGGTTATGATGGAAGATAACGAAGAAGAAGAGAACGATGACAACTACATGTACCCTGAATATGTTGGTAACCCAACAGGGGAAGCTGATGATGAAGAGGTACCAGATGATCCCATCATACATGATGATTTACGTGGGGTCATCGTTGATGCACATACCCTAGCAGAAACTACACTTGAGAAGTTGAAGTTGGAGCGCATGTTAGAGGATCACAAAACAAAGTTGTACCCCACTTGCGAAGATGGCAACACAAAGCTCGGTACCACACTGGAATTATTGCAATGGAAGGCAGCGAATGGTTTATCGGACAAGGGATTTGGGAGTTTACTGAAAATAGTGAATGACAAGCTGCCGTCTGGTAACGAATTGCCCGAGAGTGCGTATGAAGCAAAGAAGATTATCTGCCCTCTAGGATTAGATGTGCAGAAGATACATGCATGCATTAATGACTGCATCCTCTACCACGGTGAGAAGTATGAGAATTTGAATGAATGCCCGGTATGCGGTGCATTGCGGTTTAAGATCAGAGCAGATGACCCTGGCGATGTTGAGGGCCAGCCCGCCAGGAAGAAGGTTCCTGCCAAGGTGATGTGGTACACTCCTATAATACCACGGTTGAAAAGTTTGTTCAGAAACAAAGAGCATGCCAAGTTGTTGCGATGGCACAAAGAAGACCGCAAGAGCGACGAGATGTTGAGACACCCGGCTGATGGGTCGCAGTGGAGAAAAATCGATACAGAGTACAAGGAATTTGCACGTGACCCAAGGAACTTAAGGTTTGGTCTTAGCACGGATGGCTTTAATCCTTTTGGGGAGCAGAGCAGCAGTCATAGCACCTGGCCTGTGACTCTATGTATGTATATCCTTCCTCCTTGGTTGTGCATGAAGCGGAAGTTCATTATGATGCCAGTGCTCATCCAAGGCCCAAAGCAACCCGGTAACAACATTGATGTCTTCCTGAGGCCATTAGTTGATGAACTTTTATAGTTGTGGCGTGATGAAGGTGTACCTGTGTGGGATGAGTACAAACAAGCGGAATTTAACCTATGAGGG
Organism: Poa pratensis; assembly: GCA_947311845.1. Taxonomy (NCBI): domain Eukaryota; kingdom Viridiplantae; phylum Streptophyta; class Magnoliopsida; order Poales; family Poaceae; genus Poa; species Poa pratensis. Next base: position 29,434,582 of record CAMZMU010000068.1, read on the forward strand.
TTGTTGTTTGTAACCATCAATGATTGGCCTGCTCTTAGTAACATTTCAGGACAGTCGAACAAGGGATACAATGCATGCACACACTGTTTAGATAGCACTGAAAGTATATATGTAGGTAACAAGAATGTGTACCCGGGTCATCGTCGATTTCTTACAACTCAGCATCCCCTAAGAAAGAAAAGCAAGCAGCAGCATTTCAATGGTGAGGAAGATCGCCGGCCGAAGCCACCCCTCCAAAGTGGTGAAGGATTTAGATGTAATCTTTGGAAAGGGTCCTGGAGGACAGTCTGTTCCGAAGGACGCTAACAACCACGTTCCCCTGTGGAAGAAGAAATCTATATTTTGGGAACTACCCTATTGGAAAATCCTAAAGGTCCGCTCTGCAATCGACGTGATGCACGTGACGAAGAATGTTTGCGTGAACCAGCTAGGCTTCTTGGGCGTGTATGGGAAGGCAAAAGATACTCTGGAAGCACGAGAGGACCAGCAACTTTTGAAAGACCCAAAGAACCTGCATCCAATGAGGACGGATAAAGGACGTCTACGTCCTGCTAGCTACGTTCTTACCAAAGAAGAGAAGGAGATATTTTTTGAAGTCCTGAGCAGTATGAAGGTCCCGTCTGGCTTCTCGTCGAATATAAAGGGAATACTAAATATGGCAGAGAAAAAGTTCCAGAACCTAAAGTCTCATGACTGCCACGTGCTGATGACTCAACTGCTTCCGGTTGCATTGCGGGGGCTTCTACCGGAAAATGTTCGAGTATCCATTGTTCAGCTATGTGCGTTCCTCAATGCAATTTCGCAGAAGTCAATCAGCCCAACCACTCTATTAAGGTTACAGAAGGATGTGGCTCAATGTCTCGTTAGTTTTGAGTTGGTGTTCCCACCATCCTTCTTCACTATTACGACACATCTCCTAGTACACCTGGTCGACGAGATTCACATTCTGGGTCCTGTATTTCTACACAATATGTTCCCCTTTGAGAGGTTCATGGGAGTGTTGAAGAAGTATGTTCATAACCGTGCTAGGCCAGAAGGAAGCATCTCCAAAGGGTATGGAACAGAGGAGGTCATTGAGTTTTGTGTTGACTTTATTCCCGGCATTAAATCGATTGGTCTTCCTGAATCGCGACATGAGGGATTCGGGCGCCACATCGTCGTCCATGGGATTCGGGCGAGACCCCCGACGTTCGCCCCTCCCAAAAGTACCCAAAAGCCTTGACGACCTCAGAGCTTGCGACATGACTAAAGAGCAATTGGATGCGTGGGTGGATGCAGACACAAAAAGACAGCTTGCACGAAAAAAGCCCGAGGAAAAGCAAACATTTACTGCAAAGGAAAACAAGTGGGCTATTGGATTCATCACGGAACCATCGCAATATGAGAAAAATAAGCCAGATAACTATTTGCGAGCTCTGAGTAAAAGTAGTGGCTCTCCCAAGACGAGAAGTAGTAGTGCCAGAGGGAAAAGAGACGTTGCCTAGCTCGGACAACAGGCAAACCAGTCGATAGCCCCGCTCGTAATTATACCCAGTGGTCATGGCTCCGTGACAGACCTAATTCCTACTTTATCCTTCAAGAAGGACTTTGCTGCAGAAGCTGGTATTACTCTTGCTCAACTGGACAACGAAAATCTCTTTCCGTCTGATGTAGATGATTCATGGAAATGGAAATGGGGGAGGTCCCTGCTGCGAGGTGATCAGATAAAGTTTCTACCGACATGTATGCGACAACTCCATAGTTGGTACATGAAAACCACAAAGGAATTTGATGACTTTTTGATCTCTGTGAAAGTTACAAAAAATCATTTCGCGGGTGAAGACATGTTCACAATTCAGCTCGAAGAACTCTGGCACTTATACAAACTTGACTCCCTCGACTTGGCTCTCGTCGGTGCCTACTGTCTGTAAGTGATTCAATTCATTTATTTCCAAAAAAGATAAAGTCTTTAGCTCTCAGCTCGTTCATTGCCATCGTTAATTATGCTCACTACGGTATTATGCAGAATGAAGAGTGATAAATGTGACAGAAAGGGCATCCATGGCTTTGGGTTTGTTAACCCAGTACGGGTTAATGCAAGGACACTAAAAAACCACGTGAAGGACACGGAGAAGAACTTGCTAAATGCCCTAATGAAGCAACATTTCAAGGTGCAGATAATGTTTCCTTACTTCTTCAGGTAAGAGAGTGTTACTCGCTTGTACAAATTAAGTGTAACTGATGAGTTACTGACGTGTATATAATCATGCGCAGCGATCATTACATTCTGCTAGTCATTGAAGTTGATAGATCAAAAGTTCAAGTCTACGACTCATTGGATTGGCCTGAGGAGATGTCGTGGTGGGATCACGGCAGATGCCATGGGTATGGCTTAGTTGGGGCCGAATGGTCGTTGGGGGAATCCGGGGAGGTTTATGCACTCAAGATGTGCACAAGCAAGAACATGCAAGAAACCTCAAGAACATGAACAAGAAGCCAAGAAAGCCAAGAACACAAGACACCACGATGTACCCAGGTTCGGGGCCTTCGTGAGGAAGTAAAACCCCTACTCCTGCCTTCCCTCTCTCAATATATCAGTGTAGTTCTCAGGTACAAGGTGCTCCTCGAGCTGTATGATGCTCCCAAAGTGAGAGCTCTAGACGGAAGATGAAACTATGAAGGGGAAATGAGCTAGGGTTTTCGCCGTCCTCCTCCCTGGAGGTAGAGATGCCGCATATATACACAGGCCGAAGTACATTTTTACCCCTGCCTACAACTGACAATGGCATGGCCAAAAGTTAGAAGACAAGCCTCTGCCTCCTGCCAGCTCAACGGCCGAACTGTCAGGCCAGCCAGGCCTAGCTTTCCTCTTCCGGTCATACTTCAGTAGCCTGCCGAGGTCTAGCCTGTAGACCTTTCCCGAAATAGCCGAGTCAGCTCCTAGGCCCCCAAGCTTCCGGGAAACCCGTGGACGGACCTCGCCGTCCTCTGACGTTTGGGGCTACGGGCTCTGTGGCGCCCGTGACTCCTCTGACATGCCTCGATACTTGCTGCTAACCTCGGCTGGCCGGTCACTTATACGTCGGGCCACGCTTCATCTTGGCTCGGGATACTCCGGATCCTATACCTCGGTAGATAACACCTTGTCCTTGTGTAACTAGCTGACTGCCCCAAGGTTCATACCTTAGAGGCTATACCTCAGATGATTCCTCCGACGTTCACCTTACGTCAGATGACGCCTCCTGCGTCTTTGCTTAATTGCTACCTCGGACGGCTTACAGCCTTAACCTTACATGTCTTGACCTCATCTTTAGCCTACCAGGGGTAACCCCCGACAGTAGTCCCCGAGGCTGTGGGGGACTCGCAGAGTCGCGCACAGACTTACAAAAATAAATCAGCATACCAAAACATCTCCATATGCATAGCCTCCTGCCTGCATGGGCGCCTTTGTAATTTGGTCGTCTTCGCCATGCCCTCCAGGCCAAATGCGACATCCGGTTGATCGAGCTCACCCGAATCAACAACGAGATGGACAATTTGTACCGGAAATATGTTGCCTACATGGGCACCATTTTATGTCGGTTCTCAGCCCTCCTGGCCTTTACCAGACTCGGATGTCACCAGCATCGGTTAGCCCTCCTGGCTTTTACCGAACTCGGATGCCGCCAGCGTCGGTTAGCCCTCCTGGCATTTACCGAACTCGGATGCCACCAGCGTCGGTTAGCCCTCCTGGCTTTTACCGAACTCGGATGACGCCAGCGTCGGTTAGCCCTCCTGGCCTTTACTGAACTTGGATGCCGCCAGTGTCGGTTAGCCCTCCTGGCTTTTACTGAACTCGGATGCCACCAGCGTCGGTTAGCCCTCCTGGCTTTTACCGAACTCAGATGCCGCCAGCGTCGGTTAGCCCTCCTGGCCTTTACCGAACTCGGATGCCGCCAGCGTCGATTAGCCCTCCTGGCTTTTACCGAACCCGGATGCCGCCAGCGTCGGTTAGCCCTCCTGGCTTTTACCGAACTTGGATGCCGCCAGCTTCGGTTAGCCCTCCTGGCTTTTACCGAACTCGGATGCCGCCAGCGTAAGCTGGACCGACATAAACCTGCAAGTATGTATCTGAAAAGTCTCGGTACCTCGGCCTCATTGGCATTTCACTCATGTCTCGGTACCTCGGCCTCATTGGCTTATCACACATGTCTCGGTACCTCGGCCATTCTGGGCATATCACACATGTCTCGGTACCTCGGCCTCATTGGCATATCACACATGTCTCGGTACCTCGGCCTCATTGGCATATCACACATGTCTCGGTACCTCGGCCTCATTGGCATATCACACATGTCTCGGTACCTCGGCCACTCTGGGCATATCACACATGTCTCGGTACCTCGGCCTCATTGGCATATCACACATGTCTCGGTACCTCGGCCTCATTGGCATATCACACATGTCTCGGTACCTCGGCCACTCTGGGCATATCACACATGTCGGTTTTAGCCACTCCGGGCGTATACCGACATAAGTGTCTCCAGCTACTGCTGGACTGACATATAACCTGAGAAAATATATCTCAAAGGTTGCCTCCGACTAATAAACATAAACAAAGATCTGGTATGCAAATGATGCCATGATACGTTGGCAAACGGAATAAACAGCGATGTGAGATATGGAAATATGTCATGATATTGTGACAAACCGAAATAAACGGCGATCCGGGATGGGGAATGATACCGTGATACTGTGGTAAACCGAAGTAAACGGTGATTTAGAGAATACTGATAATGCTAGGGTACCTTGGATAATTTGAGATAACCATTATAACCATGATACCTTAGATTTCCACTATAACCCAGATTTCCAATATGACCCGGATTTCCATTATGATCCGGATTTCCAATATACCTCGGATTACAATACACCTCGGATTTCTGGAATACCCCAGCGACGAACATTCTCAACAAAACCGACGTCACCTTTCAACGTTAGTCCAACATAGATATCATGAAGAATATTTGACGGGAACAACAATTATACTAACCGAGGCAAACTAGCTATAGCACTTGATAGAAAACGAATCTAACAGCAGTTACTAAGCACAAAGATCCAGACTCGGTTTCGACCGAGTCCCCGAGTTACTTTTCTTATCTAGGAGAAAGTGTAAAATAAACTGGCTACCCAGTCCCCGGGTTAAGACATCTTGTCCCGGGGAGAACACTTAGACCAAAAAGCGAGGGGGAAGTCCCCGAGTAACTCTTGGGACAAAACAGAACTGGACTGGCGATCCAGTCCCCGGGTCAAAACACTCTACCCCGAGGAAAACAACTAATCATAGCAAGGTAGGAACGAGGGGGCAGTCCCCGAGTACTATTTGAGACTATCTAGAAGCATGCGAAGACACATAAATGATACTTACAAGGCCAGGTTGTTGGAGAAGTCTTAATTCGGATTTCCAAGTCTTAACTCGGATTCTCCCAGGATACATCGGACTTCAGAACACCTCAGATTCCAAAACACTTCAGATTCCAAAACACGCCGGATTCCAGAACAGCTCGGACAGAACACCTCGGATTACAGAACAGCTCGGGCAGAACACCTCGGACAGAACACCTCAGATTACAGAACAGCCCGGACAAAATGCCTCGGATTACAGAACAGCTCAGATTCCAGAACAGCTCGGATTCCAGAACAGCTCAGATTCCAGAACAGCTCAGATTCGCACTGCAGCCAACTCGAAAATGAGTCAACTAACGGGGACGAGGCCGAAGTCGAGTACCTGCGTTGATGACGAAGGTCCCATCCGAATTGATCCAGCAAACGCCACTATCAGCCCCACGGTGGGCGCCAACTGTTGTGGTGGGATCACGGCAGATGCCATGGGTATGGCTTAGTTGGGGCCGAATGGTCGTTGGGGGAATCCGGGGAGGGTTTATGCACTCAAGATGTGCACAAGCAAGAACATGCAAGAAACCTCAAGAACATGAACAAGAAGCCAAGAAAGCCAAGAACACAAGACACCACGATGTACCCAGGTTCGGGGCCTTCGTGAGGAAGTAAAACCCCTACTCCTGCCTTCCCTCTCTCAATATATCAGTGTAGTTCTCAGGTACAAGGTGCTCCTCGAGCTGTATGATGCTCCCAAAGTGAGAGCTCTAGACGGAAGATGAAACTATGAAGGGGGAAATGAGCTAGGGTTTTCGCCGTCCTCCTCCCTGGAGGTAGAGATGCCGCATATATACACAGGCCGAAGTACATTTCTACCCCTGCCTACAACTGACAATGGCATGGCCAAAAGGTAGAAGACAAGCCTCTGCCTCCTGCCAGCTCAACGGCCGAACTGTCAGGCCAGCCAGGCCTAGCTTTCCTCTTCCGGTCATACTTCAGTAGCCTGCTGAGGTCTAGCCTGTAGACCTTTCCCGAAATAGCCGAGTCAGCTCCTAGGCCCCCGAGCTTCCGGGAAACCCGTGGACGGACCTCGCCGTCCTCTGACGTTTGGGGCTACGGGCTCTGCGGCGCCCGTGACTCCTCTGACATGCCTTGATACATGCTGCTAACCTCGGCTGGCCGGTCACTTATACGTCGGGCCACGCTTCATCTTGGCTCGGGATACTCCGGATCCTATACCTCGGTAGATAACACCTTGTCCTTGTGTAACTAGCTGACTGCCCCAAGGTTCATACCTCGGAGGCTATACCTCGGATGATTCCTCCGACGTTCACCTTACGTCGGATGACGCCTCCTGCGTCTTTGCTTAATTGCTACCTCGGACGGCTTACAGCCTTAACCTTACATGTCTTGACCTCATCTTTAGCCTACCCGGGGGTAACCCCCCGACAGGAGAGGTACCAAAGCATTCTAGATACGCTCCAAAGGTAATTTCAAACATTATCGCACTATATCTGTCGTGGTGGGATCACGGCAGATGCCATGGGTATGGCTTAGTTGGGGCCGAATGGTCGTTGGGGGAATCCGGGGAGGGTTTATGCACTCAAGATGTGCACAAGCAAGAACATGCAAGAAACCTCAAGAACATGAACAAGAAGCCAAGAAAGCCAAGAACACAAGACACCACGATGTACCCAGGTTCGGGGCCTTCGTGAGGAAGTAAAACCCCTACTCCTGCCTTCCCTCTCTCAATATATCAGTGTAGTTCTCAGGTACAAGGTGCTCCTCGAGCTGTATGATGCTCCCAAAGTGAGAGCTCTAGACGGAAGATGAAACTATGAAGGGGGAAATGAGCTAGGGTTTTCGCCTTCCTCTTCCCTGGAGGTAGAGATGCCGCATATATACACAGGCCGAAGTACATTTTTACCCCTGCCTACAACTGACAATGGCATGGCCAAAAGGTAGAAGACAAGCCTCTGCCTCCTGCCAGCTCAACGGCCGAACTGTCAGGCCAGCCAGGCCTAGCTTTCCTCTTCCGGTCATACTTCAGTAGCCTGCCGAGGTCTAGCCTGTAGACCTTTCCCGAAATAGCCGAGTCAGCTCCTAGGCCCCCGAGCTTCCGGGAAACCCGTGGACGGACCTCGCCGTCCTCTGACGTTTGGGGCTACGGGCTCTGCGGCGCCCGTGACTCCCCTGACATGCCTCGATACTTGCTGCTAACCTCGGCTGGCTGGTCACTTATACGTCGGGCCACGCTTCATCTTCGCTCGGGATACTCCGGATCCTATACCTCGGTAGATAACACCTTGTCCTTGTGGTAACTAGCTGACTGCCCCAAGGTTCATACCTCGGATGATTCCTCCGACGTTCACCTTACGTCGGATGACGCCTCCTGCGTCTTTGCTTAATTGCTACCTCGGACGGCTCACAGCCTTAACCTTACATGTCTTGACCTCATCATTACCCTACCCGGGGGTAACCCCCCGACAATATCAGTCTCTCTTATTGATTTCAGAGATATCAAGCAACTAATAACTCATTTATTCTTTTTTTTTTTGCCGGCAGGGTTTGGAAACAATTCAAAGTGAGGACAAAGGGTTCAGGTTCATTTGAAGAACAACTGACTTTTATTCACCCACAGGTAGATAGTATTGTCTAGCTAGGTTCGCGCATCTCTTTATTTATAGTTTTCAATACCACTATATGTTGACTATGATTTGATTGAATTCTATTCTCGTAAAGTGGATCGAGAGGCAACCACAGGGGACCAATTTCTGTGGATATTTCGTTTGCGAGTGGATTCATCGTTCGGTCACTGAGCGGGACCCAAAGAAATTTTTAGACGTACGTGAACAATCATATTCATCAATTTATCTCCAGTGTCATTCATAATTTTTGATAGTCATGATTAATATTCGTATTGATCTCCTTCTTTTATAGGCAGAGTCATTGCGCGAGAGTATGCCACTAAAGAAGCGCTTTCAAGCACTAGCAGAGGAACTTCCGGGGTTTCTGCTCAGCGAAGTCATACCTACAAAAGGAACATACAATGGAGAATAGCGGTGAAGTCCCGGTTATGATCTCCCGTGTAACCGAATAGACGGGCTCTAGTCCCGGTTATGATCTCCACACACGTGTAATCGAATAGACGGGCTCTAGTCCCGGTTATGAGCACCTCCATGTAACCGGATACACGTGAACATATTTTTATTTATGAACATTTTGATATGTTATATGTAGTTTCTGTTTTTAATTAATTAAACGCATATTTTTTGCACCATTTCAATATTAAATTGGGAGGAAAAATAAAAAATTACAGGCTGCCACGTGTGAGGTCCTTGGTCCCGGGTCGTATGACCAATCGGGACTAGAGGTCCTCCACCACGCCGCGCCTCGGTTGCCACGTGGGAGCCTGTTGTTCCGGGTCATAACGGACCCGGTACTAGAGGGGGGGGGCCTCTAGTGTCGCCTTGCAAGTCCCGGGCGGACACCCGGTACTAGAGGCCCTTACGACCCGGGACCAGTGGCCCTGTTTCCACTAGTGATTATGGTCACAATAGCCAGAGACATTAAACTCACGATCGTACCAAAGGCATTAAACTCTAGGTCAACCGTGCTCCTACATAAGACACGCTCCTCAAGAGATATCCATGTACTTTCATCCAGGTTAAATGATTCGCACAAAATATCTATCTACTCATGTGTGGGATAAGAAGTTGGACATCTCTAACTACACCGGTGGATTGGATGTCTCCAAACACTTAAATAATAACATAAGCAGACAACACCTAAATAAACAACATGCATAGACAAGTAGATTACCAAACCATAGTCATAGCATTAAAAATTAAGGGGATTCAAGCCATATTACAACTCATCAAGGAGATCATGACGGGGAAGGGCAGTGGTGATGGCGGCGGTGGCGGAGCATCGGTGGTGATCCCTTCGGTGTCTTCCTTCCCGGCCTTCCTTCAAGGTTGAGGATGATCTTGAGGTAGCTTCACGGCAGGGCTCCGCTGTGGTGTTGATCGAGATGGAGGCGTCGGCTATGGAGATGGAGATGGTTCTGCGCACGATAGCACACTCGGCGGCTAGGGCTTCCTTCTGTTTATATAGGCTGCAGCAGATCGGTTCAGGGTTTTTGGAGTCTTCTACATCGAATAGGTACGTGTCCCTTCACGAAAAATGCATGGATTGACGTCGCGGACCCGAAAATGGCCGGTACGAGCTTGTGTGCTCGTACTAGTGCTTGTTATCTCTGCTGACAATGTTGTGTTGGGTGCCATTTTTTCATACGGACTTCGATTGAGGTGTTCTTCAGCTCGTTGGACTCGTATGGACGTGGGTACAATCTCATGTTGTTGGATCTTCAGTTTGTCCTTGTGGAAAAATAATCTTTATAAAATACTCCATATGGCCTGCATTTGATGGATCTGACTCTTACAGGTTGACTCCAAGTAAGCTCCTTTCCTCATGATTTCTTTATAGTTTCCCCCTACACCAAACACATGCAAAAGACAAGTGAAAAACAGTAAAATACTAATAAAAACCTATGGTTGTGCAAAGTCCATCGAAATTGAGTTTGAGTGCACATTAACATAAAATGTATAAGCTAGCACATAATATTTCAAGAACTTCAATGTAACATACGAAAAACATCGAGTAAAATGATATATAAAATCGATGCATCAACTTCCACAAGCTTAGACTCTTACTCATCCTCGAGTAAGGATGAGTCAATAAAAATGAATGCGGCCATTAAGGGTTCCACACTTCAGTAACTGAGTGGCAATTTATTTTTATTAAATCTCAAAATCAGATAGCAAGTACTTATTCAAGACAACACAAGCTCATCTATAAATAAATCTTTTGAAGTCCAAACCATTAGAGATTCAGTAAGAACTTCTATGCCCTATGTCAAAGTTAAATCTAGCTAGAAAGAACAAACTTGTGATCCTCCTATTTGCACTTGATTATTATTATTATTTTATAGAATGGGAGTTGAGCACAAATACTTGTCAAGCACAAATAAATATAAAGATTTTCAATCTACCCACTTATGTTATCAAATCAAGACTCTCAAGTGCAAACATCAGTTGTTGGACTCACAAAATATCTATTTCATAGTTGGACGAGATTATGCCAAAAGAGTGATAGATGAAAGTCGGGTTTGTACAGCCTAGGTAGGGGTACCTAGTGCAGCAAAGATGGATGCTACAACCACGAGATCCACTCATGACTGATATCCGAGGTTTCCCTATGGTTTTGATCGCTCAACAGCCAACGGAGTGTCCAACTTCGCTTAGCAACACAGACCTATAAGAAGTTGAAATTATACCCATCATAACATTGTTGTTTAACCAACTCATGGCCGAAACCTGAGAGTTATCTTGAGTAGGTCGTTCGTAGGCTAGCGGAGTTGTCAGATTTCCATAGAGTGCGACAATGGTGCAAGACATGCATAAAGCAATATCTTAATTTGATCACAAGGAAAAAATTTGGCATAACAATCTCGAATTTTAGAAATATCAATGAGAGGTTTGGACGTGTCCCCGTGTTTCTCGAAACTTAGAAATATCAATGAGAGCTTTTGGATGCGTCCCCATGTTTCTCGACGCGTGCAACCGATGAGACGTTTCAGGGCACATTGCGTGCTCCCGGACCAAACTCCACGGAAATGGCTGAATCAGCAGTTTCTAGCGGACCTGGCTCGAATCTTCTTCACGCTTCGCGCCGGCCTAGCCTAGGAGCTCTTGCGGGCATCCAAACGCTGGGAATTTGTATTAAGCGGGCTTGGTCCAGAGGCATGCAGAGTAAAGTTATACATGCTTGGCGAATACGCCTTTAAGGTTTATCAAACATTTACTATGAGAATATGTTCCCAAATTACCGATACAAACTGCGTCTTCTCCTCCATCTGGACGACCCCTGTTTTTTGGGTCACACACATTAGTGCTAGTGAGATATTAGCTCGAGAACCCTACAACTACAGATATTGTACTACATATATTTTAATTCACAAAACTAGGAATCATGCTTATTTTGATCATGTTAATCCAAATGATCCTTGTGATATAATATATTATATATTTCATTTGGTTAACGATTGGTCTGAATTGCAGAAATTAAAGGTGGGAAGTACTCTTCGATGAGAAATTGAGCTCCGGAAGATGGTGCCTTGCGAAGTTGGCGAATGAGAGCTTTCATGTCGAAGGCTAGACAATGCTTGAGGTTTATCATAAACCATTACACATGGGCTTTGCTTGTTCTAGAACTTGGGTGTAGCTCAGGATGATTTTCCAATGTATTACCTATTGTTATTTGTGCTTCCTACCACATGTTTCTGTTTTCTCTGAGTACATTTCAGCTCAGTCTGTTCTGAGATGTTGAGTGTTCTGAATAAAATCTGTAATAACTTTGTAGCCCTATGTTAAGTTTTGTTAATAAAGCTGGGGGCGGCCCCTTCAATAAAAACGAAAATTCAATTCACTTTTCATCTTATGTTGTGATACTTTCCTAATTCCTACCTTACGCAAATTTTTCCATCCAAGTCGAATAATCAAAGTAGATTTCGAGCTCCCTAGAACCTAGTACTTGTAACTTTACTTTGAAAACTAAAAACAATCTCTAAAACACTATAGCCCGTCGCAAATGGGCTAATTTGTTAAACTAATCAAGCATCAGCCCACGAGTGGCCGAATGCGTGACACCGACCGGCCCAGCCCAACGGATTGAGCGGCCTGCCAACGCGATCCTCGAGCCGCGGTGCCATCTCATCAGCGGAGCGGCGAGTCGTGGCGGTACGACGGCAACGGCATTGGTACGAACTGATACTGTCCCCCAATTAATCCTGAGTTGGATGATCGTCTAATGGTTTTGGTTCTTATCTGATCGATTCGAGATTCGATGCTTTCCTCAGTTCTCAGTTCGAATCGTTGCCCTTATCCACGGTGATTTTATATCTGTGGTTGAATTCCCCTAATACAAATACATATTTGTGCTTGAATTCACTGCATCTAAACCCCTAACCGTTTACTGAATCAACCTCCCTATACCGGAACTTCAGAACATGTGGAGCATCATAACCTGGCCGCCCAAATGAGCAAAACCCTGCGGGGACCTAGCACAGTGCACAAAGTGTTCTTCCGCGGCGTTCTGTCTCCTTGTGCTCGATCCTATTCTGAAAACGGTATGCTGCTACGATAAGCCTGCACTTCAGATGCAGCCATGAGGGCTAAATGACCAACAAGGAAAGAATTAAAGCTTGGCGTGCGAGCACCTTTATCATGTTACATTTGCACAGATTTGGTTCCTGTCAGCTGCAGTCAAACTAGAGCACGTCATGCAGCAGAATTGAACTAGGTTGCATCCATGGTAGTTGCATCCGGGGATTTATTTCAGACACCATAGATGGCATGTTCGTAGTTCCTCCAGGCTCTGTGTTTTGTGGAGAGTGCTTGGCCATCAGGCGTCTCTAGTTTGCCTCTGCAGGTTGCTGGAGATGACCGCCTGTTTTGAGTCATCTGTGTAGTCAAAGGGGACCATATGAACTTATTAGGGTCAAAGCAACATTTTGCTTTGAATGCCTCTCACCCTTTCCTTTGGACAAAAGTATTTAGTATCCTACGTGCTGTCCTTTTCAGAAAATGATAGTGCCTGGGACATGAGCCTCTGAACTGAATTTTGACTTGTCCACAGGACAATCCCATGCCAGTGGGTTTTTTTGGGTCTAAATGGTGAACAATTAGATGAAGCAACTAAAATAGGAGGCCCGTGACACCATTTGCTTAGAAAGATGTCTGCTTAGTACCGTCTCGTTGATTGTAAAGTAGACGTATCTGTCATGTAAAGTTGGATACTAGTGGATGAATTAGACGAATCTTATCGCACTCTTACGGTCTTACCCTGCAAAGATGTATTCCTGTGACACCATTGCTTTTATCTGCTTAAGAACTGAACATTTTCCATCACATCATATATAGGACCAATAGTAATGGTCGAAGGGGAGAACATGCAAAGAGAATTGATGTCTTGGTGCTAGGAGAATTATGTTTTATGATCAGCTAAATTCAGTTTTTCCTGAAATATCTTCTGAAAACATGCATGTCACTGTCATTACTGTGGTCTACACTTGTATTAAATCAGGGAAATTATATCCAAAAAGTGCTGGAGCTTAGCTATCAGGGAGATATTAAGACCCTTTGCCGCAATCTTTGCATGTTAATATCCGCAGTTGTTCGGTTGAAACCGCAGTTTCACGAGATCGATATCTTGCACTAGCCAGAAATCTCAACTAGCATTTCTGCTTTCTTACCTATTGTTCCAGGATCTCCTGTTACCTTTCACGTTTGTGGAGCTCTCCCTAAAGTCTTCATCTTTAATGATTATTAATAGCAAGTGTTAGTTTAATTATATGCTACAATGTAGACTCATACTTATCAACTGGATGCCTCCTTTACGTTGCTAGTAATTATGATTGTGAAAGCTTGCAAACCCAAAGTATCTCTTCCATGTGCAGAGTCCACAGGATATTATGGTGCCAAGACCTCATAATCTTCTCCTGGCATCTGTATCCTTCATGAAAAATATAATAATCTAAGCATAATATGCGCGCTATTCTATTGTTTTGAGTTTCCTCAGCCATGACGTAACACAAACCTGATCATTCTATCCTTTGACTTAGCAACTCGAATTTAGGGATCATTATAATACAGAACATATGTGTGGTGGTGCCTTTTTATTTGACGAAAAGAGTCATGCTTTAGGTGTACAGTTAAGTATGTACTGGTTGACCAAAATCTGCGCCATTGATACCACCCCCAACCACCATTGGTTCTAATTTTGTAATTATATAAGTTACCCTAATCGCAAGATGCCTTCTACTGATATCCATAAATGGTGGTTATGAGCACAGCAGCCTTACAAGATATTGTTAGTGCTGCTAGTCTGCAGCTTTTCCTCTTCTCCCACTAAGTATACAAAGCTTAATATATATGTAACCATCAGCTTGATCCAGAGCATCTTGAGGTTGATCTTCCTTTGTTGGACTTTGCCTTGGTCCATTGAGATAATAGTAGGCATTAAAAGTTCGAAACACTTTCTGCAAAATTTTATTCCCACAAGAGAGCATCAGCAACGGGAAAAGGAAGATTTAAAGCACAAGAATGATCGGTTTTCCTACTATGATCAATGACTAAAAGTGGACAGGGATAAGGGAATCTCTGTAACTTGTCAATTATAAAATTGAGCACTTTGTTGATGACCATGCATTCTCTGCTCTACTCCATTCATATCACATAAAAGAGTAATCGCCTACATGATTAATTAGTGGTAAGAGGATGAACTAAGTGATGAAATAAAGTAAAGCCTACTCAAGAGAGTTCAATGTATGTAGATTCTGCTCTTTTCCTGTGGCTGTGGGGAAGATATATGTTCTTACTTAGTTACTTTGGATGCTTTCCATAGGTTTTTGTTCTAGACCATGCTCTTGACTCATGAGTACTTTTTTTGATGATGTTACATAGTACTATTATATTAGTATGATCTTATCTACCTAGGTGTGGACAGCTTTTGAGAAATGCGCATGTCCAATTCATCTAAAATATGCAGCTTATTGCATCGACTTTCTCGGATGATAGGAGCTTCTTACTGTGTAGAACAGTTAGATGTGATTGCTATAAGGGACCAAGGTTGCAATTGGATACACTAGTACATAACGACACATCGGATACCCCTCTATGGAAACGGCACGAGTTAGGCGACAGAGAATCGCGATTTTAGCATTGCGGACGAGGCCTGGCAGAATTTGGGCCGCGGCTGGTCCGTCAACATTGGTTACGGAGACTTTTCGATCTCCGTTACCAATATTATTGGCAACGGTCATAAATTCACCTCTGTTTCCAATACGTATCTCTATGGCAACGATTGTTGATGGATATCCGTTTGCGATGTGCTTGGAAATTGCAGTTGCAAACTGGAAGCGCGCCTGTTCAATGCGGCTTAATTCACGAGGGATTGGAACCGTCTACTCGCCGCTAATAAAATGTGACTGGAATCGCGCGAATCCAGGCCGTTCTCACATTCTCCCCTTCGTTCTCTCACACGTTCTCTACCGCACTAGCACAACCGCCATGGAGGAACCCTGGTGGCAGAACGAGGAAGTCCCGAGCGACGACGCGAGCGGTGAAGACCGCGGTGAAGTCCCATGGTGGGATCAAGACGGGCCGCCGGACTCGACCCCGACGACTCGGACCCGCCGTCTTCACGCTCTGTAGAAGACGACTCCGATGACTCGGAACCGCCGCCTTCACGCGAAGGAGAAGACCACTCCGACGAGGACGAGGCGCCGGAGGAAGAGGAGCCGGAGGACCCGCCGGAGCCGTATTCTAGCCAGGAAGAGGACAACTCTGATGAGGAGGAGGAACACGCGTCGGAGGAGGTGCGGGAGGACGAGGAGCACTCGCCTGAGGAGGCACCGGAGGAGGAGGAGCACGCGTCGGAGAAGGACACGCATGAGAAGGAGGTACACACTCCGGAGAAGGAGGCGCGAGAGAAGGAGTCGCCGGAGAAGGAAGAGCACGAGCCGGAGGGGAAGGCAATCGGCAAGAAGTGACGCCGCGCCGTGGACGACAATGGCGCGGAGGCAGGGCGGAAGAAGAACAAGTAGAGTAGATAGTTAGTTCAATTCTACTGTATCGATCCTTCGTAAGTAGGTCCAGTGTGTCAGTGAAGAAATTAAAGGAAACGGTTGTTTTATCGCCTCCGTTTGCGATGTTCTACTTTGTGCTATAAATGTGCCAACCCTAACGCTCTCACTCTCACTCTACAGTCACAGTGTGGCAGCGGCTCCAAAAGAAGCACTAGACCTAACCCTTATCTCGCATATCTGAGCGGCGCGTCGGCCGGCATCGCCGCCGCGCATCTTCCCCCAGTATGTCGCCGACGCGGATCTGCTGGTCTATTGCCGCGCATCTTCCCCGAGTATGTCGCCGACTATATCTTACACTTTATTTAAAGTAGCATAGAAAACTTGTCTAGTATTTGAAGTCTAGTATTGTGTCTGTTTTATAGTACTACCGATGATGAATAGATCCATCAATACTAAATCTTGCACTATTTAAAGTCTAGTAGGGTAAATTAATTTCAACTCTTTGTAGTACTACCGATGATGAATAGATCTCTCACTACTAGTCACAACTTTTTATCAATGTGCTAATCCTCGTTATGGTTTTGTGTAGCTAGTGTATGAAGTAATAGTATATTTCGGTGACAATGCATAAAAATGGTGAGGCTCTTGAAGGAAACATCACCTTCAAGTTCTGCCTCCAAATCGTTTCGATCGGACTGCAAGCACACGATATAGGCGCCTTAAGGTGTAAACTGTTTTCATATTAAATTGTATTTATGTCATGTAGCATCATATTTGGCTCTTTTCTAACTATCCATCCATGTATTTTTATCCAGAAACACAATGCTGATCCAAACAAGATTTAAATGAGCTAAATACAAAGTGGGATCATATCCGTGAACCGTCGCTGTTGTGACGTTTCGCTGCACTGTACAAAACACTTTTTAATTAAGAGTGTCTTGAACAGTGTGGCCGAAATGTCACAGCGGTGACGTTATTATATTTCGGTGATACCGTCCAAGATGGAGCAAGCCTCATTACGAAGAATTTGGCAAAATTAATTTCCCACGGAGGATTGCGAGCTCGGTGTGGTTTATGGTTTTCAGTTTCTCCATCTATTTTCGCGATGTGTGTAGCAATTTGGCTGCAGATGTGGTTTGGAGAAGCATGAAACCGCTACTCGAGTCTATTGCTAGCTCGAATATCGTTTTTGGCGCTTTGGAGCCGAGGAAGAAGGTGGAGCTGGAGAAGAGTGGAGTACCATAAAAGTTAAGTTTAGGGAGGCATGAGAATGATAGAATTAGCAAGGCATATGTAACTCATCTTTTGATGCTATGTAATGGTGACAATTATTATATACGTTATGAATGGATTTGCTAGCAACGTTGTGCTTCTGCTGTAAGATTTTGAATGTCAATTGGCAACTGTACTGCTGATGTAGGCTTATGAAGAAAGCTCAATGCAAACAAGTAAAAGAAGAATCTCCGTTTCTCATGTCCCGATACATCGGCAATGGAGATTGGTTGGCAACCGTAGCCAAAATCAGGCCTCATCGGTGATGGTTTTTGGCCTCCGTTCCCGATGATGGCCTCCACATCAGCCACGGGACGGGGACACGGACCCTTTTTCCGTTTCCGATGGTTTTTTTGGCCCGTTTCTGATGTGTCGTTCTGTACTAGTGATACAACAGTATTGTTTTGCTTGTTAGTGCTAAACTAACAAACTTGAGATGCACAAATTCCCTTCACGATATTTGATCTTATTTCTTGTTGAGATTGTTGGATCATTCCCTTCTCGGCACCATATTAATCTGTTTTTACCTTTCATGCACAGTTTCATGTTAATTTGTTATGTGGCGACAGCCACCAAGGAAAGGAGCCACAGGGGAAAGCTCCCATATTTATCTTTATATACTCCCTCCGTTCCTAAAAGTAAGGCCTATAAGTTTTTTTCAAAAGGCAAACAGTGTAAAGTTTGACCAAGTTTTAAGAAAAATCATTAACATCAACGATACTAAATACTTCAGAAAATATATTTTCATATGAGGCCATAAAGTATAATAGTTGTTGATATTTTTCTAAAAACTTGGTCAAACTTCACGTTGTTTGATTTTCAAAAAAAAATTACAGGTCTTACTTTCAGGAACATTGTGAGTATTTAATTATTTTTAGTTATTTCTAGCAGTTAAATATCTTAATTATATTTTTTATTCTCAAGTTAGTTACTTCCTAAAGTTTCTTAATTCGGGTGCATCCAAGTTTGTAAGTTCTTTTTGCAGTTGAATCTTCCCGTTCTGGCTTATTGAGTGTATAGATTCTTTTTGAAATGCAATCTATTCCCACGTCACTCTTCTCATAACATATCCTGTTCTCCTCACTTTGATTCAGGATTCACCGGTTGATTTAAGACGGCTTTCTAGCCCCATTTGACAAAATTGGCTATATAATAAAGTACACCTTTGGCTCCTGAGCAAATATGCCCATGTCTGATTACAAAATTCGAAAAAATAGTCAAGATAATTCAAAAAACTATGTGAAAAATGGGAAGTACATATCCATGTGTTCTGCATACATGCACAGTTTCGTGACGAATAACATTTTTGGTGTTCTGCGCAAAGTTTATATAGATTGATATGAATGCTCTGGCGTTGAAGACATTCAAAACTCATTAGTCCATCTCAAGAACGAGCTATTATAAAGGAAGAGAGATGTTATGTGGGTGCAATCACCATGGAAAGGGGCCACTGTAGAGAAAGCTCCCATATTAATTTTTATAGATTTCTTAATTATTGTTAATTAATTCTAGCAGTTAAATCAGAGATATTTCTTGATTTTTAGGTTAGTTAGTTTCTAAAATTTGTTAGTTCGGCTTAACCTCCATTTTTGTAAGTTGGCTATACAATGCCAAGCCATAATGATAAATAGTTTCACTTATCCTCCCAAATTTCTTCCCGCTCTTGTTGTCGGGCAACCCCCTCTTCGCTTAGGCGTCGCAGTTCATCTGTCCAGTGCCATTTGGTACCAGCGTAGATACATTATCCTATTACCTACCAGGTTCATGCAAATTCATGCAATCTGGTTTACTTCCTAGATAGCATAATATGTTCTTTATTCTTAAAGGAGAAAATTATTTAACAACTTGGGATACCAGCTTTTAGGCAAGGACAAGTGCGAATGGTTGAGCCACTCATTCCAAATTCCTGTCTTGTCCCACAACTGGGAATTGGGCCCACTAGTCAAAATACCTACTACTTATTTCATTTGGAGGTTATATATTTCTCCAGCAATCGTCTTCCTCCTGCTTTTTTAAGAGGGAACAGCAAGCATTTCTTGATCTCAGTTTCCTAGAAGAAGAAAAAGTCTTAATTTTCTTCCGGGAGAATTAACAATGCATGAGCAGTTTGAGGGTATCCAGGTCTTAAACTAACCCGTGGCTGTCTTTGTTGTCCTGAAAATAGGCAGACAAGTTCAGGAGAAGCTTACTGGCAGAGCATATGTTTATGGCCAGAGAAACAAGATACTTGGTTGCTTTGCTCCCTGCTTAAGTCTTGTCCTCAGGAACCCGAAAGCTAGTTGACTCTATATTCTTATCTTAGATAAAGCAACGGCACACAGGTTGTGCCAGGTGGCCATGATGGATCCTTTGTGGGCGTGTTGTCCTAGACAGCTTGCTGCAGCAAGGTAACCCAGTCTAGTCACATGATGATAACATACATGCATGTTATTTTGATTTTTTTTCTTCAGATTTAAGAGCATCTCCACCGGTGCTCCCAGTAGAACGTCTGGTAATGTTTCCGTACAAGTGCTATTGGGAGCGCCGGCACATGTTGCCGCACTATTGGGACCGCCTCACCCCACTGGCCGCTCCCAATAGACGCTCCCAGTAGTAGATCATTTAAAAAAATGAAGCTATTTCATTAAATATTTTATATATTTTACATAATTCGACAAAAATTTAAACTAAACCCTAGAGACCGGTGTAGAACCGGTCCCAGTTGAACGACGCCACCGCGTCGTCGATGTTGAATGCGACGGCCTGCTGCGACGCCTCCTCCGGCTCCGGCTCCTCCTTGACCTCACCTCCAGGAAGCTGTGGTGCGACGTCCTCCTCCTCGTCGTCGTATGGAATGTCGATGATGCTGCTCTCGATGACAGACCACCGCTCCGCAAAATCCGTCGGCTCTGGTTGGACGGTGTCGAACGACTCCTTCATGGCCTCAGCGAGTTGGCGCTTGTAGAGCGCCTCAGCCTCCTCGTCTGTCATCTCCCGATGAGCCGGCAGTGGCGCAGCATGCTTCTTGCCGCGTACCGGTGAGGACGGCTCGGCCTTGACCTTGGCCGGGCCAAAATCACAGATGGTCATGCCACCAGTCCTTCGTGGCGGTGGCGCTGACCAACCTGCCATCGTCTTGATCTTCACGGACGGCGGCAACCTGCGTGACGAGTTGGCGTCCTGCTTGGGGACGAGCGGCGCCGACGTCGTCGACATCGCCTAGCGCGCACTAGAGGAGCCGCGCGAGGAGGTGCGCGCTGCCATCGGCGTCACCCAAGGCACCTGCTTCTCGGGCGGCGGGACGTACCCGTACTGGGCCATCACGTCGTAGAGCGCGCGATCGCCCACTAGCGGTGACGCCACTCCCTGTTGTACTGCGCGGGTCTCTTATGGGACCCTCGTGGTCGTCGATCGCTGCCTGGCGGTGCGCCGCGAGGATCGCCGGCCAATTGGGGCTATTCTCATTGAAATTGGGGTCGGCCTGCTGTGCCGGCGTCAGCTGGCGCCAGCGCAGACATATCAGCGCGCGGAGCCTGTCCCCTTCCAGCAGAGGAGGGACGGCATACCGCAGCAACCTCATCACCCAGCCGCCGCCGGGGAGGTGCACCCCGGCGGCACTGGGATGCGTTGTTTGGAGAAGAACACCGCCTCGTTCTTCTTCAGGCACCTCTTGAATCCGTCGCCGCCCCTGCCACCGCCGCCACTACCTCCGGCTTGGTTGTTGTGGGCCATTGCTGCTCGCCGGTGGTGGACTGGAGAGCAAGGGGGAGGAGAGGAAGTGACCGCTAGGGGAGGCCACGGGGACGTGAAGCGCGAGAACACGAGGAACACCCATTAACGCGGCACCGGTTCCCCAGGTGTAGTAACTCTGACGACACGCGTCGGGAAGACGAGGTGTGACGCGTCTCCGCGTCAGAGGAATCCGCTCAGCGCCCGTCAGTGTCGCAATAAATATCGCTGACCGTCACGGTGTCGCTGACGCTTTGGTCCCACACGTCAGTATCCGACGTGGTGCGTTCTCGCTGTTGCCGGTGCTCCCGTTTGCAATCCTAGGAACATGGCGCGAAACGGGGTTGCCAGACGTTGTATTGGGTCCGTCCGATAACTTTTTGTCTATTGAGAGCGCCGACGGGGGTCAATTTTTTACCGGCGTGCCCAATAGCTCTATTGGGAGCGCTATGGGAGAGCCGGTGGAGATGCTCTAAATGTTTATATACAAAATGGTTGCACAATAATTTGTGAAAGTTGCTAGCAATGTCTATTTTAATGTAGTTCCTAAACATATGCCTCTAGACTTCAAATATTTCCTGTGTTTATCAGTTGAAAGACCAGCCAGTAAACATGTGGGAGGGAGAAGGTCTCCCAGGAGTTACAGAAGATCCTCTGGCCCTGGTGTGACGGAGCTAGGGTAAAGTTATTAATAATTACGGGGGCAGGAGACAACGATCAATCGGCTGTCCCCTCCACACACAAGCTGTTGTACTGCGTACAGTACTGTGAGCGTGGGCTGAATGCGATAGTATAGAAATTCCAAAGATTTGACGTGACCTGCACTTGCATTGGGAGGTGAAATTTGACAAAATAAACCATTTTTTGAAACTTCAACAAAAAATAACTCTTTTTTCGAAATTTTTTTGAAACTAACCCTTTTGTGTGGCTCCCGCACCGGTGGCGCCACACATACATGTGCAACTCCCCAGCCTGGGGCGTTGCACGTAAGGGTGTGGCGCCCCAGGCTAGGGCGTTGCACATGTATGTGTGGCGCCCCCGGTGCGGGAGCCACACAAAAGGGTTAGTTTCAGAATTTTTTCAAAAAAGGGTTATTTTTTGTTGAAGTTTCAAAAAAAAGTTATTTTTATCAAAATTCACCATTGGGAGATCGATCGGATTCTCTTATACTAATGCTCTAGCTAGGAGCTACTACACGTACCTTTTTTTTTTGAGACTCCTCGATTACAGCTGTAGTATCTGAACTTGTACACCAACTCAACACCACACACACCATACTCACGCACACCTCTAGTGTAGAAGCCTAGATCCTATAACTATAGGCACAGCACGCCAGTTTACCCAGTGTCCCGAAAGACGTTAGTCGTATGGAGCGCACAAGCGTGTGAGGAGATATTACAAAGGGTGAGACATCCTAGGAAAAAACGTCCACCATGGGACTCGAACCTGGGATGGGTTGGTTTGGCCACTGCCGTACCAACCATCGAGCCACTGGCTCGTTCTCGCTACTACACATAGCTAGGCTCGCCCTAGCGAGTGAGAGCAGCTTCTGTTCCGAGGCGAACCCTAGCTATGTCTCTCGAGCAGAGTATGTATGACAAAACCTTTTTACTGGTTTGGCCGATCGGTCAGATCAGATCAGGTCCATCCATCATCGTAGTTTGGAGCTGTACCTTTGTACACCTACTGTCTCGCGGATACATGAGTTGTTCTGCGCTTCGTACTTGCATTGGTAGTAACTCATGGTGCCTTGTAATTTGTGTTGCTGCGTACTAGTCCGGGCAGTGTACTAGAGGATACTAGCATCTAGTGTATGCTGCATGAACTTAAAAAAAAATGCGGATTGGGGGTTAGACAGCCATCTAATTAATTTTGATAGAAGAAATTTCGGTGAGTACGCAAGAGGGAGCGGGCGCTGACACTCGAACTCGAGACCTCGCGGCCAGGGAGGTATCAACATCTCCTAAACATCCAGCTATGCCTCGGTACGCATGCTGCATGAACTAGAATAATGTCAGCCTTCTTGTTGGTTCTGTATTTTACGGAATTTTAACGGTTTCTTGGGAAGTTTATGCACTTCAGATAGTTCTTTTTATATGACATTTTGGGGATTGGGATATCCGGGGTTTGATCAGATTAATTCCGTTTGGATTGGAGGAATTTCATAAAAAAATTGGTAGGGTTTCCGGTCCCCAGTTTTTTTTCTCTTCTGTAAGTATCTTTTTGATTCGTTGGATTCTAAAACACGGAAATAAGAAAAATTTAGAATCAAAATGTAATGTACTCTTGCATCTTAGATGATTGCATCAAAAAGTGTTTGATACCCTGAAAACAAATGATTTGTAGCAAGAGTGGATGTAAACATATATTTTTTGATACACATGAGATCAGAATAAGACACAACGGAGTATAATTTACTGAATTAATATTAATTTACGTCATATGAATATCATATTTTAGAAATTAATATTAGTTTACACCCATAGTTTATGATACTATAATTTCTGCGTTATATTTTAAATTTATGATACTAATTAATTGGTTGTGCCTTATCCTCCCCTATCACTATATGTAATAATATTTTGATGAACAATACATAGCTTATTATTCCAAGTGAAAAAGGAACTAATATTTGCCGGCCAAAGTTGATTAGGCAAAAAAGAGCCATGCATGCCAGGAGTATTTTGCACTATGCTTGGGATACATTTGACATACTACTATATACTCTCTCCGTTTTTTAATATAAGATGTTTTAGGTGATACACATGTTGTCTATATGCATGCTAAAATGAGTGAACATATAAACTAAAATGTGTCTACATATATTTGTGTGCATGTAAATGTGGACAAAAGGTAAAATATCTTATATTAAAAAACGGAGGGAGTATCTACTGAACTTGATGGAGAAAAGGTATATTTGCTTCTCATACACCACCAATATTTTATGCAAAAGAAAGGCGGGCGCATATATGAGGCTCATTATGTTGATCAGGTGAGCGTGTACCTGGAGGGCCCGTCACCAAAATAACCGCAGAGCATCCATTTTCTTTAGCCATATATATCTCATGTCATCCATGTTAAAAGTTGGATATTCGAACTGTTGTTGATCTTGACTTGATCTCATGACGTTTCGATTGTTCTACACTTCAAAGCAAGTACTGTACTTGATAGGTTATGTCTTTATATAAAGAAAGAAATTCGTCAGGAAGAACAAAAGATAAACTTTTTCCTTTCGCAAAAGTGATCGTAGAGGTAATCTTGAACACTGACCATTTCGTTAATAACGCATTATTGGCACATGCATGACACTAGTAGAAAAATGACCTTTCGTCCGGAGTCCTGTTTGTCATTAGCCCCGGTTCAGGCAAAAATCGGGACCAGTGCCTGCCAGGGCCCCGTGGGGCATTGGTCCCGGTTCGGTTGGGGGCATTGGTCCCGATTCTTGGCAAGAACCAGGACCAAAGCTCCAGAGCCAGCCACGTGGCGTGGCGCGGAGCTTTGGTCCCGGTTCTTACCAAGAACCGGGACCAATACCTCGCCTGCCTATATATAACCCCACCCCCCCTCTTCTCTCCTCTGTTTTTTTTTTCTGGTTGGATTGGTGGGAAGTGGGTGCTAGTTTTTTTTTCTTTGCCACGCACAAGATGTGTTCGGTGAAATGCCCGAGCCACACTTAAGTTCGCACAAGATGATATCCTCGGCCGAGGTTAGCAACTATATCCTTTTCATCTGTAATTGATACAGAAATATTGCACGTGTCGATGTACGGTGGTCATTTCACTATTCAAGATGTTATTGTAATGGTATTTGATAAACTTAATTATATATATGATGCAGATGGATGCACGGATGCGATGGATGTACGGCGAATGACGCAGTTCCGAGTTTATTGCAGGCCTGCATAAATTTCTCGATGTGGCTAAGGCAAACAAAGTGAATAATTTTATGCCTTGTCCATGTGAGAAGTGTCGGAACGTCAGGGAGTACTCTGACCCGAGAACCATTCAAGACCACGTGATTCGGAAAGGTTTCATGCCCAGCTAAAGAACTTGGTGTCACTGTATCTCAGGCCAAGGAACAGGCTACCGCCTTGGGTATGAGCCTTGGTCAATTTTTAGGCTATGAACATGCGCCAATGTTAGAGATGGCACGGAAATATGTCCAAGGGGAGCCTATGGTCAGTAATGAGGAGATGACGGGTCTATCAACACATATGCGAAATCTGCATACCTGGTACCTGGTGCACACATCAAAGAAGGACGCGAAAGAGTGGTTTCCGCTGGACGTTAGAGTGGAGCATTTCTTCAAACGTTACACTATACAGGTTCAACTGACTGAACTGTTCCAGTTATTCCAAAAGCGCTCCCTCGACAAATCTATCCTCTCTTACTATTGTCTGTAAGTGATTTATTTTCGTAATTAAGTCTCTAGCTCAGCTCGTTCATTGCCTGTATTATATTATCCTGCCTATATATATATCCTTTTGTACGCTATTATGCAGAATGAAGATGCTGGAATGCAAAAGATCTAAAGTTTTTGAGGTTGGGTTCGTTGACCCATATATCGTGAATTCACATACGTTAGTCAATCACCCCAAAGACGTGGAGCATGACCTGACCACATTTTTAACCATGCAACATTTCTGTACGGAAATATTATTTCTATACAACTTCAGGTGAGTGTTTCTGTCTTGTACATATTTTTATTTGGCTTTCTCGATGTTAAGTGTAATTGATGAGCTATGCATGTCTGCTTTATGTAAACGTCCGCAGGTTCCACTGGATTCTGCTAAGCATTCAACCTGACAAGTCCACAGTTGAAGTCCACGACTCATTAAGTTGGGACCAAGCGTTGTGGTCCGACATGAAAGAAATGCTCAACAAGTAATTTCAATCATTATCGCATTATATCGCCCTCTTTCGTTCGTTCCCTGATGTCAAGTAATTAATAACTCCTTTGTTCATTTTCTTTGCCAAAGCAGGTGTTGGACAATTTTCAAACAGAAGGTAGAAGGTCCATTCAAAGACGAGCTAACTTATAAAACGGTAAAAAGTCCGCAGCAGCCACCGTGGAGTAATTTATGTGGATTCTACGTTTGCGAGTTCATTCGCGAGTTGACCACTGAGCGGAGAACAACTGATTTCAGCAAAATGCGGGAGAAGATCAACCCAGAACTGCGCGTAGGAGCAATTCAAGAGGAATTGGCGGGATTTCTGCTTAGGGAGGTCATCGATGAAAGGGGAGAACATTATGCTTCGGACGATGAACTACATATGCCTTGATGGCTTGATCTATCTCCATGTAATTAAATAGTTGTATTCTCGCAAGAGATCGAATATTAATTATATATGCATCAACATGTACTGTGTATATAGTAGAGCGTATAATATGCGTACGGAAACGATGGAGAGCACGTCGGCGATGCGAAGAAGGGGGAGACGACGGAGGCACCGGCGAGAGGGAGAGGGGGCACCGGCGAGAGGGAGAGGAGGTACCGGCGAGAAGGAGAGGGGGCACCGGCGAGAGGGGGCACCGGCGAGAAGGAGAGGGGGCACCGGCGAGAGGGGCACCGGCGAGAGGGAGACCCTAAACCCTAAATACCAAAAAAAAAACACTCATTGGTCCCGGTTCGTAACAAGAACCGGGACCAATGAGTCTCTCCCCACAACCAGCCAGAACTGGCCACGTGGCCACCCATTGGTCCCGGTTCGTGGACCAACCGGGACTAGCATTAGTCCCGATTGGCCAGTCCCGGTTGGGCAACCGGGACTGATGGCCCAACCGAACCGGGACCATAGGCCCATTTTCTACCAGTGTGAGTTAGCAGTCACATAAAGAGAAACTTTCTTCTTCTTTCTACTTCTATTGTAGTAGTCTTGTGAAATCTTAGCTTATTTGGTAGCAGACAATATCTTAGTTAGGTGCTTCTTATTATTAGTTTCTTGCCTTTTAAGTGAGGTTTACCGGTAGCTGATTAGTCCAACCATCAATTCAGCTATCTGGACTACATTATCCGTCTGGTCACACTTATGGGCTAATTAATCATTTCCCAGCTGTTTCAGTTTTTGTAGATTCACCCACTGTTTCCTTTTTGGCTATACATGCCTATTGCCTAAAGATTCAACAAAACATGTGCGAACAACTGTACCTACATGGGATAACTAACCCTACACTTGAGTGCATGCATGCTCGTAGTGTAGGTAATACGATGCAAAGAGACTCTTTTCTTTTGGATCACTTGAGAATGTTGCCCTCCTACAACAACTACTCTTCTTCTTCTTCTTCTAAAGTAGAATATACTCCATGTCATGCAAGGCCTCCTTTGAAGCTCCTCCTTTCACCTCACCTTTTTGCGTTCCTGCATTCATTGTGCATGATCATCACTAGAGCTGTTCTATTTCTCACCTGTGACTACCTGATGAACAAACCGCAGCATCGGACCTTGACTTTTGAGCCTCTGCCGGAGGATTTGAAAGATGTATGTTTTGACTTGTGCCTCATTCATACGTTCATGATGTTGGGAATTGGGCAAAAAGTTGTTGGGAGGGCCTGCAGATGGGATTGCACTGTGCCACTCTGTTGTGTGATAGGTTTCACTGCCTGATCCATCTCATGGAACTCTCTCTCTTTCTCTCCCTTCTCTCTCACACATCCACACGGAATACAACAAGGCCATCCATGCAGGGCCATGGTGTTTCCTTTGCTTAAAGGGTTCAAGTGCTTTGCAAGGGTTAATTAAGAATCAACCATATTTCTATTTGATGCATTACATCAGATGTCAAATCTCTGAAGAGATCCACATGGAAAAGCTGCAGTCACAGCCAGTTCAGCCATTGGCCGCTTTGGAGTTAGAACTTGGCATTAGGGAGAATGGAGAAAGTATAAAAAATGAGATGGCAGAAGCTCAATATGGGTGGGGGCCGTAGAACTTTGTGGATTTGTTTGTGTGAACTCTTAATTCTCATGACTCCTTTGGGCTAAACCTTTGTTTATCGCTCCTTTGGTATTATAGTGCCACCTTTGGTCCCCTGGTGTTCTTGAGTATGCATGCTCCCGTTCCTTGCTTTCCTTCTATTCCTTCAACTCCACTCATAAAACTTCTTGACCCCAACCAACAACATCTCTCTAAATCACTCTTTCTCTCTCTCTCTCTAAATATATTAGGATGCATTCAAGGAGATCTATCTGGAGAGAGAAAGATACATAGATGCTGCATGAGAGGGGGGTTGGATTTTGGAACATGTCAAGTCACTGTCACAGCATTTGATGGCAAAGAGAGAGCCACAACTTTTGCTTTTTCCCTGTACATTTGTTTATTCTACTGTCCGTCGCTGCCTGCACGCGGGTGAGCTGCTTGTGCTTGTTCCCTTCCTCACTTTGGGCATTTCTTTCTCACTGCCGTGTCCCTATGTGAGTGAGGCCTTTGCCAATTTCTCTAACCATCACCGATCGATCTCCTTCTCTGTGTTGATGCCACTGCTAGCTCCTTGCAGATGCAGAGGAGAGAGCAGATTCTCTTGCTGTTCTGCCCACAAGTTACATAGTAGTACTGTATGTGAACTCACAAGCAGCAGCCAAGCTAGACCCACAGCACCTGCCCTTCACACATGCACAGATCTTTTCCCCTTGCCACAAGGGATAAGATTTCTCCTAAGGATTTGTACAAATTTTTGTGCAGGGTTGGAAGCAAGGGATCTCGTAGACACAGATGCACATGACCCTTTTGGTGGGTAATGATGAAGTGCAGGTGGAGGCGATGATGGGTTTCCTCATCTGGGGACTGAGACATTCCATCCAAAGGCTGGAGGTGCCCAATGCCATACCCCTAGCTAGCAGCTATCTGCAATATTCCATTTGTTTGCTAATGTTTTGTATCAAGATGCCCTTGATGTGAGTGTTCACTGAGTCCACTCTCATCGATCTCACCATTGCATACTTGTACTGATGTACACTACTGTACTGAGTGCTGTTGCTAGCTTCACTTTGCTAGAACTATTAAGTGCATGTGGTATATATCCTTGAGTTACATGCATGCATGAGTTGGAGTGGTACTCTTTGCCATTGCGCATGTAGTGGTAACTTGCTTGTGGTGAAATGCATATGCATGTGTCCGCAATGTGCTACACTGACACAGAGACATGCACCAGGATCGGGTGTGCTACCTCTTCTCCTGGGTTGCAAGTAAGTTATCTCAAGGCCATCAATGAAGATCCCACCAATGGACAAAACATCAGATGGTTGGAGACTTTGGCATGTCTGGTCTCCATTCACCCATTTAAAGCATGGCGTGTGTCTTGAGGGAGGGATGGTAGCCGTCCAAATGGTTTCACAAATATTTGGGAAACGGAATTGATGTACGTAAGCCATAGGGAGACTCAGAGCATCTCCACTGGGAGCCGTCAAATTCGTGTCTGCCATTCTCAAATTGGGTCCTCTTTGGGGGTGCTGGACATGTGTCCGGGCGTTCGGGGGTGCTTCCCCTAGCGGCGCCCCCCAAATGCCCGCCCCAATGTTTTTTATCATTTCTATCTAAATTCTAAAAAAACTTCATTGCCAAGTTCAGTAATAATTCAAATATACAAAATGTATAAATTATTACAACAATTCAAATTCAAATTCTTCAAGTTTCTAAAAATAACACATGGAAATCAAACCGGCCCTGGTTGA
Source organism: Poa pratensis (assembly GCA_947311845.1). Classification (NCBI taxonomy): domain Eukaryota; kingdom Viridiplantae; phylum Streptophyta; class Magnoliopsida; order Poales; family Poaceae; genus Poa; species Poa pratensis. Next base: position 29,464,232 of record CAMZMU010000068.1, read on the forward strand.
ACTACGTTGTTTGCTTTGATCGCCCACAAGTCCGCACGAGATAATTTTGCAGTTACTCGTGTCTTGTTTCATCACGAATTTGCCGATGCATGGCCAGATACTCAGAAAACTAGGCCGACACGCTTGGTTGTAGCTGGGCCATAGGCCCCTGGAAATCAAGCACCTCGTTGATCAATGGCCTTCTAGTATCTCGCTCATTCTCGATGATCATCTTGTGTATGATAACACAAGCATTTTTGATCTCACAGATTTGATCAGCGACCTAGATAGACAAGGGTACCGGACAACGACAAACCTGGCCTGGATCACACCAAATGCCCGCTCCACATCTTTGTGGACAAACTCTTTTTTACAAAATGGCAATTTCCCTCTCCAACAGGGTTACGGATAGTCTTCACAAATGTTGACCAATTTGGATAGATGTCATCCGCAAGGTAGTACCCCTTGTCATAGTCATGGTCATTGATCACAAACATACACTCCGGAGCTTGGGCTTGAGAAAGTCTGAGAAACACCAGAGCGCGTTGGAGCACATTGATGTCATTGTGAGCAGCGGCCATGCCAAAAAATGCGTGCCGAATCCAAAGATCATAATCTGCCACAGGCTCAAGTATCACACTGCACGCTCCATGATGTCCTGACCTATACATCCTCTGCCAAGCAAATGGACAGTTCTTCCAATTCTAATGCATGCAATCGATACTTCCAAGCATCCCCGGAAATCCTCTTGCTTGGCCTTGAGCCAAGAGACGAGCTGTGTCTTCTGCATTGGGCGCTCTCATATTGCTCTCCAAACACTGCCACCACTGCCTTGCAAAACCTATAGGTGGCTTCAACGGCGGTGGTCTCAAACATACGGAGATAGTCATCCAATGAATCTGCGGGAACTCCATATGCAAGACACCGCATGGCAGTCGTGCATTTCTGAAGGGATGAGAATCCTAGAAGCCAGGTGCAATCTCTCTTCAGCTCGAAGTAGTCATCATGGTCCCGAACACCATGCACGATTCTCCTGAACACTTCCCTTTTCATCCTAAAGCATCAGAGAAATTCATGAGGGAAGTTAGTCGGGTTTTCAGCAAAGTAGTCGCTTAAAAAGAGCATGTGACCAGTTTCCCTATATTGGTTCCTGTTGGCCAGCCGCCCTTTCGCTGATCCTCCACACTTTGACACGACGTCAATCTCGGCCACTTGTGCATCTAGAAGAGCGGCCATGACCATCTCATTATCTTCGTCGTCGGCTTCAAGGGCGACAGCCTCCCCATCATTTGGAAAAACATGAACTCATCGTCGCTATCCATAGCCGATTGAACAAAATAAAGCAATGAAACTAGGCCACAAATCGATAATTAATCAAATGAGCCTATTGGCGAATGGCCAAACACATTGCGTGCGGGGCGGCATGGAGGAAGAGGCGGAGCTGCCTAGTTTGAGTTGCGCCGGCGCAAAACGAGGGCGGAGAGCGGCGGGGACCAGCTGCAAGCAGGCCTGCGTGGTCAATGCGGCTGAACACCCCGCGGTGCGAGTCTAGTTGGCGACGATGCTGCGATTCGCCGGCGAGAGGAAACAAAAGGACGAGGTGGGGGCAAATGAATTACGGGTGCGACGTTGTGTGTGTATGACGAGCGGGCCACGACTGTAGGAGGGTGTCTCCGGGCAAGGTCCAGCTCCCTTGAAGAGGCCATGGCGGCCCTCTCGATGGTGCCCGACAGAAAATGGCTCGGTCCGGACACTTGGGGTTGCCGATGTGTGCGATTTTTACGTCCAGACCCCCATTGGGCCTTTTAGTGGTCAATTGGCGGGGGGTGCCGGTGGAGATGCTCTCATAAGAGCATCTTCGCCAGGGGTCCCAATCATTTTTTCAATCGGGTTATTGAGGTGCAAAAAAAATTGTGCCGAACGACGGAACCAATAGCGGTCGAGTTAAATTTAAGACTATGACGTGGTGGTCAGCTTTAATTAAAGACAACGATGCGGTGTTCTGCTTTATTTAATGAAAAAGGTGGTTCCCCTGTCGTGCGCAGACAAGTCTTCACTTCACTTCGCCCTTCCCAACGTGACATCACTTAACTTCGGCGGCGTTAGTGCACGCCCATCTAACTCCCGCAGCCGACTTTAAAAGCGCACACGGCCCCCTCTTCTCTCCCATACTTCACGTCTTCACCACCGTCCTCGTCTCCACCGGGTAGATCAACGACATGTCTACCCGCTGTCAATTGTTGAGCGCAGTCGAAGCGGCGAGGACGAACTCGGCCCATGCAGTGAGGAACAAAAACCGCAATGCTAGCTCATCCCACGCGTCTCCGCCTTCATCTCCACCGCCTTCCATCGACGCGCCTAATGTCTGACGTCTGCTGAAGCCGCGGGAGGTGCGTGACCTCGTGCGCAACAACATTTTGTTGCCTCCTCCGAAAGGGGTGGACAACGAAACTCGTCAGCGTTCCGGCCATATAGACAAAAGGATTCATGTTCAAAACGAGAATATATAAACTAGCCTAGAGAAGAGGCCCTATGCCAAGTCTAAGTCCTACTAGCTAGATGATGAAGTACCCCGGCCGTAGCTGGTGCACACGGGTGACCTTGCTCCAGCCGCGCGTGAGGAACATGTTTCCCTCACCTTCGAAGAACACGTCCACCATGACGGTACTGCTAGGACAATCCGACATTATCAACGTGAAGCTGCGGCCGGGGCACTGGTCTTCGAGTTCCTGTGCAAACCTGTCCTGCAGCTCCAGCCGGTTCGACAATTCGGGGTGCAAAGGCACTAGGAACTCAAAGCCGTACAACGCGCTTAGGGAGCCTCCGTAGGACGACGAAGCAGAAGGCGTTGGCGGGCTGGATGGTTTGGGCAACGACGGTCACCCGCGATCGTGGCTGCTTGAAGCCATCACCGTGTTGGGTGGTTTGGGCGAGCTTTATTAAAGACGCGTCGATTCAATTGCGTGCTCCTATTTGACTGGAGTAAACAATGCCATGTGACCAGTATGCCTAAAGGCGTGGTGGCCCTGGCGCAACATTTTGGTGGCGCGCCAAATATAACACGCGCCACTAATCGTTGAATACTAGTGGCGCATGGGATGCGCATGACACCAATGCTAAACTACCAGTGGCGCCCAACATATGTGAGGCGCCACTAGTATATTCTGGCCGGATGGAAGCCTGGGTACCACTTACTGCTGGCGTGTACACATATATCACGCGCCACTGGTAGGGCCATACCGGTGGCGCGTACATTTTCGGCGCGCCACTGACCATATTAGTGGTGCGCAAGAATGGTGCGCAAGAAAAAAGAACGCCACTGATACTAGTACTACACAAAGGGTTTTCCTATTATCTAGTGTTTTATGATTATGTATCGTCGTGAAGAGTCGTGGGGCGTAAAAAATAGTTTCCGGTCTGCCTAGCTAGTATTGTTGAACATAGAATTTCAATTATGTGTATGAACTAAGTTGAAATTTATGTGCATTCCGTATATGTCTGTTTAGTTTGATTCATGAAAATTAATTTGTGTGTAAAATAATGTAGTACTTTCCGGTTTCTATTTTTGAATAAAGAATTTTTCATAGTTAGGTTTAAAAATAGTTCTAGACAATATTAGAAGTTTTAGATAGTTTCAAAACCATTCAGATTACTTTAAACTAGAATTAATTCTGAATATTGTTTCAAATATAAAAATCAATTTATTTCTAGCTCAAACCAAAAACTTATTGAATATGAAACTGCAATTTAATGGATGTAACAATTCACCAAGATCGAGTCGATCTCGATCTCAATGAGTTGTCACTCCCATTAAATTGTTGGATCATAACCAAACTCGAATTGCGAGCATGATGACTCGAACTCAGGTGGGTAGTAAGGAATCAACACCCCCTTGACACTAGGTTATGCTTAAGTCTACGATAATATTGTAGCACTAGTAGAGATCGGTCAACTTAAGACCCCAATTGCATACGTATGCATCCTTTCGTGTGCGTTATCTCCCATCGCTTACCCTTAGAAATTGAAGCTGTGTGCAATGGGTTGGACGATAGTGTTGGAGTTATGCCATAGAGACAATAATATTAAGTTATTATTTATCTCCAAGTTTATTATTAGGTTTATATATTTATGCTATAACTGATGTGATACTTGAATAGTGAGTATTCAAAGAAGAACCTACATGCAAGTGTAGAGATATGAACAAATCAAGTATTCCTAATCTTGTCTCTAAGATTAGCTTATCTTGTTGTTAGATGATCACTTTTTTCTGATCATGGACTTTGTGTAAGTGAAACAACTATAAAGTATATTGATGGAATAACAATAGTACTGAACCGACCCAAGTATATGATCTTGCTATGAGACGAATCGTTGTTGATGAATTAGCAAGTGATTATGAAGTTTTCGTTAGCTATGTCCCTATATCATGAGAACATCTCGTGACCGCACACTTGACAGTTATGCTTTGATCGTCACCTAACGTCTTGCTGTAAAAAAGGACTATAACGGTGACCCTTGGGTATAACCTAAAGTATGTAATGGAACTGAGATTATTCAAGAATGATACTTACTCCTCCAGGTGATGGAGAGCGGGTCGTGGGGATGTTCAAGAATGATAATTACTCCTCCAGGTGATGGAGAGATACATCCTATGGGCCCTCTCAGTATCCCTGATGTTACCCAATCGTCTGGCCAGACACAGTGTGATTTATCACAAGGACATCGGGGATATGAATGAGAAAAGGGGAATGATGTCGGTACGAGTTTTGTATCTGTAGTGATCAAATGGTTTGATCACACAGTGCACATTGTCTCACCACATGATATCATTGGTATCGTGTAGCTAAGGGAATTAGCGTAATGACAAACACAAAAGTTCCATCGTTATTTGTGAATGCATAGGAGCCATCATGGGCGTCCATGGTCCGGATGTTAGTTATTATTTGGTAAGTACTCCAGGCATGTCTGTGTGTTATCGAACCTTCTGGGTCACATGCTTAAGTTGTGTCAATCTTTTATTGAGAGTGTTTTGTAGTTATAGTGGTTAGGAGAAATGGTCGGATTTATTCCCATGTCACAGGAATAACTCCGATGTGAATTGGATGTGTTCCGGTGAAGTTATCATGAGAGGCATATAATGCCGGTATAAGGCTGAAAGGCTTTTGAGAGAAACAGAGGTGGACATGAGATGTCCCGAGATGTTAGAAAGTGTTTCTGACTTCAGTGGATAGAGTCGATGATTTTATCTAAAGGGTATATAGGGTTTCAGAGTCGTTTCGGAGAAAACCCGGGAAGGGGGGAGTGGCGGAGGATGCACTGATGCATGCGTGGTGCAGCCGCATGGGCCCACCTAGGGCCTACGCACCAGTCCCCCATGTTTCCTTTTATTTTATCTTGTGATTTTTTAAAGTCAATTTAAAGGAAAAGATAAAAAGGAAAAAAAGGAGAAGTATTGGAGGATGACTCCTTGTTGGACTCGGATTCCTCAACTGAATTGGGAGGGGATCCGGTCTGCCCTCCCAGGGCCGGCACACCAAGGGAGAGGGTTCCCCCTCCCCAAGAAAGCCTCCCCTCCACCCCACTATATATACACTCCCACCCCCATGGGGTTTTACACATCAATTGCTCCCGGTTTTCGAGTTGTCCTCTACCGCAGCTCTCTTTCTCTCTAGATCCCATTTGTCGAGAAAACCTCTAAAATCTCATATAGATCTAATCTTGTAGATTAGATCTACCACCATAGACTATGCCGAAAGGTTGTCTCTCATCGTTGGCGCCGAGTACTGGACGACGGAGCGCTGACGGGTTGGCGCAGGTGGATGCGTGGATACTAGAAGAGGTATTGCACGAGTGATCCTGAAAGAGGGAGTCGGTAACATTCTCACCTCCAGGCTTCACCGACATCGTCATTGAAAAACGCCATCTTTCGCAACGGTGTTTGTAAGTATCTAGATCTAACATTATGTGGTGCTTCATATCTATATAGCAGACTTGTCGGTTATGTAAGATGGAATTTTTAAATTCCTGCACGTAACCCTACAATTGTATCAGACCGGTCCATGCATAGATATGATTTGATCTAGAGCACAAGTTGGTGCGGGCATTGCATAAGTTTATGCGAGTATATTAGAGCTCTTCTAATATTCAGATTATTTTTGTTGCTTCCCAATATACTGTACGTTCATATTTTTCGGTGGCATAGGCGAGATCTTTTTTAGACCTCTGGCAATTCGTGAACCTTTCATGATGCTCTTAGTATGCTGATCGGAGCCAACGAAGTGCTTCAGTAGCTTTGGGTCGCCCTATAGTTGGAAACGTTGACGTCACGGTGGAAAGGGCTAAGTGGGTTAGATACACACAAGGGTGATTCCTTGACAGTTAAATATCAACATGAATAATCATGCCTAGTATACGTAGGTTATAACGGTTGTTCCATAGATCCTACAAAGCCACAGTAAAAACTTGCAAACAAACGTTGGAAGCGTCTAGCTTGGTTTTGTAGGGTGTGCTTGTGATTTGGTACAACTATTTTACTAATGTGTTTTAACATGATGGCCAATGCGAGTTATTTTTCGAGTTTGTCATCGACAATCAAGCGAAGAATGTATTCGTCGTGGATCGCAGGAGGAGGTCCACGGCATGAAAAAGTGGTCATTTCTCCATCATGTAAAAGATTGAAGAAGTTTTCTATACTAGACTAATACTAGTCCCTAGTTGTTCTTCTTGTTCTTCTTCTCTGAAGCCTCATCCCACGCTTTAACGGAGCTTCTAATCATTAAAATAATATTTTGAGGCTGAACAAATTTTGTTCTAATTATTGGATGATTAAAACACCAATTAATAGCTCAAACATACTGAATATGGCACTAGTAGAAAACGGGGCATTAGTCCCGGTTCTAGAGGGCCTTTAGTACCGGTTTTGCAACCGGGACAAGCAAATCGGGACTAAAGGCCCCCCCCCTTTAGTCCCGGTTGCCCACGAACCGGGACTAAAGGCCTCCACGTGGCCACGGCCGGGCGCCCACGGCGGGAAGACCTTTAGTTGTTACCAACCGGGACTAAAGATTTTTGCTTTTTGTTTTCTATTTATTTATTTTTCCTGGTTTAGGGTTTAGGGCATTACAGGTTTAGGGGTTTGGATTTTGTGTTTTCCATTCAATTCTTTTTGTATGGAGATCACGTTGATGCGCAAAAAACAAGTCGTATACATAAAATTTATACTACATCGAGATCACGTTGATGCATATATACATACACATACAAGTTGCTTTAATGAAATTCTCATGTCGAGGTCATGTCATTTAGATGGAGGCATAATATAATTACTACGGTGATGAAATTCTCTGGTTTCTTTATGACCCCCCAGTTCAAAAATCCCGTCAATTCCTCTTGAATTGCTTTTAGGCGGATCATTGGTATGAGCTTGTCCCGCATTCGATCCATCTAGATCAATATGAATATGTGAGTTGTGTGTATATATATATATGAAATCATCATAAAATAAATTATGAATGGAACTCAATCCCGTTATTTGATTAATGAAAGTGTATTTATTCACAAAAAAAAAACTCAACACAATATGGTAATAAAAAATTACGAATAGTGTTTATGTACTTCAGCTGTTCTGTTATCTCTATTCCGCTCAGTGACACGAGCGTTTGAACTCGCAAACGTAGTATGCACATAAATTAGTCCCTTGTTCCTGCCTCAGACACCACTTTACAAAGAATAGAATTCAATCAAATAATAATCAAGCATGATAATGGTATTGAAACTAGAATTAAAGAGTTGTGCGGACCTAGATATATAGTACTACTTACCTTGGTGGTATAAAAATCCAGCTCCGGTTTCCACTCCCCTTTAACCTTCTCGGTGAACCGTTTCCAAACCCTGCCCGGCAAAAGAAAATGATTAAAAGAGTTATTAATTACTTGATATCATAAAATGAACGAAAGAGGTCGATATAGAGCGATAATGATTGAAATTACCTCTGGAGCATTTCTTGCAAGTTGAGGTACTCGTCCATATCTTTCCTTAACGAGTCCATGACTCCAACGACTCCTTCGTCAACTCAAATGATTAGCAAAATCCAGTGGAATCTGCGCACGTTTATATGTACATGCATACATAACTCATCAATTGCACTAAACATCGAGTACGCAAAATAGAATATGTAGAAGACAGTAACACTCACTTGAAGTTGTAAGGAAAAAGTATTTATGTGCAGGTATTTTGTTTCACTAAAAACCGGAGCAAGTTTTTCTCTGTGTCCTCGGCATGGTCCCTTACGGTAAGTTCATGATTGTAATAAGGGTCAACGAACCCAATGTCAAAGATGGCGTTCCTTCTGTATTCGATAATCTTCATTCTGCATAATAACATACAAAAGAATATAGTGAGATAATTACAAGCAATGAGCGAGCTGAGCTAGAGACTTAATTAAATTGCAGAAATAAATCACTTACAAACAATAGCAATTGACGAGGGCTTTGTCGAGGGCGTCTTGATTGAATAACTGAAAAATTTCGGAAAACAGAATATACATCGCGTCATCCGTGAAGTAATGCTCTTTCCTATATGCCACCCAGAAGTGGTCATGCCCGTCCGTTGTGGCTTTCATGTACCACTGATGCAATTGGCGCAATTGTGTTGTTAGAGACTGGACCACCTCAAGTCTGACTAGTGACTTCCCGTTGACATAAGTCCATGCATAGTGATACTCTATGGGGTAACCAGTGTCGCCTATCCGACCAGTGTCGTGGTGTACTTCCTTATCGGGCATCACCTTGAGCGGGCGGGTCGACTGATTTGCCTGTTCACTGAGCTGGGCCACTTGTTTCCCGCTTTTTGCCATCCGCAATTGCTCCCTCTTTTGGTGATATGCCGCCGCCTCCCCCTGCTTCTATTGACTATATGTCTTCTCAATACAACGTTCATAGTCATCTGGCAAATCATGCGGCTGTGTTGGTCCACTCGATAGATTTTTCAAACATCTCGCAACTTTTTCCGGTGGTATTATCTCCTTTGGTGGGGGCCGTTTCGGTGCTAATTGTCTTTTCACATCGGCTCTCACCTTCGCCTCGAGTTCCTCTGGAGACAAGTCATAACTTCTCTTTGGAAGAGGCTTTAGCAACTCGCGTTCCTCTCGAGTTTCCTTATATGCACTTTTCTTCTGTGTATATGTCGACGTGAAGTCCAGTTTTCGCTTTAACAGGGCGGTGCGGGCAATGGACTTAGTAGTGGGCGTAGTCAGCTGACGGGACGGCGCGGGCGATGGACTCGGGCTGGCTTCCCAACCGGCGAGGAGGGATGGACTTTGAGGTGGGGGATTGCTACTCGGAGGAGTCGGTGGCCTTGGCGCTGAGTTTGGAAACACAATGTTTTTCTTGTTCCATAGAACGATACCACGCCGAACTTCTTCCAGTGTCTTCTCCTTGTCACCTCCAGGAATGTCAAGCTCCAGTGTTCCAAATCCCGGCATAACTTCATCCACCTCGACATGAGCATAGCTAGCTGGAATCCCGCCGAGATGGTATCTTTCTCCAGATTGATTTGGTAAAGCATAGCCGACCGCCACCTTGAAGGATATGTTCTTCATTGACATATGTAGCTCATAGTCTGTCTTCTCCGTGTTATCATCCACGGGGTAGTGAGCCGCCGGCGCTTCGAATTCAGAATTTTCTAGTTGCGTGGAACCCACGCTGCTTTTGCGCTGATCAGATGGGATGGCTTCGACTTCAGGACCTTCTAGCTGCTGCTGAGATGCCCTTTGCTGACTAACTAAGTCTAGTTGCTCCTGCTGCCACTGCACCTTGTGTTCCAATTCCGATAACCGGTCTAACTCCTGCTTCTTCTTTCTCTGACGGCTTCTATAAGTTTCAGCGTCCTCCGAAAACCCTTGCTTCCACGAAACACCGGGTCCATAGCCTCGTACTCGTCCAACTTGTTTAGGATTCCCGAGGGCGAGTGTCAGCTTGTCGTTCTCTCTGTCGGGCACGTACTCTCCCTTTCGAACTTTTTCTATTGCGTCCACAAGATCTTTGGTTACTTTTTCAATTTTTTCCTTCCATTTTCCCTTTCAACAATCTGCCCTGTCTGTGGGTTCAACCCTGCCCCATGCGCGAACAACCAAAACTTGGACCTCTCGGGCCAGTCCGCTGTCTGTGGAATGATCCCTTGATCAAGTAGTTTTGCTTCAAAGGCTTCCCACTTAGGCATGGCAGTCTTGTAGCCACCTGTGCCAAAAGTATGGTGATATGTCTTCTTCGCAGCATTTGCCTTATTTATTTCCGATCGGCCATAGCAGCCTCCGATTTTCTTAACTTCACAAATGCGGGCTAGTCATGTTGTAACTTCTCTAGTGGTCCAGTGAATTCTGGATCTTGTTCCTCCGCCGCTACATAATTTTTCCATAATTTTTCTTCCAGGTCTGGAATTGTGTGGCCATCTTCTTCAAAGTCCACTGCTTGACTTTGTCCTTCTTTTCCTCTGTGAGACCTGGCGGTAGGTTGACATGTGTCAAGAGCGTGTCCCAAAGCAAATTTTTTCTTCTGTTATCGACATAACTAGCTGCCTTGTTGTCGTCCTTCGGCTTATGCCATTCTTCAAGGATGATCGGGACCAAATCCCTAACAAGAACTCCGCATTGATTTATAAATTTACGGCGGCTCTCTCTGGGTTCCAGCGGATCGCCATCATCACCAACTTTGTCGATCGATATCCTTGCACCATCGGCCAACCTTCTGGTCAGGCCTCGTTTCGTCTTTTTAGCAGCTGATGATTTGCTCAATCCGGAGGGCTAAAAGAAAAAATGATTCGTTAATAACTGCAATACAATTCAATTAATGCATCTAGTGATCGATCAACAGAGGCTTAATATACCTCGCCGGAGTTTGTTAAAGGCACTTCTTCCTCTCTACAAATTTCTTCTTGCTGAACTCCCTCACCGGATTCGTTCAGAAATTGTGAGCTGTAATCATCTCCAATTACCCCATCTTCTTCACCGGCATCTTCTTCATGCGGGTTTGCACGTCCATATATATAATATGATACATTCGGTCTTCACACCCCTCGTCTCTGCCGGGGGAGTACATAGCTGAATGTCCCTACAATCAATTTTGTAACAAGAATATGAATCTAAAATTTGCATATAAACTTTGCAACTACAATTTAAAATTCATAGCTAATAGCCTAATAATATTTCATAACTAAAATTCATAGCAACTACAATTTATACACAAATTTCATACACAATTTTCAAACTCATTTTAAACAAAAAAATAAACAACAATGTCATAATAACATTTCCTAATACATTTCTAACAAGTACTAAATTTATTGGCATAATTTTAAATGGCATAATTTTATATGCATTGTAACCCTTGTAGTAATTAGCAAATTAAGGAAAATGGCATAATTTTTTCTAACATCTAATTTACTAAAAATTACTAAAATTACTAAAATTTGTTAAATTTACTAAAAATTAAGTACTAAATTTTCTAACAAGTGTGGAATGATTCCTAACACTAACAATACCTAAACATTCCCAACATTGCCTAAACACTAACATCATTTTTCCTAACACTAATTTTGCTAACTAAAATGTGTAGAAGCTATTGAGGAATCGGCGGCCGGTGGTCTCATCTCGGGCGGTGGCAAGGAGGTGGCGGACGCGACTGTGGCGGCGACGGCGAGCACGGACCTCGGGCGCGACGGAAGGGCAGGGGACGGGAGGCGACGGCGGCGTCGGGGCAGGGGACGGAGCAGCACGACGGCGGCGTCGGGGCAGGGGACGTCGGGGGCGCGGCGGAGACGTCGCGGGAGCGGCGGAGCTGCATGACGGCGTCGGACGCCTCGGGCGCGACGGCGAGCAGCACGACGGTGTGGGCGCGGCGGAGAGGTCGGGGGCGCGTCGGGTTGGATCGATCTAAGAACTTGGGGAAGAAAGGGGAACGGCTGTCGGTTTATATACAAAAGTCCTTTAGTACTGGTTGGTATCACGAACCGGTACTAAAGGTCCTTTAGTACCGGTTGGTGGTTCCAACCGGTACTAAAGGTATTTTGGGCCGCCGCTGAAAATTGCGCGCGCGAAGCCCACCTTTAGTACCGGTTGGAACCACCAAACGGTTCTAAAGGTGCTTTTGTAATTTCTTTTTCTATTTTCTTTTTCTACTTTCTTTTTTCTGATTTCTTTTATTCTATTGATTTAAGTGTTTTTTATATCATTTGAATTTCTAAAAATGCTTTTTAATATGAATTTTAAAAATGCTTTTAATAGAATTTAAATGCATGTTTGAGTGGTTTTGGACAAAATTATTTTCTAAAAATTTGTAAAAATCATATCTATTGATTTCTTTTATATATATATTTATTTCATTTATATCTATTTATTTAATTGTCCAAATCAAGTCAAATTATTTTCTACAAATTTGACATAGATTTAAATCCATATCATCAAAAAATTCAAACAAAATGCATGTTTGAGTGTTTTTTATATAATTTGAATTTGTACAAATGCTTTTAATATGAATTTTTAAATGCTTTTAATAGAATTTAAATGCATGTTTGAGTGTTTTTGGACAAAATTATTTTCTAAAAATTTGTAAAAATCATATCTATTGATTTCTTTTATATCTATTCACCGTTATCAGTTTCTCTTTAGTGAGTTTGTGGACTTATAGCCGGAAACTCCCACTTCCCGCCTTTACCCCTCGCGGCATGTAGTATGTCCAATCAAGAAGAAGGACACGGATCGTGTATTTCTTTTAAGCGCTTGTGAGCCGTTGGATCAGGGGTGTGTTTCTTATGAGGGCTTGTGAGCTGTTGGATCACCACTATCACGACCACTTCGTGAGCCACATGACGCTATATATAGCCCACCTCTCGGACATGTTCGGAACTCAGTGCGTACTCATTGTAGTTCATTTGGTATACAAAGCATTCGGATTCCCTGCATACATCCGACGGTGCATTTGATATGCGGGCACTCAGTAGCCACTGTCGGGCTGTATGCAGGGGAAACCGTGTGTTTTGTTCTATATACAAATGCTTCAGTTCATCGACCAAATACAAATCATTCGGATTCCCTGCATATATCCCGACGGTGCATTTGATATGCGGGCACTCAAGAGCCACCGTCGGGCTGTATGCAGGGGAAACCGTGTGTTTTGTTCCAACTTTTTCGAGCGCTTGTGAGCCGTTGGAGTTTTTAGAACCAAAAATCGGTGTTTAGAGTTTTCTTCTGAGTTTTCAGAACACAATTACATAAAAGGTTTAATACATTATTACACATCACCAACAACATCCCTATCTAGTGTTGTGGTATAAACTTTTTCTTCGTGTGTGTCCCTTTTTTCTGATTGCGCCGTAACGATGGACAATCTTCATCATTTAACACGATGCTTGGGTCAGTGTTCACTGTGAAGGGCGAAATTTCATCAAACTTATTGTAATCTTCTGACATGTCTGTCTTGTCCTTCACTCCCACGATGTTTCTTTTCCCTGAAGGAACTATGTGGCGCTTTGGCTCATCGTATGATGTATTCGCTTGCTTATGATCTTTTTTTTTCGGTCTGCTAGACATGTCCTTCACATAGAAAACCTGAGCCACGTCATTGGCTAGGACGAATGGTTCGGTCTGGTATCCAAGATTCTTGAGATCCACTATTGTCATTCCGTATTGTGGGTCTACCTTTACCCCACCTGTCAGGTTGAACCATTTGCACCGAAACAAAGGGACCTTAAAATCAGATCCATAGTCAAGTTCCCATATATCCTCTATGTAACCATAATATGTGTCTTTTTGCCCATTGTTGTTTGTTGCATCAAAGCGGACACCACTATTTTGGTTGGTGCTCTTTTTATCTTGGGCGGCCGTGTAAAATGTATTCCCATTTATCTCGTACCCTTGAAAAGTCAACATAGTCGAAGATGGTGACTTGGCCAACAAGTATAGCTGTTCTCCAATAGTGGTGTCATTAATGAGACGTGTTTGCAACCAACCGCCGAAAGTCTTCACGTGTTCTCCATCAATCCAATCTTCAGGTTTCCGGGTATTTCGAGCGTAAAATATTCTTGTGTTCCTCGATATACGGAGCCACCAAGCTGGAATTATGTAGAACTGTGTAGTATGCTTGAGTGAAAGAATGTCCGTCCTACATATTATTGCTTTCTTTCCTAGCGTGACTTTTCCACACAGTCTCCCCTCATGGCGCGATTGAGGAACACCGATCGGCTCAAGGTCAGGAATAAAGTCAACACAAAACGCAATGACCTCCTCTGTTCCATAGCCCTTGGAGATGCTTCCTTCTGGCCTAGCACGGTTATGAACGTATTTCTTTAAGACTCACATGAACCTCTCAAAGGGGAACATATTGGGTAGAAATACAGGACCGAGAATGGAAATCTCATCGACTAGGTGAACTATGAGGTGCGTCATAATATTGAAGAAGGATGGTGGGAACACCAACTCGAAACTGACAAGACATTGGACCACATCCTTCTGTAAAATTTGTAGAGACATTGGATTGATTACCTTCTGAGCAATTACATTGAGGAGTGCACGTAGCTTCACAATGGGTACTCGAACATTTTCCGGTAGAAGCCCCCTCAATGCAACCGGAAGTAATTGTGTCATAATCATGTGGCAGTCATGAGACTTTAGGTTTTGGAACTTTTCTCTGCCATATTTATTATTCCCTTTATATTCGACGAGAAGCCAGACAGGACCTTGATACTGCTCAGGACTACAAAAAAGATTTCCTTCTCTTCTTTGTTAAGAGCGTAGCTGGCAGGACCTTGATACTTCTCTGGATTCAGGTTCTCTCGTTCGTGCATGCGTTGCTGGTGCAGCCGTGCATCCGGTGTATCTTTCGTCTTCCCATACACGCCCAAGAAGCTTAGCAGGTTGATGCAAAGATTTTTCGTCACGTGCATCACGTCGATTGCAGAGCGAACCTCTAGGATTTTCCAATAGGGTAGCTCCCAAAATATAGATTTCTTCTTCCACATGGGTACGTGTCCGTCGGCGTCATTCGGAACAGATTGTCCGCTATGACCCTTTCCAAAGATTACTTTTAAATCCTTAACCATGTCATATATATCAACACCAGTAGGGCAGGTAGGATTCGTCCGGTGATCTGCCTCACCTTTGAAATGCTTGCCTTTCTTTCTTACAGGATGCTTGTTTGGAAGAAATCGACGATGCCCCATGTACACATTCTTGTTTGCCAAATATATACTTTCAGTCTCAACTAAACAGTGCGTGCATGCATTGTATCCCTTATTTGACTGTCCTGAAATGTTACTAAGAGTAGGCCAATCATTGATGGTTACAAACAACAACGCTCGTAGGTCAAATTCCTCCTGTTTGTGCTCATCCCACACACGTACGCCTTCTTCACGCCACAACTGTAAAAGTTCTTTAACCAATGGCCTCAGGTACACATCAATGTTGTTGTCGGGTTGCTTCGGGCCTTGGATGAGCACTGGCATCATAATAAACTTTCGTTTCATGCACAACCAAGTAGGAAGGTTATAGATACATAGAGTCACAGTACAGTTGCTATGACTGGAGCTCTGCTCCCTAAAAGGATTAAAACCATATGTACTTAGACCAAACCTTAAGTTCCTTGCGTCATCTGAAAATGTCGGGAACTCTCTGTCGATTTTTCTCCACTGCGACCCATCAGCGGGGTGTCTCTGCATCAGTTCTTTCTTACGGTCTTTTTTGTGCCATCGCAACAACTTGGCATGCTCTTTGTTTTGGAACAAACGTTTCAACCGTGGTATTATAGGAGCATACCACATCACCTTGGCAGGAACCCTCTTCCTGGGGCACGGCTCGCCCTCAACATCACCAGGGTCATCTCGTCTGATCTTATACCGCAATGCACCGCATACAGGGTATGCATTCAAATTCTCGTACTCCTCACCGCGGTAGAGGATGCAGTCATTGATGCATGCATGTATCTCCTGCACCTCTAATCCTAGAGGACAGACAACCTTCTTTGCTTCGTACGTACTGCGGGGCAATACGTTGTCCCTTGAAAGCATCTTCTTTATTATTTTCAGCAAATTTTCAAATCCCTTGTCAGATAGATCATTTTGTGCCCTCCATTGCAGCAATTCCAGTGTGGTACCTAGCTTTTTCTGGCCATCTTCGTAATTTGGGTACAACAATTTTTTATGATCCTGTAACATGCTCTCCAACTTCAACCTCTCGTTTTCACTTCCGCAGTTTATCTGTGCATCAAGAATGGCCTGACGAAGATCATCATCGGGCACATCAACAATGGGCTCTTCTTCAGCTTCGTCTTCCCCCATTGTAGTACCACCTTGTTCAGTGACCATATGATAGTTGTCATTATCCTCTTCTTCTTCATTGTCTTCCATTATATCCCTCTTTCTCCGTGCTTGGTCCAACAATTATAGCCGGATATGAAACCGAACTGCAACAGGTGGACGTGAATTGTTTTTGAGGTAGAGTAATCCTGCGTATTCTTACAGGCACTACATGGACAAGAAATAAAACTATTCGGCCGCTTGTTTTTCTCATCCACGCAGGGAAAATTATGCATGCCATTAATAAAGTCGGGACAGCGTCGGTCACCGTACATCCATTGCCGGCTCATCTGCATTATATAAATATATTAAAAACCATTACACTACATCATGAATATAATAGTGACCAAATTAATTAATAAAAGTTCATCACATTAAAACCAAAGTAGAGTAGTGACCAAATATAATACATAGTTCACATAAAACATACATTAAAACTAACATACAACTATCTAATTAATGCATTTAAATCCAACAACAAATGCGATCAAAATCTCAACTAAGGTAACCATTGACCAACAACATAATGATACCAAGCCTCTTTATTAATTGCATATTTTCTAATCTTTCTAATCTTCAAGCGCATTGCATCCATCTTGATCTTATGATCATCGACGAGGTTGGCAAGATCGAACTCCAACTTCATCCTCTCTTCTTCAGTTCTTTTCATTTTTTTCTTCAATTCTTTTCAATTCTTCTTTCAAGTCATCATTTTCTTTTTCAACTAAATTTAACATCTCGACAAGAGGGTCGACTGGAATTTCCGGTTCCACTACCTCCTAGATAAAAATATCTATGTCAAGTTGGTCGGCGTAATTAATTGTCATAAACACGAAACGAAACAAATAGTTATAAAAGATAATATACGACATCCGAATCATAGACTGGACAAGGGCCGACGGGGACGGATATCAAAACCATGACACTATACATATAAAAAACATAAGAAAATTATATAAGTAATAACTATGCATCTAAATAATACAAGTAATTTAAAAAAAATAAAAGATAAAACAAGAGGCTCACCGAGGTGGTGCCGGTGACGGGACGACGTGGGCTATCGACGGTGGTGAGGATGGGGATGGGACGACACTAAAACCCACAAGTCATACTTTAATTTGAGCTCAAATTACATATAAAGCAAATAAACTCCCTAACTTAGACATTTCATCAAACACCTAGCTAGCACTAGGAAAATGAAATGAGCTAAACTAGCAATGAAATGAGCTAAACTTGCAACGCCGGAAGAGAGGATGAAGTTGCTAACCCTTGGATAGATGGGTGCCACCAATCTTGACAAATGGTGGAGAAAAATGGGATGAACTCGAGCTCGGGAGAGTGAAAGAGAGGAGAAAAATGGAGATGTTCTCGAGCAGGAAATGGAGCTGGCTCGAGGTGGAAGAAGAGATATAGGGGTGGAACCATTTAGTCCCGGTTCATGATAAGAACCGGTACTAAAGGTCCATCTTTAGTACCGGTTCGTGATACGAACCGGTACTAAAGGGTCTGGCACTGGCCCCACCTCTGCGGCTGCCTGCCGCGAACCTTTAGTACCGGTTCGTATCACGAACCGGTACTAAAGGTGGCGTTCGGTCCGGGACTAGACCGTGCGGCCTCCCTAGCCTTTGGAACCGGTACTAAAGGTCACATTAGTCCGGGTTCCAAATCTAGCCGGGACTAAAGGTCCGAACCAAAAGCATGTTTTCTACTAGTATGGTAATACCCTAGATTATAGACTACATAATTTTTCACGTATGTGACATTATGAAGACACTATAGAATCTAAAAATCATGTTCAAAACAATGCCCTACATACATAAACTCCAAATTCTAAACCTTAAACCCTAAACGAAATTCAACTTTAAGATAAAATAAAAAATCTAGGAGATCTCGTTGCTGACAGGTTTTCATATGCGCACGCCAGCCATGGTGTCATTTCTAACGGCTTGTTAGTGGCAAACAGTAATAAATACCGTTTCCTCATATAAAGACCTGCACAAGACTTCGTAAAATTTTCGTCCAACCCCGTGTGTCACCATGACCTTCCTTAAAACCTAAGCCGCTTTGTTGGTGCTTTGCTACGCTCCTATCCCACTCAGACATAATTGATCTATGACACCCCACACTCCTGTCGATCCACGATGTCTCGATGTCCCGTCGAATCGCACATGCCGAGCGACGTAGAGGAGAGGCATTTCGCTCCCGCGTCGCTAGTTTGTGGCACCTCCTACCCAGAAAATGTTAGTGTGGATTATTGGATGGATTGCATTAAGAGATAGACTAACATCAAATGAAAATTAGTGAGAATGACATGGAAAATTGGATGAGTGAAAAAATGGATGATGTGAACATGTTCCGTGCAGTGATAAACTACCATTAATTAATATTAGTGGGGATTTGCTTTAAATGAGATATAGATAATCTAGTGACCTTTTTGGCTTATAGGACTTTCACAGAAATTTGGAGAATTTGAATCTCAAGGATTTTTTCCAATGGTTGTCATTTGATTCGTTGGATTGCATCTCATGGCAAATTTTGCTAAAAACTCTTTTGTACCACATTGCAAAGGAAAGTTTTCATCCACTTAAATTCTTTTGACGCAAACAAACAAAAAAAACAAACTCGGTAGGATTCAAGTGTACATGCCATTGCAATCCTACGTTTTTTCTATTTCTACCTTTTCAGAATGCTATAATTGAAATAGGTCTAGCCGATTTGATTTGCGGAGAACACACAGGGAATCACCTCAAAACGACTTGAGACACCATACATATGTTCAATGATCACGGATCACCACTATATCGATCCTCCACACAATTCCCCCTAGCTAGCATTAGGAAATACTACTAGCTCTATAATCCCTTCTACACGCAGGTGTCCATTCACGCCCGATCTGAAGCTACAATAAATCGATATATTTGTGTGCGCAGCAACTAGCTACTCTAGTCGTAGAAGCTAAGCTGTGGCGTAAGAACCTCGGTTATGAGCCCACCAATCCTTGGAATGTTTCAGATTCGATCCCCTCTCGCGCTTATACGTTTAGCCCACCAAATCACCCCGCCACAGTCCACGCGATAAAAGACAACGCCACCCTCGCCTCGCCACCACCTTTCCCCTTCTACATATTTAGAGAGAGAAAAGCAGCCTAGTACTACCAAGCTAGCAAAATACCTAATCTCTCACATCTGTGAGTTTGTACAGTACATCTAGTAGTGTAGCTGGTTGCTGGTGATGGTGCTGCTGGGTTCTCGTCTCTCACTCACTCACACAAGCTAGCTAGCAGCAGCGGCATACTTGTGTATTTTTGGCAGATGATGTCCTGTCAAGGAAGCTGCGAGCCCAGATGCTGCTGCTGCTGCTGGACGCCGTGCGCCTTCATCATCCCTATTAAAAAACCCGCCCAGCGATGCGCGCCCTCATGCCGCTCCGTCTTCTCCTCCACCTCCGGTCGCTCCTAGTGCGCGGCGAGCAACGACGAAGAAGAAGACATGATCGGCTCACTCCACTCATCCTCCTCCTCCTCCGACACAGACAACAGGAACAACACCGGCGGCGAGGTGGATGCGGCAGTCTTGCATGGTGGCGTCGTGCACGAGCTCGCCGCGGCGGCGCCATCCACGCGGGACCTCGTACTGGCTTGCGCCGACCTGCTGCAGCGTGGGGACCTCGCTGCCGCGCGCCGGGCCGCCGAGATCCTCCTCTCCGCGGCTTCCCCGCGGGGCGACGCCACCGACCGCCTCGCCCACCACTTCGCGCGCGCGCTCGTGCTCCGCGTGGACGCCAAGGCCGGGCTGCCCTTCTCCCCGCGGTCGCCTGTCGGGGCGGCGCCGGCGCCGTCCGGGGCCTACCTGGCGTTCAACCAGATCGCGCCGTTCCTGCGGTTCGCCCACCTGACGGCCAACCAGGCCATTCTCGAGGCAGTCGACGGCGCGCGCCGCATCCACATCCTCGACCTCGACGCCGCGCACGGCGTGCAGTGGCCCCCGCTCCTACAGGCGATCGCCGAGAACGCCGACACGGAGCTGGGCCCGCCCGAGGTCCGCATCACCGGCGCCGGCGCCGACCACGACACCCTCCTCCGCACCGGCAACCGCCTCCGTGCCTTCGCTCGCTCCATCAGCCTCCCCTTCCATTTCACTCCGCTGCTCCTCTCCTGCGCGAGCAGCACGCACCACGTCACCGGAACCAGCACCACCCCGAGCACCGCCGTCAATAGCCTGGAGCTGCACCCCGACGAGACGCTGGCCGTGAACTGTGTGCTGTTCCTGCACAAGCTCGGCGGGCAGGACGAGCTGGCGGCTTTCTTGAAGTGGGTTAAGGCCATGGCCCCCGCCGTGGTGACTGTCGCCGAGAGGGAGGCGAGCGGCGGAGGGATCGACCCAATCGACGAGCTCCCGCGCCGAGTCGGGTTGGCCATGGATCACTACTCGGCGGTGTTCGAGGCGCTAGAGGCGACGGTGCCACCAGGAAGCCGGGAGAGGTTGGCCGTGGAGCAGGACGTACTAGGCAGGGAAATCGAGGCCGCCGTTGGGAGCACCGGCGGGAGGTGGTGGCGCGGGCTCGAGAGGTGGACCACCGCCGCGCGTGGCGCCGGGTTCGCCGCGCGGCCGCTCAGCGCGTACGCCGCGTCGCAGGCACGGCTATTGCTGCGGTTGCACTACCCGTCGGAGGGCTACCTCGTGCAGGAGGCGCGCGGTGCGTGCTTCCTCGGGTGGCAGACGCGGCCGCTGATGTCCGTGTCGTCATGGCACTAGGAAATTGGCCTTCTACTTCTACACGGTGCATGCATGCCGGCGACGGCAACAACGACGGTTCTCCCGGTGGCCTAGGGTTTTGCTTGCTCACCGCCTTATATATATAGAGCTTATATATGAACATGATCTGCATTGGTGCAATAGTATTGGCTGCTTAATTAGTATAAGATCTCGCGGTGATTTTGAAGAGGATGAATTAGTTTGGTGTGCAAGGAGGAAGAAACCCTAACCCTAGCTATCTCCATGATGATAATCTTTCATTGGCTGCCTGTAATTGGTTTTGGTCAATTACTGTTGCTTAAAGAGGTGAGGCTAGCTGAGCAACGCATGGGGATCACATTGGAGGAAGTGAAGAGCTGAGGTGTTCAACTTCGCGAGAGGCTGCTGCTGCTGCTGCTACTACGTAATAGAACCAATTCCATCTATTATTCTCTATTTTTCCTCTTGTTAGCTTGTTATTAATTTCTCTCTCACTAGTTCTTGTTGGCTTACATATATCTTAGGGGATTTTGTCTATGATTGTTGGACCTAATGCACTAGTATTTGTTAATTTCTGTTATGAGGATTTGTTGCTATTGCTTCTGCTCTGAACTTATTGTGCTATTTAGGTGAGATGTGTGATGTTGTAAAATAGATCCACCATGTACTTTTTTGCGACCACCAATTCTTTCATTCTATCTAAAAACAATCTTTTATTCATATGTTAGTTAATTTCTCGGGAAGGAGGTCAGGAGGATCTTCTAGCTCTATAGCTCACTTGCACGGCCTCATTCTATAATCCTACATTTGACTTGAATGTTGGTGCTTGATGCCGTCGTTTGTATTTATAACTAATCATGCGTGCTTTGGCCCGCACTAACTATAAACTAGTGTCCATTAGTTTTGGTAGGATGTTTATGTACGTGGGAGTAATGATCACTCATGGGGTGTGTTACAACTTGCAACGGCTAACAAGTTATATAGGCAGTATTTTTTTAAGATTCTAACCAACCTACTGTTTTTTTCTAACATGCCTTGGCAAAAATAAGAATTTGTGTCTCCTCCTGCCCAAGGAGAAGGGGATTTGTGCTCTTGTTTTCTTTGTCTCATGCCCCTTATATGCTGGTAAGCTGTCTTTGGGAAGGCATGGCATGATCCCATGCATCAATGCCACCCTAATCCCTGCCCCCTGTCCCCTCAAACAAAATCATGGGATTTCTCAAAACCAGGCCACCACTTTTGGTGGCCAACTTGCTCCCTTAATCTCTCTTTCTCTCTCCTTGCCTTCTCCATCTCTCTACTTTCTGTGTTGGTTGCTTCTCTCTCTAAGAAAAGATCATTCCCTTTTGGAAGGACCCATGTTCCTAACTCCATTTCCTTGGGATCTTTGCATGCATGCCTTCTTAGTTGGTTCCTCAAAGAGAACATGGCATGCCTACATGATTCCTTGGTTAGCTGCTTGTCTCTCGTGTTTAAATAAGTAGATTTATCTAAGAGACCTGTGGACCGAATAATATTAATGGCATTTGTATTTCTCGTTATTTATCTTATTAACTGATTCATTTTATATTGCATCCTTCATTCCTCTTTAGGGTGACTTTTTCAAGAACGGGTTACCAGCTTTTTGTGATCTCTTTTAGCATGCCTTTTACTAGAACACAATCTAGTTTGTGCTTGCAAAAGATCGGAATTCTGATTGCATGTGTACCCATCACATTCTTTTTTATATCATTCGAAGCATTATCTTTGGGAAGCATCATATGTCAGTGCTTTTACTATTTTAAGATTTACAACCGGTTCATTGTTCAACGTACAATTGAATGAAAACGGCTGGATAGCTAATTATTTGTCTACACATGCATCAGTTTCAGATGGATGGCCCATTGGGCCGTACATAAAATCTAGTGAGACATTTGTATTGATACCTTCTCTCTTCACATTATCACTTATTCAATATTTTGCATTATCCTAATTCTATATTTCTATATGAATAAGATTCTAGCCAGTTAGTACAGTGTGAGCAGGAGTGTAATTTTCTTTTTGCTTCTTTGCACCTTCATTTTCTGACCTTTAATTAACACATACTCCCTCCGTTCCATAATATAACACGTTTTAGCTCTAACATATATTGTCTAAATGCATGCTACAATGAGTGAACATGCACACTAAAACATGTCTACATACATCTACATATATGTGAACATGCACACATGCTAAAACGTCATATATTGTGGAACGGAGGGAGTATATTTCTATGTAAGACGTGCTATTTCCCAAACATCTGATTTTTTTTGCGTGTTTGCACCTTCATTTTCTGTCCTTTAATTCACACATATTACTATATGGGGCGTTCTATTTTCCAGTCATCTGATTTTTCTCATTAAAGACAGTCAGTTGTTGGTTTCATATGTTTGTACTAAAATTGCATATTAAAAAAATCTGAGAGTACAAGTGTGTCGATAGTCCTGTAGGTTCTTTTCTTTGCTTTACATTTTTGTGTGGCGTTATTAAAAACAAAATTTTATGTCGTTATATAGGTCAAACACTTTTCTGACCTATAAGAAAAAAAAGACAAACTACTGTTTTCTAAGTGACCCATACTGCACCTTATGATTTACTTTGCCTATACATTTCTAAGCAACTATTGTGGACAACCCCAACCATGCCTTGTTCCCTCACAAATAGGTGACGAGGACGCATGTCAACAGTTAAGCTATCTTTAGTTATCTCCCAACCAATGTCCATGCATGTGATTTTTTTTGGGGAAGATAATATAGATAGATATATTATCGATCTACACTTCTATTGATCACACATATATGTGCACCCATGCATTTGTCTGGCATGGCCATATGGCATCTCCATCTGTGATTCCTACAGTATTGAGCTGTCCAAGCTATGCACAATAGGGATATCATAGTTAGCCATTTAGGGTCTTAGCCTAAGGGTTAGGAACCATGTAAGATCACATCGATCCCAAAGTCAAAACTAGCTCAGTGGTTCTATGCATGCTCTCGTAGCTTGCTTTTAATGTGAGCAAGAAAATACAGCACATATGTGAAAATGAATGATCGAGAAAAACCAATTTATTTGCCCATGATGAAAAGCTTGTTTCCAACGTGTGTTCTTATAGCAACTCAGCGAGCTAGGTCGATCTAGTGCAGCGTTGATAAAGTTTGTTAGAAACCGTACCGATTACTCTTTAGGAGCATCTGCTCGGCTTCTCGTCAACGTCCAATGAATCTGTTTGTACATACGATCTGGAAGTTTTTGTAAGATGTAGCTTTGTGAGCTTCCGAAATGATGGCCTTTCTACCATCAAGGTAGGTTTGCTAGCACGACCAAGATAGCCCACCAGCTTTTGTCATATGTCGATGCCACACTGATGTTGTGAATGTGTCACAGTGCGAGTTACATCACGAGCGTGCACATCTCAAATAATGGATTTGCATATAACGAAATTGTTTTTTTACATGGTCGATTTGTGTGAGCTTTCACATCTAACCCAATGGCTTATATTTTTCTTCATCTTCCTTCATACTGCTTCCTCCTCGAGCCACCACTGAAGCCTCCTCAATCTGGCCTTGCCTTCATTCATCGTTGTTGCATTCACATTATCAACACATTCAATTCTTCAAGTCCGAAGACTGGCACGGTTGCATCAAGCTTTGGAGACCAACTACAATGGAGGAGAGAGGAACTCACTTCATGGTATCCTCAAGAAGGCCTTATATAGGTCCCCTCAAAATAGATCCCTTGCAGGAAGTCTTACCCTGAATTCTCCGGCCTGGGAGGCCGGAATCTCCAGCCTGGCATGGAAACTCCGGCTCACGAGGGACCAAAAACTCCGGCCCAACTAGAGACGACCAGAGTCTCCGGCCTTTTACTCCGGGCATACTCTGGACTGCCTCCAGAGTGTCGTACCATTTGGCGCAGCTCTGGGGGCCAAGTCCAAAATAATAGGGTGGACTCTTCGCTCCGGAATGACCACGCCATAGTCTCCGTACTGTTTCCAACAGCCACTCCATTTTGAGGGTTCTCTCCATTGCTATCATAGGAAGGTTCAGTGGGTGCAATATAGGTTTGTGCATAAGAAAAGACTTCCCCACACCTTCCCAAGAGCAACCCCTCGTGATAGTACTGATGCCCTACGACTCAATAAAATAAAAAATCTATGGGCATCGTCTTCGATCTTTTCGCCTTTTTGAGGGGACGATCACCGTCTTGTGCTTTTCATCAATTGTTACTACAGTACTTTAGCACACAGTAAGATTTCACTTATGATGTTAACAAACACCCAAAACCACTTAGGGAGGGAGATGCCCTTTCAGCGGACCTGCGAGATGTCGTGGATAGTGTGGTCGAGACCGAGCACGCCATGGAGCGGAAAACCACGCGTGGCAGCAGCAATGCTATCCGGGAGGCGGGGTCAGTATTGATCGGGAGGCGCGGTGGTCTCCATGGCCACGGAAGAATAAATGTGGACATCGATTGTGGATGAGGAGAGAAAGTTGTAGGTGGAAATCAGAGAGGCTGACGGGTGAGGTATATGGGCTGCTGCTGGGCTAAAGTTTGTTGCTAGTTTTGTCCGGCAACCCCATTTGCCTCCCTATATGCCGAGAGTGGAGCGGGACTGTCGGTCATTGTATTGGGACTATCTGGCAGATGTTTTTCATATTGGGACCACGGGTGGTACGCCTTTTGACTTCCGCTCTGAATAGGCCTATTGAGAGCGCGGATATGCTCTTAGGGGTGGTCGATCGAAGAGGTGGAGAGAGATTATGTCATTATATTATTTTAAAAATGTGGAAGGAAATTTCAGGGCAGTGCTATTGTAATACCCAGAATTTTCGAGGTATTAATTATTTTGGATAAAATAATATTTGGTTTCTAATTATTTTGTTTGTTCTAATCTGTGGTGTTAAAATTTGCATGCATGAGATAAATAGAAAAGTCATAGCTGAATGGTTCATTTGTTTGTGCATGCATCGTACTAGGCATGTAGTAGTACTGATGAAATCGATAGAACAAGCTAGCTGTGTAGTATTAGTAGACGTCGTGCATGTGCTGGTGCATTGAACCATGTGTGACTACATTAGCAACGTAAGCTGTTTGGTTTTGAGAGGTTAACGTGGCTTGGTACTAGAGGAGCTTAGAAGATGTGCTGGCCTAGCCATCTACGTGAACTGCTGCATCGTGGATAAGCCTCCAGGAGAGTAGGACGTCGGCCCATAACTTTCTTCAGCTCGAAGGGTCAGCTGGTCAAGCGGCAGGATATTTTGGCCACGCTCACCAGGTCGCCGGCAGATATTTTCTTATCGACGAAGCTGTCGCTCAGATATTTTTTTCCCTAGCAGGCGGTGCCCAAGTCCTATAAATATAGGAACGCTGTTTTTCTGCCTATGCCGCGCGAGTCCAATAGGGAGTGAGGGACTAGCCAGTACACCGGTCGAGAGAGCCAGAGAAGGAGAGTGAGACCTCGGAGAGAGAGATGGCGCTTGCGCTCTAGTAAGCAACAGAGAAAAACAGACGCGATGGTGGAGTATGCTGACAGAGAGGAAACACAAAGAAGATACGGAATCGCCACACCGGCATAGGGAGCCGATCGGATTTTAATGCATACGATCGCGTAGTTCATCGATTGAGAATACTGCTCTCAAGGATTATGATCTCGATACCGAGGCAAGTGGATACTTTGCTGATCTCCTATATCATGCTTTGCTAATTCCTTTGATTCTTGCAAGTAGATTGCTTTACTAGCCTTTCAAATCCTGCTCTATCATCTTTGTTGAGTATCACTTATGTCCTTGTGATCGTATTACATTTGTTACACATGATATGCTATCCTCTCTGATTATTGTGTTATCTGAGAGATATGGAGATCTCTCATACTTGATTAGATCGTTATGATCTGTTGAGCTCTTGCGGAGGCATGAGCATGATGAGCATCTAGCCATTTCCGTGATTGATCTGTTCCGATATCTTGATCTCTCTTTGTATTGGTGTCACGACGGCAAACGCATTGTACCGGTCGCAGTTCTGGTATGGGACAGTCTGAGCTCTCCGTGAGGGGCGGCCCTTGAATGGAAAGTGTCGGTGATGGATCCGTAGGAGCGACCGACATCGAGTAGGTCAAGGTGTCCGGTGTCTGAGCGGGTAAAAGGGCTCTGCTCGTTCTGGAGCCTGTGTGGTTCTGGTCGAGGCTGTTGATGTCGGAGTACCCCTCTTAAGAGTGTATAAGTGTGAATATTCACCCTGTGAGTCCCGGGTAGGGAACCTTGCTGTCATGTGTGATACCGATACATTGTCATTCACCATCCTTGACTATTATCCTCGGTGAATGATTTCCTCTTTCAAATTTAGCTTCCGTTGTTATATCTTGTTTATTTCCTTTCAATGCAGTAAGGCCGTTATTACTGTATTTACTCTGATATGTTGTTACTGGTAAAGTACCTGCTTGCTGAGTATGAATTATTCGTACTCACCCTTGTTTCCTCTTGTTTTTATCTGATCAGAGTTCGCAGCGGAAGCCGTCGTACTACGAGGAGTAGGTTGGACCAGTTGGGTGGGATGCGACTAGAGAATTCCTTGTAAATGTAATAATCTTTTATAAAATGAATAGATGAGCTGTTGAGATCCACTGTGCTGGTTTATCCTGCTTCTCTAGCCTTGCACGTGTATAGACTTTCGGGTCTATAGACGCGCGGCGGCTGTCATTCTACCGGGCCGGGTCTCGGGGCGTGACAGCTATTTCCCATAGTAAATAGTGACATGATGTCAAATCACTGGGCAAACAGAGCATGTCATTTGGTAGTCGAGATTCTAGGCAATATTATTTTTCTAGTTCCCCTCCTTTGCGGCGTTAGTAGGCTAAACTTCCTCTTATAATACCCGCCTACTTAATAATGCATACAAAATCAACCTTTTCATTTTAGAGCCACAATTTTGTGATTTTTTCTATTCCAAAATACAATGTTTTATATCCAGCAAAACTTTGCAAATATTTTGTTTTTCCGAGACATGTACTCATTCAGATGATTTGCGTGCAGCGGATGGAGCTTGAGATGTCGTGGCCCCACAGGCAGTACTAGGCCCACTGAGTCTGGATCACAAGGACAGGCAGGAAGAGATACCCACGCAAGGTGGAGGCCATCCGGGCCTGCCCACGCCATGCCATGCAGGCAGGTTATCCCCTTGCACTCCCATATGTGTTCGACCATGTGCCTTTGCATCATTCCTCGCACAAAAGATGTGCATCGTCACTCATGGTCATAGCTCCCGTGAAGCTATATAAGTAGCCACTACGTACCGTGGGAGGCAAGGGGCCAGCCATGCATAGCTTCTCCTGCATGTCATGGACACAAGATCAAACACTTGGCCATTCATGCACTATGCCGATCTTCGTGTGTGATTAGCATAGATCTAGCATAGCAAGGCCGCCATGCTTTCTGCCAGACGAGTCGATACATATACTACATAAATAAACAAGAAATTTGGGCAATTGGGGGCACCGACGCGAAATCGCCCCCACCGGGTCTCCCAATAACGGTAAAGTTGCCGGACGGTCCCAGTAGCGCGGCAAGCCCGCTTCGCGCTCCGTCTGTTGGGACTTGGGAGGCAAGCGGAGAGTGCCGGCAACCGCGGCAACACGCGTCACGTCAAATTCTGACGCGTGGGACCGGCCCGTCAGTGGCACAACACCGGTCTAATTGATTTTTCCCTTCCCCAACCCATTTTCATTCCCCCGCCTGCTACCTCCCCCATCCTCCTCGTTCCCGCCCTTCCCACATTCGGTGATCCACCTCCGCCTTCGATGTCTCCTGTCAAGCGTAGCCGTGGCGGCGGCAGTCTCATTCCTTGCAAGTCCTGTGCGCGGACGGCAGACATATCTGGTGAAAGGTGGGAGGAGGAGCTGCATCGTCGATTGCTGTTCACCAACGACAGCAAAGGCAGGCGTGCTAATGCATCGGCCAGGCAGCTGCAAATCGATCTCGTGGCCGCGTCGCTTGCGCTCAGCAGTGGCACATGCGCAAGTCAAGGGAGCACCAACGTGTCGAACCCAGCCTACTTCGATGGTGGTGGCACAACTCCACGTTCAGGGACGCGGATCTGGCCCAAGTTTGGTGAGAGCGACCATGCCGCCGACTCGCCGAACGTCGGCCTCGGCGTCGACCTAAACCAGCTGTTTTCTATCTCACCGGCTATGCAGAGGGGGTGGCCACAATCAGGCGTCGATGTGAGTGGCCGACAATGCCTCTTTGGCATGGCCAGCGGCGATGGTGGCTGCACAAGCGATGGGACTAGAGGCTACGTGTTCGACGCAATGACGAATGGCGAGAACGCCGACATGGTATGAATCCGACGTCCTATCACTAGTAGAAAAGGGGGCAACGGTGCGCCCCCTTTAGTACCTGTACAACCGGTAGTAAAGGGGGGCATTAGCACCGGTTGCATTTGTGTGCCAGCAGGGGCACCGCGGCGAGGACCTTTAGTACCGGTTGTTATTAGCAACCGGTACTAAAGGCTACCCTTTAGTACCGGTTGTTTATAACAACCGGTACTAAAGGGTTGGTGGCCCCGCGGCGCGGTTGGTGGCCCCAAGGCAAGCCCTTTAGTACCGGTTGTTATTACCAACCGGTACTAAAGAGTAGCCTTTAGTACTGGTTGGAAAGAACAACCGGTACTAAAGGTTCTGCCTATAATTGGCTTCTTCCACCCGAGCCAGCTCCATTTGAAGCAACTCGACCCAACTCCATTTTTCCTCTCTCCCAAGATCTAGTTCACCCTATTTTTCTCCAACAGTTGTCAAGATTGGTGGCACCCTATACAAGGGTTAGCAACTTCTTCATCTTCTCTTCCGGCATTTCAAGTTTAGCTCATTTTCTTGCAAGTTTAGCTAGTTTGATTTTTGTAGTGCTTGCAAGGTGTTTGATGAAATGTCTAAGTAAGGGATTTCATTTATTTTATATGCATTTTGAGCTCAAATTAAAGTATAATTTGTGGTTTCATATTGTGTCGTCCCGTCCCCTTCCTCACCGCCGTCGATTGCCCGCGCCGCTCCGTCACCGACACCACCTCGGTGAGCCTCTTTTTTATCTTTTATTTTAAAAATGATAGTTATATGATTTAAATGCATAATTATTTCTTGTATAATTTTCTTATTTTTTTTATATGTATAGTGTCATGGTTTTGATATCCGTCCCCGTCGGCCCTCGTCCGTCTATGATTCGGATGTGGTATATTTTATAACTATTTATTTTGTTTCGTGTTTATAACAATCATGCCGACCAACTTGACATAGATATATTTTTATTTAGGAGGTAGTTGAACCGGAAATTCCAGCCGACCCTATTGTCGAGTTTTTAGAAAAAGAAAACAACGATTTGAAAGCAAAATTGAAGATAAGTGAAGATCTTCGTCTCCAATGCCTGGAAGAGAAGATGGTATTGGACTTGAAGATTGCCGACATCGTTGATGCTCACGGGGTCGAGCTTGCCGACGTCGTCGCTGCTCATGAGATGAAGATGGATGCAATGCGCGTCAAGCTTAAAAAGATTAGAAAATATGTCATTAGTCAAGAGGCTTGGTATCATTATGCTGTTGGTTCAATAGTTACCTTGGTTGCGATTCTGATCGCATTTGTTGTTGGATTTAAATTCTTTAGATAGTTGTATGTTAGTTTCGATTGATGTATGTTTCGTGAGAACTATGTATTACATTTGGGCACTACTCTACTTTGGTTTTAATGTGATGAACTTGTATTAATTAATTTGGTCACGTATCTCTATTCATTATTTAGCTGGTGTAATGGTTTTTGATGTATTTATGTAATGCAGATGAGCCGAGAATGGATGTACGGTGATCGACGCTGTCCCGAGTTCATTGATGGCATGCATCGTTTTCTCGATGTGGTTAAGTTAAACAAGCTGAAGAATGGTTTTATGATTTGTCCATGTGATGAATGTCGGAATACGAGGAATTACCCGAGCGTAAGAACCATACACTCCCACTTGTTGCGACAAGGCTTCATGCCCAATTATTTTTGTTGGACCAAGCATGGAGAAAGAGGGGTAATAATGGAAGACCCTGAAGAAGAGGATGATGACAACTATCCTGTGTTCTCTGAACATGGTGATACTACAATGGGGGAAGACGAAGTTGAGCTCGAGGTCATTGTTGATCAGTCCGATGATGATGATCTTCGTCGGGTCATTCTTGATGAACAGATGAAGTGCGGAAGTGAAAACGAGTGGTCGAAGTTGGAGCGCATGTTAGAGGATCACAAAAAATTGTTGTACCCAAATTGTGAAGATGGCCAAAAAAGCTGGGTACCACCCTGGAATTGCTGCAGTGGAAGGCAAAGAATGGAATATCTGACAAGGCATTTCAGGAGTTGCTACAAATATTTAAGAAGAGTCTTCCAAGGAATAATGAATTGCCGCACAATACATACGAAGCAAAGAAGATTGTCTGCCCTCTAGGATTAGAGGTGGAGAAGATACATGCATGCATCAATGACTGCATCCTCTACCGCGGTGAGAAGTACGAGAATTTGAATGCATGCCCGATATGCGGTGCATTGCGGTATAAGATCGGGCGAGATGACCCAGGTGATGTTGAGGGCGAGCCGAGCCCCAGGAAGAGGGTTCCCGCGAAGGTGATGTGGTATGCTCCTATAATACCACGGTTGAAACGTTTGTTCCGAAACAAAGAGCATGCCAAGTTGTTGCGATGGCACAAAGAAGACCATAAGGAAGACGAGATGCTGAGACACCCCGCTGATGGGTCTCAGTGGAGAAACATCGACAGTGCGTTTGGGGAATTTGCAGCTGACGCAAGGAACTTAAGGTTTGGTCTAAGTACAGATGGCTTGAATCCGTTTGGGGAGCAGAGCAGCAGTCATAGCACCTGGCCCGTGACTCTATGTATCTATAACCTTTCTCCTTGGTTGTGCATGAAGCAAAAGTATATTATGATGCCAGTGCTTATCCAAGGCCCGAAGCAACCCGACAACGACATTGATGTGTATCTGAGGCCATTAGTTGACAAACTTTTACAGTTGTGGTCTGACGAAGGCGTACGTGTGTGAGATGAGTACAAACAGGAGGAATTTGACCTACGAGTATTGCTGTTTGTAACCATCAATGATTGGCCTGCTCTTAGTAACATTTCAGGACAGTCAAACAAGGGATACAATGCATGCACGCACTGTTTAGATAAGACTGACAGTATATATTTAGGTAACAAGAATATGTACCTTGGTCATCGTCGATTTCTTCCAAACAGGCATCCCGTAAGAAAGCCAGGCAAGCATTTCAAAGGTGAGCCAGATTACCGAACAAAGCCTACACGCCCTGATGGTGATGTTATATATGGCATGGTCAAGGATTTGGAAGTAATATTTGGAAAGGGTCCTGGCAGTCTAAATGTTTCGAAAGACGCTAACAAGCACGTGATTTACCCTATTGGAAAATCCTAGAGGTTCGCTCTGCAATCGACGTGATGCACGTGACGAAAAATCTTTGCGTGAACCTGCTAAACTTCTTAGGCGTGTATGGGAAGACGAAAGATACATCGGATGCACGGCAGGACCAGCAAAGTACGCACAAACGAGACAACCTGAATCTAGAGAAGTACCAAGGTACTGCCAGCTACGCTCTTACCAAAGAAGAGAAGATCTTTTTTCAAGTCCTGAGCAGTATCAAGGTCCCGTCTGGCTACTCGTCGAATATAAAGAGAATAATAAACATGGCAGAAAAAAGTTCCAAAACCTGAAGTCTCATGACTGCCACGTGATTATGACACAATTACTTCTGGTTGCATTGAGGGGGCTTCTACCGGAAAACGTTCGAGTACCCATTGTGAAGCTATGTGCATTCCTGAATGCAATTTCTCAGAAGGTAATCGACCCAGCAACTCTACCAAGTTTACAAACGGGTGTGGTCCAATGTCTTGTCAGCTTTGAGTTGGTGTTTCCACCGTCCTTCTTCAATATTATGACGCACCTCATAGTTCACCTCGTCGAAGAGATTTCCATTATCAGTCCTGTATTTCAACACAACATGTTCCCCTTTGAGAGGTTCATGGGAGTCTTAAAAAAATACGTTCATAACCGTGCTAGGCCAGAAGGAAGCATGTCCAAGGGCTATGGAACAGAGGAGGTCATTGACTTTTGTGTTGACTTTATTCCTGATCTTAAGCCGATCGGTGTTCCTCAATCGTGCCATGAGGGGAGACTGCGTGGAAAAGGCACGCTAGGAAAGAAAGCAACAAGATGTATGGACGGACATTCTTTCACTGAAGCACACTACACAGTTCTACAAAATTCCAGATTGGTGGCTCCGTATATCGTGAAACACATGGATATTTTACGCTCCGAATACCCGGAGCAGACTAACTTCTGGATTAAAGGAAAGCACGTGGATACCTTCGGCAGTTGGTTGCGTACACATCTCATTAATAACAACACTGTTGGACAAGAGCTATACTTGTTGGCCAATTCACCATCTTCGACTATATTGACTTTCCAAGGGTACGAGATAAATGGGAATACATTTTACACGGAAACCCAAGACAAAAAGAGCACTAACCAAAACAGTGGTGTCCGCTTTGATGCAACAAACGACGATGGGACAAAGGACACATATTATGGTTGCATACAACAGATATGGGAACTTGACTATGGACCTTCTTTTAAGACCCCTTTGTTTCAGTGCAAATGGGTCAACCTGTCAGGCGAGGTAGAGATAGACCGGCGGTACGGAATGACTACAGTGGATCTCAACAATCTTGGGTACCACACCGAGCCATTCGTCCTAGCTAATGATGTGGCTCAGGTTTTCTATGTGAAGGACATGTCTTCCAGACCGAAAAAAAGAAAAGATAAGCAAGCTGATACATCATACGATCAGCCAAAGCGCCACATAGTTCTTTCAGGAAAAGAAACATCGTGGGAGTGGAGAACAAGACAGACATGTCAGAAGATTACAATAAGTTTGATGAAATTCCGCCCTTCAAAGTGAAAACGGACCCAAGCATCATGTTAAATGATGAAGATTGTCCATGGCTACGGCGCAATCAGAAGAAAGGGACACACACGAAGAAAAAAGTGAACACTAGATAAGGATGTTGTTGGTGATGTGTAATAATGTATTAAACCTTTTATCAAATGCACACGGTTTCCCCGTCATACAGCCCAACGGTGGCTCGTGAGTGCCTGCATGTCAAATGCACCGTTGGGCTGTATGACGGGAGTCCGAATGATTTGTATTCGGTCGATGAACTGAAGTATTTTATAGATAGAACAAAACACACGGTTTCCCCTGCATACAGCCCAATGGTGGCTCTTGAGTACCTGCATATCAAATGCACAGTTGGACGTATGCAGGGAATCCGAATGCTTTGTATATCAAATGAACTACACTGAGTGCCGAACATGTTCGAGAGGGGGCTATATATAGGGTCATGTCACTGATCCAACACTGATTTTGCCCTCAAACACCCCTGATCCAACGGCTCACAAGCGCTTGAAAGAAACACAACCCCGATCCAACGGCCCACAAGCGCTTGAAAGAAACACATGATCTGTGTACTTCTTTAGTCCCGGTTGCTAAGAGCAACCGGTACAAAAGGGGGCTATATATAGGGTCATGTGACTGATCCAACACTGATTTTGCCCTCAAACACCCTGATCCAACGGCTCACAAACGCTTGAAAGAAACACACCCTTGATCCAACGGCTCACAAGCGCCTGAAAGAAACACATGATCTGTGTGCTTCTTTAGTCCCGGTTGGTGTTACCAACCGGGACTAAAGGCGGGCTTTGCGCTGCCCTGGGAGGTCTATATGTATTGTCGTTGACGGGGTAAACCCTAATCCACCATTCCTAGCAACGAACCCATCATATCCACGAGATGGATCCACCACACCCGCCCCAACGCCTTCTGGACGAGGTCGAGCGTGCTTGGCAGAGTGCGCTTGGGCGCTACCGCGGGAGCCTATCCCGTCGTATGCCCACGAGCCCGGCGTGGAGAGGAATGCCCAACTACCGGCCTCCTGCTGTGGTGCCGGAGGAGGTGCCGGCGTGGGGATCCGCTGCCGTACCTCCACCAGTCGCCGCCGCCCCTCCCGACGAGGAGGATGACGACGACGACTACTTCGACTGGAGCGACCATGGGGAAGAGCGCGGCGGGCCACAGATGCAGGAGGCCATTGAAGCCTCCTTCCAGTCCGTCGACGACGACCGTGTACAGCGAGCCAGAACTGCCTGCCAGCTCAAGGCGAAGGAGGCTTCTGAGCTGGATTGGGCGCTGAAAGACTCATCCTCCATGGATCTTGCCCTCCGTCGCAAACCTGCGCGCGAGAATCGGGCGGCCGCGAACGGGGCTGGTTCCTCCCGCCGTTCCTCCTAATCCTTTTATGTAACTGTGTGGTCCGTTTATGTAGTAATGTAACTGTTAGTGATGTGTAATAATGTATCCTTTTATGTAACTGTTAGTGATGTGTAATAATGTATCCTTTTATGTAACTGTTAGTGATGTGTAATAATGTATCCTTTTATGTAACTGTGTGGTCCATTTTTGTCAGATTCAAAAGTATGCACAAGTTATTCAAATTCATATTCAAACATCTTTATTTAATCCAGTTACATAGCTCGGGTCCATTTTTATTTAACCATAATACATCACGAATAATATCACTAACTTTTGTCGGGTCCTAAGCCACGGGGTGCAGAGCGGCCGGCGCTGCGCACCCAAAGAGCAGGAACCATCACATGGTCAATACTCACGAGAGAAGGATCCCTATGAAGAACCATCCATCGACTGTCATACACCGCTGGCGTATCCAACATAAAAACATAGCGATTGACGTGCTCGTTCTCCTCCCTGATACGGTGACGTACCACCTCCTCGGGGGCCGGCTCCCTCTGCACCGAGTGTGGCCCACGCGACTTCCACCAAACAAGATCCGGGTCGACGACGTCACCCAGATTCCTCACCAAGCGACGCGTCCCGGAAGATACCACCTCCCAGTGCCAGCCCGGCGGAGCCCAGTCCCCGACATCGCCCCTCGCATCCAACAGGCCGGACATCGTCGCCGAGATCTGAAAAAATGAGTGGGGAATTTGATCAAACACCTAAGGTGCATGCAACCTAGATAGGGGAACGAGAGGGCAGCACCTTGGGGAATGAACTACAAGGAGTAGACACTGAGTGCCGAACATGTCGGGGAGGGGCGCTATATAGGGTCATGTGGCTGATCCAACACTGGGTTTGCCCTCAAAAGAAACACACCCCCTGATCCAACGGCTCACAAGTTCTTCAAAGAAACACACCCCTGATCCAACGGCTCACAAGCGCTTGAAAAAACACACGATCCGTGTGCTTCTTTACTTCCGGTTGGTGTTTCCAACCGGGACTAAAGGCGGGCTTCACGGTCACGACTCGTGTCAGACCCCAGCGCTGGGGAGGACACGTGTCCCCCCCTACGTATTGACGTCGTTGACAAATAGATAATAGATATAAAAACAGAAAACAAATAGATAGATAATTATTACAATTTTGTAGACAATTAAATTAAATATATATTAAAGAAAAAGAAACTAGGGAAAAAACAAAATAGAAACCAAATAGATATAAAAAACAGAAAACATAAGAAAGAAAAAAGAAACTAGAGAAAAAAAATCAAAAGCCCATTAGTACCGGTTGTACAGAACAACCAGTACTAAAGGGGTGAGCTTCGCGCGCGAAATTTCGCCGCGGCCCAAAACAGACCTTTAGTACCGGTTGTTCTGTACAACCGGTACTAAAGGGTCTTTAGTACCGGTTGTAGAGAACAGCCGGTACTAAAGGTCTTTTGAACGGTTCAGTGGCAGGATCGCGTCCTCTTCTCCCCCAAATCGCCAAGTCTCGTCGACATGCTCTGCGCTCCGGCGAAGCCCTGCTCCGGCGAACCCTCCGCCACACTCCGGCCTCCGCCGTCGCCTGCCCCTGCTCCGGCCTCCCCCGTCGCGCGCGTGCCCCTGCCCCCGGCCTCCCGTACGTGTGGCACCACGCCCTGCTAGCTCCGGCCGTCCTCCGCCGCGTGCGCCGCCCGCCGTCGCCTCCCGATCGACGCGTCTTCCCTTCTCCGGGCTCCGCCGCGCCCGCCCCCTCAGGCCTCCTGCTCCGGCGCACTACACTCCGCCCTGCTCCGGCCGCCGCGCGTGGCCCCTGCTACGGCCTCCAATTAATCGAAGGTAAGTTTTTTTTTCAGTATTTTTTTTAGTAGTGTGAATTTTTTTATGTTTGAATTTTAGTTCAGTAAATTTCAAAACTAGGCAAACAAAAATTTATTTTTAGTAAATTTTAGTTGACATGTTTGAATTTTGGTTGACATGTTTGAATTTTAGTTGAATTAGAAATTTATCAAAGTTAGAAAATTTAGATAAGTTTTAAAATATTATTGTTTATTAGTGTTATTGTTGTTTTAGATAAGTTGAGTTAGAAATTTATCAAAGTTTGTTTTTTTCATTTTTAGTAAAGTTTAGTGTTATTATTGTTAAGAACTTTATTAGTGTTATATTATTGTTTATTAGTGTTATTGAGGTTTGTGTATTAGTGTTATTATTGTCATTTTTAGTAAAGTTTAGTGTTATTATTTAGTAAAGTAAAGTTTAGTGTAGCAAATTTGAAAAACTTAGCAATTTTGTTTATTGTTTATAGGTTATTATTGTTTATATTATTATTAAAGTTTATTGTTTAGTAAAGTTTAGTGTAGCAATTTTTTTCATTATTGTTTAGGTTATTATTAGTGTAGAAAATTTAGCTAAGTTTGAAAATTTTGCTAAGTCATTTTAGTAGCAAAGTTTTTTTTGTTAGTGTATAAGAATATTAAACTTGTTTGCTATGAATTACAAATTTGCAGTGACATTGAGCTATGCAGGACGATGCTCCCATCATCGACGCCCCGGACTTCATCCGAGACTTGGAGAAAGAAGAACGCTTTCAAGAACATATATTTGATAAGATCCTTGGACCCAATTCCGATGGAGAAGATTCCGACGAAGAAGATGGCAAAGATTTCAGCGTGAAATGCTTGAACGACTCCGGTGAGGGACTTGAGTTACAAAGCTTCAGAGACGACGACGAAGAAGAAGTGCCGTTAGAAAACTCCGTAGAGAACTCCGCCAAGGTATATATTAAGTCTTGTTGATCACTAGCTAGATGCATTAATTGATTTATATGCGCACTTATTAACGAAACGTTTTTCTTTCAGCCCTCTGGATCTACGTCAATCCGTAAATGAGCCCCGGCCCAAGGGTTAAAGCTGTCGGATGGTGCAAAGTTGTCGATCGACGAAGTTAGCACAAAAGGCAAACCGGAGAAACCCGATGGAATCTCCACTAAATATATAGCTCAATGCGGATATCTTGTAAGGGACATGGTCCCGATCACCGTTGCAGAATGGAATGAGCCGAAGAAAAAAAACATTGGCGCAAAATATGTCGAGGAAAGAATTAAAGAAACCCTTTGGGAGTCGATATTGGGTTCTTTCAGCCTACCGGCAAATCTGTGGGGACCCGGACTAGCTGTCCGAAATACCCGATTATGCTTAACACAACGATCCCATGATCAGTCTGTCGTTGCACATAATCCGAATTGGATACCAAAGTTTACATCCATTACAATACTGAATAGAAAGTCTTACATAAATGGTCATTTAGACCAAGTTCTTACATAGGTGCCTTCATGGGCCAAACCAGAATATCAGCGGAAGCTACGGAGTGGTAGACATCATTCTAACGATGATGACCCGACAGGCAGCTGACTTGTGGAGATCCTTAGTTCGCATAGAAGTCACCATACTCCTGCTTGGCGTAGTGCTCCTCTTCGTAGTCTGGCTAGGACAATAGCCAGGGACGAAACCAATATGAGTACATTTGAATGTACTCGCAAACTACCCCAACATGAGCATGCACTAGTTTTAATTTAATTTCAACTTTTATTTTCTTAAAACATCTCTATATCTTTATTGAAAAAGGTAAGAAGAGTTTTGTAACCATCTTTGAATAAATTCATCATTTTATCTATTTCTCCAAAAACTCCTCCTTTTCCAACCATAGTTCACCATGGTTCCCTTTTTCCATCAACAACCTCATACCGATCCGTAGGTATAGGTACACCATTTCATTTTTCCTTTTAAAACTCAACTCTTTTCAAAACTTGCACAAAGGTCAGAGTAGGGCCTCCCAACTGTCCATATCCAAGGACTCGGCTATTCGAATAGTTTTTAACCCTCTGCAGAGGTAGCACGCTTTTATCCCACATCCATCCGGTAACTCATCGTGTCAGCCACGTCCCGCCATACAAGGTGTATGCGAAGTTGAGCCACCGGCCATAGCCTCTCCTTTGCTCATGCTAGTATAGGATCCTTCCCATATGATAATTCCCATCGACACTCAGTCAGGTCCCCGTCGGCAACCCTAAGTGTGAGGACTCATATGTTTTTCCCGGCGACCACATTTATGAAGTCTTCAATCCTCCTCCTTATCTTTCTATAGAGTTTGAGCGAGGACCCAGGTCAGGGGAGTTCACTAACCATGCCCTCATGCATAATGGAGTCATCTCCGTCGATGAGGTATCCCATACTAATAAGAGCAAATTATATGACTAAGCCCTTTCCCATATGTGGTGAATGTGGTCGCACAGAGTATCGGCTGGTTGACGTAATACAAAGACACACTGTGCATTTTTCCCAAATAACTCAATTATCCACTTCTTCATTTCAACACCGACATCTCGGTAGTTCACCTCCACACAAGTATTTCCAAAGGAGTTTTGAATAAACAACATCGTTTTCCATCCTAAAGTTTTATATAACTACTACATAGGGTGGCAAAATAATATCCATGTACTTTTCGAAAAGATTTTGTAAACCATTGCCTTAAGAGTAATCATTTGATCAAAGTAGGTGCATATATATTTAGGTGCAAGCTCAGAGAGTAGCTTGCCTTGCTCGGCAAAGTGGACTTGGTCTTGATCTTCAGGTTCAACAAATTCCCCCTCCTCGATAAATCCAGCAACGTTCTCGTCTAATCGATAAACAAACAAATACAAGCAATCACTAAACTACTCAAACAATATCACAACATCACAATCCTAAATGCTCTAAATAGCCACTGCATTCATCAAACAATCCAATTTGATTTCAATTAATTGATCTAAACAATACTTATTTATGCCCAAATTATGGCAGAAACTTGTGAAACATGTTTAATTGCACAACTTGAGTTTTGTTGGTCACAAAAATACAAACTAAAATTCTATGGAAAGCTACTGATGTGTAGAAGACAACCCCATTTGATTTGGAGTCATTGGAGTTACTAAACTCCCTACACAAAGGTTTTATTCCAGTAGCTTAATAATCAAGTTTTGGCTACCAAATAAGTTCTGTTGCTCCTAAAATTAAATCCTTTTAGGGGAAACTAAACATGACTAAATGTCATCCAAAAAAATTGGTCCTAACTCTTTTGGGTCAACCATTAAGCAAAATTAAATGTTTGAGTGCAGAAGTGTGTTTAAACTTCTACTTTAAACTAAACAAATCCTACTGCACAAATAATTCTACCAAAATTAGGGATTCTAATACATGGCAGTACTAAGCTAACAAAATTGGTTTGGAATTATTTGGACTAACAGAGTATCAGAAACAAACAAGTTTATATTTTAAACCTTCTGTAATATTTTTAATAATAATTTTTATTTATTTAATTAAATGACATGAGACCAATTGGGTTCGTTAAAAAATTTCATAAGCTTTTTAGAACAGTTGGGTTTGATTTATTTGGATTCCTAAATCTCAAGTTATTGATTTTTGAAGTTAGGTCCAGTACTGAATTCTATAGAAACTAGAAATTCGAAATCCTAACTGTTCTGGATAAAGTTGAAATCCCTGACAGGTGGGCTCCACCAGTCAGTGACTCAACGTGCGCTGGAAAATTAATAAAACCCTGACGAGCGGGGCCCACCCGTCAGTCTCTCTCTCTCTCTTTCTTTTAACCGAAGCGGTATGTTACCGTTGGATGGAGATCCAACGGCCCGCAACGAAACCATCGGCGACAACCATTTCTGGGCGGCGCCGTGGCTCCGGCGACGGCGAGGTTGGGCAAAACCTCACCTAGAGGGCTCGGGAAGGCTCGGCGACGACGCGAATCGACGGTGGCGTGGGGAGAGATTCTGGCCGAGTCCTGCTTGCTGGGACGGAGCGCAGCGTCCGCGGCGAGCTTCTGAACTTCGCACGGGCACGGCAGCAACTCCGGCGAGCTTCCTACGGCGTTCCTGTGCAAGAACCAGAGGGGAAACGATGCGCGTGAGTGTGGTGATGTTGGGCAAGCAGAGCAGAGGGGTTGGAGGGGAGAAAGGTGTAGCGAGGCGCTGCGGCCACGACGGACCTCGACGGCGGCAGAGCTTCGGCAGGGAACGCCCTCCTGGCGATGCTTGGTGGAAGTGGAGAGGGGGAGCGAGGGAGTGGGATGGTGTGCTGCTTCCAGAGGGGTGCGGGGTGGGTTTTATAGCGCGGGAGCCGGCGTATCGTGGACGGGGCGCACGGCCGTGTCCATGGCGCACCGGCGATCTTTCGGTTCGAATTCGGGGCAGTGGTGCACGAGGCGTGGCGCTGCGAGGTCGAGCGGGGTCCGGGCACGTTCTAGAAGGCGCTGGCCGAGCCGTGCATGTCGGGGAGCAGCGAGCTGGGCCAATTTGGCCGGTCGCCGTCCGTTCTCTCCACGGCGAGCAACGGGGGACAGCGGCGTAAAGGCGAGGGGAGAGGCTCTC
Organism: Poa pratensis; assembly: GCA_947311845.1. NCBI lineage: Eukaryota > Viridiplantae > Streptophyta > Magnoliopsida > Poales > Poaceae > Poa > Poa pratensis. Next base: position 29,506,098 of record CAMZMU010000068.1, read on the forward strand.
CTCTGCATGCAGAGGCCGCAGAGGCACGGGAGCGAGGGAGAACGAGAGCAAGGGGGCCCTGGGGGGCCTGGGATCGGCGGCGACGACCACGGCGACGGCGACACGCATGCACACAGTGAGCTAGGGGAGGTAGACGAAGACGGTTTTGCAAAAACCCCCTGGCTCCTGTGCATTGCTTCTTTTCCTTCTTCTTTCTTCTATTACTTTTTAGTCCTTCTGTTTAATTGCAGTAGTACTTCTTGATTTAATTTGAGGCACTAAATCAATTTATAAAAATTTGGCAAAATTTGTGGGCCTTCTCATAAGTGCAGAAGCTCCACAAAAATTGGCATGCAAAATAAAATGTTTTGAAACATTTTCTTTTATAGTGTTTCAATTATGGCATTTTAATTTATTTTTACTTTGTTTACTTTTGAATTTTTAAAACTAGTTTGAAAATATATTTGAGAGAGATAAGTAGTAAGGATGAAATGGGAGGGTTTGCAATACCACTCCACTGAATTTTGTTGGAAACAAAATGAGATCCTCACTTGGAGAATTTGTGTGGCACTTGCCACATTTATTTTTCTTGTTTTGCTTTTTTTTATTCCTCTTCTTTTCTCATGTTTTCTTTAGAGCAAGCAACACACAAACAAGAAGAAATAAACAACACAAGCAAGAATATGAGATCAACACATATAATTTAACAAAAGTTTTTGTTGGCTCTCATTTTTGGAATTAATAATACTTGTTAATAATTTTGGGATGTTACAATCCTTCCCTCCTTAAAATAAATCTCGTCCCGAGATTTGCTAGGCTTAGGTACTAAAGAGGTCTGGGAATTCGCTCCTAAGATAATCTTCACGTTCCCAAGTTGCTTCTTCTTCAGAGTGGTTAGTCCACTGGACTTTGTAAAACTTGATCGCACGCCTTCGGGTAACACGAACATCTTCTTCGAGAATCTTGAGGGGTCTCTCGCGATAAGTCATCTTGGTTCAGGTCGATGGAGAGGTGGTCGATGTTTTTGAAAACATCAGGCTGGTCAGGAACTTCAAGACACTTCCGGAGCAAGGAAATGTGGAAGACATCATGATAATCTCCTAACTCCGGTGGCAATTCCAGCTGATAGGATACTTCTCCTCGACGAGCGATGATCTTGAAGGGTCCAATATACCTTGGCGCTAACTTTCCTTGACATGGAAACGCTGCATTCCTTTGAGGGGTGTCACTCGGAGATAAACATAATCTCCGACACTGAAAGTGAGGTCACGGCGCTTGGTGTCAGCGTAACTCTTCTGACGGGATTGGGCAGTTTTGAGGCGTTCACGAATAAGCTGAACTTGCTCTTCAGCTTCACGGAGGGTATCTGGTCCAAACAATTTGCTTCTCCGGTATCGGACCAATTCAGGGGTGTACGACACTTCTTGCCGTAAAGGGCTTCAAAAGGGGCCATTTGCAGACTGGACTGATAACTATTGTTGTATGAGAACTCTGCAAACGGAAGACAATCTTCCCACTTGGAACCATAGGATAGAACACATGCGCGAAGCATGTCCTCCAATATCTGGTTCACTCTCAGTTTGGCCATCGGTCTGGGGATGATAAGCTGTGCTAAATGCTAACTTGGTTCCGAGGGCTTCATGAAGGGATTTCCAGAATCTTGAGGTGAATTGCGTACCTCTATCAGATACAATCTTCTTAGGCACACCATGCAGGCTTACTATTCTGGAAATATACAAGTCTGCTAACTGAGCTCCTATAAGTGGTCTTGACAGGAAAAATGAGCAACCTTGGTCAATCGATCAACGATGACCCAGATTGAATCATGGCCTCGGTTGGATCTTGGAAGTCCGGTAATAAAATCCATTCCAATCTCATCCCACTTCCACTCGGGAACTTTCAAAGGTTGAAGCAATCCAGCGGGCCGCTGATGTTCAGCCTTGACTCGCTGACAGATATCGCACTTGGCTACAAAAGAACCAATCTCTCGCTTCATTCCATGCCACCAAAATCTTTCTCGAAGGTCTTGGTACATCTTGGTTCCGCCGGGGTGGATTGAATAAGGGGTCTCATGGGCTTCCTTCAGGATTAACTCCTTAAGTTCCGTGACATTGGGCACACAGATACGATCATTGAATTTCAGCACTCCTTCAGCATCTTCGGTAAAACCGGGTGCTTTGCCGAGAGATCTTCTTCCTAATTCCTTCAATGCTTTCATGACCTTTTTGGGCTTCTTTGATTTGATCCATCAGGGTTGGGGCTAACTCCAAATTGGCGAGATATCCATGGCTAACAAGTTCTAGTCCAAAATCTTCGAACTCTTTGAACAAGGCTGGTTGTTCGGCTTGGATCAAGGCATTCAGGGTGCAGGGTTTGCGACTAAGGGCATCGGCAACTACATTAGCCTTTCCGGGGTGATAGTGGATTCCAATATCATAATCCTTGATTAATTCCATCCATCTCCTCTGTCGCAGGTTCAACTCCTTCTGGGTGAAAATATACTTCAAGCTCTTATGATCCGTATAGATCTCACAGCGATGTCCCGCAAGATAGGGACGCCACTTTTTAAGAGCAAGGACAACAGCAGCTAATTCCAGGTCATGGGTTGGGTAATTCTCTTCATGCGGTCGCAACTGCCGGGACAGGTACGACACAACTTTGCCTTCTTGCATCAGAACGCAACCAAGTCCGAGGCGTGATGCATCGCAATACACGTCGAAACTCTGGGTGACGTCTGGCATAACCAGGATTGGGGTGGAGGTTAGTCTCTTCTTCAACTCTTGGAAACTATCTTCGCACTTCTGAGTCCATTCAAATTTCTTGTCCTTCTTCAACAGTTGGGTCAAGGCTTGGCTATACTGGAAAATCCTTCAACGAACTTGCGGTAATAACCGGCGAGTCCGAGAAAGCTTCGGATTTCAGTCACACTGGTTGGGGATAACCAGTCAATAATGGCTTGGATCTTCTCTGGGTCAACAGAAATTCCTCCAGCAGATACATATGTCCGAGAAAGCCACTTCATGAGCCAAAACTCACACTTGCTAAGCTTGGCATACAGCTGGTGCTCTCGGAGGGTCTCCAAAACTAGACGCAGGTGTTCAGCATGCTCTTCTTCGGTCTTGGAATAAATAAGGATGTCATCAAGGAAACTACCACGAACTTGTCGAGGTACTCCATGAAAATCTTGTTCATGAGATTCATGAAATAGGCTGGGGCATTGGTCAGACCAAAGGACATCACGTGTATTCAAACAAACCGTAACGGTGGTGAAGGCGGTCTTGGGAATGTCTGTCTCTCGATCTTCAACTGATGGTAACCTGTCCGAAGATCGATCTTTGAAAAGACTCGGGCTCCGTTCATCTGATCGAACAGATCCTCGATCTTGGGAAGGGGATACTTGTTTTTAATGGTCACGTCATTTAGCCTGCGATAATCCACACACAGTCGTGTGGTACCGTCTCTCTTGTCCACAAAAATAATGGTGATCCCCAGGGTGAAGCACTTGGACGAACAAGTCCTTTGCTAAGCATATCTGCCAACTGCTTCTTCAACTCAACCAGTTCTTCCGGATTCATCCGATAAGGCCTTTGGGATATTGGGGCTGTTCCTGGGATAAGCTCAATTATGAACTCAATTTCCCGGTCTGGCGGCATACCAGGCAATTCCTCAGGGAAAACATCTCGGAATAGGTGAACAACACGGATCTCATCTAGGTGGGTCGAGCTATGCTCTCATGGCAGCCTGGTTGGGGTGATTGGGTTCAGACACATACTCCACTTCTACTTCTTTGTCGGTGGTGATGGATACAGCTCTTCTGGCACAGTCAATTCGACCATGGTACTTGGCTAGCCAATTCATACCGAGTATGACATCTATGCCTTGGGTTCCTAAAACAATTAGGTCGGCTGCAAATTTTTCGCCTGAAATCTCTATGGCAGTATTTGGACAAAATCTCTTGGTTTCTAGGGTGGAACCAGGGATTTGTATACTCAAGGTTTTAGTTAGGAAGCCTTCTACTAAACCTCCCTTAGCAACAAACTCCTCGGTAACAAATGAATGTGTTGCACCAGAATCAAACAGAACAGTTGCAGGTACTGAGTTGACAAGGAACGTACCCAGCACAACATCCGGCGCATCTGAGCTTCTTCAGCATTGATGTGGTGCAGACGACCCTTGACAACAGCAGCATTTCCGCGGGGTGCGGCATTCTTGCCATTACCATTTCCATTGCGGCCTTGACCATTGTTCGGTGCCGGGGCATTGGGGCGCTGAACATTCCTCTTGGGATTGGGGCATTCCTGGAGTAGTGACCTTTGTTGCCACATTCAAAGCAGACAACATTGGCATTGGGGTTGAAGTTGTTGAAGTTTCCTCTGGGACGGTTATTGTCATTGGGGCGGTTGAAGTTGTTTGGGCGGTTAGGGAAATTGGGGCGTGGAGCTTGGGGTGGTCGATAGGCAGGTTTGGGGTTTTGCTGAAAGATACGAGGCTTCTGACTGCTCGAACCTTCCTGAGCATTCATCCTCCTCTTGCGACCTTCATACATAGACTTGCGCTTGGTCTCCAGCTGGATGGCTTTGTCCACAAGTGACTCCAGATCACGGAAGTCATGGACAACCAAAGCACACTGCAGTTCATCATGCAGCCCATGAAACGTTCCATCTTCTTCTCTCTTGTCGGTGTCTCGGAGCATACCGAGATAAGTCGGTAAACTCTCAAGATAGCCGACCATCTCTACTTCCCTGCCTCAGCTTGCGGAATTCATCCTCTTCCTATCAATGAGTCCAGAAATGCTTCTTGCGAAACTTCTCCTTGAACTCAGCCCAGTTGATGACGTGGTCAGCCTGCTGGAGAGCCTTGGTAGCTTCCCACCAAGCTCGTGCAGGTCCAGCAAGATAGTGGGTTGCATACAGCACCTTTCATTGTCTCCTACAGCAGCAACTTCCAGATTGTTCCCAATGGTAAGAAGCCAATCATCGGCTTCCAGTGGGTGAAGTCCCTTGGAGAAGGTAGGTGGTTGGTTTCTGGAAATCGCCTAAGGTGGATCGCTGGTTCTCATTGCCATTGCCATTACCACCATTGTTGTTGTTGTTGTTGTTGTAAGCGGCTGCGAGTTGTTGCAGGGCAGTGAGATGAGCCTGGCGCTCCTGCCGGGCATTTTCACGTTCCTCCATGATAAGCGCGAGAAGTTGGGCGGGGTTGGGTCCGGTGGTGGTGGTGCTGATCCTGATCCTCCCGTATTGTCGCGACGGGGCGGCATCCTGAAGCACACCGGGTATAAGAGGCAAGGCAAGAAAAGTTCGACTAAGGGAAAAGACGATTTCGCAAGTGGTTGATTAATTTAAGGATTATATGAAAATATTTCACACAGATTAACAAGACAAACATACTTATATTTCACAACATCACATCAAGGAGTTCACAACAACATCAAGCTTACAACCAAGCTTACAACATCACCTTACATCTAAGATACATAGCATCTGGTTTCCAAAAGAACCACTACTTCTACTCGACTAGCGATAGGGGTCAACCTAATCCTGCGGTAGTGATCAAGTCACTCGCCTACTGAGGTGGAACCTCCAGCTCTAACACGTCAGCATCTGACTGGTAGGTGGCTCCTCGGGATCCTCCTCCTCGTCCTCGAGAACTGCCTCGAGTGGCTCCTCCTCCTCGTCAACTAACTCCTCCTCATCATCCTCCTCCTCACAGTCCATCTCCTCCACAAAGTCATCATCGTCACTGAGGAAAGCGTTGTTCTCCTTGCGGAGATCCTCGCCCTCCTCCTCCATCTCGTCAGTATGGTGCTCTAGATCCTCGATCACTGGTCCTGCTCCGCCACCTTTTGCGGAGCTTCACGATGGTCCTCCTCAGCTGGGCCCTCTTCCGAGAAGAGCGACCTTCTCCTCCAGCAGCTTCTCCTCATCTCGCGAAGCTCAACGAGCGACTCGCGGTCAAAGCGAAGCTGAATCCTAGTGCGCACAGATCATCCTGGTGTGCTGAAGTAAGAGCTCCATGTCCATGATGTAGCTCCCAAACATCGGGTGGCAAGGGGAAGGAGTAGGGTGTCCGTCGCAGTTGCGCCTCCCGTAGAACCGGAAACGGGAGTCTACTAACTCCGCCTTGTGCTCCTCACAAAGTCGGGCTAGCATCCTCTGTGTAGCAGTACAGAGACCGTCAACCCAGGTGGCCTCCTTGGTGGTGAAGACGAGCGTCCTGGAACTGGGAGACTTGATGTTCCTGCGAACTGACGACCTGATGAGCCAGCTCAGCCTTCCGACACCGTGAACATCAATCTGGGCTCCCTCAAACTCTGGAGCGGGGCGACCTAGCAGCTTGCTCAACTCGAACAAGTCACTCTCGAACGTCAGCTTGCTATCCTTCTCAGCTGAACGAACTCGGTCCAGTGGAGTGCCATCTACAATTTTTAAGCAAAATTTTAAGTTAGTGGGATGATAAGTGCACAAAATTTTAAGGATACTAAGGAAATTGTAATGTTTAATGAGAATAAATTTTTGCATAAGTAAGAGGATTGGAGATAAGCAGTTTTCAAAAATACTTCATTCCTTTCTTTTAGAAATTATCTTTTTGATAACACTTGTTTGACGACCATGCTAACTAAGGTTTCCTAAAGTCAGGATGGCTCTGATACCAAGTCTGTGGGGACCCCGGACTAGCTGTCCGAAATACCCGATTATGCTTAACACAACGATCCCGTGATCAGTCTGTCGTTGCACATAATCCGAATTGGATACCAAAGTTTACATCCATTACAGTACCGAATAAAAGTCTTACATAAATGGTCATTTAGACCAAGTTCTTACATAGGTGCCTTCAAGGGCCAAACCAAAATATCAGCGGAAGCTACGGAGTAGTAGACATCATTCTAACGACGACGACCCGACAGGCAGCTGACTTGTGGAGATCCTTAGTTCGCATAGAAGTCACCATACTCCTGCTCGGCGTAGTGCTCCTCCTCGTAGTCTGGCTAGGACAATAGCCAGGGACGAAACCAATATGAGTACATTTGAATGTACTCGCAAACTACCCCAACATGAGTATGCACTAGTTTTAATTTAATTTCAACTTTTATTTTCTTAAAACATCTCTATATCTTTATTGAAAAAGGTAAGAAGAGTTTTGTAACCATCTTTGAATAAATTCATCATTTTATCTATTTCTCCAAAAACTCCTCCTTTTCCAACCATAGTTCACCATGGTTCCCTTTTTCCATCAACAACCTCATACCGATCCGTAGGTATAGGTACACCATTTCATTTTTCCTTTTAAAACTCAACTCTTTTCAAAACTTGCACAAAGGTCAGAGTAGGGCCTCCCAACTGTCCATATCCGAGGACTCGGCTATTCGAATAGTTTTTAACCCTCTGCAGAGGTAGCACGCTTTTATCCCACATCCATCCGGTAACTCATCGTGTCAGCCACGTCCCGCCATACAAGGTGTATGCAAAGTTGAGCCACCGGCCATAGCCTCTCCTTTGCTCATGCTAGTATAGGATCCTTCCCATATGATAATTCCCATCGACACTCAGTCAGGTCCCCGTCGGCAACCCTAAGTGTGAGGACTCATATGTTTTTCCCGGCGACCACATTTATGAAGTCTTCAATCCTCCTCCTTATCTTTCCATAGAGTTTGAGCGAGGACCCAGGTCAGGGGAGTTCACTAACCATCCCCTCATGCATAACGGAGTCATCTCCGTCGATGAGGTATCCCATACTAAAAAGAGTAAATTATATGACTAAGCCCTTTCCCATATGTGGTGAATGTGGTCGCACAGAGTATCGGCTAGTTGACGTAAGTACAAAGACACACTGTGCATTTTTCCCAAATAACTCAATTATCCACTTCTTCAGTTCAACACCGACATCTCGGTAGTTCACCTCCACACAAGTATTTCCAAAGGAGTTTTGAATAAACAACATCGTTTTCCATCCTAAAGTTTTATATAACTACTACATAGGGTGGCAAAATAATATCCATATACTTTTCGAAAAGATTTTGTAAACCATTGCCTTAAGAGTAATCATTTGATCAAAGTAGGTGCATATATATTTAGGTGCAAGCTCAGAGAGTAGCTTGCCTTGCTCGGCAAAGTGGACTTGGTCTTGATCTTCAGGTTCAACAAATTCCCCCTCCTCGATAAATCCAGCAACGTTCTCGTCTAATCGATAAACAAACAAATACAAGCAATCACTAAACTACTCAAACAATATCGCAACATCACAATCCTAAATGCTCTAAATAGCCACTGCATTCATCAAACAATCCAATTTGATTTCAATTAATTGATCTAAACAATACTTATTTATGCCCAAATTATGGCAGAAACTTGTGGAACATGTTTAATTGCACAACTTGAGTTCTGTTGGTCACAAAAATACAAACTAAAATTCTATGGAAAGCCACTGATGTGTAGAAGACAACCCCATTTGATTTGGAGTCATTGGAGTTACTAAACTCCCTACACAAAGGTTTTAGTCCAGTAGCTTAATAATCAAGTTTTGGCTACCAAATAAGTTCTGTTGCTCCTAAAATTAAATCCTTTTAGGGGCTACTAAACATGACTAAATGTGATCCAAAAAAAGTGGTCCTAACTCTTTTGGGTCAACCATTAAGCATAATTAAATGTTTGAGTGCAGAAGGGTGTTTAAACTTCTACTTTAAACTAAACAAATCCTACTGCACAAATAATTCTACCAAAATTATTTATGGTAATACATGGCAGTACTAATCTAAAAAAATTTGTTTGGAATTATTTGGACTAACAGAGTATCAGAAACAAACAAGTTTAGATTTCAAACCTTCTGTAATATTTTTAATAATAATTTTTATTTATTTAATTAAATGACATGAGACCAATTGGGTTGGTTAAACATTTTCATAAGCTTTTCAGAACAGTTGGGTGTGAATTATTTGGATTCCTAAATCTCAAGTTATTGATTTTTGAAGTTAGGTCCAGTACTGAATTCTATAGAAACTAGAAATTCGAAATCCTAACTGTTCTGGATAAAGTTGAAATCCCTGACAGGTGGGCTCCACCAGTCAGTGACTCAACGTGTGCCGGAAAATTAATAAAACCCTGACGAGCGGGGCCCACCCGTCAGTCTCTCTCTCTTTCTTTTAACCGAAGCGGTATGTTACCGTTGGATGGAGATCCAACGGCCCGCAACGAAACCATCGGCGACGACCATTTCTGGGCGGCGCCGTGGCTCCGGCGACGGCGAGGTTGGGCAAAACCTCACCTAGAGGGCTCGGGAAGGTTCGGCGACGACGCGAATCGATGGCGGCGGCGTGGGGAGAGCTTCTGGCCGAGTCCTGCTTGCTGGGACGGAGCACAGCGTCCACGGCGAGCTTCTGAACTTCGCACGGGCACGGCAGCAACTCCGGCGAGCTTCCTACGGCGTTCCTGTGCAAGAACCAGAGGGGAAACGATGCGCGTGAGTGTGGTGACATTGGGCAAGCAGAGCAGAGGGGTTGGAGGGGAGAAAGGTGCAGCGAGGCGCTGCGGCCACGACGGACCTCTACGGCGGCAGAGCTTCGGCAGGGCACGCCCTCCTGGCGATGCTTGGTGGAAGTGGAGAGGGGGAGCGAGGGAGTGGGATGGTGTGCTGCTTCCAGAGGGGTGCAGGGTGGGTTTTATAGCGCGGGAGCCGGCGTATCGTGGACGGGGCGCACGGCCGTGTCCATGGCGCACCGGCGATCTTTCGGTTCGAATTCGGGGCGGTGGTGCACGAGGCGTGGCGCTGCGAGGTCGAGCGGGGTCCGGGTACATTCTAGAAGGCGCTGGCCGGGGAGCAGAGAGTTGGGCCAATTTGGCCGGTCGCCGTCCGTTCTCTCCACGGCGAGCAACGGGGGACAGCGGCGTAAAGGCGAGGGGAGAGGCTCTCCTCTGCGTGCAGAGGCCGCAGAGGCACGGGAGCGAGGGAGAACGAGAACAAGGGGGCCTGGGATCGGCGGCGACGGCGACACGCACGCACATAGTGAGCTAGGGGCGGTAGACGAAGACGGTTTTGCAGAAAACCCCCAGGCTCCTGTGCATTGCTTCTTTTCCTTCTTCTTTCTTCTAATTACTTTTTAGTCCTTCTGTTTAATTGCAGTAGTACTTCTTGATTTAATTTGAGGCACTAAATCAATTTATAAAAAATTGGCAAAATTTGTGGGCCTTCTCATAAAGTGCAGAAGCTCCTCAAAAATTGGTTCTGCAAAATAAAATGTTTTGAAACATTTTCTTTTATAGTGTTTCAATTGTGGCATTTTAATTTATTTCTACTTTGTTTATTTTTGAATTTTTAAAACTAGTTTGAAAATAGTATTTGAGAGAGATAAGTAGTAAGGATGAAATGGGAGGGTTTGCACTACCACTCCACTGAATTTTGTTGGAAACAAATTGAGATCCTCACTTGGAGAATTTGTGTGGCACTTGCCACACTTATTTTTCTTGTTTTGCTTTTGTTTTATTCCTCTTCTTTTCTCCAAGTTTATATTTTAGAGCAAGCAACACACAAACAAGAAGAAATAAACAACACAAGCAAGAATATGTGATCAACACATATAATTTAGCAAAAGTTTTTGTTGGCTCTCATTTTTGGGAATTCATAATACTTGTTAATAATTTTGGGATGTTACAAAATATCCCACAGAGGAGGAAGGATAAAGTCAAGGAGTGGACTCTTAGCAAGATGGCCGAGCAATTCAACAACTGGAAGAAAACATTGTGGAGAAAATATGAGAAAAAAAATTTAGATGTCACTGGACATCTAGAGAAGCTAAAAGATGACTGGCCTAAATTTGTGGCGTATAAGAAATCGGCCGTCGCTATGGCCCGATCGAAACAAAATAAGTTGAATGCTAAGAAGAAGAAATATTTCCATCGTTTGGGCTCAGGTGGCTACAAGACTGCCGTGCCTAAGTGGGAAGCCTATGAAAACGAGCTGCGTCAAAAAGGGATCACTCCACAGACAGATGACTGGCCCGACAGGTCCAAGTTATGGTTGTTCGCGCATGGGGCAGTGTTGGACCCAAACACAGGGCTGATTGTTGCACAGGGAAAATGGAAGAAAATAATTACAAGAGTCACCAAAAAACTAGTTGATGCAATAGAACTAGTCCGACAGGAAAAATATGTTCCCGATAGAGAGGACGACGAGCTTTCACTCGCCCTCGGGAATAAAGAACACTGGGGACGATGTTGAGGCAGAGGAGGCGAGGTTGGTTTTCTTGAAGGGTTTCCGGAGGACGCTGCAACTTATAGAAAACATTGCAGAGGTAAGAAGAGGGAGGCGGAGAGGTTTAATGCATTAGAACGCCAGATGCATGATGTGAAGGAGCAACTAGCCTTAATTACCCATCAAAGGGAATCTCAGCCGCGAGTAGAAGATCATGCAGTCGATGTCTGCCCATCTCAGCGGAAAAACAACGTGGGTGCCACGCATCTACAAGATCCTGCAGTTGATGAACCAGTTGATGAACCGTCGGCGGCGCGCTACCCCATGGATGATATCACAGAGAAGACAAATTGTGAGTTACATGCGCCAATGAAGAACATTAGTTTTCCGGTGGCGAATGGCTATGCTTTACCACATCAACTTGGATCAACCTTCCATTTTGGTGAGATTCCGGCTGGATTTGCTCGTGTCGGGGTCACGAAAGTTATGTCAGGATTCAACTCAATGCATCTTGACATTCCCGGAGCTGAAGGCGAGAAGACATTGGGAGAAGTCGAACTTGGTATCGTTCTATGGAAGAAGAAATACATCAAGTTTCCAGACTCGGCGCCAAGGCCACCGACTCCTCCGGTTAGAAATTCACCACAACAAAGTCCACCCTCCTCCCCCGACGATTGGGAGCCCACCGCGAGTCCATCGCCCGCGCCGTCCCGTCAGCCGACTGCTGCGCCCACTAGTAATTTGACAAAGCGGAAGCTGTTCACGTCGTACCCTGTCAAGAAACGTGCAAAAAAACCCAAGGAAGTCAAGGCTCCTGAGAAGTTAGCTGGCGAGATGACTCAGGAGGAATTAGAAGTGAGCACACAAGGCAAGGCTGTAGCCTTTTTTGAACAGAAAAAAAGGAAAGACTGGAGGCAAGACTTGACCCCATAAAGGAACTTCTGAAGACTATACCAAGTGAGGTAAAAGATCGCACCGTTGACTGTCTATATGACCCTCCACCGTCGCCCATTTCAGACTATGAGCGAGGTATTAACAAGTTACTTTCCTCACAGAAGGAGGAAGATAAAATGTGCGGGAAAAGAGTTGCCCAGCTCGGAGAACAAGAAGCACAATCGATCGCCCCTCTCATTGTGCCTTCTGAAGCTCGGGAAATCGAGCATGGAGAAGTTGTCATTGGCGACACAGGTTGCCCCATAGCGCAGATAACAATTCAATATCAATTTGAACTCGGGCTGCCTCTGGTAAAAAATCCGAGTGCTCTAACAACACAGTTATATAAATTGCATAACTGGTACATGGCCACCACAAAAGAAGGGAGATTATATCTCACGGCGGGAGTTAAGGAACATCACTTTTTCCGAGAATATGCTGTGCATGTTGAGTTCCGCGAACTTTTTAAGATGTACAATCAACGTGCCCTCGACAAAGCTATCATCAGCTGGTATTGTCTGTAAGTAATTTATTCGTGTAATTTAATTATTTATAGTTAAGCTCGTTCATTGCTTGTAATTATACTCACAACATTCTTTTGTACGCTATTATGCAGAATGAAGATTCGTGAATGCCGAATGGGAGGAATCTGGGACATTGGGTTCATTGACCCGGATAAAGTTCATGAAGTCACCGTACAAAGTCCTCTGTATGCCCAGGAAACAGAGAACATTTTGCTAACGTGTTTTAAGCGACAAAGTACCAGAAAGAAAATACTTTTTCCTTACAACTTCGGGTGAGTGTTACTGTCTTGTACACATTCTATTTTGCTTTCCCGATATTAAGTGTAATTGATGAGTTCTGAATGCCTGCGTATATAAATGTGCGCAGGTACCACTTCATTCTGCTAATCATTAGACTCGAGGAAGGAGAAGTTGAAGTCTGGGACTCATTAAGGAAAGATCAAGATGATTACAAAAGCGTGCGTCTAATGCTCAAGAGGTAATTTCAATCGCACTATATCGTCCTCTTTCATTCATTTCCGGATATCAAAAGTATAAGTAATAACTCCTCAATTCATTTTTTTTCCGGGCAGGGTTTGAAAAAGGTTCATCGCGGAAGAACGCGGTGAATGGAAAGATAAGCTGGAGTTCAAGGCTAACAATGTAAGTACTACTACGTATCTAGGTCTGTGTATCTTTCTAATACCATTATCATTCTCTTGATTATTATTTGATTAAATTATATTCTTGTATAGTGGTGTCTGCGACAACCACAGGGGTCGGAACTATGTGGATACTACGTTTGCGAGTTTATTCACATGAGGGTCAATGAGAGAGTCAATACTGTAAGAAATCGAGAGGTACGTAAACATCATACACAACTTTTATTTTGCTGCCATCAATTGTGTTTAGTTTTGATCATAACTGATTTGATCTCCTTCTTTTAAAGATGTCAAGGAAGCGGAACGAGCTCCTACCACAAAACCGCGTAAAAGCTATTGCGGAGGAATTGGCGGGATTCATTCTGACGCATGTCGTAGATGAATTCGGTGAATTCCACTATGTCGATAAATAGACTCCCTCCATGCATGTACTAGCTAGCGGTGAACACCGGTTGTAATTATGAGTACTTTATATGTAACGAGAGTACTTTATATCTATAATGAGTACTTATATGTGTAGTGAGTACTTTATACGTGATCTCCTCCGAAACCCTGAAAAATGAGCGAAAAGGAAAAAAACAGAAACCCTAAACCCCGGAAAATAAGCGAAAAGGAAAAAACCGAAAACCTAAACCCCCTGAAAAAATAAGCGGGGGAAAAAAAAGCAGGAACCTTTAGTACCGGTTATATACAACCGGTACTAAAGGGGTACCCCTTTAGTCTCGACCTTTTAGTACCGGTTGCACAACCGGTACTAAAGGCCCAATAAGACCAGTACTGTTGCCTCCTTTTCTACTAGTGTATGCCTCATTCATTTTATGTTTTTGACATGAAAATGACATGCACATTCTTGTTTGCGATTAGCTTCACTGTTCAGCCATCTTGGCCTGCATGATCCGAGATGGTAGCGGTGCTACCGCTGAAACAAGCGCTCCAAAAGAAGAAGATAAAGAAGAAGAAGAAGAAGAAGAAGAAGAAGAAGAAGAAGAAGAAGAAGAGGACAAAGAGGAGCATGAGGACGATGGTGAGGGGGAAGAGGTGCAAGATGTAGAGACCTGGAAGATCCGCAAGACGAGGAAGAAGGGCACTAAATGCAAGAGGTGGAAAACCGTCGAGCACGAGTGCCTATGTGATGCATAGAAGCTTGTGACCAACGAATCCATCATCGACGCCAACCAAACCTACGGTCGGTATTGGAAGAGGGTCGAGGATCAATTCAACGAGACTATGACATATGGTGACTATGCCAAGGTCCATATGGACGGAAATTGGAATGCTATGTTGCATAGGTGGAAGAACGTACAATCCATGGAAGGAAAGCGAGTGACAAGACGATGGCCGACAAGTTGCACGACATGATAAGGCTCTATCGAGAGAACAACAAAGACAAGGACTTCAAATTCATGCATTTCTTCGTAAAGCTTCAAAATACCAAGAAGTTTGAAGCCACCTGTCACGATCTCAACGGCGGCCATGGTCCCCCTAGGCCGGATCACTACATCGCCACCTCGAAGGGACGCCTTTTTGGAAACAAGAAGGCAAAGGCCGACAAGAATTGCACATCCTCATCGGCGTCCATGCAAGCAACCATTGACAAGTGCCTTGCCGAGGTCACATCCATGTCAACGCAAAATGCAAACACTTTCAAGGACAGTTGGTCGTCATTGATGAGCAAGCATGACGAGAAGCTCGCCGTTGAGAAGGAGAAGGTCGATGTCGAGAAAGAGAGGCTCGCCGTCGAGAAAGAGATGGCCCAAGCAGCTCTCATCGTCACCGACACGGCAAGAATCAAGACGATGTCAGAGGCGTCGCACTTCGTGGTCAAGAAGATGAAAGAAGACTCCAAGATCTTGACCGCCGACCTCTCCGCCTACCCACCGTAGGTGAGGGCTTGATTTTTGCTCTCCCAGTAGCGCATCTTGCGTGAGATGGGTATTCTGTCACTGGAGACAACGCTGATGGACACGACGGGGGAGCTGGAGCCAACGACGAGAACGACGCCGCCGGACCCAATGCTGGACACGACCGCGGAGACGGCGGTGGAGATCGAGGCCGAGATGTAGACACAGGAGGACGCCTCGACCATTTGATTTCTAGTCATATTTGACGTATGTAATATGATCGCCGGACCTGGGTGATGCTTTTGGGTTTGTATGTTTTAACTTGATCGTCGTTGTTGAACTTGACCGATGCGTCGCTGTTTGAATTTGATCAAAAGTGTAATTGGGAGCATCTATTGGGAGCGGCCGGTGAGGGAGCCCCTCCCAATAGCCTGGCAACGTGTGCCGGTGCTCCCAATAACAATTGTCCGGCATAGTTGTCGGATGCTCTATTTGGAGCACCGGTGGAGCATCCTAATGCTCCATCTTGTTACAGCCTGCAAGCATGTCACGCGCGCATAACCATTAGCAGGTTGTGCATCGTTCTACTGGGGTTCTTTTTGCCCGTGCATATCTGTTGTACTCCTTCTTTTCATTAATATAGGGCACAATGATCCATTATTTTAATTTTCTTGATTCAAATGTATCTAGATTTATTTTGTACATAGATTCACTCATGTATGTACGTAGTTAAAATTAAAATGGGTCCAGTGTGCCTTGTATTAGTAAACGAAAGGAGTAGTTATGCTTGTGATGTGAAAAGGCGTGTGCGCGCGTGTAGTAGGTAGATGGAAGGATAAGTTCGTGCGATAAATTTCATGGAGGTACACGAGCTATAGTTGCAGACAGATCGAGTGAAAAGGTACAGGCTTCAGTGTTTCACAGACGCCAAGGAAAAAAGGATACGCGTGCGTACAGTGCGAACTTCGCGTATCGATCGTACACATGAAAACTCGCTAACTCTGCTCCTGGGGTGCGGCACTGGCGAAAACCCTAGCAGCCGCCGCCCCTATCTTCCCTCTCCTCCATCCACCCCGGCTCTATCGGAGGAAACCGACGGGTAGACTCCCTCGGCGGACGGCGGTGGCAGGCTCTTCAGGCTCTTCAGCCGAGAAGAAGAAGTCTACACTTATGCAGGCAGTGCAGAGTGCAAATGAGGATCTTTAGTACTCCGTATGTGGGAAATTGCTAGGAGTAGAGTAGATCATAGAGTGGATCAGGAGAGGAGTATACCCTGTGGCGTGTGTTGTGAAATTTCCCTGTTGAATCTTAATAGAGTGACATGCAACTATTGGTTGCCTGTTCTTGGAAAAAAATCTTAAAACATTATGAGATGTCATGGTCCATGGTTTCTTATACACTCGGCTTTATGCATATTTACTTATTTACTATGGAGTGGCAGTGGCGGAGCTACAGCTTCATGAACCAGGGGTCACCAAGGGTGTCACAGCACCTAAAAATTATTTTTAGGGGGTGCATACATGGTGGAAAAATATGATTTTGCAAAGAAAATTGTTTCTAGCCGGTGTCCTGTGCACCCGGCTAGCATGCCGTGGCTCCGCCAGTGTGGAGTGGTCTGGGACGTTTGTTCGTTTCGGCATTGTCAAGGCTAGAAGAAATAAAGATGGTGCTCAAGGGGATGCGACAACACATTGCTGTTGAGTTTTTGTGGCGGTACTTCAGTGCTGGGACTGGAGCTTCAGGGTGAAAATTCTTGGTCTGGCCTTTGTCGGTCATACTTAACAATGGCGGTGAGCATTGCATGGAAATAAAGTCATGATATAATCTTCGATGACACTAGTGTGTCATTATCTTTTTGAGAATCTTCTCTCCATCCATGTGTTGTGAGGACAGTGGTTGTTGTCGCGGTTGGGTTACTGATTTTTTTTATTTGTCGCTGAATATATTATATTTTTCTTTGGAAAAAAATATATTACCCAATGCATGCATGGCACGCGCTTTACACGGTACGTCCGCCGTTCCATCAATCACGAGTCACGACACAATCTAGCCCAAATCATTTAGAGAGAGGGATAGTACAGAAAAGGTGAGTAGCATATTCTCGCAACACGCACGTCTATCCAGGTAGCTTAGGCTGGAGTTAATAGCACTAGCGGTCACACAACTCGTTGTCGATGTGCACTTAAGTCACACTTCTCCAGAATGTGATTATTTGGTCACACAACTCGACAAGTGTGTGCACGCAGGTCACTGGCCCCACTTGTCAGTCCGTTTTGGACGGTAAATATTCAGAAAACCCCCTGGAGTAATATTAATTTTACAAAATGGTCCTTCTAATTTACAAAATGGTCCTCCTAATTTTACAAAATGGTCCTTCTAATTTTACAAAATGGTCCTCCAGGAGACCATTTTGTAAAATTAATATTACTCCAGGTGGTTTTCTGAAAGTTTACCGTCCAAAATAGACTGACAAGTGGGGTCAGTGACCTGCGTGCACGCACTTGTCGAGTTGTGTGACCAAATAATCACATTCTGCAGAAGTGTGACTTAAGTGCACATTGGCGTCGAGTTGTGTGACCGCAGGTGCCATTAACTCCTTAGGCTGGGCTGGGCTGGCCACGTACCATGAGGCCTCACTGGCTCACTGATCGATTAGGTCTAGCTAGCCTGATCTTCCACCGCAGGCTGCATCCATGTCCCTGACATGATGGATGCACGCTTAGGCCGGCAGCAGGCACAACCGACGTGCGTGCGTGCTCATGATTGACGGGATGCATGAGACGAGATACCTTCGCTACATGCGCACGCCAATGCCGGCCAGCCGCGCGCGACGTCGAGCCGGCCGGCAATAATTGGGAGCGAATGTGTGATCCGCGTGTCGTGCACGTCCGTCTCATCGACGACGACGGCGGCGTGTAAAAGCATCGTCTCCATGTTAGACCCATGTAAGACGAAACAGTATCCATGTCATATAGAGCGCGTTTGGTAGGCTGCAGCAAGCCCAGTCAGGCCCGCCAGATGCAACGCTCGGGTGATTGGATGCGTGCGAAAGGTGCTGGACCAGGCTTACACGCTGCTCAAAGCAGTCTCGGGGCAGGCCCGAGGGGAACGGCCGAATCGGCCGTTGTCCTGGAGTCAGGCTGCGGGCGTGCGACCTAGAGGAACGCGGCGCAGAGCTGCTGCAGCCATCGGAGATGGCGCGAGCTCCGAAATTGCGGCGGGAGTATTTCGCTCACCGCTCGCCCAAATTGCCCCTCTATTTATCTCTCCCCCAAATCGAAAACCGACATTTCTCCTGTTCGAGCTCTTGCGATGACGGGAGCGATTTGTGTGAAGGCGAAAGCGACTTCGACGGCGACCTCTGCCCCGAAGGCGGACATCGGTTTTCATCTGCATCCGGTGGTTGTAAGAACTTCTGAGCTTATTCCTTCTTCATACCCTAGATCTGTGCATGTTCTTCAACATTTAGGTCGTGTTCTTCATACCCTAGATCCGTTGCTTATCTTAGGCTTCGTAGATTGATTGTGTAGCGCCTGGATCTCCAGATCTTTTCATCTTCATAGATTGCCTGACTAGGACGACATAAACGTATTTTTAGGATCATGCCCGCCGTAAGAACAGAGTCCCTCTGCAAATGCTTTCTGAGAATGCACTGTCTGACCTGAACGACATTGCACCGCCCTCCAAGCCTCTGAATGTAGTGCCTCTAAATGCAATCCCCATGGATGCACTCGCTGACTCACCTGTGCAATCTGAGATGTCTGCCAAGAGGCCTAACAAGAGAGTGTACTCTGAGACTGATGAAGCGCCTGCTCATAGGCTGGTAATGCACTGGACGTCTCCTCTGTCACTCTTTGTTCTGAACAAGGTTGTTGAGCAAGTGCAGAAGGAGATCCACTTTGACAAAGACTTCAAAGATCAGTACGTGAGGAAGGTCGGCGCTGATGTTCTTGACTTCAATGGCCTTACTATCGCCAGCACTCAAATTTACAACCATCTAAGGAAGTGGAGAGCCAAGTGGGCGAGGATTAACCAACTGAAGCAGATGGAAGGAATAGTTTGGTATGAACACATGACGACTCTCATGATGGATGAAGTGAAGCTGCTTGCACACCTCACGGTTAGTTAACGCTCAAATGGAATCGTATTTTGCTCTTCCTTGTTCATTGCCAACTTCAACTAGTCTGTACGATCTAACAATTTGGCTTGTCAATATTAGGTCCACCCCAGGGACGAGGAGTTGCTGAACAAGCCCATAACCAACTATGCTCAAATGAAGAAAATCTGCACGAGATCTAGTGTTGAGGCTCCTAACCTATACACTTCAGCATTGCTTATCCGGGCAATGAACTTCCTCGCGGACCACAAAAATGAGCAGATCATGTATTCCAACATGACTACACCGCAAAGGTGTACCTGGCTTAGGACCTACCCGCGCAACCAGTCAGTCGATGCATTTCCTTAAGCTAGTAGAACTGATTATGTTGGAGAAGGTATATATTAACCCCTCCTTTGATGAACTTCAGATGCAGCACGAACTTCTGTTTGTTGACTCCTGCTGCATCAGACATGTTTGTTTTGATCCGGATGAACTCGGTTTCGTAATACTATCCTATTATGCTATGGTATGCTATGCTTGTTTCATCACTTGTCTTGTGTGGTTTATCGGTAAGCATTGGGTAACATCACCACAAGGTTGAAGAGGTTGCCGCAGCCAGCTTTGCATACAATCAAACACAGCCATAGTTGCATATGAGCATGCAAAGAATGCAACCAAACACCGACAACAATGATCTCAGCCCATGCCCCTTCTTTGCTGCAGCCTACCAAACAAACCCCCATAACTGGGCTCAAAGTCAGTTTTGCTTAGGCCATGCCCCATGGAGCATGCGCCCGAGCAGATGCAAACCAAACGCGGCCATATGTGGCATGCGCGATGTACGCCTGCCCGCCACCTGGCCGCAGACGAGACCCGTCGACCCGCCGGCACCGTTTACAGAGAAGCCGTGACGTTACGGCACTGCAATCAGCGTGGTACGCGCCTGGTGCTTCTGCATGTCACCCCCGGGTGGTGTCGACCCCGTCGATATCCACGACGGACATGATCTCGCCATGGTCGTCCGAAACCGCCGCCGGCGCCAGCATGTTGCGGGAGCTGCCGAAGCGCTGGTTGGGCGCCCGCGTCACGGCAAGTTCGCTGCCACCGCCCGCTCCAGGGGGATTGGCAGCACCACCGGTCTTCTTCGAGGTGAGCGAGTTCCGGAGGCTCAGTTCTTGCGAGCGACCCTTCTTCCGGGCGCCCGTGGCCCAGCTCGCCACGGACTCGTGCAGGCCCGACCCGAGCGCTTCCAGCTTGATATCTCCGCCCATCTGGCACAACAGATTTTTAGCATGTCCTGTTCTCAAAAGAAAAGAAAAAGCGTGTCTATCTGACTTGAATCTGTTTGAGCTGAGGTGAAATGGTTGAGATAGTTTACGTGAGTGACGATGGCGTACAACGGCAGGGTGATGTAGCTGCACACCACTTGGATGACCAAACTGCAAACACAGCACATAAACCGTTCTTACTATTAACTGTGTCTGAGAAAGCCACGGAATATCTGCAAGAACAAATGGCAGCTCGCTACGCATCTACTCCCTCCGTTCAACAATATAAGATGTTTTAGCCTTTTACCACATTCACATGCACACATATGTATGTAGACATGTTTTAGTGTACATGTCCACTCTTTTTTTGTATGAATCTAGGCAACATGTGTAACATCTAAAACATCTTATATTATGGAACGGAGGGAGTAGATATTTAGTGCCAGCGTACATGAGAAGGTAACCGGTACAGAATTTTACTCACCCAATAACAAGTCTGGAAATGGTGTAAGCCTTCTGCTCCATTATGCACGAATTGAACCCATATGTTACCTGTGGAGATGACAGCTTTGTTAGCCCAAGGGCCTCATAAACGGAAATATGAAATGCTTAAGCTGAGAGCGTGAAGTACCAAGATCCAGAAGAAAAAACCAATCTCGAAGGCGTTCTGGAACAGGATGAAATGGATCAGATGAAGGACAATCGAAGGTTTGCCAAACCAGAAATGCTCCTTGGATGGTTTTATTTTCGGGACTTGGTTTGTGCCATCTGCTAACGATGCTGCTGCCTCTTGAGCTAATCGAGTAATAATGTGCTGTAGCTTTGCTCCAACAACAAGCAGGAGCTGCAATTTATTCCATTATCAAGAATTGTTATCTTTCAGATAAATAAAGGCATTTTTCTGTTTTAGTACTAAATTGAAAATTGCAAACAGGATGTTTGAATCGATAGATGTACAGCGGATCACTTACAAATAGAGGCAGGAAAGCCAACCAGAAGTATGTATGCCATCCTGCATTTGGCAGTAAATAGTAAACATAAACCTGTTAGATGAATACCCTGATTGACAAGAGGGCTGATACCGATATCTGACACGTAAAGATAATCAATAACAAGACTTCTTTTCATTCAACAGTCAGGTGTTCGGTTCATCAGATTCGACCGCTTAGAAAATGGTAGTGTGTGGTGTGGAGCATCAAGTAAGCTTGCTAGCTTATTGTAAACTATTGTACAGTAAATCCAGCTACCTAAAAAAGACATGTGTTGAGTGACAGCTTCAGCTAGACTTACCATTTATATTCAGCAAAAGGAAAAGGATGACAAAAAGCCACAGGAACCAGCTGCATGGAGGGACTTCTTTTAGGGCCACTCATATATTCAAATAAAAGTTAGAAATGCCCTATGAAGATACCAACCTGATACCTACAACCCTCTTAAAATCATGTTCAAGGGCACGGGTCATGTATTTGTGGAAATTGAAGTCCGGACGACGTGGGTAGTGTATCTGAATAAATTGGGAGAAATCAAGATAATAACACCTATTAGCTTCGATGGCAGTACAGGGAAATATATAGAAATGATATGCAAGGGTAAACAATATATCTTACCAAGACAAAGGCTGATCTAAGCGCTTCATAATCTGATTTGCTCACAGAATCATGAAACTGCTTCAAGAATGCAATCTGCAATAGTACACGAAATTAGGAGAGTTCAAACAACAAATTATTGCAATAACCGTGTACATTACTGTTAGATTTGGAAGAACAGCGCATTCCACCAGGCAGTTCATTATGGTAAAGGATAAACTAAAGTGTTGTGAAGATATTGATTGAGCCATTGCAAGCATCATACAGGAGCACCTTGAATGATAATGTAGTAATGCGGTTTTGTGTGAATGCTTTCCATACTATGAGGACAGTGTGCTCAGGCCATGGTCTTAGCAACCAACAACCCAGGTGCTGACTAACCACAGAATTATAGACCATCTGTTGGTTAGACAGCTAACATGATCTCCTTACATTACGTAGGCCATAATTTGAATAAATGCATGCACATGGAACATTCTAAGTAACTGAGTTGAGCAATATGACAGGATGTGCAGACTTACTATCCAGCTTACAACAGCCAGCTTCGTCCAAAATCCTTTTGTTCGCCCACTAACAAATTCTCCCTGGTGTTCACGGCGTAGCACAACATGCAATGGTGTAGCTTTTCCTGCAAACTCTGTCTCTACTGGAACCATTTTTTCTGGTAAAAAACAAAATTATTGAGGCAATGAGGAAAATTTTGAAGACCATATCTCTAACCAATTAAGAAGGTATGCATATTTATTTCACACAGAACTTGCTAACATATATTGAGTAAACATGCACAACCGTACCAAAATAAAAAAGGCTAACAGAAAAGGCAGCATAGGATTTTAGTGCATTGGCACTATTAGAATATGAAATTTGGACACTCAGTTGCCCTCGAACTGTGAAGTGTCCACTTGTCCACTTGTTTTGTAGATGAGGAACTCTGGAACAACTACAAAGAAACTAACAGACTATAAAACAATTAAATTACACTCGCCCAATATGACAAACCGTCAGGATATGAACACATGGGGAATGGCATGAGTAAAAGACAAGTGGTGTATCTAGTATGGATGCCGAGTTGCGCGGTATGTCCGGCCATTACCAAGAAGTTTGATATTGTTTTCAAGGATTAATTATGAATATGTATATGGGCTCAATGTGTAAGATAAACCAAAATACTGACCCAGACTGCCAGCCCAACCCACCTCTATGCTCTCTCTCTCTCTCTCTCTCTCTCTGTCCCCTCACTGGCCCAGTCCACTAGCTCCCAGTACAGCTCTTGCATTATGATGAAAATTTCTCTTCTAAACTTTATTTATAACATGTGAAATGATGAATTTTTTAATGACCTAAAGAATCTTGATGGTATTTCTATTAAGACTTTAGGAAAAGCATGAGACTTATAAATTGCTGAACTTGCTTCTCAAATTGGTATCGCGTTAATTGGTGGGGTGGTGAGTGTGGAAAAATTATTTTACTAGGCTGAATTTTGCGAATACCAAGTTGAGTGTTGGGGGAATGAAAATGTGTCATGTGGAATTGTGAGTTGGAAGAACAATGGTTTAAGACCAATCAAAAGATGTTTTATTGCAAATCAAATCATGCAGCAACACATGTTTGCGTATTAACACATCTTCAACTTGACGAACCCAGTAGAGTAAATTCAACTAAATATTAACAGTAAATGAGGAAAATACTCAGCTAGTCAGAACCGAATCTTTGTAATCTATTGTACATGTTCAAAGTTACTATTATATCCGCATCTATTGTAAGTTTGTCACTATATTATGTAATAAAGTAACATAACATAGGGTAGGAGCATGGTTTTTGAGTCGCGGTATAGTCGCCGATTAGTCGCCAAGTCGTTCTGCGGTGGATGAATCGCGAAGGCGACTTGACTCACGGAGCGAGTCGCGCGCCTCGGCGGCTCGCCAGAGACTCGCTGCGATTAGTCGCCGGAGTTGAGGCGCAAGTCGCTCGACTTGCTCAGAAATTTTTGGCGCAGAGGCGCGGGAAAGGGCGGAAGAAAACGGAGCGGGAAGAAGAAATCAGGCGGGAAGGGAAGGGAATCGGGGCAATTAGGAGGGAAAATGGATAGGGGAGAGAGAGGGGAACACACCTGTGAGAGGAATCGAGCAGAGAGAGAGACACGCGAGCTCCCTCTTCTCAGGCGACCATCTCCTCCTCTGCCAGATCTTGTCCGCCCCGGCCAGCTCCCGTCCTCCTCCACCGGCCACCCCTTCTCCGGCCAAGCTTCTGCGCCTCTCCACCCCTGACGCAGCCCTCTCCCAGCAGGGCAACAAGGTACGGCTCCCCTCTCTCCCCCATGGCCTGTTTCCTCTCCGCTCCTGCTAGGTGGTGCCCGTGGTGCTGTGGTTCAGTTAGCAAATAAACAGGACAGATGCGCGACTAACCGCAGCACCAAATAACCTGAGTCCACTCTCTCACGTTATCTCCCTCTCCTTCTCCCTGGAAAATAGCTAACAGACTAACCGAGTCAAGGGGCAACAGATCGCATCCTCAACTCCCTGGAAAATAGCTAACAGACTAACTACTTATCTGACGAAATTGAAAGTGTCATAACAGCCTAACACCTTGTGCTGCTTGTGTTGTTCTCAATTGGGCTCAATTACTTGGAATTATGCTTGAGAATCAAGGATTTATTGCTTAGGCGACTCGGGGCGACTAATCAAGCCTAGTCGCTGAGTCAAGTCAGCAAGTCATGAGTCTCGGCCTCGGCGACTTGACTCGACTCGGCGACTCAAAAATCATGGGTAGGAGACCTGCATTAAGAGCTTATTAAAATAAACCAAGGAAACAAAAGCATAGGGTAACATCGTACATTTCTCTTGTATTTCGCGGTCAATTCTGGTCTCCCAATGCTTCCATTTTCTTATCTAGAAAATTTCAGCCAGAGTAAGTTTGTCGTCCACAAACATGGTCATATGTAGCAGAACATTATATTTGCAGACATACCTTTGCACCACTAAGCAATATTGTTGTAGCGCAGAAAATAACATGGACAAAGCCAAGAACGAATATGAATATGTGCAGCTGATGCAATGCCTCCAGTGATAACAAGGGAACATCACCCTGAAACAGAGAAGCCTATCTTTAACAATGGTCATTGTAGAATACATTTCTGCTCAACACAACTTAAACTTCTTTGTTTTTTAAGGACACCACTTAACATTGCTTCCTATGACAGATAAATGAAACACGGTTTTGCTACCCAGCGTAGAAGGATCTGTATCTACTTCCAAGAAACAATCAGGAATTCAACTCAAAGAAAGAAAAGGCTATTCATCTCTGCAAATATGGCTCTCCTAACCTTTTTCTTGCAAACTATGCCACCTTGTTCTGCAACTTTGTGATTCTCTCTCTTGCACGGAAGCATGAAGCGCGTAGCAGTCTCCGGAATGCAAATGTGAACAATAAAACCCTGAGAGAGACTCAGGACGAAGGAAATAAATCCAAGAAGCATTAACTCTGCATGTGTAGCCATTGAATCAGATAAGACGCAGAGAAAAAATCAACTATCATATACTAACTGTGCAAACTATTGGCCAACCCTTTGTCTGGTTTCCTATTTACGATTTGCTGAATGTTACCTTCTTTTAGTCTCTGTAAAGCTGAATACAGTGTTTTCTGCTGCTTGTGTTTTAATGCCTGCACGATTGTAGAAGAAAGCATAAGTGGTAGGGGGATTGAGTACTGACTACTGACTACAAAAGTAAGTCAACTAAACAAATACGCTCTTGGGTATTAAAACTTGTAAAGAGGCCTTAACAATGGATTACATGCTCTTCTAAGAGTTTCGACGGAATAATAGACAATGTTGGTGAAGGAATGTCTTCCTAAATTTGCGTCGACTGCCAATTATGTTGTATCAATCTAGCACAAAACAAGGAATGTCTCAAGCTAATAATAGGAGACACTAAAATTCCTCCAAAGAATTACATTTGGCTATATCTCGTCCAGAGCGTTAATGTTCTCGAAAGCCCAGTCCAATGTGCCACTTATCACAAGTTTCATCCACTTCTTAGGTAACTAAGCCCAACCGAAATTGCCGCGAGCTTGCGAACCGAATTCCACAATGGAGCAAGGTATCCTGATCCAGCATCCCCGGCAACTGTTTCGCAATTGAGAGCAAAACTGTCTACAGCCCTCCCCACCTAAACCCCACATAATTCACCGGAAATCGGCAGGAACAGTAACAGTAAATTCGCCGGGCTTCCACCATCGAGTTAACCAATGTAAAAAATCCGCCGAGCAGCCTGTGTTAATAAACAAATGTGTAGGAAGGGGGCGGCGGCGTACCTTCCCGAGGTAGTGGAGGAAGCGCTCGGCGGCGAGTGAGATGGATACGATGGCGAAGCAGACGGCGGCGACGACCCATGTAGGGGTGTGCTCGAGCGACGCGTCCTCCATGCCTCCTCGATCTTCTGATTCGGAGGCTCGGCGACCATGGCGAGGTGGCGTGGGGTTAAGGGGGATAGGAGGAGGCGGGCGGCGGCAAGGAAGGAATCGGCCTGTCGCGGCGCTGCCTTGCCGACCGCGGCCACCGGCTGGATTCCATCCCCGCCTCGTGCGCTCTAGCTGCGAGCTTGCTCCTCGTAGCACGATGCGCGCTCGTGGGGAGGGGCGCCGGGGTGCCTTGCTTCGGCCGCCGGTCTTCTCGTGTCCGGCGACGCCAAGCCGCCAACCGGTGGGGGGCAGAGCGAGCGACAGCGATGCCCTCTGGGCCACATCTGCGGGCCTCGCGCCGGCACGTGAGGTACGGCCTACTAGCACTCCCCTCCTATATGGTGCCTTCAGGCGACGCCATTCGCTCCGGTCGCCTAAAGCAGTCCCTTCATGAGGCGCCTTTGGAGCAACCCAATCGAAAAACCACAGTTTTTTTTTTCTCTTTTTACGTTTTTATAAATCATTTTTAGTCTGAACATTTTAAATCTGAACAATTTAAAATCTGGACTTTTTTAAAATTCAAATTTAAAATTTTGAATTTGATTTTTTTTCAAAATCTGAACGTTTTTAACTCCAACAATTTTCAAAATTAAATTCGAACAATTTTCAATATGATTTTTTTAATTTGAACAAATTTCAATTTTGAACTTTCAAAAAAAATAAAAACATTCAAAACCTAGAGGATTTTAAACATCTGAACGTTTTAAAGGTTAAACAATTTTCAAGTTTGAATAATTTTAATTTTTTTAAATTAACTTTTTTAACCTGAATTTTTTTTTAATTTGAACAAAATTTAAAAACTGAAAATTTCTAGGAAAAGAAAACACAAAAGGAAAACAAAACGATAACAGAAAAAAGAAAAAAATCTGCCAAATGGGCCAGCCCATCAGCAGAATCCTTCAGGGGACGCTACCGTCTCGAGTTGCCGCGGAACGATGTATAGAATTTGGCAGAGGAAAACGCTACAGTTTGTCTGTTTCATGGAGGGAAGTCCTATATAATGGATCAAGGCGGCGCGGGGCGCTAGGCGTGGTGAAGCAATGCTTCATGGGCCTCTTTGAAGCGTTCCAATAGAAAAGGTACTGTTATTTCTTTTTTGCTATTACTAAACACTGAGTTTTTTTCAAATCTAGACAAATTTCCAATCTAGAAATATTTAAAAGCTATTTAAAAAAAATTGTACGTTAGTAAAGTTTGAACAATTTTTAAATTGGATATTTTTCAAAAAATATGAACATTCTTCAAATCTAAACATTTTAAATATTGAACATTTTTTGAAATCGGAACAATTTTGAAACTAAATATTTTTAAAATATGAACAAATTTTAAATGTGAACATTTTTTTAATTTTGATTTTTTTTAATCTATTTTTTCAAAATCGAACATTTCCCAAAATCATAAAAAAGAAGAAGAAAATGGAAAAGAAAACAGAAAAGGAAAAAGATAAAAGATAAGAAAGAAGAAGAAAAAGGAAAAGGAAAAAAAAGGAAAATCGGTCGCATGGGCCGGCCCATAAGGGATCCCTTCAGGCGGCGCGGGAGCATTCCGCGCCGCTAATGGGCGATATGTAGGGATTACCTTCAGGGATGTGTCCCTGAGCTGAGGAGACAACGAGTGGACCCACCTTATCTCACCGCATCTTTCCCCGCATCTCTGGGCCACTATTTTTTTACGAAACACAGTACATACCTAGACGCACATACACGGGTACGCTCACACCTATGAATGGACACACGCGCACCCTAACCCTATTAGCCCCTCCGAAAGATTGAGCCGACGGATCGGATCTTGAATTGATGAAGTCACCACAGGCGTCACGCTATCGACGGGAACGTCGCGCGCCTCCCACTTAAGAATATTACGTCTTTAACGAGAAACACCATCGTCAACGTGGGGTATGAATTCTGATGGACAGGGGTACAATCACCCTTCTAACCATCTAGCCACATAAGGTTGGTTCTCTTGCCTTGTTTTCTCCCCCTACTTTTTCTCCTCTACAGGTTTGATGTTCCTCTCGGAACAACGCCCCGCTGATGTTCCTTTCGCAACCATGCTCCATCTCTGTTCCTCACTCGGTCGCCACACAGCTGTCTCGCTACACCCCCCAACCAACCTGTTGGGGGATATTCTCCCCGGGTAACCGCAAGTACAGAGGATCTTCCGGGTTCCACCCTCCAAGCCGGTCATCCGGATCCAGCTGCCGGCCGCTGCCCTCGCTGGCACCTTGGATCCTCTTCGTAGGCGTCCAAGGACTAGAAGACAAACGATGGTAGACCCAGTACTGCCTCGAGCCCCCGAAGTCAAGGGTGACGTCGGCTGCCGTGGGCCGTACCACATGGCCTGCGATCGACAAGATGGGGAGGACAGACCATCATCACGCATGCTGGCACAGCCTCCCACCCTGGCCACGTCCTCACCGGCGGCCCGTCTCCGCTACCCGACCGCCGAGTAGCCGCCTCTATAACCGGCTGCTCTGCCTATATAAGGAGAGCCAGATCCCTCGTTGCAAGGGTTGGATCCCAGTTCACCCCAGAGACTGACCTCATCTCCTAGGAGAGAGAGAACACCCGATAGAGCTCAAGGAGCACCTTTGTAACACCTTGTGGCCACGATATACCACAGCTAGGCAGGAGTAGGGGTGTTACCTGAGGGCCCTGAACCTGCGTACGTCTCGGTGTTCACCTTGCTCGTATCCGATCCCGTGCACACGCCGTCGTACACCACCTGTGTCCCCACGCAAGAAGTCACCCCCCGTGACATATGCCGTGCACGATACCACGACATTTGGCGCCCACCGTGGGGCCTAGCGTGGCGACCGGAGTCACGTTCTGCATGGGACCTCTCACCGTTTCCAGCCAGCGCGTCGCGTCAGGCCTCATCCTCACGCTCAGCGCCTTCGACTGCATCATGGACAACGCCGCCAGCTTCGCGGACGTCCCTCCCACAGGCGGAGGCTCCATCGTCCACTCCGACGACCATCGCGTCTACATCGATGTTGTCCCTAGTGAGTACCCTGACACCGTACTTTCCTGTTCGGACACTCTGTCCGTCTGTTCCGACTCCAGTGATGAGTCCCGCGTCTACGTGGAGGTCTTTACCACCGGCGTCGACCACGACGCGGATGGGCGTACCACTCGCCGCGAGCACGGGAGCACGTCTTCCGCAGCGGAGGACGGCGCGCTCCAGGCGACCATCGTTGCGCTCCGCACGTCCCTCAACATCAACACCGACCCGGCCGTCGTAGCCGCAGAGCCGGACGCGCAGCGCCAACGCCTCATCGACAGCCCCGTCGAGGTCGCCGGCACCAAGCGCCGCCTCACCGCCAGGATGTGCGAATACGACTCCGCCCACAACATCACCCTGGCTAGCGACCACCCCAGCCGGTTGGAGGAGATCCGCCGCGAAGGGGGTGCGCTCGGCGGCCGGCTGAACGATGATCCCATCAGGCCAAGCTTCATCATGCCCATCTACGACAGCCCCGCCAAAAATATGCGCGCGGCCCAGGCTGCCTTGCGCGAGCTCGATAACCTCCAGGGCGACGAGCTGGCCACCTAGTGCCTACGAGTCCAGCAGCTTCTCGATGCCGCCAACCGGATGCAGGCCGCGTAGGACGCTGACGCGAGCCCCCACCTGGAGACCAGCAAGTCCAGAGGTGCCTCCTCTTTAGTCGGCAACAAGCGGTGAGCACCCGGCGGACCTGAGAAGAGTGTCAACTCGGGTAAGGACAAGCACCGCCCCGACGAGCACGACCGCACCCGTCACACTGATGGTCGGCGAGAAGATTGTCGAGATACCGGCGATCGCACCCATCACGCCGACACCCGACGAGATGACGACCGGGAGCGCGACAGAGCGCGGACCGTGAAAGGGAAGGCCAACCCTGAGCCGACTCGGGCAGGCGGCAAGGCGCCCGTCAGTAGCCGGCTAGGCCCTTTTGTCGGGGGAATACTTAACCCGCGACTCATCAAGAGAAGTGCGACTCATCCTGTGAGCCGCGCCCGCACGGACTTGTACTAAGATGGGCCAGCGCCAAGGACGTCGCAAGAAAGATCGAGAAGACAGGAGATAACTTGACTTGGACGACACGAAGATATGTAGTCTCCTAGAAGGACTCTGGTCGACACTTTCCTAAGGGAATAGACTTTCCTTGTAACCTAGCGAGCCTCCGTGCATATAAGGAGGACTCACAGGACGTAGATCGGATCGAATCCATGCCCTAAACCCTAGAACATACGGCGACTCGACACCTCGATCGCCGGCGACTCGATACCTCGATCACCAACCCTTGTAACAGCATATTCATATCAATTCCAATCTAGGATAGGCAGGAAGTAGGTCTTTACCTCACATTGAGGGGCCGAACCTGGGTAAACATTGTATTCCTCATGCCCTGTGATCTTAAGCTCGGAGACGCTCGATTCGCACAACCCCACGTCCATGAAGTCATCGCTATGACATCTGCCGAGATTACCCCACGACAGTTGGTGCCCACCGTGGAGCCTGCGGTCAAAAGCGTCATGTTCCGCGTTGGATCAATGCCAGGAGCGGAGAACCTCGTCACCGGCCAAGTCAATATGGTCAACGGCATCCCCTGGATCGATGATACAGAGTGGGGTCCGGAGGCGGATTACGTGCAAACTGGCCACGTGATCCCTTTTGGTGGCATCCACATTTTCGTCAGCTACATCTTCAACTCGCCGAGTTCACGTCAGATTGGAGACGCGGAAGAAGAAGGATCTGAGGGAAGCATGGATTCACGAAGTTTCGGATCTATCGTTCCCCTCTTTGAAGAAAATTATGAAGATTACTTTCTAGACACATCCCTGGCGTCAGATGCACAAGAAGCACCCATTGGGATCTATATGGCTGGAGGAGCAAACACGTCTGGAACAGCTGGAGAAATCGAGAGACCGGCAGCGGCTAGCAACCCGCTGCTTGTTCCCGTGACAGCTGAAAACGCTGCCGTGCGAGCCATAGAGATCTAGGCAGCTAGGGAAGAACTCCTCTATGAAGTACAAAGGATGGAAGAAGAGCGGGATCAAATCGCTCGAGAGAACCGGAGGATCCAGGAGGAGCGCGAGCGGATTACAGCAAACGCAGCACATGCCGCGACTCATGTCCTGGAGGCTAACCTGCAACCGTGTGTTCCCGCGACTCAACCAAGAGTGGAATTCCCACCTACCCCTGGCGTAGTGGTCCCGGTAGAAGCAACAGCCGCAACACCAGAGCGGCACAACGAAGAAGTCAGGCCGCCACTATCATCGCGACCTAGAAGATTCCACACCCCGCAAGGGCACTACCCGAGCCCGCGGACAACATGTACGCAGCAACCGACATACTGGCTAGAATAATGCCAGCCGGAAATGACCCAGCTAACGCTGAAGCACGGCACGCCATAGAGATGCTAAGCACCGCCATAGTGCAGCAAGCAAACATGGCAGATCGCGAAAGGCAGGCACGAGCCGCCTCGAATAACGGAGCAGCAGAAAGAAGTGTCCACAGTAGACCTCCAAGTGCAGCCTGTCAACAGCCACCACCGGCCAACACGCCAGCCAGGGCACAGGCCGCAGAGATACAAGCCGCAACATGCGAGGAGCCGGTGCAAACCGCAAGAGTCGTTCAGCCAATAAGAACATCAACTTCCCTGGCCTCGCGACTTAAGGGGCCGGCGTGCTTTGGCGAGCGGATAAGATCAGAGCCCTTCCCAGCAGATTTCAAAGGGCCACGCAAGGTGGCAAACTACAACTCCAGCATGGATCCTACCACCTGGCTGAATAACTATGAGATGTGGATGAGTATCCTAAACACCTCGGAGGAAATTTGCGCAAGATACCTGAACATGATGCTAGAAGGCGCGGCTCATACTTGGCTGCAGAACCTGCCCCCTATTCCATACATACATGGGAGGAGATGAAGGAGGCCTTTGTTAAAAACTTTCAGGGAACGTGCAAGCGGCTCTGCACCATTGAAGACCTAGAGAGATGTGTCCAGAAAGAAGGGGAGTCAAATCGCCATTGGATGAGGCGAGTCACAGAAATAATTCACTCATCCGATAACATGCCAGCCAGTTCCGCGGTATTGATGCTAGAGATGAACTGTAAATTTGAGCCCCTCACCCACAAGCTAGGACGCATGAAGGATAAGGTCAGAAACATGGGAGAACTAATGGACGCGGCTAACCGATACGCCGTCTCAGACAAAACACGGGATGCCTCTGACGGTGAGGCAGAAGGTGTCGTCACAAAGGGCAAACAGAACCAGAGCCAACACCCAAGCAATGCTAATGAAGGCAGCGGAAATAACAAGAGAAAGAATGAAGAAGCAAGCTCCGGGCTCGTAGCCAATACTAATGATAGACCCAAGAACCATCGAGGAAAGGGTCATGGCAGGGGATTCCATCCAATCAATCTGGAAGAAGTCTTCAACAGGCCTTGCGACCTCCATACGGGAGGCGATGGACGACCTGCTGACCACACAAAGGCACAATGCAATTACTACAAGAGATGGAAAGACGAAAGTCAGTCTCAGGGAGGAAACCTCGGAACTCACAACGGGGAAAACCGCGCCAGCGCGGCTCAAAATATGGGTCCTAATAACAACAACAATGCCGACAGCTCGAAGCAAACGGGGCAGTACCACATCATAGTTACTGGCACCTCCAAGCGTGAAGAAAAATTAAGTCGCAAAAGGCAACAGGTGAATGCAGTGGAACCGGCAGCCCCCCAACGACTGAGATGGTCCGACCACCCAATAACTTGGGGCCGCGAGGACCACCCGCCGCAAGTTCGTGAGCCAGGAAAACTCGCATTGGTGGTGGCACCTTACGTGGTAGGATACAAGCTAACCAAGGTGCTCATGGATGGAGGAAGCAGCATAAACATCATGTATTACGATACCTTCAAGAGCTGGGGCTTTCAGACTCCAGCCTGCAGCACACCTCAACCATATTTCATGGCATTGTCCCAGGGAAGTCCGCTCAACCAGTAGGGAAAATAACCTTGGGAGTGACCTTTGGGACGGAAGAAAACTTCCGGAGCGAGTTCGTATGCTTTGAGGTGGTCAAATTCCAAAGCCCATATCATGCTCTCTTTGGACGGATAGCATTCGCCAAGTTTATGGCTAGGCCTTGCTATGTGTACTTACAGCTAAAGATACTAGGACCTAAAGGGGTCATCACTGTGCACGGAGATAGGGAAAAAGCAATTGAGTGCGAAGAAGGAGATGCGGCTTTTGCAGAAACAGTCTGTGCTTCAGAAGAGTTAAAGGCGTATATGTCGCAGATCGACCCAAACGACATGAGCGTAGTCAGAACGCCCACGGTTGAGCCGCAAATCAAATTCAAAGCGGCCCAAGATACAAAGCTGATAGATCTTATTCTAGGAGACTCGTCCAAGCAGGCGAGCATCGGAGCACAAATGGAAGGGGAGCAAGAACAAGCCTTAGTCGCTTTCCTTCAAGAAAATAGGGACATCTTTGCATGGAAGCCCTCAGATATGCCAGGGGTACCAAGAGAACTAGCAGAGCATAGCCTCAATGTGGACCCAATGGCTAAACCAGTAAAGCAACCACTGCGACGCTTTCAAGACGATAGAAGGAAAGCAATAGGCGAAGAAATAGCTCGGCTATTAGTAGCAGGATTTATCACAAAAGTATTTCACCCCAAATGGGTGGCAAAT
Source organism: Poa pratensis (assembly GCA_947311845.1). Taxonomy (NCBI): domain Eukaryota; kingdom Viridiplantae; phylum Streptophyta; class Magnoliopsida; order Poales; family Poaceae; genus Poa; species Poa pratensis. Next base: position 29,540,287 of record CAMZMU010000068.1, read on the forward strand.
CCGGTCTTGGTCATGAAGAAGAATGGTACTTGGTGCATGTGCATTGATTACATGAGCCTTAACAAAGCATGCCCAAAGGATCCGTTTGCCCTACCACGGATTGATCAAGTTATTGATTCAACTGTTGGATGCGAGTTGCTATGCTTTCTGGACGCCTACTCAGGCTACCATCAGATCAAGATGAAGGAAGAAGATCAGGAAAAGACATCCTTCATCACACCTTTTAGAGCCTTCTGTTACGTCAGCATGCAGTTTCGATTAAAGAACGCAGGTGCGACTTACCAGAGGTGCATACAGAATTGCTTACACGAGCAAATAGGCCGCAATGTACATGCTTATGTTGATGACATTGTGGTCAAGTCACAAAAGGGAAGGGACCTCATTGGCGATCTTGAGGAAACTTTCGCCAATTTGAGGAAATATAACATGAAGCTGAACCCGACAAAGTGTGTTTTTGGAGTACCAGTAGGAAAACTCCTCGGTTTTATAGTATCAGAAAGAGGCATAGAGGCCAATCCAGAGAAGATAAAGGCCATTACCGAGCTCAAGAAACCAGAAAGCCTCAAAGATGTTCAGCGGCTCACAGGGTGTGTCGCAGCCTTAAGTTGATTCATATCAAGGCTAGGAGAAAAGGCCCTGCCCTTGTATCTGTTATTGAAGATGTCTGATACCTTTGTTTCGGACACTGAAGCTGACGAAGCCCTAAAAAACCAGTTGACAAATGCTCCCATCTTGGTGTCTCCTAAAGATAAAGAGCCCATGTTGCTTTACATAGCCGCAAACTCGCGAGCAGTTAGCGCGGTCGCAGTGGTAGAAAGGCAGGAGCCGGAAAAGGAGTACTTAGTCCAGCAGCCAGTATATTAAGTCAGTGAAGTACTGACAGCTTCCAAGCAATGATAGCCCCAATGGCAAAAGCTAGTATTTGACGTGTTCATGGCGAGTCGCAAGTTGAAGCACTAGTTCCAAGAACATCCAATAACGGGGTTCAGTGCGGCACCCTTGGCAGACATAATTAGGAACCGTGAGGCCACGGGAAGAATAGCCAAGTGGGCAATGGAGCTCGGACCATATCATATCAACTATGAGCCGCGGACAGCTATCAAGTCATAGGCTCTTATAGATTTTATTAATGATTGGACAGAAATACAGTCGATACCCAGCACTCCGGATACAAAATATTGGGTCATGCATTATGATGGATCCAGACAGCTGCAAGGATCAGGAGCAGGAGTAGTGCTGACATCCCCGAAAGGAGACAAGCTTAGCAGTGTGCTTCAAATACACTTCAACTGCACAAACAATGTGACGGAGTATGAGGCACTACTACATGGGCTCCGCATTGCAAAAGAGATGAACATAAACCGCATACGATGCCTCGGTGATTCAGACTTGGTGGCACAACAGGTATCCGGAACATGAGACAGCAGAGATACCAACATGGCAGCATATCGACGCGAAGTGGAGCAGATTGCAGGACACTTTGCTGGGTTTCAGGAAGACCATATTGATAGAAGGCAGAACGACGCAGCAGATGCATTGTCTCGCTTAGGTTCCAATAGGCAACTAGTGCCACCCAACGTGTTCTTGGATGAACTGCATAATCCATCAGTGAAGCCTCCCACAGAGATTGACATCGTCGAGCCAGACAATGAGTCGGCCTTGGTCGCGGCTCTACATGTGAAGCCAGCATGGACAGAGCCATACGTGGCATTCCTGACTCACGGAGTGCTCCCGGAAGACGAGGTGGAGGCCAGAAAGATAATGCGCCGATCAAAGGCTTATACCATCATCAACAATGAGCTATACAAGAGAAGTATTTCAGGAACATTCCAGAGATGCGTATCGCCAGAGGAAGGACGAAAATTCTTGAACGAAATTCATGCAGGCGATTGTGGCCATCATGCTTCGTCCAGATCTTTGGTGGCAAAGGCGTTCAGACATGGTTTCTTCTGGCTCACAGCGTTGGCAAATGCCGAGCAGATTGTCAGGATATGCGATGGATGTCAGAAATACGCACGGCAAGAACATATGCTTGCTCAAGCATTGCGCACGATCCCTATCACATGGCCCTTTGCAGTCTAGGGTTTTGACATGGTGGGACCTTTTAGGCGATCCTCCAATGGAAATACACACCTCTTAGTCATGGTGGATAAATTTACCAAATGGATTGAAGCAGAGCGAGTGGCAGATTGTGAAGCCGAAACAGCGGTGAAATTCTTAAAAAAGATCATATTTCGTTTTGGATATCCTCACAACATTATCACATACAATGGCAGCAACACTTCTGAAGGGGCCACCCAGATATTTTGTGCAAACAATGGGATAAGATTGGGCCTCACATCAGTATCACACCCGCAAAGCAATGGACCAGCAGAGCATGCTAATCAGGAGATCCTCCATGGAATTAAGCGACGACTTATCAAAAAGGTTGAAGCATCTCCAGGATGTTGGGTGGATGAATTGTTGATGGCCCTTCACATAGTTAACTGCGTGAAAAGTAAATGGGTTAGGTTGAGACTCCAAGTGCAGAGTGTGTAGTAAGTGGAAGACGTGTTTTCCCCACGAGGGGTGACTCGAGGGTTTAATATCGAACTCTCGGGGAATCAGTAGTGAAGATTTATCTTTCCTATCCTTCTTTTGTTTACCTACAAAAGAAAGTAAATGTTTTAGTCCTCAACCTCACCTAGTGGTTGTCAAGCACAAGGTGTGAGAATGATATCAAGATAATATGCAATGCAAACAAGAAATAAATATGCAATGGTGGTAAATAAATATGCAAGGATGGTGGTAGCAATGATAAATGATATTTTTGGGTTTTATATGATGAATGCAAGTTGTAAAAATGTTTTTGTATTTTCGGCTTTTTAAATGGCAGAAAATGGTAAAGTGGTAAAAGTGGTTGGAAAGGTGTTTCTTATGATTAAAAATGGACCGGGGTTCATGGTTTCACAAATGCACTCTCTCTTTAATAAAGTGGTAGACAATGGAACACTAGAGTTGACATATGAGATTGCAACACAACAGTTTAATGACAAGTTATAATTATATGGGCATCACGTCCTAACATAGAGACCTTTTGGTTATTAGTCTCTCTTATACTCCACCAAGATGCGAACTAAATCATAACACCTCAGTAATTAAGATAACTCAGAGTATAGCAATAAGTATCATGACATGAAGTTAAAATAAGAACATGCTAGATCTAGTCATGGAGAAGTGGCAATGGTCACAACCACATCTCCGGTAGCATGGTATTTCTTTTTATCCCTAGTGAGGCAACAAAATTAGGTAGAGATACCCAAGTGGATCGCAGAACTTTCTCTCACGTTCACTGCACTAGCCACACCCCGTTACTCCAACTAATGCACACGTTCCCCCTCACACGCTCTCATAAACATGCTTGATCATGACAAGTAAATAAGAACGGGGTACATAATATGCATCTACTTTCATAACTGAAACAAAACCATTGCAATCTCAAACATATATTAACTCGTAAAAAGATCCACCACAAAGGTATTACATAGATGACCGTAATCATGTTCAGCAGCTCATACGGTACTAATTAGTGAAGCTCAAGAGAGAGAGATACATAAGTTACTTCCACAAACCCATAGTCCAGAGGTGGACTACTCCCTCTTCATCATGGAGACGGTGGAGAAGTCGTTGGAGAAGATGGAGACCACGCCGGCAGCGCCCCGCCGGAGTTTCCCCCCTCCAATCTGCAGCTCCAGGTCTCTGTTTTGGTGTTTCTGTGTTTCTGCGGCGCTCCTTCCAGAGAACGTCGGGGGACTATTTTTATAGGTGGTTTTAGGTAAAAACGGAGTCGGTGGAGGAAAGATCAACGCCAACGGAGCTCCGAGGCCCAAAAGGGGTCCCACGTGGCCCATGTACCTGGCCGCGTGGGCCCACTCAATTTGGCCCTCGGGCCTCCGCTTGTTTGCTTCCTTCGCTCCCACGCTTTGTTCCTTCCAAAAACTGATGCTCGTAAATTTCCAGGTCATTTGGACGTCGTTTGAGTCCCTGAAACATTAAAATATGGAAAATAGGGTTTTCTGCATGCGCAGGGTTAATTCCATAAAAATAGGAAACATATCAAATATTCCCAAAATCATTATAAAACAGTGATATAATGATGCAAATATGACTGGAATATAAGTAATATAGTGCAAAGTTCATGTATGCATTTTACATGCATCAACATCCCCAAGCTTAACCAATACTCGTCCTCGAGTATGAAGGTGATAAAACTAACATGGACTTTGCAATTTAATACTAACAATGGATATCAAAGATGATTACTATTGCTACATAGAGTCAAATGGTTCATTCTTAAAAGGAGTAGCAATATGCAAGATAGTTTATGAAGTGATATAGGTAATGAATGCAGCCACTCTTTAGCTTTGCCTCTAAGTAAGAAAGGAAATAACATCAGTTTTAGAATATCACTTTCCACATTTTTAAATTTCTGCATGTCACATATTTCAACAAAATCATGAAGATGCATAGAGGCATCCTCCATAGCACTACCGCCAAATTGTTTCCTAGTTATCAAGTTCAACAAACTAGAACTTACTTCATAACTATCAGCATTTATCTTAGGTGTGGCAATGGGCCTAGCAATAAATTGATCATTTGGAGTGTTTGTGTAATCACACAACTTAGTTCTTTCTCCAATTTTAGCAAGTTTTTATGTGTTTTTTAATTTTTTATGCAAAACTGAAAATAAATATGCAAACCGAACTTAAAAATGCAAGACAATGACAAAACAAGATAAATTGCTTTGAAGGTAAAGATGGATAAGATGATGCTCACATAGGTGCAACCTCCCCAAGCTTAGGTGTTAGCACAAGTTGGTGATGAAGTTGACTTAGTGAGATATCCTTGGATAAACCTTTCAGCAATGATTCCTCGGCAATGGCGCCAGAAAACAGTCTTGATGGCCTTCACGTAGTTACCTGCGTGAAAAGTAAATGGGTTAGGTTGAGACTCCAAGTGCAGAGTGTGTAGTAACTGAAAGACGTGTTTTCCCCACGAGGGGTGTAAAAACGAGGGTTTAATATCGAACTCTCGGGGAATCAGTAGTGAAGATTTATTTTTCCTATCCTTCTTTTGGTTACCTACAAAACAAAGTAAATGTTTTGGTCCTCAATCTCACCTAGTGGTTGTCAAGCACAAGGTGTGAGAATGATATAAGATAATATACAATGCAAACAGAAATAAATATGCAATGGTGGTAAATAAATATGCAAGGATGGTGGTAACAATGATAAATGATATTTTTGGGTTTTATATGATGAATGCAAGATGTAAAGTGTTTTTGTATTTTCGGCTTTTTAAATGGCAGAAAATGGTAAAGTGGTAAAAGTGGTTGGAAAGGTGTTTCTTATGATTAAAAATGGACCGGGGTTCATGGTTTCACAAATGCACTCTCTCTTTAATAAAGTGGTAGACAACGGAACACTAGAGTTGACATATGAGATTGCAACACAACAGTTTAATGACAAGTTATAATTATATGGGCATCACGTCCTAACATAGAGACCTTTTGGTTAGTAGTCTCTCTTATACACCTTGTATGGCGGAACGTGGCTGACACGATGAGTTACCAGATGGATGTGGGGAAAGCGTCATACCTCTGCAGAGTGTAAAACTATTCGAATAGCCGAGTCCTTGGTAATGGACAGTTGGGAGGTTGTCCTACGACCATGTGCAAAGTTTTGAGTTTTAAAAGGAAAATGGAGATGTTTTATGCAACTATGCCAAAGGGTCGGCATGAGTTTGGTGGAAAAAGAGGAAGACCATGAAGGGCTATGGTCGAGAAGGCGGAATTTGGAGGAAGGACATGTTTTGATGTTTTTGAGAAAAACTACTTTCCAAAATGTTTTGTTTTCAACAAAGATATAGAGAAAAACTATTTTCCAAAATATTTGTTTTCAACAAAGACATAGAGAAAACTATTTTCCAAAATATTTGTTTTCAACAAAGATATAGAGATGCTATATCTACCGCGGAAAAACTACTTTCCAAAACATATTGTTTTCAACAAGGGTATAGAAATTATTTTCCAAAAACAAAGTCTTTTATCAAACAAGATGAACTCAGTATGCATGATCTAGTCGGGGGTAGCTTGCGAGTACAATCAAATGTACTCATATTGGTTTCGTCCCTGGCTGTTGTCTTAGCCAGATCTCGAGAAGAAACATGAATAGGAGGTTCTGGAAGATGAGAAGTTCGACGACGTCTTTGCGAGCTAGGCCATCTCCCAGTCACCTGCCTGTAGGGTTCTGGCAAATGATTTGGGCTCCATGTTGTTTGATAATTCTGCTTGTTGGGGATATACCGACTTGGGGTATCACCAACATGGATCAAAACGGCTAGTCCAGGGTGGCCCGCAGTGGTGGCAAGGGCTTTGCCTGCCGGGCGGCCCAGATAGCTGACGATCAAGGCAGGCGGATGCCGGCAAGGAGGAGGCCCAAGACCGAAGCCCATGAAGCTACCAAGACCAAGACAGAAGGCGGCAGACTTGCCGGCTGGGTTTAGGACTCTGTATGCTTGCCGGATACGTAATCACCTTGTAACCCTAGGTCTGGCCGCCTATATAAGCTAGACCTCGGGACGCCTTTAGGGCACGTTCAACATATTCTCGTACTCATTGTAACCTGACCAAGGCTATTGCCATTATAGTGAGTTATAGCAGCACGTAGGATCTCACCACCGCCATGAGATCCAAAGCTGGGTAAACTGCCTTGTTTGATCCCGACCTCGAGAACGTCCACCTTCTTGCCCTACGTTCACCCTCGGCCAGCAGGACCCCGTCTCCTATCTCAGATGCCTATATGACGATAGTTGGCGCCCACCGTGGGGCCTAACACTAGTACAGAACGACACATCGGAAACGGAAAAAGGGTCCGTGTCCCCGACCCTGTCACTGATGTGAAGGCTCTCATCGGCAACGGACCAGAAAAACCGTCACCGATGAGGCATGATTTTGGCTACGGTGGCCATCCAATCTCCGTTGCCGATGTATCAGGACGTCAGAAACGGAGATTCTGTTTTACTCGTTTGCATTGAGGTTTTTTCATAAGCCTACAGCAGCAATATAGTTGTCAATTGACATTCAAAATATCACAGCAGAAGCACAAAGTTGCTAGCAAAACCGTTCATAACGTATATAACAATTGTCACCATTACATAGCATCAAAAAATGAGTTACACATGCTTCGCTAATCCTATCATTCTCATACCAAATTGTCACCATTACATAGCATCAAAAACTAAAAAAACAGAAACTACAGCAAGCCAAATTGACAAATTCTTCGTACTGAGGCTTGCTCCATCTTGGATGGTGTCGCCGAAATATAATAACATCACCGCTGTGACATTTTGGCCACACTGTCCAAGACACTCTTAATTAAAAAAGTGTTTTGAACAGTGCAGCGAAACGTCACAACAGCGACGGTTCACGGATATGATCCCACTTTATAAGTGGCACATTTAAAGTTTGTTCGGATCAGCTTTGTGTTTCTGGATAAAAATACATGGATTGATAGTTAGAGAAGAGCCAAAATATGATGCTACATGACATAGATATAATTTAATGTAAAAACAGTTTATACCTTTAAGCGCCTATATCCGTGTGCTTGCAGTCCGATCAAACGATTTGGAGGCATAACTTGAAGGTGATGTTTCCTTCAAGAGCCTCACCATTTTTTATGCAGTGTCGCTGAAATACTATTACTTCATACACTAGCTACACAAAACAATAACGAGGATTAGCACATTGACAAAAAGTTGTGACTGGATCTATTCATCATCGGTAGTACTACAAAGAGTTGAAATTAATTCACCCTACTAGACTTTAAAATAGTGCAAGATACTAGACAAGTTTACTATATACTAGACTAGTTTTCTACGCTAGACTAGAAAACTAGACAGAAACAATAAAGTGCAAGATACTAGATGAATTTTCTATATACTAGACAAGTTCTTATACTAGACAAGTTTTCTATGCTAGACTAGAAAATTAGACTTTACAAGAGTTGAAATTAATTCATCCCGAGTACTACAAACAGAAACAAATACTAGACTAGATACTAGACAAGTTTTCTATGCTACTTTAAATAAAGTGTAAGATCTAGTCGGCGACATACTCAGGGAAGATGCGTGGCAATAGACCAACAGATCTGCGTCGGCGACATACTCGGGGAAGATGCGCGGCGGCTCGCCTCCGCGTCGCTGGGGGAAGATGCGCCGACGCGCCGCTGGGGGAAGATGCGCGGCAGCTCACCGACGCGTTGCTGGGGGAAGATGCGCGGCAGCTCGCCGACACACCGCTGGGGGAAGATGCACGGCGGCGATGCCGGCCCGACGCGCCGCTCAGATCTGCGAGATAAGGGTTAGGTCTGGAGCCGCCGCCACACTGTGACTGTGGAGTGAGAGTGAGAGCGTTAGGGTTGCCGTAGTGGCACATTTATAGCACAAAGTAGAACATCGTAAACGGAGGCGATAAACAACCGTTTCCTTTAATTTCTTCACTGACACACTGGGCCTACTTACAAAGGATCGATATAGTAGAATTGAACTAACTATCTACTCTATTTGTTCTGCTTATGCCCTGCCTCCATGCCATTGTCATCCGCGGCGCAGCGTCGCTTCTTGCCGGTTGCCTTCTCCTCAGGCGCGTGCTCCTCCTTTTCTGGCGCGTCCTCCTCCGGCGCGTCGTTCTCCGGCGCCTCCTCCTTCGGCGCCTCCTCCGATGCCTCCTCCTCTGGTGCCTCCTCCGATGCCTCCTCCTCCTCGTCGTCGTCGGCGTCGTATTCTTCCTGGCTAGAATACGGCTCCGGCGGGTCCTCCGGCTCCTCTTCCTCCGGCGACTCGTCCTCTTCGGAGTCGTCTTCTCCTTCACGTGAAAATGGCGGGTCCGAGTCGTCAGGGTTCGAGTCCGGCGGCCCGTCTTGATCCCACCATGGGACTTCACCGCGGTCTTTAGCGCTCGCGTCGCCACTCGGGACTTCCTCGTTCTGCCACCAGGGTTCCTCCATGGCGGTTGTGCTAGTGCGGTAGAGAATGTGGGAGAGAACAAAGGGGAGAATGCGAGAACTGCCTGGCTTCACGCGGTTCCTGTCGTGGGTTTGTCACGTCAGGTGTCATAGATGACTTCGTAGGTGTGGGATTATGTGAGTCAAGCATCTCCGAGCTTGGGATCGCAGGAACAAAGATCAACACAGATTTACCAGGTTCGGCCCCCTCAATGTGAGGTAAAAGACCTACTTCCTGCCTACCCTAGATTGGTATTGATATGATAATCGAGGTGTTACAATGGAGGCGATCCGATCTGGTACTCGCCGTATGAGCTAGGGTTTGGGGCTTGATAGCTTGACCCGCTCTAAGTCCTGCGAGTCCTCTTTATATACACAGAGGCTCGCTAGGTTACAAAAGGAAACTTCCCCATAAGGAATACATCCACAGAGGCCTACTCGGAGACTACTTGGTCTTCACGTCCTCCGGGATTTGTCTTCTAGATCTTTCTCCTTATGGCGGTTCAATATTGGGCTTGCTCCCAAGTGGGCCTTCGTCCGTGCGAGTAAGTTAAGTCGCACTGGGCCGCGGGTTAATCCAGAAAGTATTCCCCCGACATTAGCCCCCAAGTTTAGCTTGGATTTCGAGTGAAGGCTCCTTTGTCTTAACAAACCCCTGAGCCGCGCACGTGAATTATCCCAGCTGAACTCCAATTTTCTTATTTCCAATCTGCGGCTTATAACTCTTCTTGGCGGCTCAAGAACGCGACTTATCCTGTCTTGACGGTTGATTTTCAGATCTAAACGTCTTCCGCGTCTGGGTTATTTATCTTGGCTCATCGTTTTCCCCAGCGTTCTGCATCAAGTCCTGTATTACGCATCCGCTACTCCTTTCCGCCGCCTCCAATCTCGCTTCTCGTACTCACAATCCTTCGGTGGATATCTCCATCGATCTGAGAAAAATGTCTCGCCGCAAGTGCAACTGGGAAGGCTCGTGGGTCGACGAAGATTTCCTGGAATCCCTATCTGCACGGGGCCTTCTTCCGCCAAAAGATCAATGCGAATGGCGGCGGCTGGTGAGGAGGTAATCCCCAATCCTCAACCAGGAGAATAGTGATTTTTGCGGAGCATGTTGAGCGCGGGTTCAAGCCCCGGGCTCTCTCTTCTTCCGCTCCTTGATGCAGCGGTTAGGTCTCCGCTTCCATGATATTGGCCCTAATTCGATGTTGCAAGTGAGCAACTTCCACGTCCTCTGCGAAGATTATCTGGGTATCCCGCCTTCAATAGATTTCTGGCTTGCTCTTTTCAATTGCAATAGTCAAAGGGAAACCACAGATGGTCCTTTTCTCCAATGCGGCGCCATTTCCTTCCAACGCCGTCGGGGTAGTATCTTCCCAAAACTAACTCTTGCCAAGAAAATCAAGGAGTGGCAAAGGACATTCTTCTATTGTAAAAACACTTCTCCTGAGGGTGAAATTCCTCTCCCTCTTTGGTCTCCTCTTCCCTTCGAGGCTACCGATGCTTTGTCTTCCAAACCTGATCCTTCTTCGTTACCCTTTGTCGAATCCCTTCTAGACAAGGTGAGAGCGCTGACACTCCATGGTCTCACTGGATTAGATCTCATATCTTGCTGGACTAAATGGCGAGTTCAGCCTGTGAGTCGCCGCTCGCGGCTTATGATGGATTTCACTTGTCATGCAAATGACGTCGATCGCACTTGCCCTGAAGATTGGGACAAAGGGGAGTGGATAAATTTCATTCGCCGAGTGACGGACGAGGATATTGACTCGTATGACAACGTCGGACTTGCTCCCTTCTGGGCTGAGCACAAGCCTTTTGTGGTAATGTTTACTTGTCATTGTTTCCTCGAAAATTCCTTTCCCAAAATTGATTATTTCTGACCTGAGCTCCTTTTCAGATCGATCCCTATTTCTGGGTTCTTCCTTCAGAGGACGTCGACTTGAACCAAGGAACCGTGGCTGAGTCGTCAAGGCAAGCCGCAGCCTTTGGCGAAGATACAGTTATGCACGAGGGTAGTGCTTCTGAAGAGGAACAACAAATGGCCGACGCTCTTTTGTCCTCGACTCCAAATACACCTTTCCTGGAACTTCCTGAGGTGCCTCGCAGGTCCTCGAAACGTATTTTATGCCAGAGCTCAGAAGACCCCACGCAGCCTGAGAAACGTCGCAAAGCCTTGGCATTACTGGCAGAAACAAGAGCTGCCAAATCTTTAAAACTCGCTGATCCCAACAAGGCTACTTTTTCTTCCGAGACTGTTGCAGAGGATTGCTTCTCAATAAGCTCGGGTAATTGTTTGCGACTCTTCCCTTTTTGTTTTACGTTTTCTGGCAAGGAATTGCTGATCACTACTTCTTTTCATACTCTGTAGGTTCAGATTTGCAAGGTTTATCTTCTCCTTCTTCTGGTTGCCTGATGAAGAGTATCCGTGTCGCCTCTGGGTATGGTTCGCCTTCCTTTTAATGTTGCGGCTCTGCTAGGTCAGCTTATTAACCCATCAATGTTTTGCAGGGCTATGTCTGAAGAGGCTACCAAGTCTAATTCCCATCCCACTTCTTCTCAGCAAGCTATGAGCGAGGATGATGCTGCTGATGAAAACGTGGGAAACAGTAATGGTGCGACTCAACCAAGGCCCTCCCTGGAGGAAGGTATTGCAGACGCGGCTCCTGCCGCGACTCCACGCAGCTCCATCCACAACTCCTGCTGCTGGTAGGTATCTACTGAAAATAGAATTCCAGCTCCAGGAAATAGTTCTAAGTCAATCGCAGATGCCATAATTTCTGCTGGAGACAAGCATGCTGCTCTGCTGCGCGGCTTAGTTGAGCAATTTTCTTCAAGTCGCCAGGTACATATACCGTAGCCCCCAAGGATCAAAACCTTGTGTCATCGCACGGGGTGTTGATTCTTTTCCTGGCTTCAAATCTCGAGCCCCCAAATTCCTGGATAATTTACCTATGCGTTTTGCTCTGTTTGTTTTCAGCGTGAACTGTCCTTGCTTGATGCTTCTGGCTCAATAAAGGGTAAAGGCATTTCCATAGACCATCCTGAAATGATGCAGTCTCGCCTGGAGCAGCATAATGAGGTCATTAGGGACCAAGATCAGGAAATAAAATCTCTCAAAGGTCAACTCGACTCCTGCGAAGAGCAATTTAAAGAACTTGAAGCTGATATGCAGCAGCGACTCATGGAGAAAGACGAGGTCATTAGATCTTTGCGAGAAGGGCTGACTCTTAAATCTGAATTGATTGATCGCCTGAAGGGAGACCACGCAAAGGAACTCGCCGCGCGAGATGAAAAATATAACTCGCTGCTCAAAGCCTTTGAGGGTTTTGGCTCCATGGTCAAATCAGCCGTCCTGCAGCTTGCTGGTTGGTCTTTTATTCCTTTAATCATACATATTTTGGGTAACCAACGTTAGTCTCTGACTTGTTTCTTGCCTTTTCTTTCTTTGACATAGGACCTGAGGCCCCAGTGTCCCGCTCCAACTTGAAGGATCAACTGGTATATCTGTCTGACTCAGCCAGCGCTTCTTAAAGGTTACCAAGGAAGTTATGACGGTAATCTCTCCTGCGACTGATGGCCCAACATCTTGCGAGTATTGGATAAATAAACTGCTCAAGGCTCCACATTATGTCTCTGATTGGAAACGATCCTCTGCTCGCGCCGGAGCCGCGCATGTCTTGACATTGCTTCGAGCATATTATCCAGAGATAGATGTTGGCAAGGTTGCTCGCCACGGCCTGGCGATGAGCGCAGATGATACTGAACTGCCAATAAGCGAGTACTTCGATATCTGGAAAGGGATGCGCGGGTATGCCACAAAATTTGTTGATAACTTAGACTTGGGCACTTATCTCGATAAATTCAATCTTGATGGGAGCAAGGTGTCAAAGGAAAAGTCCTCAGGAGCTGAGTCATCTCGGGCTGCCACTCCAGCAACAGTATCTGGTGGCCCTTCTGCCTCGTCTGGCGGCGCCCTGATTATTAGGACACCTGCGACTGCAACTGCGAGACAAGCCGCGCCAATTCCCACTCCTGTTGCTCGGAAGAGGAAAAATAAATAATGTGGGACATGCCCGTTAGTCTGTAAGATATTCATGTATTATAAACAGTATTTTTGTGACCTATAAGCAGGTTCTTTTCTTGATAATTCCATTAAGTAGACGCTCGCGCGGCTCAGTATTTCCTAGGAACATGTGTGTTCAGGGTCGAGAGCGGCCATGATAGGCAATCAAGCTCGATTGACGCCACACCCCAGTACTTTGGTCGCATAATGCAAGACGCTTCTAGCTTAAGGATTGCCACTAGTTTGGCAAAATTTGAGGTGCGATTGGTACTCGCGATGCTCGTAAGGAGCCCTCAAGGGTCAGTGATATATGAAATTCAAAAGACTCAGCGACTCAATGATAGTTGAGGCGAAACGACAAACCCTTGAATGTCAAGGGTGCCGGCTTTATTTCATAATCACTCGATGTTTTACAGGGTGTTACATGATGATGCAGGCCCTTTAATGCGGGTTTTCTATTCCCCGCAGGCCATGCATACTTGATACTCATCGCACTTAGTTGCGAATTAATACTCCTAACGGAGTGGGTTGAACACCTGATTGGTTCAATTTTGAGTCGCTAGAAGCGACTCGGGTCGAGCATGATAGCTCCGATGTATATCTCATGTTGAAGCAGAGAGCAACTTTGTTAAGCGATTAGCCGCACTGAGCTGCGACTTATGTTGATTGAGTTTGCTTTGTAAGGTCTCACGATAACTGAGCCCCTTTGGCTGGGGTTGTTGATCGAGGCTGGATTTATGCACATGCGCCATTTCTTGTCTTCTTTTTGTATCAAGGCGACCTCTGGGGCATTATCTTGCTGATGCGCGACTTCTCGGTGGGTATTTACCATCCGGTGGCTGCATTCTGTTGGCCGCTTCCGCGGTACCTCTAACGCGACTCGTTTTGAGCTGCGATTACTGATCTGCGACTGATACCCATGTGAAGTGTCGGGGGGCTACCCCGGTTAGGGTCAAGGCTTGGCATAAAGATGAGTTTAAAGATATGCCGAGGTACGGAAAGGGCCGACCTGTTTGGGCCTGGGAGTGTCCGAGCTTAATCTTGACCTGGAGGATACAAAGGCCGACCCATCTTGGCCCAGAGGGATCCGAGGTATCCCGTCAGCCTGGGCCGAGGTTCACTGGCCGAGCTATGGTCAGCCAACCTAATACCTCGGTGCTATGGTTTATATGGTGAGTACAGGAGAAGCTGAGTGAAGGAAGTTATACCCGAGGTAGTCGGGTCTTAAGTACAAGACCCGAGGTAAGGAACGGAAGCAGGACCCGAGCTAACCACGGCAGGAGGTCGTAGCTCGGGCAGGAGTCAATGCTCCTGTCACTTCACGCCTGACACGGAAGCGTCTGTCACGGAGCATGGCAGAGGCGTGCCCCGGGTTTGGCGGGGCTGCACGCCTCTGACCGCTGACCGCGTGAGATCCGGGGAAAAGGCTACGAGGTAGCACGGCGTGGCTATGTCCTGTCTCTGTCAGAGGAGACATCCTAGCTCTACTGTGGTGATGCAGGGGAAGGGCAGGACATGTCTTGTCCCTGACATGAGTACAATGATGACCAAAGCAGATGCATGGCTACAGTGTTCAGTGAGGGGCACAACGGTAACCTGGTTGGCCTATATAGAGGGCTTCACCCCCTCCTGCTTGACCCCCCGACGGAGAGAGATCGATAAACAGAGAGAGAAAAAGAGAAAGGAACCTCGAAACACCCCGGAAACACCTCAGATTTAGCTCGGAGTGCCTTCTTCCTCCCGCGTAGCTCCATCTTTTACCTCAAGTTCTCACCATTGTATCATCATACAGCTTGAGGAGCAGCTTGTACTTGTCACTTTGAGCTATACACTGAGTAGGATAGTGCTGCAGTAGGGGTGTTACCTCCGCAAGAGGGCCCCGAAGCAGGGTACATCGTGGTGTGCTTTGTGTTCTTGCTTTCGTGGTTTCTAGTTCGTGTTCTTGCGTGTTCTTGCGTGTGCACTTCTTGAGTACATAAACCCTCCCCGGATTCCCCCAACGACCATTCGGCCCCATCTTAGCCATACCCATGGCATCTGTTGTGATCCCACCACGACATGAAGAGTTGGCGATACAAGCTTCTTCTGCTAGTACTGAGCCTGCGTTCTCGCATTCTAACGCTCTCTGTCTGTCTCCATATATTGTAATAACACCGTTTGGTCCTAGTATCTTTAACTGTAGGTAGACGTAGCAGGGGCGAGCGGTAAATTTGACATAGGCTTCTCTTCCAAAGATTGCATGATATGAGCTTTTGACTGCTACAACCTCAAAGTCTAGGAGCTCTGTGCGGAAGTTCCGCTCTGTTCCAAAGCTAACTTCAAGTGTTATCTTTCCGATTGGCCGCGTAACAGCTCCTGCGATTATTCCTTGAATTTCTTTCCTGGATGGTCGCGGCCTTGTCTCGGGTATATTCATTCTTCGGAGCGTGTCTTGATATAGGATGTTTACTCTTCCTCCTCCGTCCATTAGGACCTTACTTAACTTATATCCCGCGACTTCTGGCGTGACCACCAGTGATGGCTGTCCTGGATCTTTTACTTCTGGGGGGTGATCGCCGCGACTCCAAATAACCGATTGTTCTGTCCAGCGACGATACCTTTCTGGCGTTGAAATCTGACCGCTCTTCCGGCTTCCATCCGTCGTTTGTACCTCCACTGTATGAAACTGTCCTATGTTTCTTCTAGGTAAAACGTCAGGCTGGTGAATCTGTGATCCATAAAATACACCTGCTAAGCCCGCCGCCGCTGCCAGGGATCCGAGCCCGCCGCCGCCAGCACTGCTTCGGCCGCCGCCGCCGCCAGCACTGCTCCGGCCCGCCGTCCTCGACATCTCCGCCGCGCCGTCGGGGGAAGCTCCTCCTTCCACCCTGTGATCTCGAGCTCGATCTACTCGATCTACTCGCCGCCGGCCGCTGCTCTCAGCTCGACGGCAGAGGAAGGATGGCTCTCCTCTCTCCCACCACCGCTCCCCTCTCCACCCGCACGGCACCTCTAGGCGATCTCCATGGATTTCTCCAAGCTTAGCGCTCATGGAGGGAATGCTTCATTGGGATTTTTCGCCCGGCCTTGCGGTCGAGGCGCAGGTGCGTCGTCGTTTTGGCTCCTCGGTCTCTTTCTCCCCTTCTTCTTCCTCAAAGGAGTTCTTCTTGGTGGTGGTTTTCTCTTCGACTTCTTTTCATCTCTCGGAAGAATCGGTCTCTTTGGTTCTGCAATGCTGCTTGGGTGGTGTGGCTGCTGATTTCAGAGTGTTCATGCTCACGGATCGTCGTTTTCGTTTCTCTGTGGCTTCCAACATGGTTGGACATTTCATCTATGGTTTTAGGGACCGGGTGTGGCCCGATTTCACCTGCCACTTTCGTCTGTTTCATGGTGATAGTTCAGCTTTTCAGTCAGTGGGTATCAACGAGGCTGCTAATCTTTGGCTTGATCGGTATTTCATGAAAAAGAGTGATGCTCCAGGCAGGTCGTTGGCTGTTCGTACTAATCTTGATTTTCTGAGAGAACCAGCTTCTAATGTTCAGGCGGATCCTTCTGCTTCCATTCAGTTTGGATCGATTCCGATTTCTCCTGTTAACAGATTGGCTCAGCAAGATGTTGTTACCTCTAATGAACCTTAGTTGGGTTTTCTTCTAATTGGATCAATCTGTTGTCCATTGAACAAGAATCTGGATTCGGCGCTTTTTCAGGCGCCTAATCAACAGTCACCGGTTCTTAAAGAATTTAATTCTCTATCGCGTAAGTTGCTCCTTGATTTAATGGATGCTAAATTAGCCAATTACTCTGACGAGGAGATTAAATTCATGTTTGAAATTCCGGTTGTCCCGCCTCTGGATACCATCTATAGCCTCCTGAATTACTGCGCTAAATGTGGGCTTGATCATCTTGTTGCTTGCTGCCCGGGTATTCGTTGTAGGCCTTGCCACGATTTGGGCAGTCCTTGTCCTAAGTGTGCTCTGATCATGTGTTTCAACTGTCGTGAAATGGGCCACATTAAAAAGTTCTGCTCGAACCAGCCCGTTTGTGGTTTCTGTAATCAGGACGGGCACCTTCGCAAGACGTGTCCTTCCAGGGCACGGATTACTCGCTGTCACAGATGTGGAGATATTGGGCATTCCTTTTCGAGCTGCAACACTAAGCAAGTTTGGATCCCCAAATCTAAGCAACGGATACTAATTGAGATTGTCGATTCGGTTCCCGTGTTATCTCAGCAAGAATCCCCTGCGGTCTCGGCTACGCCGTCTCTATCTCCTGCTGCTCCTGCCACCCCAACGCCTCCTCTGTCTGATGAGGTTTTTGTGGGAGTTGAAGCTGCGGCTGAAAGAGTCCTTTCGGTTTCTGTTGGTGGTGGTTCTGTAGAATTTGTGCATGCAACTAGAGCTGTTATGTCTCTGGATTTTGTCATTCCTCATGAGGTTGCTACTGTCACTAAGATGAATGTTGAGGCGGCTGCCGTCACTGAGCAAGAGGTTGCTGTTCCAACTGCTGAAATTGCCAATATCATGCTTCTTAGCCATGATGCATCTCCTTTCACCCTGTCCTTGGAGGAGTTCAAGGCTTTTTGGCTCTTTGTTTGCGCTTACATCTACAGGGGTGTTCTCAGCCTCCCTGCTCCTGCTGAGAGGGGGGTGGATCTTACTGTTACTATCTCTGCTCACAGGCTTCAGAAAATGATCACTACTCAAGTTGCGGTTCTAGAGAGGTGTTCTGCTGTCAACCTTGCTGATTGTCCGACGCAGGCGTGGCATGATTCGTCTTCTGACAGTGACTTAGCCACACAACTTGTGTGCACAACTGATATGGTGATGAATGTTGTATCCTTTGAGCCTAGGCCAGTTTATGAAGCAAACTCTGTAGCTCTGTTTGACTGGTCACAGAGCACGCATCCTCTGAAAATGGTGAACAGGCTAACTGTTGAACTGGACAATACCTTCTTCTTCAGCTTCATATTCCCCATGAACTCGGCAATGTACTTTGAGTTGGTGACTGAACCCTTTACTTTGTGTCGGCAGCAGAGAGCTCAGAAAAGGACGCTTACCTTATGGAAATTACTCCTGATACTGTAGCTATGTCTTCTTCCGATCTGAGCAGCACTACGAGCAACTCCTCGACGGGATGCAACACTGAACCTGAACTTGTACCGGCTCCCTTTGGACCCATGACTCGTGTTCGCGCTCGTGTACGTAAGACTGAGACTCCTTCTGTTGCTAATCAAGTTCGTAGAAGTCCTCGTAATATTAAAAATGGTCTGATGCATTCTGCTCTCCCCGATGGCACACCGCGCCGCAGGAAATCATCTGTTCCAAGAGCTACACAACCAGTAGTGATGCAAGTTTCTGAGATGCAGAGGATTGGAGTGGAGGAATGCGGTATTGACCCTGAAGAGATAACTGAAGCTCGCCTTCTGCAAGATCGCCATTAATACTATGTTACCCAGATTTATATTTCAGTTCAGTTGTGTTAGGAGAACCTATCAGTGTGTGATTTTGGAATGCTGTATCTGTACCTGTCTGAACGGTTGTGGTCTCAGGTCTGCTGTGTATCCAGTACTGCTTTTTGCTGTGTGCGTTTGCAAACTCCAATGAATTTTATGAATCGTATATGGAGAATCTTATGTTGGAATATCCGTGGTCTTAACAATCCTGAGAAATGGCCACTTGTATTTAACAAGATTGAGGAAAGTGATGCCTCAATTATCTGTTTCCAGGAGACAAAGAAGGCAGATTTTGACATTCAGTTCATTCGTAAATTCGTGCCAAAACGTTTTGATCATTTTGAATATGTCTCATCTGATGGTGCATCAGGTGGCCTTCTGGTTGTTTGGGCCAGCAATCTTTTTGTGGGACAAATTGTTCAGGCTGAGAGTTGTGGACTCGTTGTTCAGTTCACATCAAAAACCACACTGGATAAATTCACATTGGTGAATGTATATGGTCCCTGTGAAGGCGTGGATCGTCAAAACTTTATCGCATGGCTTTTCTGTCTTGATTTTGCTGATGATGCACATTGGCTCATTATTGGTGATTTTAATTTCTACAGATATGCAGAGAGTAGAAACAGACCTGGTGCAAATCTGACAGACATTGAAACTTTTAATGAAGTTATCAGTTATTTGGGGCTTATCGAACTTCCGATTAAGGGAAGATCCTTCACATGGAGTAACATGCAATCTGAACCACTTCTCACTCAGCTTGACTGGTTCTTCACCACACCTCACTGGACCATCAAATATCCCAATACCATGGTAACTCCACTAGCAAGACCCACCTCTGACCATACTCCATGTGTGATATCCATTGGGACTGATGTTCCTAAACCACAAGTTTTTCGATTTGAGAACTACTGGATTAAGATGCCTGGTTTCATGGAGGTGGTGAGAACTATATGGGCAATTAACTGTCCTGGTGATAGTGCCAAATGTATTTCATCAAAACTTAAGCTGCTTCGTAAGGGTCTGAAAAAATGGAGTTCCAGCATCTCTATGATGAATCGGTTAATTGAAAACTGCAATAATACAATCTTTCGGTTGGATGAATTTGAGGAAGCCCGTTCCCTTCATCTTACCGAGTGGAACTTCCGTAATATAGTGAAGAACAAACTTAGTCATCTGTTGCGGTGTAAACAGGATTATTGGAGAAAAAGGTGCATAGCTCGCTGGGCAAAATTTGGCAGTGAAAACATGGCATACTTTCATTCGATGGCTACTGTCAGATACAGAAATAACACCATAGCTTCGTTACAGCGTTCTGATGGATCTATTGTTACTGATCATCATGAGAAAGCTGGGCTCCTTCGGCAGGCTTTTAAGGAACGACTTGGAACTTCTGTCCCGATTGATGCCAATTTCAATTTTGCTGGTTTTCTGACTGCTCATGTTGGACTTGAATGTCTGTCGGCTCCTTTCTCTGTTTCGGAAATTGATGATGTGGTAGCATCTCTACCCACTGATAAGGCTCCTGGACCCGACGGTTTTAACGGGCTATTTCTTAAAATTTGCTGGCCTATCATTAAAACGGATTACTACCGTTTGTTTGAGGATTTTTGGAATGGTTCAGTTAATTTACAGAGCATCAACGACGCTTTCATTACTTTGATCCCTAAGATTCACTCTCCGGAAGGACCTAATGATTATCGACCGATTTCTTTGCTTAATTCTAACTTCAAGCTGATAACCAAGGTTCTGGCCAATCGACTACAGCTCAAAATCCTTGATATAGTACACAAAAACCAGTACGGTTTCTTAAAATCTCGTACTATCCAGGACTGTGTGGCATGGGCATACGAATATATTCATCAAGTCAAGCAAACTGGTCAACTGGCTGTTATTCTGAAACTGGACTTTGCTAAAGCCTTTGATATGATTGAACACCAAGCTATTATTGAAATATTGAAGGGGCATGGTTATGACAGTAGATGGATTAGTTGGATCAACTCAATCTTTGGTACTGGTACTTCCTCTGTTCTACTTAATGGTGTACCTGGGAAAAAGTTTTCATGTCGGCGAGGTGTTCGTCAAGGTGATCCACTCTCACCAATCCTATTTGTAGAAGGAGCTGACCTTCTTCAAACCATGATCAATTATTTAGCTACTGCTGGTGTGCTAACTCCACCTCTGCCTATCCCCAATTCGGATTTCCCAATTGTCCAGTATGCCGACGACACCTTGTTGATCTTACAAGCTTGTCCATCTCAGTTGCGTAGCCTTCGTGACAGCCTGACCCAATTTACTGCTGCTACTGGACTTTCAGTGAACTACGCCAAGTCATGCATGATGCCTCTTAACGTGGACAATGCCCGACTGCATGAGCTTGCACATGCCTTTGGTTGCGCTACTGGTTCTCTCCCATTTGCCTATCTAGGACTACCACTTGGTACCACACGACCAACTGTTGCAGATTTGTCCCCTCTTGCTGATCAGGCTGAACGACGACTCAATGCGTTTGCAAGGTTCCTAGATTATGGGGGTCGTGTGACATTTGTCCAGTCAGTTTTATCATCCCTACCGACACATTACTTATGTTCGCTAAAACTACCCAAGGGCTTCATTAAGAATTTTGATCGTGCCCGACGTCACTGTTTGTGGGCTAAAGAGGAAGACTCAGGTTCCACGCATTCTCTCGCAGCTTGGCATCTGGTCTGCAGACCCAAAAAACATGGGGGTTTGGGAGTTATAAACCTCGAGATTCAGAACAAGGCATTGCTTATGAAACATCTCCACAAATTTTATAGCCGAGCCAACATCCCTTGGGTTCATCTCGTGTGGTCGCTATATGATCATGGCCCACCACATGCTCAGTCCCGGAGAGGATCATTTTGGTGGAAAGATGTATTCAGTCTTATTGATATGTATAGAAGCATCACTAGATCAGACATACACAGTGGTAACAGCACCCTTATTTGGAAGGATTTCTGGAACGGTGACACTCTCCTTTGTGATGATTTCCCACAACTATACTCCTTTGTGCTCAACGAGGATGCATCAGTGGCTGACATGATGCACTTATCTCAGCTGGGAGACGCTTTCGCGCTGCCACTTTCTGTCCAAGCATTTGAGCAGTATGAACAAATCACTGAGGTACTGCAGAATTTCAATAATGATGATGTTGAGCCAGATATTAGGTCCTATGTTTGGGGAAGTACTAGCTACACGGCTGCAAAGTTCTATAAATTTATCTTTGCCCAGGTGGAGTGTGATCCATTTCTGAAAACCATTTGGAGTTCCAGATGTTTTCCTAAACTGAAGATCTTCATATGGCTGATGATATATGACAGGCTGAATACGAAGGATCTTATGATCCGTAAGCACTGGCATTTTGAGAGAGGATCACAATGCATTCTATGTGGCCATGGAGATATCGAGACACGGGATCACCTTTTCTTTGAATGCCAATTTGCCACTCGCTGCTGGAACTCGATTGGTTTCCTATGGAATACCAATGACACCATCACTGATAGACTTCGTGGTGCTAAAGCCAACTTCACGGGTCCTTGCTTTCTGGAGATTTTTGCATGCGCCACCTGGAACCTGTGGAAACTTCGAAATGAATTTATCTTCCAAAATTTACAGCCTACTTTTGGGAGGTGGAGAGTCAATTTCCAAGCTGATCTTACCCTCCATCGTCATCATGTCAAAGAGAACAGAATTCAACCCTTGCTCCTTTGGATTAGAACTTTAGTATTATAATCATGTTTTCTTCATTTTCTTACAAGCCGCCTTGAGCTTTTTTTTGAGCACCCCATGTAATTGGACTGGACTGATTACCCTCCTATATATATAAAATTTAACCGTAGGGATTTTTCCCTACGGTAATGGTGTTTAAAAAAAACGTCAGGCTCTTGACGAGAGCTAGATTTACTCTTGTGCTGCATCAATCTGCTGCGAGTTGTATCTGGCGTGTCGCCTTCTTTCCACCTCCGGTAATAATGACATTGCGCCTTTGTGTGACCCGCTGGCCTGCCATCTCTCCTGCGATGTAAGTCGCAAGGCACGTCAAAGATCCCCTTGCATTTATTAGGGGGCAAGGCCTTATCACTCCCTTGCTCCTGCATCTGGTGTGCGCGACGTTCTGTCTTCGCGACTGGCAGTTTCCCCGCTGGGTTCTGTGATAAACCGCATGTCCCTCTATCTGTCTTTGCGTACTTGTCAGCCGTTGCCAAAAGCTGGTCGAAACTATCAATCTTATGCTCAGCGCGACTTAATTTGTGCACCAGCGGCTCAAATCTACAGTTCTTTCTCATAGCTTGTATTGCAGCTTGTACTGTTAAGTTTTTGGCGGAGCCAAGGATCTCCGCGATTCTCTTGATCCAGTCGCCGCTTGATTCGCCCTCTTTTTGAATGCATTGTCTAAGGTTTCCATATCTTCTGTTTGGAATCTGCGGATGAACTTGTCCTTCAAGTCTTCCCATGTGCTTATTGATTTTGATAGCAGCCTTAACAGCCAATCCCTAGCTTCTCCCTGTATTGCCAAGTGGAAGTATTTTGCACGTATTTCTTGAGTCACATCAGCCCCTGTCACGCTTGCCTCGTAATCTTCTATCCATAAGGCAGGGTCTTGGTCACTGTGATAGGTGGTGACTCGCTGCGACTCGTCGAGGTTCGGGGGGAAACGAGTGAGCCGTATTTCCTCTCTAAAACATGCTGGTCCTTTTAATAATGAATAGGAGTTTACTGGCGCTGAATCTTCATCTGAATCAGTTTCAATCTGGGATGGCTGAGTCGCTCCGGACGTCCGCGACTCGCCTTCTATCTTCTTTTCTTTTTCCAATGATACCTGCAAACCTGCTAACTGGTTGACCACTTCTTCAACACTGCACTTTTCTCCTCCCCATGATACCTCGTTTTGCGGCTCATTGGGCGTGCCTCCATACATATTTGCTTGTTGTAAAGCAGCAGTTTGCAGTAGGTCGATCGCATAGCGAGCTACCTTATCAGCTCGCGTGTCTCCAACCGGTGCTATCTTTGACAATATCCCTATCGCGGCGTGCATGTTACTCTCTGGATCGCCGTGGAACTATGACTTCATCTCTCCTCTGCCCATCTTGATCTGATGTTTTTGTTGCCAACGACGGAGTCGCCACTCTTCTTCCTAGAGTTTCTTGCGCTCAGATGTCGCCTTGGTTCGCACCGCCTGGTGCTTTGGTTGGCAACGGCGGAGTCGTCGGCCTTCTTCTTGGAGTTTTTCGCGCTCAGCCGCGAGTCTTTGTGCCTCTTCACAGAGCTCCGTCCTGATAGCTTCAATCTCTTCAATCTTGAGGTCTCCTTCCTGATTTGGTAGAGATCCCCAAACAGGTCTTGATGGTACGGGGATGGGCAATCTTGCCATAGCTTGTTGTAGCTCCTCCAACACGCGGACCCTGACCGGCCGCAGCTCCTTCACCGATTCGCTTCCTTGAGTCGCGTCCATAGATCTGCGACTGACGGATCCGACGAAAACTTTTACCGATCCGATGGGAACGATGTATCCGAACTCGATACGATCTGCCTCGGGTCCCCACTCTGAGTCGTCGATGAAGGGGACCCCATTGATGTCTTCAACTTGGCCAATGGCGATGTCCTTGAAGCCTGATTTCGATCCTGCGCGGAACGTGACGCTTTTGACCGCAGGCCCCACGGTGGGTGCCAACTGTCGTGGGTTTGTCACGTCAGGTGTCATAGATGACTTCGTAGGTGTGGGATTATGCGAGTCAAGCATCTCCGAGCTTGGGATCGCAGGAACAAAGATGTAACATCCCAAGTTTTGCAAAAAGTTGAAAAATCAGAAAAATTTAAAACTTTTGAAAACTATTATGTATTTTGCTTTGAAAAGAAAAATCATGCATGCATTCATCAACTCATATAGCATTGCTTGCATTTGGATATTTCAAAAGTGGGAATTATAATTCCACTTGAAAACATATTTAAGAAAATATATTAAAAGGGCGAGTTATGCCCTATATATTGTTTTTGATTATTATAGTTTTATTTGTTATGTCTAATTGTTGGTTGTGATTTGATTGTACTTATTTGAAAAATAAATTATTTTCAAATATTTACATTTATGGTATTTTATTTAATTTTCATAGGCCACAAAAGATTTTATGTAAAATCCTATTTTAAAATTTACTTAACTTGTCAATTAAGCATTTTTGTAATATCTTTAATTTTGTATTTTGAAATGTTTGAAAAAGTGTGTTTGAATGCTGGAAATAACAGATCTTGATTTTACAAAAAAATTAGAAACAAATTTGAGTTAAATTGAAGTTTTAAAACTAAAGTTATAAATGTTTTCAAAAAAGAAAAGAAAAGGGAACAAAAAAAATGCGAACCTAACCTAACTGGGCCTAGCCCGTCTCTTCCCTCCCGCGCGCGGCAGCTAGCGGCCCGCAGCCCACTCACCCCCTCTCCCTCGCTGCCAGGCAGGACCCGCCCAGGTGACGCAATCGCTGATGTCAGCGTCTTCAACCTCCATCCGAAAATCTCGCGATCACGATCCCGTCGATCTCGCGCTCAAATCCGTTCGATTCCGTGCCTCCCCCGCCACGTTTTGACCTCCATATAAATCACCACAAACCCCTCGATCTTTCCCCTCAAAAACCCTAGTCTGAACGCCCCCAGGCTGCCCACAAACCGCCGCCGCCGTCCGCCATTGCCGCCGGCCGAATTCTTCAATTCCGGTGAGCTCCAGCATCCCCTCCACCCGCCTCTGCCCTCAAACTTTTGCCCTCGCACTCACGCACCTCTCTGACCTTTTCCCCAATTTTTTCTCGCAGCCAAAACGACCGGAGCTTGCTCTCCCTAGTGCGCCGGAGCCACCGCCACAAGTTCTACACGCTGCCGTCGATAGGAGCAAGGAGGACAAGGGCCGAGGACACCAGAGAGTTTTTCCAGGATCTCCTCCGTCGATTGCCGCCGTCTCCGAGCCCGGGGAAGCAGCGGAGCGCCGTCGCGGTCCACGGCTGAGCCGCAGCACCACCGCGATGCCATTTCCGGTGAAGTCCACCGCCAAGGTATGGTCAATGCGACCACCACCGTCCGATCTATTTTCAACGACCTAGATTAGATTCATTTTAATTGAAGGGGTTTTAGCAGATCTGGACCATTAGATCCAGATCCAACGTTCCAGATCAAACCACTTATCCAGCTCAGCGCCCAGTCAGAGCCCAGTCAGCATCCAGTCAGCTGCCACATCAGATCCACGTGTGCTGTGATTTTTCTATTTAGATTTAAATGGCAGTTTTGCAGAAAGGCCCCTGTAACTTAGAACAATCATTAATTTTTATTGGCTCGGCCAAATTTTGCAAACTTTATATTTTTGGAAAGCTTATGACATGTAGAAACTTTTGGCATAGTTAAATTTATATTTTGACAAATTCAAATTGGTTCAAATTTTAAAATTGTTTGTTTAAGTAAATTTGACTTAACTTGAGTTTTAAAAATTATTTTAGGGCAAATCCAATTGCTATAACTCTGTTTAATTAATAATTGGCCGTGGGAACCATCAAATTATTTTTGTAGATTATTTTTCTACGAATTTGTAATTATTTTGGATTTAATACTTTTAGGTGGTAATTTTAATAATTAAAAATTGATTAAAATATTTTTTATTCACCTATTCGGCTAATAAAATGACTTAGTCATATTTTGATCACTTAAGTTACAAAAAGTACTTAGAAATATTCTGTCTCTCCAAACAAAGTATTTTTCTTCCTTAGAAAATATTTGATAATTATTTTGACAACACTTTTCCTTAGAAATTTTCAACATCTTATTAATACTAGATCTTGTCCTTAGAAAATTTTAGCATCTTGAAAATTTAGTTGTTTCCTTAGAAAATATCCTAAGTACGTGATATGACAAAGGTTTGTCCTTAGAAAAATTATCAACTAATTGTTTTCATATCTTTTCCTTAGAAATTATTTTGCACTTCTTATTTTTGTTTACTTTCCCTAGAAATTATTTGGACTTGATGCGTTAGCTTTAGTCCTTAGTTAAATTTCGACCCCAAGTGTTATGACCTTGGTCCTTAGTCATTTTTGGACCATCTTGCTTGCCTTGCATTAACTTAGAATAATTTCATGGCATGGCATGCATCTCTAGTCCTTAGAAATATTTTGCATTTCTTACATGACTTTCCTCCTTAGAATTTTGGAGGTGATGCTTGTTAGCCCTTTTGACCCTCCTAGTCAAAAACCACTTAGTTAGAAATTAGTGGAAACAATGAAGGGCCAATGAAGATTGCATTGTTATCCTTGGAGGATTCAACATGAAGTTAGAAGACCAATGAAGGACCTAGCCAAGAAAACAAGACTCCAGAAGCATCTCCAAGAAGTAAAAGTACTTAGAAGAAAATCAAGAAGAAGTTCATGAAGACCAATCACCTACATTTTCTACGTCCTTCTTTCCTTTCTCTCTTTTCTTCCTTCTATTCTTAGACTTCATGGTGGCTAAGTTATATTCAAGACCAACCTTGATGCTGCCAACATCATCAAGACTGCAGAACCATCAAAGTCTACAAAATTCAATGATGTCAACACGAAGAAAGCTACAAGGAAGCCTGGAGAAGATTCTTGGAAGACCAACTACTTCTTTCTTTCTTTCTATCTTCTCTTTCTTTCTATTTTTGTCTCACTTTGGACATAGACCAAGTCCTTGGTGTTTAAGACTAAGTAGTGCTAATTGAAGACCATTGAAGATCAATGAAACTACAAAGGAGTTGAAGATATTTTGAAGATCTAACATGTGAAGACTTGAAGTAGCCTTTATAACTTTTCAAGTTGTTGTTTTGTCAAGTTTATTTTGCCAAACCTTGACCTAGCCAAATGGTTTAAGTTATTTTGTCTACTTCCTTAGAATGTTTTGCATGTCATGCATACCCTAATTCCTTGGATTGTTCTGCATCTCATGCATGTCATATTTTTCTAAAGTGTTGCATTTATGATTGTATGTTTATTTGTGGCTTGTTTGACTTGTTAGAAATTTCGGAGAGAGAGACGAAGGCTTGTGCAAGTGCTACTCCTGCTCTCCCTGTTGCCAAGGCAAGTGGCACACCCCCATAAATTTCCCAAGTATTTTTTTATGCATGACTTTGTGTATTTCTTTATATGCATGTGTAGGATAGTATTGCTATGATGAAACAACTATCTCCTTTACACTAGTTGTGTCTAGAATCCTATTGATAACTTAGTAGAATTATTGATGCTATGCAAATTTGTTTTATTCAAAGCTTAAATTCTACTAAGTTAATTTATCACCTGGGTGGATTTGGGCTTGCACGGCTGACAGAGTTGAGTGTTTATTCACTTGTGGATTGCCACCCAGGATTAAAGGGACCAATGTTTCTCTAAGTGAAGTTGCTTACCGTGCAGCCATTAGTCATATGGGCTCTGGCTAGATGGATTAAGTTGCGTGGACTCGTCCCGACTTGACAGGTGGTGGTAGAATGGTTAGAATGGGAGCGCGTCAAGTCAGCATGGGATGGGAAAATGCTTCTGAAAAGTCTCGTCTCAACTCTCTCCTTTTCCTTAGCACAAATTGAGTGCTTGAGGATAGTTTGGGTTTGTTGGGTCTAATGGTGAAAGTGCACAACCTCTGCAGAGTTAAAAACTAAGTACTTAGCCGTGTCCCCGGTTACGGACAATTCAAGCAGCTGATCAAGGATGGCAACGGAGGCTCCCAACATCTTATTTCTCTAAGTAAAATTTTGATGGGTGAACAAGGGTAGACGAGACTATGGATTTCATGCCATATTGTCTCAAACATTTGAAGAAAATGTTTTACAAAGTGTTAGGCAAAATTGGCTTTTATGCAAAACAGCCTTGAACTCCACCAGCCAAATATGCATATAGGCTATAGAGTTATTCCATTAAGTGTCCACATAGTGTCACTTGCCAGATCCATTTTTAATGGTTCTGACCCACTCTGTTGCAAAATTTTATTTGTTGCAGATTGTTCTGACGACGAGTGAGTTTTCGTTAAGGTTTCGAGTCTGCAACCAACATGTTTTTGCCTGTGGCACATGCAAAGGATGAGGACTCCATGAAGATTATTATTTCCGCTGCTTTACTCTTTCAATGCTAGCTTCGTGCTATGCAAGTTGTAACGAATATTTTTCCAAGTAGTGGATCCACGTGTAATAATTGATACAATGTTGTGATATTTCATCTTAGACTGTGTGTGCAAATGAATCGATCCAGGGGTTTGCACTATACACAGGTACCTTGCCAATTTCTAAGTGCAGGTACGCTACAGATGGTATCAGAGCACTGTGTTGACTGTAGGTTCGAAGCCCTAAGTCTGGTTAGAAATAAGAAAGCCCATAGGACAAAAATTTATTTGTTTTTCGTCTAAAACCTTTTGATATCATTCTTGTAACTTCTTAACTATTCGCTTCCTAAATGCCTTATCTTATTTATAGATGTCCCGCCTCCTGGAATAACTCAAGAAAGGTCCAGCAATGACCATGACCTTGGAATGTGAGACTGAGTTTCCAAAAGCTTTGAAGGACCTCATGTTGAGCATGGGACTTGAAGGAGCAGCAGTCTACAAAGGATTTCCTTTCGTGGGTGAAGGTCAAGAGTACTGGTGGGTGCAACTCCATCTATACAAGAACAAAGACGATGACCACAAGACCAAAGGTTGCTACATGTTCACAAACCCAATAATTCAAACATCATTCTTTGATTCAGCAAGAAGTGTGGCATAGGAGGCCATCGAGAACCTTGGAAGAAGATTTCGATTTAGACTCCACAACACTCAGAAATACGTTGATGAACTCAAGGGAATAGAGGAGGAACTCGATACACTACAGATAGAGATAGAATAGACCCCCTTATGTATTAGAATAAAGAAACCATGTTGATGCATTGACCTATCAAATTGTGGTATGGCAGTACTATCAAATTGTTTCCCCATATCCTAGGTGTACTTCGATCCAAAAACTACTAGTTTGGTTATCTCAAAAGTTTGTGCGTTGTTATCATGTGTGGTTGTTTGTGTCAAATTACTTGTATGGGTAGGAATATTTCTCTTAGATCTGTCTACCTTTACTCATCTATGCTAAACCCAAACAGATGCCACGCCAAAGCACCAACGATGATGAGATGAAAAATGCAATTCAACTTTTAGAAGCTCAAAATCAGTTGATGCAACTCATGGCCCATAATCAAGTCAATAACCACAACAAAGAGATACCCCAGGGAATGCAACAACTGTTGAACAACCAAACCCACATTGTGCAGATGATGTGTCACAACATGGCCAACAATAAGGTCAACTCACCACAGATTGACATTTGTAACAAGAAGTTCAAAGGAAGTACTTTGACAAAACCTCACGCTTGCAAAACGTGTGGAGAAATAGGACACACATCCAAGGAATGTAATGATGAATGGCCCCATGGTGTCTCAATCTATCCAATCAACGGATGCCCTTCAACCATGGATACTTGCTTTTTGTGTGAGGCAACAAATCATATTCCATCACAATGTCAACTCTATTCCATAGTGCAGCAAGTTAGGCAGCAAATACAAGAGGGGATGCAACATGCTATCAGGAAGACCTTGGAAGCAGAGGAATCAGAGAAGAAACTCCAGAACAACCCCCTCAAGAGAGACATTAGTCAAGTGATGTGCTTCAAATGCAAGAACACAGGGCACTATGCCAATAACTGCCCCGAGAAGATGATTGATGCCAGACTCAGAACTCACCCCCACACTTCGAAGGTCACCACTAAATGTTGTTACTCATGTGAAGAGGAAGGTCATTTCTCTCGAGATTGTCCCATCAAGCGAACCATATCGTCAGCCTTTGTGATAGAGTATGATAAACAAGAGATAGAGGACCTTTTAGCACTACAAAGATCTAAAAAGAACAGAAAGCGGAGTTACAACAAACATCTTTCTGAGCCTTCATTCAAAAGGCACATTACTCCTGATGTGAACCATGTTCACAAATATGGGAATCACCATGGTGGAGGAAGTCACCTCAAGCATCTTGATCACAATGGTGAATTCAAGGGAAGCAATGGACACCACAAGGAAAATGGACATGCTGGCCATAACCATAATAATGGACAGCACCGCTCAAATTCCGAGCTCAAGAGAGATATCAGCCAAGTGCTTTGCTACAAGTGCGGTAATAAGGGCCATTATGCCAATGAGTGCCCAGAAAAGGAAAAGACAGAAAAACAGCCAAGCCAAATCCTTTCGATAAAGGTTACGTGAACCATATCCATATGGAAGGAACCTATAATGAGCCCAGTATGGTGAGCGGTATGTTCTCAATCAAGTATCCACTTCGAAGTTTTCACTGCCAACAAAAACTCTTTTAAGGGTGGTAGCCACCCTAGTATTCCAGTCACAACCTTTTTGCTTGCCTTCTCGAATCTCGGGGACGAGATTCCTTTTAAGGGTGGTAGTCTGTAACATCCCAAGTTTTGCAAAAAGTTGAAAAATCAGAAAAATTTAAAACTTTTGAAAACTATTATGTATTTTGCTTTGAAAAGAAAAATCATGCATGCATTCATCAACTCATATAGCATTGCTTGCATTTGGATATTTCAAAAGTGGGAATTATAATTCCACTTGAAAACATATTTAAGAAAATATATTAAAAGGGTGAGTTATGCCCTATATATTGTTTTTGATTATTATAGTTTTATTTGTTATGCCTAATTGTTGGTTGTGATTTGATTGTACTTATTTGAAAAATAAAGTATTTTCAAATATTTACATTTATGGTATTTTATTTAATTTTAATAGGCCACAAACGATTTTATGTAAAATCCTATTTTAAAATTTACTTAACTTGTCAATTAAGCATTTTTGTAATATTTTTAATTTTGTATTTTGAAATGTTTGAAAAAGTGTGTTTGAATGCTGGAAATAACAGATCTTGATTTTACAAAAAAATAGAAACAAATTTGAGTTAAATTGAAGTTTTAAAACTAAAGTTATAAAAGTTTTCAAAAAAGAAAAGAAAAGGGAACAAAAAAAAATGCGAACCTAACCTAACTGGGCCGAGCCCGTCTCTTCCCTCCCGCGCGCGGCAGCTAGCGTCCCGCAGCCCACTCACCCCCTCTCCCTCGCTGCCAGGTGGGACCCGCCCAGGTGACGCAATCGCTGACGTCAGCGTCTTCAACCTCCATCCGAAAATCTCGCGATCACGATCCCGTCGATCTCGCGCTCAAATCCGTTCGATTCCGTGCCTCCCCCGCCACGTTTTGACCTCCATATAAATCACCACAAACCCCTCGATCTTTCCCCTAAAAAACCCTAGTCCGAACGCCCCCAGGCTGCCCACAAACCGCCGCCGCCGTCCGCCATTGCCGCCGGCCGAATTCTTCAATTCCGGTGAGCTCCAGCATCCCCTCCACCCGCCTCTGCCCTCAAACTCTTCCCCTCGCACTCACGCACCTCTCTGACCTTTTCCCCAATTTTTTCTCGCAGCCAAAATGACCGGAGCTTGCTCTCCCTAGTGCGCCGGAGCCTTCGCCACAAGTTCTACACGCTGCCGTCGATAGGAGCAAGGAGGACAAGGGCCGAGGACACTAGAGAGTTTTTCCAGGACCTCCTCCGTCGATTGCCGCCGTCTCTGAGCCCGGGGAAGCAGCGGAGCGCCGTCGCGGTCCACGGCTGAGCCGCAGCACCACCGCGACGCCATTTCCGGTGAAGTCCACCGCCAAGGTATGGTCAACGCGACCACCACCGTCCGATCTATTTTCAACGACCTAGATTAGATTCATTTTAATTGAAGTGGTTTTAGCAGATCTGGACCATTAGATCCAGATCCAACGTTCCAGATCAAACCACTTATCCAGCTCAGCGCCCAGTCAGAGCCCAGTCAGCATCCAGTCAGCTGCCACATCAGATCCACGTGTGCTGTGATTTTTCTATTTAGATTTAAATGGCAGTTTTGCAGAAAAGCCCCTGTAACTTAGAACAATCATTAATTTTTATTGGCTCGGCCAAATTTTGCAAACTTTATATTTTTGGAAAGCTTATGACATGTAGAAACTTTTGGCATAGTTAAATTTATATTTTGACAAATTCAAATTGGTTCAAATTTTAAAATTGTTTGTTTAAGTAAATTTGACTTAACTTGAGTTTTAAAAATTATTTTAGGGCAAATCCAATTGCTATAACTCTGTTTAATTAATAATTGGCCGTGGGAACCATCAAATTATTTTTGTAGATTATTTTTCTACGAATTTGTAATTATTTTGGATTTAATACTTTTAGGTGGTAATTTTAATAATTAAAAATTGATTAAAATATTTTTTATTCACCTATTCGGCTAATAAAATGACTTAGTCATATTTTGATCACTTAAGTTACAAAAAGTACTTAGAAATATTCTGTCTCTCCAAACAAAGTATTTTTCTTCCTTAGAAAATATTTGATAATTATTTTGACAACACTTTTCCTTAGAAATTTTCAACATCTTATTAATACTAGATCTTGTCCTTAGAAAATTTTAGCATCTTGAAAATTTAGTTGTTTCCTTAGAAAATATCCTAAGTACGTGATATGACAAAGGTTTTCATACCTTTTCCTTAGAAATTATTTTGCACTTCTTATTTTTGTTTACTTTCCCTAGAAATTATTTGGACTTGATGCGTTAGCTTTAGTCCTTAGTTAAATTTCGACCCCAAGTGTTATGACCTTGGTCCTTAGTCATTTTTGGACCATCTTGCTTGCCTTGCATTAACTTAGAATAATTTCATGGCATGGCATGCATCTCTAGTCCTTAGAAATATTTTGCATTTCTTACATGACTTTCCTCCTTAGAATTTTGGAGGTGATGCTTGTTAGCCCTTTTGACCCTCCTAGTCAAAAACCACTTAGTTAGAAATTAGTGGAAACAATGAAGGGCCAATGAAGATTGCATTGTTATCCTTGGAGGATTCAACATGAAGTTAGAAGACCAATGAAGGACCTAGCCAAGAAAACAAGACTCCAGAAGCATCTCCAAGAAGTAAAAGTACTTAGAAGAAAATCAAGAAGAAGTTCATGAAGACCAATCACCTACATTTTCTAAGTCCTTCTTTCCTTTCTCTCTTTTCTTCCTTCTATTCTTAGACTTCATGGTGGCTAAGTTATATTCAAGACCAACCTTGATGCTGCCAACATCATCAAGACTGTAGAACCATCAAAGTCTACAAAATTCAATGATGTCAACACGAAGAAAGCTACAAGGAAGCCTGGAGAAGATTCTTGGAAGACCAACTACTTCTTTCTTTCTTTCTATCTTCTCTTTCTTTCTATTTTTGTCTCACTTTGGACATAGACCAAGTCCTTGGTGTTTAAGACTAAGTAGTGCTAATTGAAGACCATTGAAGATCAATGAAACTACAAAGGAGTTGAAGATATTTTGAAGATCTAACATGTGAAGACTTGAAGTAGCCTTTATAACTTTTCAAGTTGTTGTTTTGTCAATTTTATTTTGCCAAACCTTGACCTTGACCTAGCTAAATGGTTTAAGTTATTTTGTCTACTTCCTTAGAATGTTTTGCATGTCATGCATACCCTAATTCCTTGGATTGTTCTGCATCTCATGCATGTCATATTTTTCTAAAGTGTTGCATTTATGATTGTATGTTTATTTGTGGCTTGTTTGACTTGTTAGAAATTTCGGAGAGAGAGACGAAGGCTTGTGCAATTGCTACTCCTGCTCTCCCTGTTGCCAAGGCAAGTGGCACACCCCCATAAATTTCCTCCTTTTCCTTAGCATGGTTAGAATGGGAGCGCGTCAAGTCAGCATGGGATGGGAAAATGCTTCTGAAAAGTCTCGTCTGAACTCTCTCCTTTTCCTTAGCACAAATTGAGTGCTTGAGGATAGTTTGGGTTTGTTGGGTCTTATGGTGAATGTGCACAACCTCTGCAGAGTTAAAAACTAAGTACTTAGCCGTGTCCCCGGTTACGGACAATTCAAGCAGCTGATCAAGGATGGCAACGGAGGCTCCCAACATCTTATTTCTCTAAGTAAAATTTTGATGGGTGAACAAGGGTAGACGAGACTATGGATTTCATGCCATATTGTCTCAAACATTTGAAGAAAATGTTTTACAAAGTGTTAGGCAAAATTGGCTTTTATGCAAAACAGCCTTGAACTCCACCAGCCAAATATGCATATAGGCTATAGAGTTATTCCATTAAGTGTCCACATAGTGTCACTTGCCAGATCCATTTTAAATGGTTCTGACCCACTCTGTTGCAAAATTTTATTTGTTGCAGATTGTTCTGAAGACGAGTGAGTTTTCGTTAAGGTTTCGAGTCTGCAACCAACATGTTTTCGCCTGTGGCACATGCAAAGGATGAGGACTCCATGAAGATTATTATTTCCGCTGCTTTACTCTTTCAATGCTAGCTTCGTGCTATGCAAGTTGTAACGAATATTTTTCCAAGTATTGGATCCACGTGTAATAATTGATACAATGTTGTGATATTTCATCTTAGACTGTGTGTGCAAATGAATCGATCCAGGGGTTTGCACTATACACAGGTACCTTGCCAATTTCTAAGTGCAGGTACGCTACAAAAGATCAACACAGATTTACCCAGGTTCGGCCCCCTCAATGTGAGGTAAAAGACCTACTTCCTGCCTACCCTAGATTGGTATTGATATGATAATCAAGGTGTTACAATGGAGGCGATCCGATCTGGTACTCGCCGTGTGAGCTAGGGTTTGGGGCTTGATAGCTTGACCCGCTCTAAGTCCTGCGAGTCCTCTTTATATACACAGAGGCTCGCTAGGTTACAAAAGGAAACTTCCCCTTAAGGAATACATCCACAGAGGCCTACTCGGAGACTACTTGGTCTTCACGTCCTCCGGGATTTGTCTTCTAGATCTTTCTCCTTATGGCGGTTCAATATTGGGCTTGCTCCCAAGTGGGCCTTCGTCCGTGCGAGTAAGTTAAGTCGCACTGGGCCGCGGGTTAATCCAGAAAGTATTCCCTCGACAGTTCCAGTCACATTTTATTAGCGTCGAGCAGGCGGTTCCAATCCCTCGTGAATTAAGCCGCATTGAACAGGCGTGCTTCTAGTTTGCAACTGCAATTTTCCAAGCACATCGCAAACGGATAACCATAAACAACCATTGCCATAGAGATACTTATTAGAAACGGAGGTGAAGTTATGACCGTTGCCAATAATATTGGTAACGGAGATCGAAAATTCTCCGTAACCAATGCTGACGGACCAGCCGTGGCCCAGTTCCGCAAGGCATCGTCCACAACGCTAAAATCGCGATTCTCTGTCGCCTAACTCGTGTCGTTTCCATAGAGGGGTATCCGATGTGTCGTTCTGTACTAGTGTAAGGCATCAGGCGTCACGTTCCAGGCGGGAACCCTAGGCAGCATCGGCGAAACCATCGTCGTCGGCCGCGCCATGCGCTACGGCAACAATCACTACATCAGCTGTGACGAGTCTTACATCCCCGCGGATGACTACATTGTCGGATGCGGGGTTGTGCCGTTTGGCGGCGTCGATGTATTCATCGGCTACACATCTGAGGCGTATGGGTTGCCACGAAAT
Source organism: Poa pratensis (assembly GCA_947311845.1). Lineage (NCBI taxonomy): Eukaryota > Viridiplantae > Streptophyta > Magnoliopsida > Poales > Poaceae > Poa > Poa pratensis. The sequence continues at coordinate 29,576,398 of CAMZMU010000068.1, forward strand.
TATTCCCCATCCCACCCTGCCTACAATCAGGAAGCTTACACTCAAGACGGATCTAAGTCTGCCTCCTCCCAGGAGTCTGCAGATTCAGATCTACACCTTGTCGGCATGACAGGACTGGGATCTGACTCCCAGCCTGATCACAATGATCCCGAATCAATCCTCCCTGCGTTGCAGGACGAGGCAATGTTGGATGCCAGATATAGATCTACTGTTCACGTCAACGTAGACTCTGACTCCGAGGAAGACTCTGCAAGCATGTTTGAGCAACGGATCCAAACGTGTTTCAATGCACCCGAGCCTCCGCCTTCTGAGGCGGCTACAGGCTTGTCCGCCAACATGCAACAAGTCTTTGTGGCGGATGTCACCGGTATGCCTTCAGCTCAAGCGGCAGGAACCGATGCCGCCAACTCTGGGGCTCCGGCAACCGATCCACTATTTCCGGAGCCCCCGTCGGCTCCGAAGTAGAGGATTCTAGAGAAAGGCGAGCGCAGCAAGACAGGAAACATGGCGGCATTGGCGAAAATCCTGCACACGCCGGTGACCGATAAAACCAATCCGGACGATTTGGAGAAGCTCCGCAACACTTTGTTAGAGCAAACAGAGTACCTCAAAGGCAAGCAAGCCGAGGTTGAGGGACTGCTCAAAGAAGCCAAGGAAGAAAACGCCAAGATAACCGCCAAGTTAGACCGCAAGCATAACCTCTTCACCACAACTTCATTGCCCAAACCGGTAGGACATGTGGTAGACAAGAAAAGCAGGAAGGGCAGGGATCGGTCACCCGACAACTTCAAATCCCCTGCCCAAAGGCTTGGTTTCGAGTGGGCTTCAGCACCGCATCATAAAGACAAGAACGGAGATGTTGTCCTTTGCACCCCCGTCCTCAACACTGCGGCCGCCTTGGACATCCTCAACAACGACGACTACGACATGGACGAGAAGATCTACTATGCCTCAATCCTTGCTCACAAAGCTTTAGAGCAGCAGGCCCGTGCTGATTCTCTTGCCGACATGGCAGACGCAAGGGAGGAAAGCTGGAGTCAAAATCCAACGCCTGCAAGGCGGCGACTGGTGGCCAACCCGAGGATCCATCCGGCTCCAGCAGCCATGGGAAGGGGAAGGACCAGAGCAAGGATAAGGACCCGCGTAAGTCACCACCTCCCTAGAGGCACCGTGACGAAGCATCTCAAGCCAGCAACAGGCGGGAAGCCTCGCCTCCTCCACCACCTAAACGGGATGAAGGCGGAAGCCAGGGAAGTAAGCAGCCGCCAAGGAGTGGCAGAAACCGTGACACTGCCCCGCCGCCAAGAAGAAGTAGGGACTGTACACCCTTGATACGTCTCCAACGTATCTATAATTTCTGATATTCCATGCTTATATTATGCCAATTGCTACATGTTTTATATACACTTTATATCATTTTTATGCATTTTCCGGGACTAGCCTATTAACAAGATACCGAAGTGCCAGTTCCTGTTTTCTGCTGTTTTTTGTTCCAGAAAAGTACTTCTGCGAATATTCTCGGAATTGCACGAAACAAAAGGCCAAGTCCCTATTTTTCCAGCACCGTCACGGAGTCCGAAGGAGAGACGAAGGAGGGCTCCGAGGGAGCCACACCATAGGCTCGCGTGGGTGGGCCCCCTGCCGCACCACCATGTGGTGTGGGCCCCTCGAGCCTCCACCGACGCCGCCCCTTCGCCTATATATTGCCTCAGATGCGAAAACCCTAAAAAACGAAGCCAATTTCCACGAAGAGTTCCTCAGCGCCGCCGCCATCGATGAGAAGTTTCGGGGGACAGAATCTCTGTTCCGGCACGCCGCCGGGACGGGGAATTGCCCCCGGAGTCATCTCCATCGACACCACCGCCATCTTCATCGCCGCTGCTGACTCCCATGATGAGGAGGGAGTAGTTCTCCCTCGAGGCTGAGGGCTCTACCGGTAGCTATGTGGTTCATCTCTCTCTCCCATGGTGTGATCTTTATGTGATCATGAGCTTTGTAATCTAGTTGAATAAGTAGATGTTACTCTTTATCTATTATGCACTCTATAGGTTACTTTAATATGAACTCCGGTACTCTCCACGGTGTAAAGGTGACAGTGTGTGCACCGTGTGTGATTCCTTTATGACGTTGTGGCGCTTGTTTACTCCGGCTTGAGGTGTGCTTTTGTAGCCCTACACAATGAATGGTGTTTGTTATCCAACAAGAGAGTGTTTAAGAGTAGCTTTTACTTATTCAGTTATGAGATCATTGTTGAGAGTGTCCACTAGTGAAAGTATGATCCCTAGGCCTTGTTTCTAAGCATTGAAACACCGTTTACATCAAGTTCTGCTACATGTTTGCTTGCTGCCATCTTTATTTCAGATTGCAGTTACTACTTATAATCATCCATATTACTTGTATTTCACTATCTCTTCGCCGAACTAGTGCACCTATACATCTGACAAGTGTATTGGGTGTGTTGGGGACACAAGAGACTTCTTGTATCTTAATTGCAGGGTTGCTTGAGAGGGATATCTTTGACCTCTACCTCCCTGAGTTCGATAAACCTTGGGTGATTCACTTAAGGGAAACTTGCTGCTGTTCTACAAACCTCTGCTCTTGGAGGCCCAACACTGTCTACAAGAATAGAAGCACACGTAGACATCAAGCTATTTTCTGGCGCCGTTGCCGGGGAGGTAAGCGTTGGAAGGTATCTCCTTTAGATTCTGCAATTATTTCTTTTTGTTTCTTGTTTTTATTTTCACTAGTTAGGCTTAATGGAAAACAACAAAAAAATTAGAGATCTTTATGAACTTTATATTGAATTAGGACATGATGCTTTTGAAGAGAAAATTAAAAAACCTATGGAAAATTATTTGCATGATGGTAGCAATGTTATTACTATAAATGCTTTGAACACCATTATTGCTAATGCTATGCAAAGCTCTAAGCTTGGGGAAGCTGGTTTTGATGAATATGATATTTTTAGTCCCCCAAGTTTTGAGGAGAAAATTTTCTTTGATGATACTTTGCCTCCAATTTATGATGATTATAATGATAGTGGTATTTTGGTGCCACCTACTATGGAGGATAAAGTTTATTATGATTATACTATGCCTGCAATTTATGATGAATACAATGATGGTTGTGATAGTTTTACTCTCACTATTACTAATAAAATTGATTATGCTTATGTGGAGAGTAATGATACTTTTGTGCATGTGGATCATGATAAGAATGCTTTATGTGATAGCTATATTGTTGATTTTTCATGATGCACTGAAAATTATTTTGAGAGAGGAAATATGGTTATAGAAATTTCATGTTACTAAACACCTCTCTTTATGATGAAGGTTTTGAGCTTTCTCTTGATTTGCTTTTATTTGCTGGGTACTTTAAGACCTACTGGTCCTTATGAGAGAGGGAGACATGATTCATATATCACAATAATATTAAGTCTCTCTCTTTATGTTGAAATTTTTGAAGTTGCACTTGTTTTGCCTTCTATGCTAGTCACTTTGTTCTTCATTGATTTTTTTCTTACAAGACTCCTTGCATAGGAAGTGGGTTAGATTAAATGTGTTTGGTATTTGCTTTTGATGCTCTCTTATATTCAACTCTTATACATATGAGAGCATTATCAAAATCACTATGCCTAGCTAAAAGGCTTTAAAGAAAAGCGCTTATGGGAGACAACCCATTTTTTTATTTTCTGTTATTTTTTTTTCTTTGAGTCAAGGAGTTTTGTTACTTCTGTAGCAACTCCTTTGTATCTTTATTTTATCGCATTGTTGTGCCAAGTAAAGTTCTATATTGAAAGTTGATGCAAGATTTGGATTTCTGCGCAGTAACAGATTTTTAGCTGTCACGATTTGAGCTTTCTCCCTGTAGAAAATTCAAAAATTCTGAAAAATCACGCATATTCCTGAGATATGTACGCAACTTTCATTATTTTAGGCCAGATCCATCTGAGCAACTTAAGTGCCTCGAAAAAATTCGTCATTCCAGACTGTTCTGTTTTTGACAGATTCTGCCTTTTGTTTTGCATTCGCTCTTTTACTGTGTTTGTGTGGATTTCTTTGCTCCACAAAGCATTGGTGGCTGTAGCTAATGTCCAGAAGCTTTGGGATGATTGTATCATTACAGAATATGAGAATTTTTGATTATGCACTAACCCTCTAATGAGAACTGTCTTGAGTTTGGTGTGAAGGAAGTTTTCAAGGATCAAGCGAGAAGGGTGATATTATGTGATCAAGAAGAGTGAAAAGCCTAAGCTTGGGGATGCCCCCGTGGTTCATCCCCATATTCAAGAGACTCAAGCGTCTAAGCTTGGGGATGCCCAAGGCATCCCCTTCTTCATCAACAACTTATCAGGTCATCTCTAGTGAAACTATATTTTAATTCTTTCACATCTTATGCGCTTTACTTGGAGCGTCTGTGTGCTTTTATTTTTGTTTTTGTTTGAATAAATTCGGATCCTAGCAATCCTTGTGTGGGAGAGAGACACGCTCCGCTTTTTCATGTGAATACTCATGTTCTTCACTTATATTTGTTGAGTATTCTTAACTAGCTACTGCAGTGCTTTTAGCTCCTGTTTTTCATGCATCTCTTCGAGCTGTTAGCACTTGTTTATAAATACTCTCTTGCTGCATTATATTATCATTTGGAGAGTTTATGTTTAAATAAATTGATTGGTGTTTGTTTGGAAGAAAGAAAATGCTACATGTAGTAGTTGGTATTGGAAAAGACATATGCATTCTTGTAGATCATTGTCTTGTTTTGATTTGATACTTTGCAATTGTTTTGAGCTCTCAAGTAGATCATGTTTAAGCTCTTGCATCATGTAGTTAAAGCCTAGTAGTGGAGAACTACCGTAGAGCTTGTTGAGACTTGGGATGCATATTTGTTCTCTCTAAGGTCTAGATATTTTCTGGTAAAATGTTTGAGCAACAAGGAAGACAGTGTAGAGTCTTATAATACTTGCAATATGTTTTTATGTGATTCTTGCTGTACCGGTTTATACTTGTGTTTGCTTCAAACAACCTTGCTAGCCTAAACTCTGTACTGAGAGGGAATGCTTCTCGTGCATCCAAAACTTGAGCCAAAACCCATGCCATTTGTGTCCACCATACCTACCTACTATGTGGTATTTCCTGCCATTCCAAGTAAATATTTCATGTGCTACCTTTAAACTATTCAAAACTTTATTACTCCTTATTTGTGTCAATGTTTTATAGCTCATGAGGAAGTATGTGGTGTTTTATCTTTCAATCTTGTCATTTACTTCTGACAGACTTTCACCAATGGACTAGTGGCATATACATCCGCTTATCCAATAATTTGCAAAAAGAGCTGGCAACGGGGTGCCCAGCCCCAATTAATTACAACTTTCATTAATAATTCTCTTCACATGTTTTGCCCTGATTTATCAGTAAGCAACTTAATTTTGCAATAGACACTCCTCCATGGTATGTGAATGTTGGAAGGCACCCGAGGATTCGGTTAGCCATGGCTTGTGTAAGCAAAAGGTTGGGAGGAGTGTCATCTATAAAGAAACTAAAATACATGTGTAAACAAAAGAGAAGAGGGATGATCTACCTTGCTGGTAGAGATAACGTCCTTCATGGGAGCCGCTCTTGAAAGTCTGGTTGACAAGGGGGTTAGAGTGCCCACTACCATTCGTTGACAACAACAAACACCTCTCAAATACTTATTTTGTGCTCTCTATATGCTTTCGAAAACTTAAAAAGCTCTAGCACATGATTTAATCCCTGCTTCCCTCTGCGAAGGGCCTATCTTTTACTTTATGTTGAGTCAGTTTACCTACTCCTTTCTATCTTAGAAGCAAACACTTGTGTCAACTTTGTGTGCATTGATTCTTACATGTTTACTTATTGCACTTGTTATATTGCTTTATGTTGACAACTATCCATGAGATATACATGTTACAAGTTGAAAGCAATTGCTGAAACTTAATCATCCTTTGTGTTGCTTCAATGCCTTTTACTTTGAATCTATTGCTTTATGAGTTACCTCTTATGCAAAACTTTTTGATGCTTGTCTTGAAAGTACTATTCATGAAAAGTTTTTGCTTATATGATTCATTGTTTACTCTTTATCTATTTGTTAGCAAACTATAGATCATTGCTTTGAGTCACTTCATTCATGACATGAGCCTTGCAATATATTGATCAAGATTGTGTGAAAGCATGTCTCCTCAGAAATTATTTGTTGTTATCGTTTTACCTACTCGAGGACGAGTAGAACTAAGCTTGGGGATGCTTGATACGTCTCCAACGTATCTATAATTTCTGATGTTCCATGCTTATATTATACCAATTGCTACATGTTTTATATACACTTCATATCACTTTTATGCATTTTCTGGGACTAACCTATTAACAAGATGCCACAGTGCCAGTTCCCTGTTTTCTGCTGTTTTTGGTTTCAGAAAAGTACTTCTGCGAATATTCTCGGAATTGCACGAAACAAAAGGCCACGTCCCTATTTTTCCAGCACCGTCACGGAGTCCGAAGGAGAGACGAAGGAGGGCCCGAGGGGCCAAACCACAGGCGCGGGTGGGCCCCCTGCCGCGCCACCAGGTGGTGTGGGCCCCTCGAGCCTCCACCGATGCCGCCCCTTCGCCTATATATTGCCTCAGACGCGAAAACCCTAAAAACAAGTCATATTTCCAGAAGAGTTCCGCAGCGCCGCCGCCATCGACGACAAGTTTCGGGGGACAGAATCTCTGTTCCGGCACGCCGCCGGGACGGGGAATTGCCCCCGGAGTCATCTCCATCGACACCACCGCCATCTTCATCGCCGCTGCTGACTCCCATGATGAGGAGGGAGTAGTTCTCCCCCGAGGCTGAGGGCTCTACCGGTAGCTATGTGGTTCATCTCTCTCTCCCATGGTGTGATCTTTATGTGATCATGAGCTTTGTAATCTAGTTGAATAAGTAGATGTTACTCTTTATCTATTATGCACTCTATAGGTTACTTTAATATGAACTCCGGTACTCTCCACGGTGTAAAGGTGACAGTGTGTGCACCGTGTGTGACTCCTTTATGACGTTGTGGCGCTTGTTTACTCCGGCTTGAGGTGTGCTTTTGTAGCCCTACACAATGAATGGTGTTTGTTATCCAACAAGAGAGTGTTTAAGAGTAGCTTTTACTTATTCAGTTATGAGATCATTGTTGAGAGTGTCCACTAGTGAAAGTATGATCCCTAGGCCTTGTTTCTAAGCATTGAAACACCGTTTACATCAAGTTCTGCTACATGTTTGCTTGCTGCCATCTTTATTTCAGATTGCAGTTACTACTTATAATCATCCATATTACTTGTATTTCACTATCTCTTCGCCGAACTAGTGCACCTATACATCTGACAAGTGTATTGGGTGTGTTGGGGACACAAGAGACTTCTTGTATATTAATTGCAGGGTTGCTTGAGAGGGATATCTTTGACCTCTACCTCCCTGAGTTCGATAAACCTTGGGTGATTCACTTAAGGGAAACTTGCTGCTGTTCTACAAACCTCTGCTCTTGGAGGCCCAACACTGTCTACAAGAATAGAAGCACACGTAGACATCAACCCTCCCCACCGCCAGTGCCCAGGCACGAAGGCGGCAGCCGGGGGCAAAACAACGAGCCTCGGCATAGCCGGGCAGCGCAAGACGAGCCTCATGTTGATAGATTCAACAGGAAGCTCGCTCCAGGTGATGCGCGTCACCACCTCAATGACATCAAAGTAGGAAAGGAGGACGCCTACCTCGGCCCTGCGTGCTTTGGCTCAGCCATCCGCAACGTTCAGGTACTTCGAGACATGACTTCTGTGTCAAAAACTCATCAAAGGTACAATGGCGCGGACAAGCCAAACTCATGGCTGTCGGACTATGCGCTATCCGTCGAAATTGCCAGGGGCAATGGCCTTGTCGCCACACGCTTCCTTCCCCTCATGCTCGAGGGACAGCCCGGAGCTGGATCAAAAACTTGCCGGAGAGGTCAATTCAAGGCTGGCTCGACATGGAAAAAGTGTTCACCCAACACTTCCAGGGCACATACAAGCGACCAGGCACATATAAAGATTTGGTTCACTGTGTGCAGAAGTCGGATGAAACCGCAACAAGCTTCTTGGCAGGATGGATCCAAACAAAGGCAAGCTGTGAAAATGTGGACGACAATCAGGCAATCCATGCTTTCACAACTGGCTTCTTGAAAGCCTCAAGTCTCAGACATAAGCTAGTACGCATGCAAGTCAAAGATCTCGGCAGGATGGATCCAAACAAATAGCATCCATGTACGCACAGGCAGATGACGACGCACGCGATGCTGAAGGCGCTCATGACATGGCGCCAGGCAGGCGAGCAAGTCACAAACGCAAGGCTCCCCAGGACGACAAAGCCGAACCATCAAACGAGGTCGCCGCCGCCTTCGAAGGCAAAGGCGGAAACCGTAAGTGGAAGGGAAAGGGTAGAGAAGGCGGCTCCAGCAAGCAACGCCTGACTTACGAACAGGCAAAAGCCTTACCCTGCCCAATCCATGCGTCACTGGGAAAGGTTAACCATACATTGGGGGAGTGCCGGTTCATGGATGACGCCAAGAAGGACCCCGAGATTGGCTGGAAGCCGAAAAAGAGCAAAAAAGCTGAGAAAACAAAAAAGGAAGACGATGATGAGGTAGTCTCCATGTCAGAAGATGAGGACCCTAAGCCAGCCACGAAAGGAGAAATAGTATCCCAAAGTTCATGGCCACTCCTTCGGCAAAGGAAGAGAAGGCGGAGCTGTGAGAGCTCAATGCTACAGTGCCTAACGTTCTTCAGTACTTAGACTGGTCCGAAAAGGCAATCACATGGGACAAGAATGACCACCCGGACCGTGTGCCGCATCCTGCAAAGTATGCCCTCTTCATTGATCCAATTGTCGACAACTTCAGATTAACCAAGGTATTGATGGATGGCGGCAGCAGCCACAACATCATGTATAAGGACACCCTGAAGCGCATGAACTTGACAGAAAGCCAGCTTGATTACAGCAAAGTCAAGTTTCATGGCATTGTTCCGGGAAAGCAAGCCAAGTCGATGGGAAGCATCGAGCTTGAGGTAACTTTTAGACCTGAGTCAAACTACCGTTCGGAGTATCTCAGGTTTGAAGTAGTCCCCTTCAAGAGTGCTTACCATGCCATCTTTGGACGGCCAGCTTTTGCCAAGTTCATGGCTCGATCGTGTTACATCTATAGCAAGTTGAAGATGCCTGGACCCAACGGTACCATCACCGTCAACGGCTACTTCAAGAAAGCAAAAGAGTGCGAACGTGGCAATGCCGTCTTCGCTGAGGCCGTCCTCCACGCAAAGGAGTTGGCCATGATGAAGAAAGAGGCTGATACGTCCCAGTTGCCGGAAAATGTGTAAACAGCCAAGCCTATGAAGACTTTCAAGGCCTCCGAGGAAACAAAGAAGGCGGATCTGGTGCCAGGTGATAGCTCCAAGCAAATCACCATCGGATCCGGCTTAGACGACAAATAGGAAAGCGCGCTCGTCGAGTTCCTCCGTGAGAATCGGGACATCTTTGCATGGTCGTCAGCCGACATGCCGGGTGTACCAAGGGAACTTGCCGAGTACTCTCTTAATGTCTACAAAGGAGCCAAGCCAGTAAAGCAAGGGACAAGACGCTTCGGTGAAAAAAGAGGAAGGCAATAGAAAAGGAGATCATCAAGTTGCAAGAAGCTAAGGTCATTAGGGAGGTAGTACACACTAATTGGTTCGCAAATCTTGTACTGGTTCCAAAACCCAATAAGGAAATGAGAATGTGCATTGATTATACCGGTTTGAACAGGGGTGTCCTAAGGACCACTTTGCGTTACCACGTATAGATCAAGTCATAGACTCCACAACCGGCTCCGAGCTGCTGTGCTTTTTGGATGCGTACTCCGGGTACCACCAAATTAAAATGCGTGAATCTGACCAACTAAAAACAGCGTTTACTATGCCCTACGGGACCTTCTGCTACATCACGATGCCCTTCGGCCTAAAAAATGCCAGCGCAACATATCAGCGATGCATGCAAAGATGCCTTCATGAGCAGATTGGCCGCAATATTCACGTCTATGTAGACGACATTGCCGTCATGTCTAAAAAGAAGGCGGATTTGCTAGATGACTTACGAGAAACCTTTGATAGCCTCCGGGTATATAAATGAAACTCAACCCGAAGAAATGCGTCTTTGGGGTTCCTGCCGGCAAGCTCCTTGGCTTTATCGTTTTCGAACGAGGAATAGAGGTCAACCCGGAAAAATCAAGGCAATCCTCAACATATCCAGGCCTAAGGACCTGAAGGACGTGCATCGACTTGCCGGATCGGCGGCTGCCGTCAGTCGTTTCATTATCCGTGTTGGAGAAAAGGCAATGCCTCTCTACCGGCTTCTGAAGAAATTTGACAAGTTTGAGTGGACAGACGAAGCAGATGCCGCCTTGCAACAACTCAAGGAAGCATTAACGTCTGCCCCAATCTTAGCAGCTCCTCGAACGCATGAACCAATGCTGCTTTACATCGCGGCGACTAACTTAGTTGTCAGTGTTGTCCTGGTAGTGGAACGCAAGACGGAAAAATTAGAGATCCCGGAACAGCGTCCGGTTTACTTCATCAGTGAAGTTTTCTCCACCTCGAAACAGCGTTATCCGCATTACCAGAAGCTGGTTTATGGTGTTTTCTACGCCGCCAGAAAGTTACGATACTACTTCCAGGAACATTCAATCACGGTAGTGAGCAAGGCGCCTCTGGGAGATATAATCAACAATACGGATGCTACAGGCCGAGTCGCCAAGTGGGGCATTGAGCTTGCCGCCTTTGACATCACGTACAAGCCCAGAAATGCCATTAAGTCTCAAGCTTTGGCAGATTTTGTGCAGATTGGACAGAAGCTATGGACGAAGTGCCTCTCCCTGAAGAAGCATATTGGATCATGCACTTTGACGGATCAAAAATGCTTCAGGGCTCGGGGGCTGGCATTGTGTTAAGAAACCCGCAAGGAGACAAGCTTAGCTATGTGCTACAAATTCACTTCAAGGCAACAAACAATGTTGCAGAATACGAAGCACTCCTTCACGGCTTACACATCGCCAAAGAACTAGGCGTCCAGTGCATCCTCTGTTATGGAGATTCAGACTTGGTGGCACAATAGACACGTGGAACCTAGGACGCAAAAAGCAAGACAATGGCGGCATATCGTGCTACCGTTGATGAATTCGCTAAATGCTTCCTAGGCTACAAAGTCCGCCATATCCCAAGAGCTCAAAACGAGGCAGCAGACACACTTGCCAGATTGGGGTCTGAACGCAAAAAAGTACCAAAAGATGTTTTCCTGGACACCTACACAAGCCGTCAATAAAAGGGGCAGACCTCCTTGACCCAGAGTCGGCAGAATCAGTAGAGGCGGCTAGCTATGCCGTCTACCTGGTGAAGCCGGATTGGACGAGCCATATTTGGACTTCCTGACAAATCAGGAGTTGCCAGACGATGAGGTTTTGAAAGGCAAATCATAAGAAGAGCCAAGGCATTCACAATAATCAATGGCGAACTGTACAAATGTAGCACCACTGGTGTTTATCAGCGTTGCATTTCACCAGAAGAGGGCAAAGACTTGCTGGACGAGATACATGTTGGAGTTTGTGGACATCATGCTTCATCCCGCTCCCTTGTGTCCAAAGATTTCCGGCAAGGTTTTTACTGGTTGACAGCCAAAGCTAACGCAGAAGAAATAGTCAAAACATGCAGGGGCTGCCAACTGTATGCCAGACAACCACACATGCCGGCTCAGGAGCTCAAAACAATACCCATCACATGGCCTTTCGCAGTCTGGGGCTTGGACATGGTTGGTCCATTTAAGACGGCACCTGGTGGCTACACACATTTGCTTGTGGCTGTAGACAAGTTCACGAAATGGGTTGAAGCTAAACCTATCAAAAAGCTAGATGGCGCCACAGCCGCAAACTTTCTGTGGGGAATAATCTCTCGGTTCGGGGTGCCTCACAGCATTATCACTATAACGGCACTAACTTGTCGCAAGGCGAAGTCGAGGAATACTACTATAATGGCATCCGCCTAGATCTTGCCTCAGTAGCACACCGCAGGCAAATGGTCAAGTAGAGCGTCCAAATGGTTTGGTCTGCAGGGCATCAAACCTCGTCTCGAAGTACCATTGCACAGGGCTGCTGGGGCTTGGGTGGATGAGTTACGATCTGTCCTTTGGAGTTTACGAACAACCCCAAACAGATCAACCAAGTTTACTCCTTTCTTCTTAGTCTATGGCGTAGAAGCAGTGCTGCCGTCCGACATGATGTATGATTCCCCAGAGTTCAAGCCTACGTCCAGAAGACACAGAAGATGCAAGACAGGATGGCCTTGACCTACTTGACGAAGAACGCGACGTTGCTCGCACGATCCGCCATCTATCAACAAAGTGTGAGGCGCTATCACAGAAGGTGCGGCAACATAGTTTTAGAGTTGGTGACCTGGTCCTCCGCCTAATCCAAGATAGGAAGGGCTTGCATAAGCTATCCCCGCCATGGGAAGGACCTTTTGTGGTCAGTAAGGTGTTTCTCAATGGATCCTATTACTTGGTGGACGCACGAGACGACTACAAGATTAAAAGAGGTCACAAGCGCAAGAGGAAGGTTAACGACAAGTATGATGAAACTAAACGGCCTTGGAACATTGAGCACTATGTCTTTTTACACTTAGCAATTTTTAAATTGTAATAAGTACTATATGATTATGAAATAAAACTCTGTGGTTTGCTCATTCAGTTTTGGGACCATGCCATCTTTTGCCTTTTCTCGCAATCATATATCTGTTGTCATAAAAGTTACCGAAAAATATTTTGCTCCGTGCTAAGGTTCCAACTTCTTTAACATTTGCCGTCTGCTTGCTAAAAACATCAAACAACCTTTGCACCGCCTAGTATTGTTATCTGCCTGGTTGTGTGTGGGTCGCCTAGTAATATGTCGTTGGCACCAACATGCCGGCTTTGGTCTCGAAGTCTAAACTAATTGGTATTGCACCTGGTTGGCTCAGCTAAAGTAACTGTGATGAGGTTCCGCTAACATATGAAATAGCTAAACACACAAACGAGATGCATATTAAGGCGGGCCACTTAAATAAGCCTACCGCCAAGTGTAGCATAAAAGTTGGCCCCACATATTTACACAACAAAATAAAACAAATTTTTTCGCGTTACAATTTAACTCATCTATTTGTCGCTATTGTAGTAGGAGAAGACGCCTAAGGAGTCGCCGCCTTGGTGGAGGCTGTCTGGAAGTCTTGGGGGCTGTCGCCGGCATCCTTGGGGCTGGCTCCACCATCCTGGGGGCTGTGCTCGTCAGCCGCGGCTTCGCCTTCTCCACCTTCGGCAGCTTCGGGATTCGCCAAGGCGGGATCAGCTGCTGCGACATGTGGATCCGGGTGTTCTTTGTAGAACGTGCGGATATCCACCATGTTGGCGACCCGGGTCACGTAGCCCTGAACAGTCCGCAGCACGTTTTGCATCATGATGGGTTGGCTGTTCTCGTCCTCGGTCGGGAAGTACTCGATGACTTGGTGAATATCAGCCTCCGGGTACCACGCCGACATCAGCGCCAACACCAACTTGGCTCCGCCTCGTGCCACTGATTGTAGCAGGCCATAATGTTTGGTAACCGCCTTCTCCAGCAAGTCCGGTAATGCGTCAAAGTTGATGGGATCGCTGTTGTCGCCAGGGAAGAACTTGGCAGCAAACGTCTTGCCCGCGCCGACAATCTGGTTGACTGTTTCGCCAACCTTCAAGATTCGGGCAAGGTGGGGCGTTGTATTCACGTCATCACCTAGGCTGGCCGGCACTGCATAATGCATACAATAGTTACACCTTGCGGTTTGTGACTCAAGAGTTCAAGGTAACAGGGAGATGAAGGGAAAAAAGGCTTACCCAGGACATGCTCCTGGATGGCGTTCACCTCATCCAGGTGGCTGTCAAGCGTCGCTTGAGCTAGCTGGACCGCCTTCGAAAGTTGGTCCTGCTGCTCCTTGGAATTCTTGTTCACCTGGGCGAGGTTGTTGCCCAAGGCTTCAAGTTGTCCCGACAACTTGCTAACCTCGGCGGCATGGGCCAGATCCCGCTTCTCCAGCTCCAGGGCATGGTGCGCCTTCAGCTTCGACACCAACTCGGCAAGATCTGTAGCTTCGTTCATCAAAGCTCGCATGTCAGTGGAGTTCTTGAGAACATCTTGCGCAGTGTTTAGCAATTCTACAAATGATGAGGAAGCCGACTAAAGAACTTGTCAGAAGGAAAAAATTCAAACTAGACGGACGAAAAGAAGGCAAAGAAATTTTGTCACCTTCATCCTTTTTGTGAGCCTCTTCTAAGCTCGCAATCTGGGCGTTCTTCAGTTTGATGTCTTGCCGTAGTTGGCGGCACTCCGTGTTCGTCCTGCCCTGGGCTTGAAAAAGCTCTGTGTTGGATGCGAGAGCCACCTACAACAGAAACGAAACAATTGAGACCCAGTCAAAAGACCACTCCGCTGGCTAAAAACAACTTCTTTTTTTAGTCGCCAAAGTGCTCGGTGGCTGCGACTATGGATTACCTCAAGTTCGTTCTGCAGCAAGTCGCAGAGCTGCTCCATGTGCGAGTGCCAGTACTTGGTGCCCTCGCACATGGTCTTCAATGTTGCGCGAGGATCTTTCGCTCCCGCGGCAAAGTTGGGGCCAGAGTTGGAGGAGGAGCCGCCATGGTCTCCCCCATCTCGTCTCCCGCCTCCTGCTTCATAGCAATAAATCGAGTGGCATCATTAGCCGAAGCTTCAGCCATCTTGGAAGTAGAAGGGCCAGCAACAGATTTCTTGCCCGCCATCTTCTCCGCAGCCGCCTCTGCGGTACCAGTAGACGCCGTGTCCTTCGCCATGTACGTTCCCGGGCAAATGACTACGGGAACACCGACGACAGGCGTTGTCGGTGCGGTGGCTGGAGAAGACTTTGGCGGCTTGCCCCTACCGACAGAAGCCTTCAGGTTGGCGCGAAGCTTGGGCATGGCAGTCTTGGCCCTGTAAACAGAAAGGTACAAGTTTGTCACCAAAACTCAATTGTATCAAATGACAAGTCAGGGAAAGCAAAAGCTTGCCGACCGCTTAAGAGGGACATTCTCCCCCAAAGTCTCATCCTCTGCATCAGCAGAGGTGGCCACTTTCTTCCTCTTCTCTAGACCTTTGGTGGAGCCGCCTACCTTGCGCTTCTTCGACTTGCTGGCACCGGTGTCATACCAGTTGGGAGCCAAGTCGACATCCGTCAAGGTTTGCAGCTGAAAAGGAACAGGCAAAACATCAATTCAGCATCCAGTGGACAAAGAAGTCAAGTAAAAGACAAGGTAGCTCCGGCTTACCACTTGGGCTGGGTTGTCATGAGTGAACATGTCGACGCCTTTGGCCGCCTTCACAAATAGAGGCTTGATGAGCTCTCTAAGCCGGTACTGCAGCACATCTTGGTCAAGGGTGCTGTTGCCGGCGTCGTCCGCCTTTACTCGCACATCTTCAGTGGGCGATGGCGGAGCGGCATTATCTTCCTCAACAACCAGCAGATGACGGTGTCAACTCCGTCAAGCAACGGGGCCTCCATCGTATTCGTCAAAAACTCGATCCGCCTGACGGCAAGTCAGAGGTCATTCGACAAGCTGCCGAGTGTCACCATTGCCGTCTAGCAAGCCTTGTGAGTTGGCGGACCATTGACGAACGCAGGCATCCTTTGTGTCATGCCGGGAGTCAGGATGTCCTTGCAGTAAAAGAAGGTGCTGGTCCAATTCTTCACCGACTCAATGTAGGGAATCTTTGGAGACCAGTCAGGTTGGCGGCAGTTGAAAGTCAACTGCCGCAAGTTGCCAGCTGGCCGCCGGCTATGGTTTGCCGGCGGCACAGAAAACAGTATTGGAACAGCTCTAGGGATGCAGCTATGCCTAAGTACCCTTCGCATAGCGCCTGGAAGCCGGCTAGAACTAGAATACTATTGGGCGCTATGTTGTACAGCTGCAACCCATAAAAGCTAAGCACCGCCAAGAAGAAGGCAGAAAGCGGCAACGACATACCGCGGAGACTGTGCGACGCCAACATGACGCGCTCGCCGCCTTGTGGGTCGGGGACAGCTTCGTCGCCTGGTACCCGCCAAGCGCTGTCCGCCTTGGGCGGTATGAAGCCGCCATCCTCCAGCTCCTGCAGGTATGCTGACGTCATGCATGACGGCAGCCAATACCTAGAACCTAGGTCTGCCACCTCCTCTCCTTCCTCGGTCGCGTCGCCGGCGGTAGCCTCTGGCTCCGCCGTAGTATCGGCGTCAGTCGCCGTCAAGGATGGAAGGGGAAACATGGGTGTGGCTACCGCTGGTGCCGCCGGAGATGGAGAAGAAGACACCCCGCCAGTGGTCGCGGCAGGGAAATAAGAAGTCGTCGGCGTGGTGGTCGCGGGAAGCGCCGCCGCCGGTGCAGATCCAGATCCAATCGCAGTCGTCAATGCTGCAGTCGACGCCGCCGCCGGCGCTTGCTCGTTGATGCTCGCCATTTGGCATGGAGCGCCGCTTGGTGTTTCGCCGGAGTTGGGTGCAAAAGTGGCGGTGTGCTCGAGGAGGAGGATGCGGCAGTGGTGAATGCGAATGGGGAGAAATTCATCTTGGTGGTGTTCGAGGGGTATTTATCCCCCTACCCTGAGATTCGTGCGTGAGTCTGGCGGAGGCACGATCTCCGCCACGTGCCCACGATTTGCACGTCGTGGCCACGGCGTTATTGCCATCGCCTCGATTCCCGTGCGTAGTGGGGAGATAATCATGACGCGTGTTTAGTTCAAACTATCATGGACTTCATGACGTCATCCGTCAACATTTTATGGACCAGTCAAACTGACAAGACCTTGCCTAGAAGATTCCTGACAACAGTCAGGCCGTCTTTCCCATGTTGGCGGCAATGTATCCGGCAAATTTTAGTCAGAATTCCGCCTGATTCAACTTCGGAATGCTTCAAGCTCTTCAGCCGCCTACTACAAGAACAAGGCGGATATCGTAGATGAAAGAAGACGGCACTTGGAGAACTTCAACCCTTCTGGGGGCTAATGTTAGGGATATACCGACTAGGGGTATCACCAGCATGGATCAATCCGGCTAGTCCAGGGTGGCCCGCAATGGTGGTAAAGGCTTTGCCTACCGGGCAGCCCAGATAGCTGACGATCAAGGCAGGCGGATGCCGGCAAGGAGGAGGCCCAAGACCGAAGCCCATGAAGCCACCAAGACCAAGACGGAAGGCGGCAGACTTGTCGGCTGGGTTTAGGACTCTGTATGCTTGTCGGATACGTAATCACCTTGTAACCCTAGGTCCGGCCGCCTATATAAGCTGGACCTCGGGACGCCTTTAGGGCACGTTCAACATATTCTCGTACTCATTGTAACCCGACCAAGGCTATTGCCATTATAGTGAGTTATAGTAGCACATAGGATCTCATCACCGCTGTGAGATCCGAAGCTGGGTAACTGCCTTGTTCGATTCCGACTTCAATGACGTCCACCTTCTTGCCCTACGTTCACCCTCGGCTAGCAGGACCCTATGTCCTATCTCAGATGCCGATACGACGACACCGCTGCAAGTATCTGTTGAATCTTATGACTTTCATCAAGTAAGTATATTTATTCGGTATTTATGGATATTCTTTTGATACCAGTTTGATTGTGCTCAGTGACACACTGATCATGGGATCACTGATGTTGTAGGCACAAGGAAATTTCGGACAGCTAGTCTGGGGTCCTGACAGACTTGGTATCAGAGCCATCCTGACTATAGGAGACCTTAGTTAGCATGGACGTTAGTTAGGAAAGGAAATATTTTGTTAAAACTCTATTAATACCAAAAATATATTTTTATCTATGGAATTCCAAAAATGGATTCCACCCTAGTCACCTTCTCAAAAACTTCTAAACCCTACCCCTCTATTTCAAGATTTCCAAGGAATTCTTCTATTATCTCTTCCCTGTTCAAAACCAAGAGTATACTTGACGATGAACCCAAGTGAGACCAACTTAGCTAGAACCCAGAAGAAGGAATTTCCATCACAAATACTCAACATTTAACGTCATGATGATTGATCTGCAAATACCAAGATCGTCAATATCAACAAAGCAAGAGACCTCCGAAGACCTCAACTCAACATCAACAATTCTACTCAAGTTGCGACTTCGACAATCTCAATTTCTCCAGCTGAAGCCTAAGGCGACAAAATGAAGACTTCACCAACCATGTTTAACCAAGACCCATAGGATAAGGATGATAGGAACCTTGGTTGTACTATCCCAATTAACACGAGTATTAGGCGTCCGTTGGTACTAAACGTACCTTGTGTGCTCTTTGCTTGTGTGTACTCGGCTTGTGTGTTGTTTTTCATGTGTGTTTTACAATCACGCCTCATCAGCAGCAGCACAAAGTAACCTCATAGTGCACTTTTCAATAAAAATCCTTTTGTTTTCTAACAAAGACCAAATTGGCCTCTTGGCCATAGCTGCACCTTGCTGCCGATTAAAAACCCGTCTAGGAAACCTTTCTAAAATGTTTTCCCTCATCGACCGGCGAGAACTATTAGTTGTGCTAGATACACAAGACTCCTGATCTTAACCCGGAGTGCCTGAGGTTCTGCAACCTAAACGACATATCAGGCGATGGTCTTGATGTCCCAATTGGAGGAAGTGCGTGAAGATCCCGAAGGAAGCGGCAAGTTTATGCCAACCTCGTGATGACTAGAGCCTCTCCTCTTAAATTTAACTTGTGGAATTACAAGAATACCACACTAACTTATTGTATCTAAGATACGATTTACGTTTGACCCAAGTCCACGATAGTACCAAATAACCTTTCAGGACTGAAAGCCTTGACAAGGAAGGATGCTACATGGGAAGACCCACTTCTGGTTGGTAGTGAGGAGATCTCCATCACCAAGACTGAAGTCGACCAATCTCGAAGACCATCTACGCTGAAGTAAATCAAGAAGCAAGCACCATCAACGGACAATCTCCTTATTCGACTTGCCTCAACCAATCAAACCGAGGGAGAAAGCACGAACGGAGACTGCTGACATGAAGCTCTTTCTCTAACTTTTTAACGCTAACTGAGAACGCGACCTTTGCACCCTCGTCGAACAGCAGACCAAACTGCCTACCTCTAGGGTCCTTGAACTAACTTTTAGATTCCCTAGGATGCTCTAGACCATATACTCTACCTCTTAAGATTTCTTCAAGGCTTCATGACACCCAAGGACAAAGGAAGTCAACAACGATGTACCTTCTCTACTCAGCCGGAGAAGTACAAGAACGAAGACAACCTATCCAGCGGCATCCAAGAAGACCCAAAAGTCGGAAGCACCTGTAGTTGACAACACCAACCACCAAGCAAGCTGAGATTCAAATAGGAGTTTTTAGTATCCTTCTACTAACTAGAAACCGGAGAGAGTCGAGTCTATGGACTTGACGCATCCAGAAAAAAAGGCGTCCCTATCTGCGACCCTCGTAAGGCAAAAATAACAAGACATGATATCTGCATCAACCCCAAACACTAAAGAGTGACACCCAGTATGAAGATCGTCAAGTTACTCAAAAACAACGATGCCACCAAGTCAACTCCAGCTTCAACATTCAATATAACCATTCAAGACCCCTTTTTAAGGGGGGAAGACCTGCACTACATACCATAATGTGTTAATAATTAGTTCCTTACACCTTAGCCTTGTAGCATCTAGAAACAACCAACCAGGACTCTCCATCAGCGCCGCTCGACCTGACCACTCCCCGACCTCGCCGCGGCCCCGCAGACATGCTCGCGTTACCACCCCTGCCCCACGCGATCGTCAGCACGCTGACGAACACCTCGCGTGCGCCGTTGGACACCGTCCACCCCGAGCTCGCCGTGAACCACTCTCTGCTCGCACCTCGCTCCCTACACCCTAACGTCGTTCAGCAACGTCGCCGCACCGCCACGGACCGCCAATGGTGAGGTTTTGCGCTCTCTCTCACCTCCATGCGCTGAGACCACCGTGAGCCGGGTTCCGGCTATAAAAGCCGCCCCCAAGCCTCCCTTCTCGCCACACCTCGCCACTGCTTCTCTCCCTCTGCTCCACACTCCTCCCTGCACCTCCTGAAGGGCCGCAACGCCGTTGTCGTGCCTCTACCGTGGCCGAGCATGCGGCCACGCTCGGACAGGTCCAAGGTTGAAGATGGCTCGGCTGTGCCTCTACCGTGGCCGTTGGTCAATTTTGTTGAACTTATATTAACCAGTGTTAGTTACCCCTAAATTATCATAATTTTGTGATCAACAGAACATGAGTTATTGCATTAAAACTTGTGTGACTAGTTTCTGCCATATTAAAATCATATATAAATAATGGTTAATTAAATTAAATTGAATCCAATTGTTTTGGCTTGTGTATCACAGTAGCCTTCTGTAGAATTTAAGACTGTAATGTTGTGTTGCTTGGTTGAGTAGTGTGGTGATTTTTTGTATTTGCTTATTTGTGACGAGTAGACGAGAACGTTGCCGGAATTAGCGAGGAAGGGGGATTTATTGAACAAGAAGAACAAGACCCAGGCTATTTTGTTGAGCAAGGCAAGCTACTTCTTTGATCTTGCATTATAAACTGCTATTTTAGTTTACATGTTTTACTTATGACAGAGGCTTAAGTGATTTAAGTGGTGTGTACCACTAAAACCCTATTTCTGAAAATATTTTACAAAAATATAAGACACCCTATAAAGAGGTGTTAGTAGTATACATCAGTTTCTAAATGGGGACATATTTGTTTTTACTCAAAAGCCGTCCATGAAAATCTTTGGGTGAGATTATGTTCTCCCCAAATTTTGATTAAAAAGTATTTTGCTATGAATACTGGAGATGAAGATGGAGGATGGAGTTTTTATGAAAATGCACATTGTGTCTTAGTACTATGACGACCAACCATACCCTGTGCGACCACATTTACCCACATATGGGAACGGGCATAGTCATATAGTTTGCTCATTTTAGTATGGGATACCTCAACAACGGAGATGACTCCGTTCCATGAGGGGATGGTTCTGTGACTTACCGCTGACCTGGGTCCTGCCGATGAAAAGGAGGATCGAAGACATCCACCATATGGTCACCGGGCAGAACTATGAGTCCTCACACTTAGGGTTTCCGACGGGTTACTAGACTAAGTGTCGATGGAAAGTGTCATATGGGCAGGGTCCTATACTCGCATACACCTTATATGGCGAAACGTGGCTGACACGATGAGTTACCGGATGGATGTGGGGAAAGCGTGCTACCTCTGCAGAGTGTTAAACTATTCGAATAGCCGAGTCCTCGGAATGGACAGTTGGGAGGCTATCCTATGACCATGTGCAAAGTTTTGAGTTTTAAAAGGAAAATGGAGATGTTTTATGCAACTATGCCAAAGGGTCGGCATGAGTTTGGTGGAAAAAGAGGAAGATCATGAAGGGCTATGGTCGAGAAGGCGGAATTTGGAGGAAGGACATGTTTTGATGTTTTTTAGAAAAACTACTTTCCAAAATGTTTTGTTTTCAACAAAGATATAGAGAAAAACTATATTCCAAAATATTTGTTTTCAACAAAGATATAGAGAAAAACTATTTTCCAAAATATTTGTTTTCAACAAAGATATACAGATGCTATATCTACCGGGGAAAAACTACTTTCCAAAACGTATTGTTTTCAACAAGGCTATAGAAATTATTTTCCAAAAACAAAGTCGTTTATCAAACAAAATGAACTCAGTATCCATGATCTAGTTGGGGGTAGCTTGCGAGTACAATCAAATGTACTCATATTGGTTTCGTCCCTGGCCGTTGTCTTAGCCAGATCTCGAGAAGAAACATGAATAGGAGGTTCTGGAAGATGAGAAGTTCGATGACGTCTTTGCGAGCTAGGCCGTCTCCTAGTCAGCTGCCTGTAGGGTTATGGCAAATGATTTGGGCTCCACGTTGTTTGATGATTCCGCTGCAAGTATCTGTTGAAGCTTATGACTTCCATCAAGTAAGTATATTTATTCGGTATTTATGGATGTTCTTTTGATACCAGTTTGATTGTACTCAGCAACACACTGATCATGTGATCGCTGATGTTGTAGGCACAAGGGAATTTCAGACAGCTAGTCCGAGGTCCCGACATCATCACCGACAACGGCAGGAACTTTGCCAAGGGCATCTTCGCGAGCTACTGTGGCTGCAGAGTCATCCACATCGACCTCGCCACCGTCTCGCACCCGGAGACCAATGGGCAAGTCGAAAGGACGAATGGCCTAATCCTGTCCGGCATCCGGCCCCGGCTAGAAGAACCGCTACACCGAGCTCCCGGATGCTGGCTCGATGAACTGCCCTTCGTGATCTAGAGCCTGCGTACGACACCTAACCGATCGACCGGCTACACCCCATTCTTCCTCGTGTACGGCGCCGAGGCAGTCCTGCTAGTCGACATCGAGTACGACGCGCCGCGAGTGGTCCTGTACACGGAGACGAAAGCGAAAGAGGCGCGAGAGGACGGAGTAGACCTCCTAGAAGAAGCACGCGAGCTGGTGCTGTCGAGATCAGCCATCTACCAGCAGAGCTGCGTCGATACCACAGCCGTCGCGTGAAGCCGATCGCATTTCGTGAAGGAGACCTCGTCCTTCGGTTGATCCAGGACAAGAAAGGCATGCACAAGCTATCCCCGCCATGGGAGGGTCCTTTTATCATAAGCGAGGTCCAGCATAACGATGCCTACTACCTCGTCGATGCGAGAAAACCAAGAAAAAACAAGAAAGACACGTCGGGCGTGGAGTCGGAGAGGCCGTGGAACGCCGCCCTCCTCCGTCCCTTCTACACTTAGGTGTAAGATGTACGTACCCCTGTATCCAAATAATAAATAAAAGTAGGCAGTCCCAAGCTACACTCGGGGGCTGGCCTTTTTGTATCATTTCCACTTTGCATATCTCTTCCCTCTCTTGGCTGGCCTCCCGGACTCGTAACCCGGGGGCTCGCCGGTCGCCTGCGGCTCAATTTTTCCCAAAGATAGATTAGTAATGTGCACTGGTACCAGAGGCCCACTCTTCGGTTCCAACCGCAGACCGCAACCCAACAGTTCGGCTGGCAAGAGCAAAAGACCATGGTCGCTTGCACGCGAAAAACATCAGGGGAAAGAGCGGTCGCGACCCCCGCGAAGCGCCCAAAACCAGCTAATTAGACCTAAGTATTGTGCCATGCGCGTTCCGGCACCTCTTCGGATCCGGCTGTAGACCGCGACCCAGCCAGCCGGCAAGAGCCTGCGCCTGGACGGCTAGCCGCACAAGAAAAAGGTCGACGTACTCGGAAGAGGGCGAGTCGTTTTCTTCCACTCGCATGAAACCTGGCGTCTCCTCTACTCGCATGAATTTTTTGATTGGCAAATGCTCACGTTTGCCCCTACTTGTGAGTTTCATGAACACTGGAGCCCGGTCCCGGCCAGCCGGTACCCGACACCCAACCCAGTTCCCTCACCACTAGCCAGCAAGAAACTCGAGGTCTAGGGACAGAAAGAACAAAGACACATAAGGAAAAAAGGAGCCAAGGGACAAAGAAGAAGTTCTGACACGGTCTCCCTACGGCACGCCAACCTGAAACTCGGGAGCTGGGGATGCCCGTTCGACATCAAGACAAAGAAAAAAGCTCACAAGTATAAAAGCAAAATAGATAATAGAGTCAAGAGCTCCGCACCAAGGTTCACAAGCAGGTTTAACAAGCACGACAAGCAACAAAAGTAAAGAAGTTATTTAAAAACAAATACGCCCGGCATCCTGATACGTCTCCAACGTATCCATAATTTCTGCTGTTCCATGCTCATATTATACCATTTGCTACATGTTTTATATACACTTCATATCACTTTTATGCATTTTCTGGGACTAACCTATTAACAAGATGCCACAGTGCCAGTTCCCTGTTTTCTGCTGTTTTTGGTTTCAGAAAGTTAGTTCTGGAAATATTCTCAGAATTGCACGAAACAAAAGGCCAAGTCCCTATTTTTCCAGCACGTACACGGAGTCCGAAGGAGAGACGAAGGAGAGCCACGAGGTGGCCAAACCACACCCAGGCGCGGCAGTGGGCCCAGCCGCGCCGCCAGGTGGTTTGGGCCCCTCGGGGGTCCGCCGACATCGCCCCTTCGCCTATTTATTCCCCGAGACGCGAAAACCCTAGAACACCGAGCCTTTCATCCAGAACATATTCACTGCCGCCGTCATCGTCAACCCTAACTCGGGGGGGTTTCTGAAGCTCTTCCCGGCACCCTGCCGGAGAGGGGAATCATCACCGGAGGGCTCTACATCGCCATGCCCGCCTCCGGAGTGATGCGTGAGTAGTTCATCCTTGGACTATGGGTCCATAGCAGTAGCTAGATGGTTGTCTTCTCCACTTGTGCCATCATGTTTAGATCTTGTGAGCTGCCTATCATGATCAAGATCATCTTATTGTAATGCTACATGTTGTGTTTGCTGGGATCTGACTTATATTGATACCTATGTGGAGCTGAATATTATATTATCATGTCTATGTCATTTGTGATCTTGCATGCTCTCTGTTACTTGTTGAAGCCTTGGCCACGTGAATACTTGTAACTCCAAGAGAGGGTATTTATGCATGATAGTTGGGTTCAACCTCTATTTAACCTGGGATAGTGACAGCAAGTTCTAAGGTTGTAGATGTGTTGTTGCCACTAGGGGTAAAACAGCAATTCTTTATTCAAGGATGAATGTATTGTTTACATTACGCACATTACTTAATGCAATTGTCTGTTGCTTGCAACTTAATACTGGAAGGGGTATGGATGTTAACCGGAAAGTGGACTATTTAGGCATAGATGCATGCTCGATAGCGGTCTATGTACTTTGTCGTAATACCCAAATGAATCTCATAGTAGACACCACAGCTCACACATGCATGTTATATGCACTTATCAATTGTCAATTGCCCAGCTGTAATTTGTTTACCCAGCATGTTAGTTATCTTATTGGAGAGACACCACTAGTGAACTGTGGACCCCGGTCCATTCTTTTACATCTGAAATACAATCTACTGCAATCATTGTTCTCTACTGTTTTATGCAAACAAACATCATTTTCCATTCGATACGTTTAACCCTTTGTTTTCAGCAAGCCGGTGAGATTGACAACCTCACTGTTAAGTTGGGGCAAAGTAATTTGGTTGTGTTGTGCAGGTTCCACGTTGGCACCGGAATCCCTGGTGTTGCGCCGCACTACACTCCTCCACCAACACCTTCGAAGCAAACCTCGTTTTCCTACTGGTCCGATTAAACCTTGGTTTCATACTGAGGGAAAACTTACTGCTGCACTCATCATACCTTCCTCTTGGGGTTCCCAACTGACGTGTGACGTACAAGCATTATTTCTGGCACTATTGACCTAGAGCCACCACATCCCGGGGATCAAATTCAAGCCCCCGGCTCAGCAGTCTTCGTCGACTCCGGGATCGACCCAGCGGCCGTCGTCGGCTCCTGACCCGGCTCGGTGGTCCTCGTCACCTCCGAGGTCTGCTCAACCGCCTGCTCCGATCCAAGACTCTGCTACGTGGCTATCTCCTTCTCCACTACCGGCTCCAGAGGCACGATGTCCCTGAAGTCCACCATCCGCATGATACAGCTGGCGGCAAGTGTGACACCCGGTTGGTTGCGCAGTTCCTGGAGATTGGCACCATCCCGGAGGCCGGAAGCAAGCCTCTTCACCGTAACATGCTTGTACCAGGAGAGCATCACCTCTATCGTCATCTCGGACCCCCCGCGAGCCGCCGTGTCCTGGAAGGTGTCCAGGGCCTTGGGCACGTCGTGGAGTTGGGTTGCGACATCGGCAGCGGTATCAGCCCCACCATCCGGCCACAGTGTGCTGTAGATGTCGGCCCCGATCTTGTGGAACCGCTCCGCCAACTTACCAAGCGTGGCAACCCGGTCCTCGGTAGTCCCCTCAGGCGCTGTTTCACCGATGTCGGAGTAGAAGCCTGAAGACCGGAAGAAAAGGATCAAGACCAAGAAAAAGAAACACAAAGAAACCAGCAGAGGCAAGAAACTTATGAACGACGGCCTCGTCGACCCGGGACAACTCCCCCTCCAGCTCCTTCTGGCGGTCCTCGAGAAGCTTGGTGGCTTGTTTGTGCTCACGCCATTGCTTCTCCTCATTCTGCTCCAAGAGCTCGAAGGCCTCCACCCGCTTGGCAAGCATGTCGGTGACCTCACCCTTCTCTTTCTTCGCCGTCTCCAGCTGTTCCACCAGGGAGTCCTTCCACCCGACGAGCTTGTCGTACTCCGCCTCGCAGGTAGCGTTGGTTTTTCACCACTGCTCCGCCTTGACCGCCAGCTGATCTGCCAGTGAGGCATGCTCACGGGGCGCCTTCGTCGCCTCCTCGTGCTCCCGAACCTTGGCCGTGACTGCCTTCACCGTCGAGTCTACACAAGGAAGCCTACCTCAGCCCCTACACAAGATAAAGAAAGAGAAGATATGCGAGGCAGGATGCTTACTCTTGTTGTTTTCAAGTTGCTGCTTGAGCAGCCGCACCTCGTCCTCCAGCTGCTGGTTCTGCCTCAGCGGCCCCCGTAGCGCGTTCTGGAAAGAAGAAAGAAATTCAAAACCCCGTTGGGGACCCGACATCGGCTCCAGTACACGCAGCCACGAAGAACTCACCTCGACCGACTCCTGGATGATCCTGATCCCGGCCAACCCGGCCTTGATGTTCTTCTCCATCTCGCTGACGACCGCGACCGGTGCCGCCATCTCACAGTGCTGCTCCAACCTAAGGTCACTCTGGTGGCCGGCCTCCACCAACTTCTCGAACTCCTCTATCGCCGTGGCCGCATCGACCCGCGCCTGGTCGCTAATCGGCTCCATGCCCAGCGGCCACCCCACCTGGCGAACCGGCTCCGGCTGTGGAACCACCGTCTCCATCGCTACCGTGCCGACTCACGCGGCCACCGGCTTGGGAGCCGCCACCGCCTGTGTGGTCGCATCAAACACCACCATCTGCGTTCCAGGACTGGACTCGGTTGCCTGGGCTTTGGATGGGCCGGCCGCGCTGCCGTCTCCACCTTGGGACTCATGCGTCACCCAGACGAAATCCTCCGACTGGGGCATGGGGGCTCGGAGCGCGGCCGACTCCACCTCTCCATCTCCGGCATTGCTGGGTAGCGGGAACTCGCCCCGCATCCTGCTGCCGTCGATCATCAACTCCATGGCCCTACAGAGGTTGGCCACCGTCAGAAGAAAAACAAAAATAAGCAAAAGGTTCTCCCACAAGCGCCTCTACGAAGAAACTCACCCAGGAGCGACCAATCGGAGCGGCTTGCGTGGCGCCCTGGTGTAAATGGGCTTCGATCTCTTGGCGGCTGGCGGCTGCGGCGGTCGGCTCGTCGCCCCGGAGGTCCTCGCCCGCTTGAGCGCCGTAGCGCCAGTCGGGGGCGGTATATCTTCGACGTCGGAGTCCTCGGCAACGACGCGCTTCCCATCCCCGCTTTTGTCCTCCGGCCAGTCATGTATGTCGACTGGGGGGACCGACCGACCAGAGGCCGCCACCGAGACCTCGGCCTGGCTTCCCTCCTCCTCCTCGACGTTGGCTATCGGGTTTGCCTTGATGCCTACGTCACCCATGTCATCATCCTTGTCATCGTCCTGAGGCTGATTTTACCGGCAGCTCCCTCAACAAGGTCGTCCAAGTTGGCGCCAAAATCCGGGCCATTCGGACAATCCTCGGCAGCTTGGCACGTGAACAACTATGAACACAAAAGACATACCAAGAGTCAGAGAAGCCTGAAGACATCAAGGTCAACACGACGAGGCAAAGTAAAGGGGCACTCACCGGAGGGGCCCGGCTCGCGTGGCAATACGGCAGATGGCCCCAAGTCCATCCATTCTCCACCATCAGCTTGCTGACGGTGATTAGCCAGCAGGCCAACGCTTCGAACGGGAGGTCGTTCCGCGACATGCGCGTCGGGTCCACGTTCCTATCGAGGAAGCACATCTTGTGATGCCGCGTCTGCAGCGGCATCACCCGGTGCGCTATCTGGAAGAGCACCAGGTCCCGGGATGTGAGCCCATCGCAAATTAGGACCTTCATCCGCCTCACCAACTCGGAGCCTTCCGGGTGGGTGGCGCCCCGCGGCGCGCCCCAGTTGTCCTTCTCCGGTGCCCCAGGAACGTACAGCCCCAGGCCAATGTGGTCGACGTCTGTCTTGTTCTTCACATAGAAGTAGCTCTGCTACCACTTCCGCACGGAGTCTGAGATCGAGAGCTTGAGGAGCATACCCGACGTCCGACACGCAACCATCGTGGCCCCACAAGTAGCGAGGAGCCCGCCGCCCTTCACCGGCTGCCCCTTGAGATAAAAGAGGGTCCTGAAAAAACGACGCTGGGCAGGATCCCCAGGTACGCCTCGCAGAGCGTGACGAAGTAGGACAGCATCAAGACGGTGTTGGCGCCCAGATGATGCATCTGGATAACGAAGAAGTCGAGGAAGTTCCACAGGAACGGGCTAATAGGGAGCCTGAACCTGCACTCGATGTTCTGCATGAAGACGGTGCGCTTGCCCGCCCTCGGGGCCGGCGCGACCTCATCCAGCGGCAGGACGCACCATTCCACGAGCGCCTTCGGCGGTAGATAGCCTTCGCGCTGGTAGCGCCTCAGCTCGCTCCTCAGCACCGTCGAGCCCATCCATTTGCCCTTCAGCACCATATCCGACGAGGGATCAATGGCGGCGACGGCGGGTTTCGAGTATCTCGGTCCTATGTTGGATGCGAGGGAAGCGATGGGCTCAAGGAAGAAGAAGAAGGGGAAAAGAAGCAATGCACAGTAAAATCCATCCCCTCCCACGGCGGTGAATATTTAAAGGGGGGACGGTAACTGATGCACCGCTCTGCCACGCGTCGAGCAATCACGGCCCCTCATCATCACGCGTGGACGGTAACGGCAGGCCACGATCTCCACCAATTGGCGGTTGCCGCACATGGTCCCGCGTGTGGGCAGTTGCCACAAAAAATCCCGCTACGGGAATCGACGGGTCGCCCTGCGCCTGGCCACGCGCAACGTGGCTGACGTCATCCCTGATGCTAGCAGCGGAGGATCCGGCGCGCGTCGTCACTGCAGGCCAGAGCTCCCGCTAGCCGGAATCCCCGCTAGCCAGAGTTTCTTCCTCGCAATCACTTCATCGACACTAGCAAAGACAGCAAGGACATTGTTAGCTCCTGAAGGCTTCTAGCCGTGCCGGCTCCTAAACCTCCAAGAGCTCGAGGGCTACTGTCGGGGATATTCTCCCTGGGTAACCGCAAGTACAGAGGATCTTCCGGGTTCCACCCTCCGAGCCGGTCATCCGGATCCGGCCGCTGACCTCGCTGGCACCTTGGATCCTCTTCGTAGACGTCCAAGGACTAGAAGACAAACGATGGTAGACCCAGTACTGCCCCGAGCCCCCGAAGTCAAGGGTGACGTCGGTTGCCGTGGGCCGTACCACGCGGCCTGCGATCGACAACACGGGGAGGACAGACCATCATCACGCATGCTGGCACAGCCTCCCACCCTGGCCACGTCCTCACCGACGGACCGTCTCCGCTACCCGACTGCCGGGTAGCCGCCTCTGTAACCGGCTGCTTTGCCTATATAAGGAGAGCCGGATCCCTCATAGCAAGGGTTGGATCCCAGTTCACCCCAGAGACTGACCTCATCTCCTAGGAGGAAGAGAACACCCGATACAGCTCAAGGAGCACCTTTGTAACACCTTGTGACCATGATATACCACAGCTAGGCAGGAGTAGGGGTGTTACCTCCCCACGAGGGCCCTGAACCTGGGTACGTCTCGGTGTTCACCTTGCTCGTATCCGATCACGTGCACACGCCGTCGTACGCCACCTGTGTCCCCACGCAAGAAGTCACCCCCCGTGACATATGCCGTGCATGATCCCACGACACAACCTTACCCCTTTCTCTCTCCACTAGATGTCTTCCACTATTGTTGAGATTTGCAGGCGACGGCTACTACGATCGGTGATCGACGGTGCTACCATCCGGTGGGAGGAGCAAGGTGCTGCCACCGAGGCAACTGTGCTCTTCTTGGTAGTGCTACTATAGATGGGCGGCGGTGCTACCAAGGAAGAGCGATGGTGCTCCTATCGACGGCCGGTGGTGCTACCATCGATCGGAGTCACGAGTGGAGATTTCTTGTTCCCGAGATCTAGTGCTCCATGTGTTTTAAACAATTCTAAAGTCACATTTCAAAGTTTCAAAAAAATGTGAAAAAAAAATCCTGAATATTCTCAATGATGTGCTCTATGCAAAATTTCTAAATACTTTGTATTTTGAGCTACTCAGAAAAGACAAATGTACATATGCGAGTATAATGTTTCAAAACTCCAATTTTTTTTAATATTTTGTGATTTTGTGTAGCCCATAATACAAAGAACTTCGCGCTATGATTTTGCACGTTTATAGGCTACATCATGGACTACATCCAAAATTATTTTCAACTTCTTTTAAACTTCTAAATATTTTTTTGATTTTTTTAAATCTCGAAGGGAGCACAAATGACTTTCCGGAGACATGCTACCCCGGGTAGTGGAGCGAGTTGCCAACAGCTAACAATGCGCACGTCGGGTACGCATGCATGCAGTGCGTGCCCACGAGACGTCACTCCCGGTGGTCGACTCATGCATGCATGCGTATGTGCAGAGTGCACGCACCACACCAGATAGTTGCGCACTCGCATACTCCAGCGCAGATATTGGCGCGTGTCTTTATTAGAGTAGTAACTAACTTGACCCGAGATCTGGCCGAAGATAAGCCCGTAGTGGCACGGAGCCTAACGAGATCGGTGCTACGGTCCAAACTGGCTGGAGGAGGCTTGGAGAGGCAAGCAACGGAGCTATACTGTGAGCGAGTGCGTTGTAGCCTAGCTAAAGACTGACTCTTCCGGCCGGTTCCCGCCGGCCGGCCAACACCGACCGTTGCATCCGAATGGAAGGCATGGCCGTCGAGTCATCGTTTCGGATGATGTAACCAGACCGGGCGTGGAGTGGAGAGGGGATGCGTAGACGCTGCTGCCAATTGTGTCCCGGTACTGATGATCTAGCGTTGTATCGATGTCCAATATTCTCGTGGAAAAAGACGCCCATGGCCCATGCACGATGATTATTGTCGTTCCACGGTCAAACTCAAGAAGTTGGACTTCAAAGTTCAAACCTGGTGTACCTCGATCATGCATGCTTTCTTATCTGAAAACTTTAGGTTCCAAAAGTTAAGTCATGTACGCGTGCATAACTCGAAAAGTGTCTTTGGCCCCGATTGAAGAAGGAGAGAAACGAAAGAATTGTGCAACGTGACCTTGTATTCATGTATGGGTGTATATATACACAAGTACAAGAGAGAGGGAACCGACCCAAAACCCTAACCCTAGACTACATTTACAGTAGGGAATTATACGGTAGTTAAAGGTAGGATCTGGTGGTTAGGATAGCAATACGATTACGTTCGCTTACACCCCCCCCCCCCCCCCTCAGTCGAAGCATCGTCGGAGATGATGCCGAGGCTGGATCGAAAAGACTCAAAACACGATGTTGGAAGGCCTTTGGTCATGATGTCGGCCAACTGATCCGTTGTAGGAACATGAACAACTCTGAACTGACCAAGAGCAACCTTCTCGCGTACAAAATGAATGTCCAACTCAATGTGCTTCGTTCTCCGATGGTGAACAGGGTTAGCTGAAAGGTAGACTGCCGAGACATTGTCACAAAAAACCACCGTGGCCTTGGAAACTGGACAGAACAATTCACCAAGCAGGTGTCGTAGCCAGCAACATTCGGCAACAGCATTAGCCACAGCCCGATATTCTGCTTCTGCACTCGAGCGAGAGACAATGGCCTGGCGTTTATAGGACCAGGAAACGAGACTGTCACCAAGATAAATGCAGAACCCCGATGTAGATCGACGTGTGTCCGGACATCCAGCCCAATCCGCGTCAGTATACGCTGCCAGCTCAAGAGAAGAAGAGCGATGAATGGCAAGACCGTGAGACGAGGTGCCGCGGATGTAGCGTAGCAGGCGCTTGATCAATGCCAAATGAACATCTCGGGGAGCATGCATGTGTAGACAGATCTGTCCAACTGCGTAGGCAATGTCAGGGCGGGTGAGAGTCAGGTACTGGAGAGCTCCGGCAATACTGCGGTAAAATTTAGCATCGGTGACCGCATGTCCGTCAGAAGAGGAGGATTTCGGCTTGGTGTCAACAGGTGTGGCAGCAGGTTTGCAGTTTGACATCGCAGCACGCTCGAGAATCTCATCAGCATATCTTTCCTGGGAAAGAAAGAACCCGCTGGCTGTGCGACGCACCTGAATTCCGAGGAAAAAATTCAGAGGACCCAAATCTTTCAACTTGAACTCAGACTGCAACTGGCGGTGAGCTGACGAAGAAGCACCATAGAGGAGGCAGTCAAGACGATATCGTCGACGTAGAGGAGCAGGTAAGCAGTTTCAGAGCCACGACGCAGGACAAACAACGAGGTGTCAGACCGAGTGGAGACGGAGCCAATCCGGGCGAGGAAGCTGCCAATGCGGGTGTACCAGGCACGGGGTGCCTGTCGGAGGCCGTACAAGGACTTGGACAGTAGGCAGACATGCTCAGGTTGAGTGGCATCAACGAAACCAGTGGGCTGTTGACAGTAGACACGCTCGGCAAGGACACCATTCAGAAAAGCGTTGCTGACATCCAACTGATGAACAGGCCATGATCTTGAAGCAGCAATGTGAAGAACGGTGCGCACGGTTGCAGGCTTCACCACCGGAGAGAACGTCTCGCCGAAGTCAACACCAGGACGCTGATTGAACCCACGGACAACCCAGCGAGCTTTATAGCGAGCAAGAGATCCATCAAGGTTCAGTTTATGACGGAAGACCCACTTGCCGGTGATCACATTAGCGCCACGAGGTCGAGGAACAAGAGCCCAAGTGGAGTTGGCCTGGAGAGCAGCAAACTCTTCTTGCATTGCGGCGACCCAATGGGGATCACGAAGAGCCGCGCGAGCAGAGGACGGCAGTGGTGACAAAGCTGATGTGGAGGCCTCCAGGACATAGTCTCGGAGTTGTAGGTTTGGCTGAACCAGGCCGCGCATGGCACGGGTCTGCATATGATGTGGACGAGCAGGCGCAACAGGGGGCACATCCGGGATGGGCCCGTCGGTAGCAGAGACGCCGAGACACGGGTGACAGTCGCTGAGGATGCCGCAGATGTCGAGGATGGTGAGCCATCCGTTGGGGAGGATGAAGGCGCAGCCGCGGTGTCGGTGGCCGAGCCAGGCGAGTGGCCTACCGGGGCAGAGAAGGTTGGTGAAGACCGTGCCGCGGCAGGCGAGGCCGTTGGTGTCGCGTTTGGAGCAGCCGGAGGCGAGGCATGGCGACGAGCACGAGCCACCGGTCCCGTGCGCTGCTGCACGGGATGATGACCGGTACGCCGTCGTGCATGAGAGGCACAGGCGTAGTCGGTGAGGTCGTCGTGGTGTTGATGTTCCTGAAAGGGAAAACCGTCTCGTCGAAAAGAACATGACGGGAAATTAGTACACGACCAGTGTTAGGATCGTAACAACGGTATCCGCGATGATCACTAGGGTACCCAAGAAGACACACGCGACGGAGCGAGGAGCAAGTTTATGAGGAGCCGTGGCGGAGGTGTTTGGGTAACAAAGAGAACCGAAAACGCGAAGATGTTGATACTCAGGTGCACGTCCGAAGAGAAGCTCATGAGGAGTTGAGAAACTACGTGGACTGCAAGGACGAAGGTTGAGGAGATATGTGGCTGTATTGAGTGCTTCGGCCCAAAATTTGGGAGGAAGATGGGCATGAAAAAGAAGAGCTCGCATGCTATCATTTAGGGTTCGTAACACACGCTCGGCACGTCCGTTTTGTTGAGAGGTGTAAGGACATGAGAGCTGAAAAAGGATGCCATGTTCTGCAAGAAAATTACGAGTAGCTAGATTATCAAACTCGCGTCCGTTATCTGTACGGATAGAAAGAATAGGGCGCTGAAATTGTGTGGCAGCATAGGCCTGAAAATTCCGAAGAATATTGTGAACCTCAGATTTGCGACGAAGAGGAAACGTCCATGTATAATGAGAGAAATCATCAAGCAAAACAAGATAATATTCATATTTGGAGATACTCAAAACAGGAGAGGTCCATACATCGCAGTGTATTAAAGCAAAAGGCGAACTAGCTTGAGAATTGGAAACACTAAAAGGAAGCCTAACATGTTTTCCAAGTCGACACGCATGACAGGTGTGTGACGACGATTTATTACACGCAAATGAAAAAGTGGAGATGATGCGCGCCAATGAGGGTGCTCCGGGATGGCTAAGCCGCTGGTGCCAAAGGTCGGTGGAGGTGGTGGCGTGGAGGGATTGGTGATGCGTCCGTCCAGATAGCAGCGGGTAGAGATCGCCTGAGCTGTTACATCGGAGAAGAACCGCCCTGGTGTGAAGATCCTTGACAGAAAAACCGAGAGCGTCAAACTCAATTGTAATAGGGTTATCACGAGTTAAGCAACGAACAGTAGCAAGATTTTTGACAAGCCTAGGAGTAACTAGAACATTGCGAAGGTGGAGAGGAGCAGAAGGAGTTGAGACAAAAGAGTTGCCGACATGGGTGATGGGAGACTCGCCCCATTGCCGACGATGATGCGAGAGGAAGAATGGTAGGGAGAGGAAGTAGAGAGAGTACCAGGGTCGCTAGTCACGTGGGACGTGGCGCCAATGTCGAGGACCCAATCGCCTGCGTTGTGGGCGGAGAGCGGGAGCTGGTAGCCACCGGGCTGCTGCAGGGACAGGTTCTGGAGAGCGTGTTGCAGAGGCGCAGGATCCCAGCTGGTGGACGGCGTCTGGTAGGTGGCAGGGTGAGAGTACGCCGAAAACCCTGCATGGTTGGGCGCGCCACGGCCCAAGATCGGTGCGGGACGGGCACCGAGGATGCCGGGGTCGTTGTTGGGGCCGACGGCAGGAGAGCGCCCGTGGGACAGCCAGGCCTGGAACATGCCAGCGAGCTGTGTGTAGGAGGGCACACCGGGAGGCGCAGCTTGGCATGGACCGCCGTTGAAGAGGACCGGGCCGCCGGTGCCGGCGGGCTTGTTCTTCTTCTTCTTCCCTTTGTCGCGGTAGCCGCCGCCCTGGTTGCTGGTGGGGGGAGGCGGGCTGGCTGGGCGCGGGCAGAGACGGCACCCCGGCGTAGAGAGCGGCCTGCTGTGTCTGGCGGGCAGAGTGGAGGAGGCGGTGCTCCTCAAGCAGGATAGACGAGCGTGCACTGGCGAACGTGAGGCCCTCGGGACGGAAGGTGAGGGCGGCGATGCAGTGGCCGAAATAGTCATTGAGCCCGCGGATCAGATTGATCAGCATGTCGTGGTCATCCACAGGGGACCCGACGTCGCGGAGCGTGTGCGCGAGGCACTTCAACCGGGAGCAGAAGGCCGTGATGCTCATCTCGCCCTGAACAAGATTGTGGAATTCTTGCTTGGCGTACACGGCGCGCTGGAGCTGATTGTCGAGGAAGAGGTCGTTGATGGTCCTCCACAACGACGCGGCGTGGTCAGAAGGCTGCATGACGATGTTGAGGACATCCTGGGAGATGGTGGTGTAGATCCAGGAGACGATGCACTGATCGATCTGCGTCCAGGAGTGGTCGATCTCCATGATCTTGGCATCGAGTGAGCCGTCGATGTGATCGAGAAGACCGAGCTTGCGGAAGGTGACCATGAAATAGGTTTGCCATGTGGTGAAGGTGGAGTCCTCGAGATCAAGCACGACCAGGACATGGTGGCGGATGGGGATGGTTTGGATGGTGGCGACAGAGGGAGGAGGCGGCGCAAAGGGGTTGCCGCCGGAGGAGCCGCCAGAGATGGAAGAAGCGGTAGGGCTTGACATGGCTAGGGTTTTTAG
This sequence comes from Poa pratensis, assembly GCA_947311845.1. Taxonomy (NCBI): domain Eukaryota; kingdom Viridiplantae; phylum Streptophyta; class Magnoliopsida; order Poales; family Poaceae; genus Poa; species Poa pratensis. The sequence continues at coordinate 29,612,373 of CAMZMU010000068.1, forward strand.
AGATTGGATCGAGAGGAGGCTGATACCATGAAGAAGGAGAGAAACGAAAGAATTGTGCAACGTGACCTTGTATTCATGTATGGGTGTATATATATACACAAGTACAAGAGAGAGAGGGAACCGACCCAAAACCCTAACCCTAGACTACATTTACAGTAGGGAATTATACGGTAGTTAAAGGTAGGATCTGGTGGTTAGGATAGCGATACGATTACGTTCGCTTACACCGATTATCAGTGATTCTAGTATTTTAAAGAAATTGAAAAGAAAATACGTGTTTTGAAAACATTAAAAAAATCACGGATTATAAAGTATTTGAATTTGATTTTTTGTGGAATAATTATTGGCTACATCCAGGAGTTTTTTCAAAAAAAAATGAAACTCGTAAATATTGTTTTCAATTTTTAAAATACCAAGATCAGTGGTGGTTGGGAGAACGAAATCTTCTTTCAATCTAACCGCAGTATTAAGGGCAAACCCAACGCCCCCTCCCCCACCCCCTCCCCCCCCCGGCCCCACCAAATGGAAGGGAACTGTCTGTTTGTGTCCGCTTGGACAATGGGCCTGATACAACGGGCCACCCCAAACGGACATGTCCGTTTCGCTCCAAACCTGGCCCAACTTCGATCCAGGTTTGGGGCGAAACGGACAATGTCCGCATCCGGACCGTGTCCTCCCCGGACCCGGTCGGCTGCCACACACATACTCCCCCCTCTTCAAGTCCCAAACCCTCCCGCGGCCAGCAGAAACCCTCGCCCCTACCGCCGCCGCCCGAGCCGCCACCACCGATGGAGGGTGACGTTGGCATGTCCATGCCGAAGAAGGGCTCCGCCGACATGTCCAAGCCGAAGAAGGAGGGGCTCCCCAAGTCTGACAAGAGGCAAGCTTGAAGCGAGAAAGTGAATAAGCGCACAACCGATGCCGAGGCCGCCGCCGCTAGGGTGGCCGAGGCGCAATCAATTGCATGAGCAAATGAAGTTGCCGCCCTACAAAATTGAGAGTGATCGGGATGACAACTCTCTTAAGAAGAGGTGGAATCATATCCAAGCGGAGTGTAGCAAGTTCCAAACCGCCCATGATCATGTCAAGGCCCGTCCCGTGAGTGACATCGGCGTGGTACATGGTCCTCCAAGCCATGACATACTTCAAGGAGTGCAACGACTCCAAATTCACATTGAACCATTGTTGGGTGATGATCAAAGGATGGCCCAAGTGGACCGTGGTCTATGATTACTTGAAGAAAGGGGGCGATGGATCAAAGAAACTCTGCCGAAGGTGAAGAGGGCGGCCCAAGCTCGTTGCCCCATGGCGGCGAGGCCGAGGGGACACAAGGCTACCAAGCAAGATGTGAAGCGCGAGGCTTCGGCTCTTGCATTGGACGAGACATTGAAAGGGTTGATCGCCAGCAAGGAAGAGTCAAGTGCGAAAAGAGATGAGAGGAAACGTCGGGACAACGAATAGGCATTGTCCAACTTCCTTGAGGTGGCCAAGAAAAAGCTAGAGATTGATGAGGCCAATGCTCGGTCAAGGGCCAAGGAGGTGGAGCTCGTGGTGAAGACCGAGCAGAACCGGACCAATACTGAGGACAACCGGGTGAAGCGCGATGTGATAATCGAGGAGAACCGGATCATGATGTCGATTTGAACATCATGGACCCGGAGCAAAGGGCTTGGTTAATCAACAAGCAAATGATGATCCGTGGACACGATACTTGATCCTCTCAGTTTTAATTTATTTCATCTCATTTGAACTGTGTGTGTTTCGAACTACGTGTCATTCCGCATTTTGCTATGTGATGTTTAATTAGTGATGATTTATTTGCTATTATTTTCTATTTTATCTAATCATTTTATTTGCAACTAGAATGCAAATTGGCAAAAGGGACAAAACAAAAAGAAGACATGGGACCCGGACCTAGACCAAAAAATGCGGGTGACGGTTAGGTACCCTAATGGCACGAACTAGTAAAGCATGTATACGCAGTAGTGAGTGATGCAGCAAGCAGGGAGGATGCGGATGAAATTTGGATGATGTTGCAGCGCTGGTCCCTCCCGGCGCAGCGACGTCGAGTACGGTCCCTGGTGCGAGAGGGACACGCGTGGATGGCAAGTTTACGCGTCCTAGTAAGTCCACACGCAACCTGAACTTATCTTGAGTTCGTGGCTGGATTCATAAATGGTGGAGGCAGATATATGAACTGGAACCAATATAGTAAGCACATTTAGTTTTTTAAACGTAGGTAAAACTTTTGTCTTATCCATTAATTAAGAAGTTGTTCAGTTTATTTGCGTAAAATCGAGCAAAGACCGTACAAGAACACCAACATATAGGACAAAACCCATTCAAACTCAAGAACAAGTAGAACCAAGCTCAAAAAACCACTCCGCAAAGACTATACTGCGTCCGCCGTAAGTGCTATAGGAGGAGCATAAGATGCATGTGTACTGCCATAGTGCCATCTACTCCCTCCGTTCCAAATTAATTGACTTGGTCTTGTCCAAATATGGATGTATCTATACTTGTTTGGTGTCCAGATACATCCACGTGTAACCAAATGTGTGTCAATTAAATCCGAACGGAGGGAGTAGTCCCGAATATCAGTTTTGCTTCCTGGAATCAAATGCTTCCACTGTCGATAAACACATTCTGAAAAACATATCACACGTTAATCTCACATAAACATCCGTTTATTTATTTGTTTGAAGTTTTCTGTATTTTAAAATACCTTTTTCTTCATGGGAGCATCCTCTACTATGAGCCAAAACCGCGTATCCATTTTGTCAACAGTATGCTGAAAGCGGCCGTGCCAGCGGCAGCGGGGAGAGGGAAAGTCGATAGCCGTTGTGGTATGGGCAACCGGCGGCGACATGTGAGCAGCCAGCGACGGCATCCATCTGGGGGGCGCAGGACCGATAAATCAAGGCACTGTTCTCCGATTACAGTGGCATACAGATCGAAACTTGTGGCCCTGTTCTGCAATGTGGACATTCAGCAGGCGACCCTTTACTGATAACAACTCATCCGTACATGATTTCACTCTCAGTGGCGAGCTTGTTTTTCAATGTTAAGGCTTGCTTCATTGGTCACCAAATAGTTTACCAGCTAGTCGCCTACCGTTCGGTCTTCGGACAGACAGTACAGTGTACACGGCCGGTTAAACCACCAGTCTTCCAGCACTTGTAAAAATAATTTCCTACGAGGAGGAGGCCCGCGGTATTTTTTGATATAAGAGGGGTGCAATATCACCGAAATTGTAAGCATGAGGAGTTAAACTCAGTTGGGTGGGAAAGCATCAGCCCCTCCCCACCACTAGGGCATGCCTTAGTCTGCTCTTGTGTTCCTCCAGTCCTGCAGTAGGCAACGCAAGCAACAACCAGTGCGCACGGCTCTTACCTTATATCTCAACTGTATATAAGACGGGATAGGAGCTGTGTGATCGTTTGTGTTCCCTCCACTCACCGCCCAGCCGCCCACTACCTGACGGCCACTTGTACGTGCGGTCCTGCCATGGCGTCTTCTCGCTGCCGCGGCCATGGCTGCTTCCTTCACCTGCTCACTGCTGCCGCCGTTCTCGCGGCATTCGGGTTTGCAGCTGCTCGTGCCGACGCAGGGAGCTCGGACGATCGTGTGCTGCTCAAGCTGGCGTCCCTCTTCCCCAGCCCGTCCTGCGCCACGCTAGAAGGTTAAGTCCCCGGACCGACTAGCTCGATCATGCATGATCATCCATCCTCAGGGCTTGCTACCAGTTGCTTTCTTAGTCAGTTGTTCACCGGTAGCTATCCGTATCCGGCCATGTCGATCCACATATCTCCCTGACCGAATCCATCTTGCTTTTGCCAGTTATGATTTGATTTCTCTGTTTTTGGAAACACATATATGCAAGTGTGATTTTCTCAAAGCAATCCGGGAGTTGAAGAACTGCTGAATAAGAAAATTAGGAAGTATGTACCAGAGACATGTTTAAAGTTTTTGAGCATGACTCGCAGCAGGTAAAGCCTCGAGAGTAACTTCGGAAAAGTCATTTGCAGCTTAAGATGGTATACTTACAAAAAAACTGTTAACTGCAGAACAGCTGAAAGTGAACAAACATACCTGTGTTGTCTTTTACTCCCCGTTTTTTTGTCTGGTCCAACATGACCAGGTAGCCAAAGTGGCAAGCTGACAATGGGCGACCACTCCCTACATTTTTTTCTGCCTTGTCTGACATCGACGGCCGATTTTACAACTGTAATACAAAAAAGATTTCATCTATTACACCTGTAATTCGAAAAACATATTACTAGAATGAATTTACCAGCCATCCTGAATTTTATCTAGCTATAGGCCTATAGCTACTATCGGCCATTATAAAAAGGTAAATTCTGAATTTTCTGACACCAATCCGAACATGTCCTTGAAAATTCAGAGCATGAGCCCAGCGGCACGGCGTCAGCGAGGATGAAGATCCTCCACCGGCACGGTCCCTGCTCCCCTCTAGCCGACGCGCGCGTGAAGCCACCGTCCCACGCGGAGATCCTCGCCGCCGACCAGAACCGCGTCGAGTCGATCCAGCGCCGTGTGTCCGCGACGACGACCGGCAAACTCACGAAGCGCGCTACACCTGTCCAGCCCGGCCCAAAGAAGCACTCCACGTCCTCATCCACCCCGTCGCTTCCGGTGTCCTCGGGCCGCTCACTGGGCACGGGCAACTACGTGGTGACCGTCGGACTCGGCACGCCGGCGTCGCCGTACACGGTGGTGTTCGACACCGGCAGCGACACGACGTGGGTGCAGTGCCGCCCCTGTGTGGCCAAGTGCTACAAGCAGAAGCAGCCGCTCTTCGACCCGGCCAAGTCGTCCACCTACGCCAACATCTCCTGCGCCGACCCCGCCTGCCACGACCTCGACCAAAGCGGCTGCACCGGCGGCCACTGCCTCTACGGACTCCAGTACGGTGACGGCTCCTACAGCGTCGGGTTCTTCGCCAAGGACACCCTCACCATCTCCCACGACGCCATCAAGGGGTTCCGGTTCGGGTGCGGTGAGAAGAACGACGGCCTGTTCGGGAAGACGGCGGGGCTCATGGGGCTCGGCCGCGGGAAGACATCATTGACGGTGCAGGCGTACGACCGGTACGGCGGCGCGTTCGCGTACTGCCTCCCGTCATCGCCTTCGGGGACGACCGGGTACCTGGACTTCGGCCCCGGCGCGTCGCCGGCCAACGCGATGTTGACGCCGATACTGACCGACAACGGTCCGACGTTCTACTACGTGGGTCTGTCGGGCATCCGCGTGGGCGGGAAGCAGCTGTCCATCCCGGAGTCCGTCTTCTCCACGGGCGGGATGCTGGTGGACTCCGGCACGGTCATCACGCGGCTCCCGGCGACCGCCTACGCCGCCCTGTCCTCTGCTTTCAAGTCGGCCATGGCGGCGCACGGGTACAAGAAGGCGCCGGGGTACTCGATCCTGGACACCTGCTACGACTTCACGGGGGTCAGCGAGGTGACGCTGCCGAAGGTGTCGCTGCTGTTCAAGGGCGGCGCGTGCCTGGACGTCGACGAGTCCGGGATCCTGCTCGCGATCACCCAGGCGCAGATATGCCTCGCGTTCGCGTCCAACGGCGACGACGACAGCGCCGGCATCCTCGGGAACACGCAGCAGAAGACCTACGGCGTGGTCCACAACCTCGGCAAGAAGACCATCGGCTTCGCCCCTGGTGCCTGCTAATTGATCATTTGGTTTGAGCTCGTGGTGATTATTGGATAATTAAGCTGCATCCACCGACACCGAGTAGTCAATGATTACTACACATAAATAACTAAAATACTGCAGCAGTGCAACCGCAACTGTAATAAGTGATGAAATTTGTATAGTTCGACAGAAGAAAATCATGATAGTAAGAAACCATAATAGTTGCACACGGAGAACATTGTCTATCTTGCGCAAAAGAAATATGTTGGTAAAAATTGATGATTACTTGGAGCTTTTCTGTTATGGACATAAAGTGACACATGTACATTTGTTTCCGGTCTTCACCAATGAGTGATCCACCTTGTGCTGGTACTTGTCATACAAGATTGCCACGGTGTGGATTATTAGAACTACTCTTTCCTGGATGCTGGAGCCATCTAGGAAATTTTCGGTCAAATCTCTTTATCTCAAACTTTACCAAGGTCTTGCGCAGAAGCACTACTGCGAGATATGGGGGATTGCTATTCCCCTTAAGATCAGGATTTTCGTTTGACAGTTGGTTAGGAAGCGTTTTCCATCTAACGACAATATTGCCCCGGAGGCATGGTCCCTCTAATGGCCATTGTGCGTTATGTGGAGACTTTGAGGATACTAACCATATCTTCTTTGGCTGTTCTTTAGCCAAGTTCCTGTGGAGCGCAGTTAGGAAACTGTTGCACTGCTCTTGGAACCCCTCGTGTTTTGCGGAGATGTTTAGACTCCTTCAGGATCATACGGGCCAATCACGTAGGGTGTTATGGACCTGTTGCGCCGCTTTATGTTGGACTATGTGGAACATGTGGAACAAGATTATCATTGAAGGAATTCTACCCTCTCAACCGGCTAATACCCTATTCAAAATGTCTATGTATATGCAGGTGTGGAAGCCAGTGGCTAGACGTCAGGACAGAGACGCGGTGGAGTTGGCGATACGTGAGATTCGCCGGCTCTACGACAATGTGAGGGATCGCCCCGTTTGATCCCATCCAGCTTATCCTTTCTAGTCTTTTATTGTGCCTACGGGCGATGTGTTCCCTCTCCTTAGGAGGGGCGTGATGTAGCCTGCGTGCTACCTGGAACTTATTTGTGTGCCCTTCATGGCGGATGTATTACTATCATTGTTTAAGATATCTTTCGATATTCCGATAAATCGGCCGATTTATCGCTTCTCGGTGTCTAACCGATAAGATAAATCGGCCGATAAATCTGTCGATATGCCGATAAATCGGCCGATATGCCGATAAACCTGCCGATTTACCCCTTATCTTAGGCCGACCGATAAGTTCCCGATAAGCGATATCCCCAACATTGATTACTATGTTGTTGTGGAACCTGGCCGGATGACTTTATTAATTTAAAGCCGGGCTTTGCTCAAGCCTTCCGTCTAAAATTATTAGAACAACTGTTTGGGATCTCAAATGTATCAGTCCACTAGCATTACCAATCTAGATCAAGGTGAAGAAGTCTCAGCAGCTTCCTACTTCAGAAAGAACCAGAGAGTATCAATCAGACAATCACCTAAAAAGCACAAGAAAAGTATTGGACAATTGCCATGTACTGTAGCAAGCAAATAGTAAACCATCATGTGCAGTTGTGATGACACAAACGTACACCAAAATGATCATGTCCCATTGCAGTCTACCGTAACAAGTGAAGAGCTCTATTGACGTCGTTAGGCAATGTCCATTGTCCACGGACTGATATCATACCACTCCATATTCTTCACCAGAATAATAACACGTTACACGATTTTGTTTTCAAAACTTCCTGTATGAGGCACAGTGCAGCAAATTGAGTTCAGAGCTTGCAATTTCTCCTAACACCTTCTAGAAGCAAAGACATTAATATTGCAACCGTACTTACCTCACCCAACTTATCTTTCTGAATACACGTAGCCAGACCATTCATGTTCGCACACGAACATGTCACCGTGTACCCTCGGCGTCGAGCGTGATACGCAGGACACGTCGCCGAAGGAGGCTCACCGGAAGCGCGATACGCAAGACAATCCGGCGAGCTCTTTTGAGAACCCGAAACCCCACGCGACCGGGAGAGACCCCGTCTAGACGCATGACGGTGATGGGCTGCCCTAGGTCGGTTCGCCCGCCCCCAGGACTTCATAGACCAAAGCTCTCCGAAACGAAGAACTCCGACGAACAAGAAGCAGAAAACTAAGGTAGGAGATGAAAGTTTGTAGATTGGTTTTGTGTTTGACGATTGTGTGTTGTTCAATCGGCCGGCACCCTCGTATATAAGGGCGGCTGGACTTCCCGTGCAAAGAAAAGGCTTGGATTCACGTCCAAAACCCTAATTTGGGTCCAATTCGGATGGTCTGACCCGAACCTTCTAAAACTGTTCGGTCTGCACCTTGCGGGTCATTTTTGACTCAGTTACCGATCTCGGATCAAAATCTCATAGAAGACAAAGTTGTTCTTCTCGAAAAAACGAAGAACTTTCATTTTATGCGTTTTTCCATTTGACTTCATCTGGACACTTCAAATTCAGTCGAAAGAAATTCGATGCGTTTTTTAGTCTTTCCGGATGACACGCGCCCGAGGGCAGACGGTGTCTGTGGTCAGGCGACCTGCCTGCGCCCAGCACCCTGTGTGCGCGCCCAAGGACAGACCATGTCTAAGGTAAGGGACCCACAGTATTTTGGCTCCACAAGTTGCATATGACCTCAGATTGAGATGATCCAAAAACCAAAGTTGGTTGCCTCGATGATACGCAAAACTTTTGTTCACATTATATTTTCATCTGAGATCATCTTGGTGACACCTCCTTGTAAGCCAAAATTGGTCATCAACACATGCACCCCTGTTTTTTGGCAAAGCTAGCGTGCCAACAAATAACTTGCACCATTATTGTTCTAAGGACGATGTCAACACTCCATCGACCATCTGTTCTTAGGGCGATAATAATTTATCGGCCATATATGCTAAGGGCGATATGTACGTTTATCGGCCATATGTGCATTTTAGGCCTCTTGCCACATACTCGGGTAGAATTTCTTCAAGTAACGTCCATTAAGGGCCCGAGGAAATATCAAACCTCCATCTGTAGACTCCACCAAATATGAATTTCTAGGCACAACTCTCACGATTTTAAAAGGACCCTCCCAGCTCGGAGACCACTTGCCGAATTTCTTGTCCTTCGAACCGACCGGCAAGATCACCTTCAAGAAGAGATCACCAACCTGAAAACTTTTCAGCTTCACCTTCTTGTTATACGCCCTGGCTACCCGTAATTTGTCTCTCTCAATGTCCTTCAATGCCGTCAAACGTTTATCGGCAACCTCGTCGATGTTGTCCATCATCAAATTGTGAAAATCAACTGCCGATAAACCATCTTGCTTGGCGATCCTCAATGCAGCCAAATTTACCTCAACGGGCAAAACGGCTTCTTGCCCATATATCAACTCATACGGCGTTACCTTGGTCGCGCCGTGCCGTGAAATCCTGTGTGCCCACAATGCTTCGGACAACACCTCGTGCCACCTCCTCGGATATTCGTCGACCTTCTTCTTGATGAGCCGAATTAATGTCTTATTGCTAGATTCGGCCTGCCCATTGGCTTGGGCATAATAAGGAGATGAATTGAGCATCTTTATACCATATGATTCGGCAAATTCTTTCACTTCCTTCGCCATAAATGATGTACCTTGCTCTGTAGTCAATGTCTGTGGCACACCGAATCTATGAATAATGTGCTCGGTTATAAATTTGATTACCTCCTTATGCGTCATATTCCGGAGAGGTACTGCTTCAGATCACTTGGTAAAATAATCGGTGGCCACCAACACGAACTGATGCCCTTTCGCGGACGCAGGATGAATCATGCCAATAAAATCCAATCCCCATCCCCTGAACGGCCACGGCTTTACAATAGGATGTAGCATAGCAGCAGGTGCCAATTGGATGTCCGCGAACTTCTGACAAGACTCACACCCCTTATAATACCTGAAGCAATCATTAATCATCGTCGACCAATAAAATCCAGCACGCCGTAGCAACCACTTCATCTTGTGAGCCGACTGATGTGTACCGCATATACCTTCATGTACCTCTCCCATGGCAACTCTCGCTTGATCTTCATCTAGACACTTCAGGAGAATGCCATACACCGTTCAGCGATATAAATCATTGTCCAGCAACGTATATTTGAATGCCAACCGCCGAACAACCTTGTCCGTCCTCTTGCTAGGATCCTGCAAGTATTCAATAATAGGTCTCCTCCAATCTCCTTGTGTACCTGCACTAAACCCTTCATTAGCAGCCGAATCAATGGGGGTCAATTCGACTTCACATATTTCAGCAAAAGCAAGCATCGGCTTATAAGAACGATGAAACGCGCCACGACTGACGTGATAGCCAGATGCTTGTTGTGCTAAATCATTTGCAACACTATTATCCTGCCTAGATACATGAGAGATATTGAAATAATCCAAAGTAGCAATTATGTCTAAGCATTTAACAAGATACATATTAAGTGATCCATCGATGCACTGAAAAAGTTAGTTTACTTGTTGCACTATCAACAACGAATCACCAAAAGCCTCCACATGTGTCGCGCCCACGGCGACCAACATCTCTAGCCCGAATAAAAATGCTTCATATTCGGCTTGATTATTTGTGCAGAAATATTCTAAACGACACGAGGCCTAAAAACAGCACCGTGAGGAGAAATATAGACAATGCCGACCCCCTGGACATCGTCACAAACTGAACCATCAAAGTATAGTCTCCATGGTACTAGCGAAACAAGGTTAACATCTATCTCATGCTCATTGTCAATCCGATACTCAACAATAAAATCAACAACAATTTGGCCTTTCATAGATTTTAAGGATTCATAAGCCAAATCATATTCAATTAAACCATACGCCCATTTGTCGATTCTACCACTCAAAATCGGCATGTACAACATGTACTTTATGACATCGGTTTGACAAGCTATAGTGCACATGCTAGGCAACAAATAATGCCGTACCTTGGTGCAAGCATAATATAAGCATAAGCATAATTTTTCAACGAATGTGCTCCTTCCCTTCGGTTTCTTGTGTTAAGATAGCACCAATAACGTTGTCTTCTGCAACAATGTACAACCGAGATGGCTCTCCGTGCCTGGGTGCCCTCAACACCGGAGGGGTAGATAAACACCGCTTGATATTCTCGAACGCTTATGGCTGCTTTGCCCCCCAGGCAAATTCACAATCAGACTTCAACCGAAGAATAGGAGTGAAGGCACTAACTTTCTCGGACAGAACTATAAACCGCCGCAGATAATTTATTTTGCCTAGGAATTTCTGTACGTCCTTCTTGCAGTTTGGTGCTTCCAATTTTTGTATTGTTTCTATCTTCTTGGGATCAATTTCTATACCATGTTCATGAATAACAAAGCCCAAGAACTTTCCAGCCGATACTCCAAATGCGCACTTCAACGGGTTCATCTTTAGTCCATACTTCCGCATCCTCTCAAACGCTAGGCGCAAATCGGCTAAGTGGGGATCAGCAGCGCTCGATTTAACTACAATGTCGTCGATGTAAACTTCAAGTATGACTCCAAGTAGATCATGAAATATTAAATTCATCGCCCACTGATATGTGGCACCAGTATTCTTCAGGCCGAAGGTCATCACTGTCCACTCGAATAGACCAACAAAACAAGGGCAACGAAAAACCGTCTTATACGCGTCTTCTTCGGCCATAAAAATCTGGTTGTACCCCGCATTGCCATCAAGAAAACTGATGATCTTGTGACCAGAAGCATTGTTAATAAGCATATCAGCTATAGGCATAGGGTACTCATCTTTAGGCGTAGCCCTGTTCAAGTCCCGGAAGTCGATGCAGATCCGCAGCTTGGGAGATCCTTTCTTCTCCACGGGCACAATGTTGGAAACCCAATCCGCATACCTGCAAGTCCTGATGAAATTAGCTTTAAGCAAACGATCAATCTCTTCCTTGATTCGGTCATACATATTAGGATCAAATTTCCTAGCCGGTTGCTTATGAGGTCTAAAACCGGCCTTAATTGGCAACCGATGCTCAACTAGCTCTCGGCTTAATCCAGGCATCTCATGATATTCCCATGTAAAGCAATCAACAAATTCTTTTAGCAAACCGATCAACACTAATTTATAATCGGCGCTCAAATTTTTGTTTACAAACGTCGGCCTAGGAACAGATCCATCCCCTATGTCTACCTCTTCCAACGGGTCAGCCGACGTGAATCCTTGTCCTAACTTGTCCATGTCTTCTATCTCTTCTATAGATTCTCCCATATCGTTCCCAACGGCCCGATATTCGATGAGCCTCTTCTGCATCCACTCTTTGTTGTGATCCATTTAACTATGAACGGGACAGCCGATTATCACCAATCGGCTTTAGAGAGACGGGTATAAAACCATTCCTTGTAGCACTAAGGAAGTCAAAATCTGAAAGATCGCGCCCCGTTAGACATGTGGCGTTGGGATGCTACCAGTCCATCAAAGAATCAGCCAAAGCAACGCAAGCCGAATTATCCGCATGGACGACCTCCACTTCATCCTCAACCCACTGAATTAAGAACTGGTGCAATGTGGATGGCACGCACTGGTTCGCGTGGAGCCATTCATGGCCAAGTATGACATTGTAGTTACCTTGCACCTCTACGACGAAGAACGCAGTGGCCAAAGTCTCGCTTCCCACCGTGAGCTCAACACTCATAACGCCATTGGCCTCGGTCCGTTCCTTGCCTTCAAATCCGTTGAGCACCATGTTGGTCTGCATCAACTTATCCTCATCTAGCCCCAGCTTCTTGAAGACAGAATACGACATCAAATTCACCACGGCACCTCCATCAACAAGCATCCTAGCAACCGGTGATCCATCAATGTGTCCCTTGATAAACAATGGTTTTAAATGATTCACCGGTTCTCGTGGCTTCTCAAAGATATCATTCTTGGGACCGAAATCCAGCTGCGCCACCTCTCCTTCTTCGTCTGTAGCATGGAACTCAGAGGGCAAGTAATACACCATGTTAATATCCATACTTCCCCTGGGCGGTGTGTTCTCGAAGTCCACCATCTCCTTATCGCCCTCTGGCGTGGTTTCCACCTCCAAATCGCTCTCCTGCTTATCTGCCAACTCCAACTCATCAGCTGCCGTGATCATGTCGGTGGACGCAGGCGATGTATCAACATCGGCATTTTCCACAGGTGGTGTAGGAATTGGTGTGACCTCCATATTTGCAGCCTTTTTTACCGCCTTGCGCACCCACATTTGAGACGGAGCCGGGTGAATCCCTTCAAAAAATTCGTCCCTCCACATCTCTGCATCGTGTTCCACCTTCTGCTGGTTCCTCATGCGCTGCAACTTCCTCTTCTGAGTTTTGGTTATCCCGCGAGGACACCACTTAGGTTGTGTACTTTGGATCCCTCGGCTTGGTCTGGCTGCTGCTGGCTTCGTGATCGTTAGCCGAGGTCCGCTGCTGCATAGATGAAACCGACTGAATGGCCGATTTGCTGCCGCTCCCTGCCACGACAGGACTCCCGTCGTTTTTGCTGCCATGGCGAGCCGTTGTCCCGGCGATGTCTGTTCCGCTGCTTGCTCCTGTCGCGGCGGCTGTTTCGGCAGATTTCTCTGCCACGACAAACGTTTTGGCAGATTCGTTGCCGCCGCGCTGCGCTGTCCTGTTTTCAACCGATCCGTCAATGACCGTTTCCCTGAGCGACAACTCATGCGTGCCATTGATCACGGTGCCCACGTCTGTGACACGTCCATGTTGCCCAGCACTTGTTGACTCGCCCGCTGTTGGTGACGTAGGACGCCAAACCCTCTGTACTTCATTGCGATGATATGACCGATTGGCGTTGCTGCCCAACCGGTCGTGGACAGGCGTCTGATCCTGTCGTGAACGGGTCTTCGAGGAGCTGTCCACCCCGGATGAAATGCATGTGGCGCCATTGGAGGTTGCATTTGCCCTCCGTTGTAATATCGTGGCATGGGGTTCAGGCATCCACTGCCCATACGGCCTCTCACGCCTCGGAGACCTCTCCCTTGGAGGTGATCTTGGACGCTTCATATGAGATTGCCGGTTGTACGAACCGGCAGCTTGGCGTGTGTACTTGTATAGCAACATGTTGAAGGTTGGTTTGATCTTCTTGTATCGCGCATTCGCCTCATTCTTCTTCCACTTGCCAACTTCTGGGCTCTTCTTGATAGTGATCTTCAGCACCTCCTTGCCCCCGGCTTGCTTGTCCAGCACCACTTCTCTCCTTGCAGCCTTGTTGTTGTCCTTGCTGTTCCTGGGCTCACCAATAATGACATTAGCTTTGATAACAGATTCGGCACCTTTTTCCCCTGCAGCTCGATGGTGTTTATGGGGAAAGGCTGCTTATCGACTTGCATATCAGAAAAACTCAATTGTCCGTCATTGATGGCCGATTGTATCTGTCGTCGAAAAACATTGCAGTCATTAGTAGCATGAGAAAATGAATTATGATACTTGCAATATACATGCCGTTTTAACTCATCAAACGGCGGTAAAGCATGAGAAATGCGAATATGTTTATCTTTAAGCATGGCATCAAAAATTTTATCACATTTACCAACGTCAAAGCTGAACACCATATCACCATCACGACCCTTGCGAGTCGGCTTTAAAGCTTCACATGTATATGGTTTGGTCTTTGATGGCCAAACAAACTCAGCAGCATATACATCGGCCTCATCGTCCGAATTTTCGCTGTTGTAATCTACCATGTGGAGATGGGGACAGTCAGATTTGGACCTATGCATATCTCTTGTTTCTTTGCTTTGGCTCTCTTGAGCCAAAACTCTTTCTAAAACTTGGCTAACATTTAAAAACTTGTAACCTTCAATTCTCTCTTTTATGTGAGTTCTCAAACCATTAAGCACCAAGTCTGCCATGTCCCTCTCAGTTATCACTAAACTATAACATCGGTTTTTAGTATCACTAAATCTTTTGACATAATCGGTGACCGACTCATCATGTTTCTTCCTAACCGATGTAAGATGTGATAACTTAAGTTCATTATCACCGCTGTAAAATTGCTCATGGAATTTCTTTTCTAAACAAAACCAAGTATTAATAGAGCCATAAGGTAAAGCAGAAAACCATGAGAAAGCGGTACCAGTTAAAGACAAAGGAAACAAGCGCACTTTTAATGCAGCTATTGCCAGCTTCTCCGAGCTGTGCTAAATATTGGCTAACATGTTCCCAAGTCGTTTTGCTATCTACCCCGTTAAATTTAGCAAAATCAGGCACCTTGTAACCTTGAGGATATGGCAAAGCATCAAAATATTCAGGGTAGGGTTTATGATAAACTCGGCTGGCTGTTTTGACTCCATATTTTTCAAAGAAAACTTGATCTAAATCTTCCCTGAATTTGGCTAATCTCTCTTCTATCAAGGATGAACCTGCCGACGGTAGTACGAGAGCCGAATTCACATTCGGCGTCATGCTAGTATGAGGGAAACGTGAACCCGAATTTGGTAGTGTCGCCGAATAAGGGATATTCTTGAGTGGTGCAAGGAACTCCGGCGCAGGAATAATTTGATCACTTTGGACATGATACGGATTCATCGGCACATA
Source organism: Poa pratensis (assembly GCA_947311845.1). NCBI lineage: Eukaryota > Viridiplantae > Streptophyta > Magnoliopsida > Poales > Poaceae > Poa > Poa pratensis. Next base: position 29,627,676 of record CAMZMU010000068.1, read on the forward strand.
CGGCACCGATGGTTTAGGCGGAGGTATATTCTTTTAGCATTATCTCGCTCCAAGATTACATCATAAATTTTACTAGTTCCATCATTAAAATGACTCTGGATTTCAGCTATTTGCGCAGGAGAAAAAAGAGAACTGCTTACAGCGGGTTTTTCGATGTTGAGGTCGAGAGGTACGAACTCCGGCTCTTTGATCGGTGAGGTCAGCCCTTGCCGATCTATCTTGAGGCTGGCCAAGTACAGTTCTTGGTCTTCTTGTTCCCGCTTGAGTCACAGTGCCTCAAACTCCTCGCTCCTCTTCTTCTTCCACGCCTCTAGGCCTTGGCGTTGTTCTTCCGACATGTCTTCAATGGTAGGCTTGATGATGTTGTCGGTATTGATACCGGCGGCGTCAGTCTTGGAATTGGTCATTGTTGTCCAATTTATAGATCGAATCGTCCCCAGCGGAGTCGCCAAAAAGTGTGTTCGCACACGACCACGTCACCATGTACCCTCTGCGTCGAGCGCGCTACGCAGGACACATCGCTGAAGGAGGCTCACCGGAAGCGCGATACGCAAGACAATCCGGCGAGCTCTTTTGAGAACCCGAAACCCCACGCGGCCGGGAGAGACCCCGTCTGGACGCACGGCGGTGATGGGCTGCCCTAGGTCGGTTCGCCCGCCCCCAGGACTTCGTCGACCAAAGCTCTCCGAAACGAAGAACTCCGACGAACGAGAAGCAGAAAACTAGGGTAGGAGATGAAAGTTTGTAGATTGGTTTTGTGTTTGACGATTGTGTGTTGTTCAATCGGCTGGCACCCTCGTATATAAGGGCGGCTGGACTTCCCGTGCAAGGAAAAGGTTTGGATTCATGTCCAAAACCCTAATTTGGGTCCAATTCGGATGGTCTGACCCGAACCTTCTAAAACTGTTCGGTCTGCACCTTGCGGGTCATTTTTGATACAGTTACCGACCTTGGATCAAAATCGCGTAGAAGACAAAGTTGTTCGTCTCGAAAAAACGACAAACTTCCATGTTATGCGTTTTTCCATTTGACTTCATCTGGACCCTTCAAATTCAGTCGAAACCAATTCGATGCGTTTTTTAGTCTTTCCGGATGACACGCGCCCGAGGGCAGACGGTGTCTGTGGTCAGGCGACCTGCCTGCGCCCTTGCCTGTGCCCAGCACCCTGTGTGCGCGCCCAAGGACAAACCATGTCTAAGGTTAGGCGCTCACAATATTTTGGCTCCACAAGTTGCATATGACCTCAGATTGAGATGATCCAAAAACCAAAGTTGGTTGTCTCGACGATACGCACAACTTTTGTTCACATTATATTTTCATCTGAGATCATCTTGGTGACACCTCTTTGTAAGCCAAAATTGGTCATCAACAATTCAATTTTTTTTGTTTTTTTTATAAAAGGGAATATATTAATATCAAGAAAATACCAATTACACCCGGACTCTGCACCAACATAATATCAAGAACTAGTCGAGACATTAAGAATGCACACAGCCAAAAGACAACAAAAAAAGACCCCGCCGGCGCCAAGTGATGAACAACTCGCAGCAGCTAGACCTATCCACCACCAATGGCAACACCCTAATAACAAATAAGGTTCTCCAAAAGCGACGCCTCCAGGAAAGGAACAATGCATAAGCGTTGTCGTCGCTCAATCTAACCAAAAAGGCCATATCATCGGTTTTCACCATGGAGAAAGTCCAATATCTTCAGACAATGCCTTCAACAAGGATCTGTAATTGCCAGGTACAACCAATGAAGGTCAGAGTTAGGGTTTTCGCCCTGAAAATCAAGACTCGGCCCTCGAAGAAATCACCCAATGTTGTCGCCCCCCACTTGTCGAGGGCGCTGCTGCAAATCACCAATCACCGGGCTCACCGCAATCATGTGTACGGTTTTGACGAAGCGGAACCGTAATCGCATAACGAAAGTGAAGAAACGTCATCATCGCATAAGGAACTCTGCCTCCACCGTCATCTCGAACTCAACATGAGCAATCGAAACCTTCTAGCCTTCCGAGCATAGCCGCATAGATATTCCCCATGTCAGTCATCCCCATGATCGCGGCGATGTGCCTGATGGTGTCGAGGTCGACTAAGCAGGACTTTGCAACGCGACACCTCAAAACCACATAGGTTGAGATACTGGTCACGCACGACCGGATCCCTTCGATCCAAATGTCTAGGAGCGCCATGCGCATATCCATGAAGACCACAGGCGAGGATGATCTGGAACTTGGGCAGACAATCGACATTGTCGACGATGAACCAGGGCCTGAAGCACCATGTTTTAGTATCAGGCCGACGAGCATCAAATCCGTTGGCAGAACCCACTGGCCCGGAGGAACCACCTGCCCCGATCAGTCTAGATTGGCCTGGGGGTTGCTGGATGCGGCTAGCTTGGAGACGGCCAACGGCGCAGGAGGATGCGCAGATGATGGCTAGGGCCACGAAAAATGTCGCAAAGTCCATGTGTTGCCTGATGCAGCCAGATCGAGGGCAGCAAGCCGGCCAGATCGGAGGCGAGGAGGACGACCTTTGTTGAGACATTGACGATCTTAAATAGTCTATTAGCAAATTCAACTTGGAAAAGCTATGTTCACCCCCATGCTACAGGCAGCGGTATAGTAAACAAAATGCGAGAAGCAATTGAAATATTTGTAAAACATTCTATTTCTCTAACAAACTCAAATATTTTAATAGCGCACATTGGCACATTGATTCTGTTAAAGTCATTTGTAGCAGTCTTAATTCGGAAAATAGATCATCTACTTCAACATCACATGAACCATTTCGAGAAAATGATTCCACAAACTTATCACAACATTTAAGCGGTTCAATGTCATTCAATAAGTTCAAGTCTTTGAACTAAGTAAAATCAAATATAGTTTTGACCATCTTAAATTCTTCCGAGACGTTTGCCACGTGAACCATAACTAAAAAGTAGTTTACTTCAACAATTTTCTCGGCTAACAAAAAATTCATCTTCATCGGGTTCATGAAATTGTTTCATCCCGGTGAAACGACATTTTATTGGAAAGGATGGTTCAATACCCATGTCAAATGCTAGACCTTTGGCAATGGTTAAACTAGTTGCAAGTCCTTCGTTTTAATATGTATTTAACAAAAAATGCAGTATGAATTCGATTTGCTGCAATGTACACACATGGATGAATATTGCATATTCTTATTCACCACGTTTATAGTAAACAAAATGCCCTGCCAAATAAGCATACCAAGTAAAAGCTCTAAACTTCCAAGCGCCTCAAATAAAATTTCGCGTTACACTTTGACTTGGCGTCATCGCAAATTTTACCTAACTCAGACAAAGCTAACCTTAGTTCAGGAGCTTGATATCTGATACCTTTAACACTTTTCATTCGAATCTCCCACCGAGTACTTGATAAACCCTTCACGGTTAAACTTGGAATATAGCCAAGCAATACACTAATAGCATATGTTGGTATCAATTACTTGTTTTGCTGCACCAGATGTATACTTGTCAGACCAATCAGAACATCTTTTAGCTTTTCTGTAGTAAACTGATATTTTTATTTTTCATTCTTCCTTTAGGAATAGGAGGCCAGGGTACTTATCTTCAAAAGTGGCTGACTGAACATGTAAAATAGAGAGAACCATTTCTCCATCCTCCTCTGAAACTTAATATCCTAGCATCAATGAGCCTCTTGTCCGGCTAAGATGTTGTCCGGTGCTTATTTCATACGCCCGAAGGACCTCAATGACCCTATCCGGCTAGTCGTCTACCGTTCGGGCTTCGGACAGTATACGGCTATCTCTATCCTGGTCACTATCCTTCCAGGAAAACATCTCTGATGCAGTTCATTCCTGCAATGCAACCAGTCAAGAATTTGGTGAAAGTGCACGGCTCGCACATGCCAATTCCCATGCAGCCCCAAGGGTAGTAGTGTGGTAGGCAAAGCAAGCAATAGCCAGTGCGCACGCACGGCTCTTATCGTATCATCCTCCGACTATATAAGACAGGATAGGAGCTGTGTGATCCTTCATTCGTTTGTGTTCCTTCCACTCACCGCCCACTACCTGAGGGCCACTTGTGCGGTCCTGCCATGGCCGCTGCTGTTTCGTCTTCCCGCTGCCGCGGCCATGGCTTCCTTCACCTGGTTGCCGCCGCAGTCCTCGCGCATTCGGATTCGGGGCTGCTGGTGCTGCGGGGAGCTCGGAGGATGATCGTGTGCTGCTCAGCGTGGAGGCCCTGTTCCCCGGCACGTCCTGCGCCACTCCACGAGGTTAATTCCCGGTCGATCGAGCTCATGATCATCCATCATCTTGCTAGCTAGTTGCTTTTCTTCTCAGTTGTTGACTGCTAGTAGCTAGCTGCAGTGCTTGGATTGTTTTTGTTCTTTCTTTCTTTCTTTCCATGAATCTCCCTTAATCCATCTCGGTTTTGCCACTTATGTTTTGATTTTCTAATTTTGGATAGATATATAAGTGCGACGATTTTCTCCAAACGATCCGGAGTTAAAGAAAACTGTGAAAGTAAAATTTCTCCGGAGGCAAGTGCAAAATTCTTGCAGCTCGTAATAACTGGATGTGAAGGTGCATCTTCAGGAAATTAAGTCGTTTACACCTTAAGGTTTTTTTTTACATGGTTTACAGCTTAAAGTTGGTATAAGGAGTAATGCAAAAAAAAAAAACTGTTTACCCCAGAACATCAGAAGTGAACAAACATACCTGTTTTGTCTTTTACTGCCGGTTCTTTGTCTGGTCGAACATGACGAAGCAGCTAGAGTGACAGGCTGACTACGAACGACCACTGGCTACAAGTTTTCTGCCATGTCTGTCAAGGATGGTTCGAATTCCTCGATTACAACTGTAATTTAATAAAACATTTTACTAGATGAGCTTCACTCCCATCCTGAATTTAAAATTCTGAATTTTCTGACTCCGAGCCGAACATGTCCCTCAAAATTCAGAGCATATACCTAGCGCCGCGACGTCAGCAGCGAGGATGAAGATCGTCCACAAGCACGGTCCATGCTCGCCTCTGGCCGACGCGCACGGGAAGCCGCCGTCCCACGCCGAGATCCTCGCCGCCGACCAGAACCGCGTCAAGTCGATCCAGCGCCGTGTGTCCGAGACGACCAGCAAACTGAAGAAGCGCGCTGCACCGGTCCAGCCAGGCCCGAAGAAGAACCCGGCCGTGATCCATCCGGAGCACTGGACGTCCACCTCCACCCCTTCGCTCCCGGTGACTTCGGGGCGCGCGCTGGAAACGGGAAACTACGTGGTGACGGTGGGGCTGGGCACGCCGTCGTCGCCGTACACGGTGGTGTTCGACACCGGCAGCGACACGACGTGGGTGCAGTGCCGCCCCTGCGTGGCCAAGTGCTACAAGCAGGCGCAGCCGCTCTTCGACCCGGCCAAGTCGTCCACTTACGCCAACGTCTCCTGCTCCGACTCCGCCTGTGACGAACTGGACGAAAGCGGCTGCACTGGCGGGCACTGCCTCTACGCCGTCCAGTATGGAGACGGCTCCTATACCGTCGGGTTCTTCGCCCAGGACACCCTCACAATTGCCCACGACGCCATCAAGGGGTTCCGATTCGGGTGCGGTGAGAAGAACGAGGGCCTGTTCGGGAAGACGGCGGGGCTCATGGGACTCGGCCGCGGGAAGACGTCGCTGACGGTTCAGGCGCAGTACAAGTACGGTGGCGCGTTCGCGTACTGCCTCCCGGCGTCGTCGTCGGGGACGACGGGGTACCTGGACTTCGGCCCCGGCGCGTCGCCGGCCAACGCTAGGGTGACGCCGATGCTGACCGACAACGGGCCGACGTTCTACTACGTGGGCCTGACGGGCATCCGCGTGGGCGGGAAGCAGCTGTCCATCCCGGAGTCCGTCTTCTCCACGGCCGGCACGCTGGTGGACTCCGGCACGGTGATCACGCGGCTCCCGGAGACCGCCTACAACGCGCTCTCGTCGGCATTCACCACCGCCATGGCGGCTCACGGGTTCAAGAAGGCACCGGGGTACTCGATCCTGGACACCTGCTACGACTTCACGGGGGTCAGCGAGGTGACGCTGCCGGCGGTGTCGCTGGTGTTCAAGGGCGGCGCGTGCCTGGACGTCGACGCGTCCGGCATCCTGTACGCGATCAGCCAGGCGCAGGTGTGCCTCGCCTTCGCGTCCAACGGCGACGATGAGAACGTCGGCATCCTCGGCAACACGCAGCAGAAGACCTACGGCGTGTCCACACCTCGGCAAGAAGACCATCGGCTTCGCCCCCGGTGCTTGCTGATGACAGGCTGTGGTGGTTACATGAATAACTATGTCGCGTCCACCAAGTGGTCGCTGATTACTATACATCATACATACACATTGTAATGTGAGAAATGCGTATATATACTGCTATTGTAAGTGTTTTTTTTTGAGATTTACTGCTATTGTAAGTGATGGAATTGGCTCACTTCGAAAAGTAAAGAAACAGAGAAGTGGTTCAGAAGTGGTGACACAACGTGTTCGTGACATAGTAGTTGTTGCAATACTTACATTTGTACGTACGTCCGTTCGTAAAAGTGAGTGTATGTGTGTTCCGATAATACTGAAATAACACCATCAAAATTCAATCATAAATTCATAATGTATTGTCGCATCAGCTTGACCATCACTTTCATTTCTTTTAGTCTTGATTGCATTGTCGAACGTAGAGACATATCCATACTCTTGTACAGTGGCGTAGCCAGTCAATAGTCACGCCCCGGACCAACTGCACTGTGAAAATCCTCAACGATGTCAGTCAAATAGTGTCATTAGGATGCACGCCCCAGGCCAAGGCCTATGTTGCGTGGGGCCTGGCTACGCCTTTGCTCTTGTATACACCATGTGCTAAACCACTCGATAACGAATATGCATAAGCCTCATACATGAGAGACATCTTCAGACGGAATGATGGGCCTTTCAACCAATACTCACATACGCATTTTTGACGTGGACAATGCCACGCGATAAAAAATTGTACTCGCATAATGGTTTTCTCGGAGCTTGAAAACAAACGAGGAGATAGAAGAAAAAACGAGAGTGGTTTTCCCCGAGTTAATATAATCAAATTTGCACGTGTGGAGTTACTAGCCACTGTAAAATGCATGAGTTATACACCTGAAATGGCATCTCCCTCTCTAAATGGTTTTGGTGTTAATGATAACATGATTAGCTGACTAACTATGTGCTTGAGCTATTTTATGGCGCATAAAGAAAAAAGACGGTGTCCTACGATTGTCATTTATTGAGTCGTTTGGAAATCCGTACTATCGCTTCAGAAGGCACGGGATATTAATCACGTACACGAAACATAATTTGCACCTACTAAACCTTCTCGTGAAGTGAGAAATCCACCCTTAAACTTTCTGTTAAAGTCTCAATTTTGCAGGCCAGAAACTTTGGAGGACCCGGATGTTCCAGCCACTCTAGACCAACATCATGTCGTTCCAGAGAGTTGGCACTGGGTTGCCACCAGCTGCTATGTATAGGCTCGGAAGTTGGCCCGGAACTTCCGTGCCCCGGATGTTCCGAACAATACCAGAACTTCCGGACCACGTAGAAAACGGGTATTGACAACTCGAGTTGGGGTCCAATATAAATAGCCCCTTCTTGCCCAGTCAGAGTCACGTGTTTTATCCTCTCTCCTTCATAGTTGATAAGGTCAAATCACCCCTATTGATCTAATCTTGTTGATACTTTATGATTTAGTAGATGGGATCCAAGTCTATCACGAGAAGAATTTGATTCACCCCTTCAATCCATTGTGGATTTTGTTATCCTTGGGTGCTTGGATGCCCTAGACGAAATAGGTTATTTTGAAGTTTAATCTTTGTGATGTAAGACTTCGGGATATTCTTAGGTGCCTCCAGTTAACTTTTAGAGATGACCAACCTTGTTTGTAAAGATTTGGTTGCCGTTTTAAGGCACCACTTATTCGATCGAGGTACTCCACTTCGTGTGGAGGCTCGAGAAGAACGAGATGAGCCATCCTGGTTAGTGAGACATCGTGCATCCATAATTCTCAGACGGAGTCTAGGTTTACGTGTGAAGCAAACTTTGATGTTTGAGTAATATACGCTCAATTTTTAAAAAAGTCCATCGAATGGCTCCCAAAAAATTTGTTAGATCTTCACAAATCCAGCCTTAATTGCTCACAAGATCTCACAATATATTGTCTTAACTTAGCAAATTTAACACTAATTGCACATTAACCAGCCTACCTCACAATTGCGTATCTTTACTGGATTGCTCACCAAACACCGAGGACATGATTATTTTGTTGATCTTTTTGATTATATTGTTTTGCAATGTTCATGATCCCAATTATATGAATCTCCAATGTATTATGTAGTGTTTTTTCATTATGTTTTTTATATCTAGAACATTTGATTTTGTTACAAAAGTTGAATATGATCATGACAAGCATGATTAATGTGTGATGTATTTCATCCGTTCCGAATTATAAAATGTTTTGTATATTTGAGTGTGGATTACATATAGACTGAAATGAGTCAACAACACACTGAAACCCGTCTAGTACATGCATTTTAGATAAAAAAAAGGTAGAATATCATATAATTTGGAATCGAGAGAGTATGACGCAAAAAACGTGTGATGTATGACGCGCAAAAAAGCGTATTACCCGTACGATACGAGCAAATTTAATAGTAGAGCCAACAACTGGCTATAAGGTATTGTCACCTCATATAGCCAACCCTATAGCCAAATTATTAATAGTTAGATATAAAGATGTGCTAGTTTATTAATATATGACCCACATTTCACTCTCACAAAGTGATTAGAAGCACGTGTTGCAGCTGACTTTTGAATGAGAGCTCAGTTTCATTCTTTCTCTTATTCTCTCTCCTCCATGTAAGTATAAATACATTATTTAAATCCTTATTGCGGTCACTCACAAGTCACAACTAGATGAAGTGACCAACTACAGTACATGATTATGCTTTTAGTCATGGTGTGTCAAACTCTAAGGACTTGCTCCATTTTTTTTTTCGAAAAAGCATATATGGCTAGGCTAGCACAATAAAAACATGAGCACTGAAAGAATAACAAAGAACACAAATTCTCCCGTAAAAAAAGAACGAAAATTCCGACCCCCTCTTTGACTTCTGCCCTTTTCACCAACCCACACGCAGTTTTCTCTCCCTGTCAACCTTCGTCTGCCTCCTCAGTCCTCACTCTCGCCCTTTGACTGTGCCTCTCTCTCTCTCTCTCTCTCTCTCTCTCTCTCTCTCTCTCTCTCTAGCGGCTGTCGTCACCGCAGGCGCACCCCGCGGTTGCAAAACCCTCATCACGGGAGCACGAGGCCGAGAGGAAGCAGGAACCCTAGCACGGGCGGCCCAAAGGCGAGGAGGCCTCCGAGCCACCATTGTCTTCCCCTAGCCGCCCCTCATATCGCGACGCTTCTTCAGTTTCCTGGCGTGTCGCGGCGATTTCTCCGCCCGAAATGGAGGGTCCGTGGGTTTTCCCAGTGCTCGGTGTAGGGTTTGGGGGAGAGTTTCTTGGTCTTCTAGGTGGATTCGTCAGAGTTTCTTCCGCTCCGGATTCCTTCGGGTTTGAGAGGGGTTAGTGGGGTTTCTTGATTTTTTTCTTGTGCTGGAGGGGAAAATAAAAAATGGAAAGTACCAACAAGTTAAAGGAAAGTTAAGGAAACGCTTCACGGATTATGCTGAAAAAGTACTTGTCTAGTGGTGCAAAAGATACTCTTATTAAATCTGTGATCCAAGCCATCCCAACCTACCCGATGAGTGTTTTTAAATTCTCAGGAAGTTTATGTGAAGAACTTATGAAACTCCCAAGGGATTTCTGGTGGGTAGATGAGTATGATAGAAGGAAAATGCATTGGTTAAGCTGGGACAAGTTAACCAGAAGGAAAGGCCAAGGAGGGATGGGTTTTCGAGACCTACACCTTTTAATCAAGCTCTTTTGGCTAAGCAGGCCTGGCGCCTCATTGTGTACCCAAATAGTTTGTGTGCAAGGCTTTTAAAAGCAAAATACTATCCAGCAGGAGATCTTGTGGATACAACATTTATAAAAAAATCCATCGACAGGCTGGCAAGGCATTATATGGCGAATTGGCAACGGAAAAATATCAGAGTGTGGAGAGACAACTGGATTCCTAGAGGGAATCTGGAAGCTTCTGCCAACCTAACTAATTCAAGAATTAAGTGGGTTGATCAACTTATTAATGCAGAAGATAGATCCTGGAAAGAAGATGTGGTTAGGACTGTTTTTCAACCTTATGATGCTGAAGCTATTCTCAAAATCAAACTTCCAAATTTTGAGATAGATGACTTCGTTGCTTGGAACCAGGAAAAGCATGGTCTGTTCACTGTCCGGAGTGCTTATAATCTGGCTCTAGATTTAAAAAATAATACCTTGCCAAACTCTACTACAAATTTGAATGGAGATAGAGGTCTCTGGAAAAAATTGGAACTCGGATGCCCCCCTAAAAATAATTTTTTTACCTCAAAACTTGCTACTAACCATTTGCAGTACAGGTGAACAGGAGCAGGACATTACCTCACGTTTTACCCACATGCTCAATATGTGGTATGGAAGATGAAACAGTTACCATGCTAGGACGCGTTGTAGCAAGGCCCTTGCGCTGAGACAAGGCCTTGCAAAAATCTGGGAACTGCCAGATGAGAAATCCTTGGGAAACACATGAAGAGATTGGGTTCTTATTCTCTTGGATAATCTGGACAAAGAGACGAGAATCAAAATGAATTTTATATGGTGGAGAGCTTGGCACCATCGTAATAATATCATTTTTGACAAAGGAGACGCTTCGGTGGAAAATTCTGTCAGGTTTCTTCAAAACTACTTGACTAGTGTGCAAAATCTATCTAAAGGTGGAAGTAATCCGCATAGGAAAGGTAAAAGCAAAGTAGGCCAAAAGAAGAACACATAAACTGCTGCTGCCGGATTGGATGGTGGAAAGAGTGATACAAAACAGAAGCATAAATGGACCAAACCTGATGTGAATTGGATGAAGTGCAATGTGGATGCAAGCTTTTCTGCAGATACTGGACATGGAGCTTGGGGAGGAATTCAGAGACAACAATGGTAATGTTATTTCTTCGGCTTGGGATCATATTCAACAATGTAGTTCTGCTGAAGAAGGCGAAGCTATCGCTTGCTTGGAGGGCCTAAAATTATCCATGCAACACCCTTTTGCAAATCTGATCACTGAAACAAATTGTGCAAGGATTCTTGAAGCTTTTAAGGAGGATAGTACTGATCGTTCAGAAATCAGCATGCTCGCAAGAGAATTAAGACTGAAGAAACCCCAAATCGTCAAATTATTCCGAGAAAAGTTGACAGAAGATGTAATTCGGTTGCGCCAATTAGGCCGTAGAGAGTTGAGTGGAGGTGTGTTACAAAGAACGGTTTCAGCCTGGGCGTTGGAACCGGCTTTGAATGACTGTAATCAAACCTGTTTATCTGATTAATATATAAACACCTTTAATGTCAAAAAATATATAAACACCTTTTAAAAAAAGAACAAAGAACACAAATTCTCCCGTGAAAAAAGAAAAGAAAAGAAAGAACAAAAATTCTGATCCCCTCTTTGACTCTTCTACCCTTTTTCACCCCACACGCAGTTTCCTCTCCCTGTCAACCTTCCTCCGCCTCCTCACTCTCGCCCTTGACTGCGCCTCTCTCTCTCTCTAGCGGCGGCCGTCACCGCGGTTGCAGAACCCTCCTCGCGGGAGCACGAGGCCGAGACGACGCAAGAAGGGCGGCCCAAAGGTGAGGAGGCCTCCGCGCCGCCATTGTCTCCCCCCCTAGCCGCCGCCCCCCATCTCGCGGCGCTTCTTTAGTTTCCTGGCGCGATTTCTCCGCCGGAAATGGAGGGTCCGTGGGGTTTCTCGGTCCTTCGGGTAGGGTTTGGGGGCGGGTTTCTTGGTCTTCTGGGTGGATTCGTCCGGGTTTCCGCTCCGGATTCCTTCGGGTTTGAGAGGGGGTTTTGTGGGGTTTCTTGATTTTTTTTCTTGCGCCGGCGCTTGGGTTGGAGATGTCTTAGCGATTTCTCTGCGGTTCTCGCGCGGCTGGTTGCCATGCTGGAGGGGTGGATTGGATCTTTGAGTGACCGAATTGCATGTTCGATCCAAGATTGTTGCTTTAGAAATTGGAATAGTTGTAATTCCCGCAAGAACACGCTGGAAATTTAAAGGTTAATGTTTGTCTGGGGAATTAGGATTAGGGGTTCTAACAAAACCTGGTGATTTTGGCGCAGTGTGCTGTTGGAAAGGATGAGCTCGCGTGCCTAGAATTTGCAAGAAGACCATTGTGCTTTTGTTGTTGTTTTCTGTGTGGATAATTGGTAAACCTAGTACCAAATCTTGTCGCTGGATGGAATTTACTGTCTAGAATCTGAATGCTTCAACATTATCTGAACGTTCATAAATGCATGGTTGAAGTGACACAAGGCATACGTGGGTGGGTTAGCAGGTGAATTTATCCAAGTGGCCGATTGGACTTATGACCATTTCTTTGAAGTTTATGAAGATATATGCAGGAATTCTGCTTGCAGAATTGGGTATTAGTCAGTGTGCGCTCGTCTTGATTATCTATGTTTATGTATTCGAGTAAGTTATGTTTGTAATTGGTATCAAATTGATTCAGTTTGCCTTCAGAGTATCACAACAGTACCCAGTAGGTTTCTTGGTATTTAGTTTGTACAGAAGTCTAGAAATTCGCAGCATACATAACTGGTCACTTATTTGCTAGCGGTCTAAAATTGCAGCATACCATGACAAATCAGGCTCTAGTTTTTTTTCACTGGTTTTCTCCTGTCTGGTTCTGACACATGGGTCTGAATTTTTTGTGTAATGTGTACATCTTATGGATTTTTATGGTGCATGAAGTAAACATCTATTAATTCATGATTGTTTAGACTTATATTTACCTGAAACCTTGTTATATGCATGATCTCCTTTCATCATTGTTGCAGATTGTTAAGCTAAAATGGGAGTGGCAGGTCACAACGATCCTTTGTTAGGTGAAACCACATGTGGATCTTTGCTGCAGCAACTGCAGGTGCTGTGCCCCCATCCCACTCTCTTAACATACATGTTTTTCCCCCTGGCTTATTTAAAACAATGGCAACACAAACTCCATTTGAACTCGCTATCTACATCAGTAAGAGTGAACATAGCATCTCTTAGCCAGGAAGACAATAATTTATTGGTGACTGATGGGTGTTATTTCAGCTGATATGGGACGAGGTTGGTGAGAGCGACGATGATCGCGACAAGATGCTACTTCAGCTAGAGCAGGAGTGCTTAGATGTTTATAGGAGAAAGGTTGATCAGGCTTCTAGTTCCAGGGCACGTCTCCTTCAACAACTAGCCAACTCCAAATCCGAGCTTACTAGACTCCTCTCTTCACTTGGAGAGCTATCTATTTCTGGCGTTATAATTGTAAGTGTCTGGGAATAGCCACTCAAAAGCCATGTCAACCTAGCTCCTTTATATACAAGTATACTTATTTGATACTTGAACTTGCCATAGTTCTGTTTCAATTTTTTCGTTTCTGATCGAGTTTTATCTTGAAGTATAATATCTCTCTCCGCAAAAAAGAAAAATTATACTATGTCATCTGCTTATATAGTGCATATGTCACCTTTCTACTGATTTACAGCCTGACAAGACAACTGGTACAATCAAGGAGCAACTAGCAGCCACATCACCATTTTTGGAACAACTCTGCAGGAAAAAAGAGAAGAGGGTGAAAGAGTTTGCTGATGTACAACTCCAAATTCAAACAATACGTGGTGAAATCGCAGGGAGTCTACAAGTTGGTGACCACTTGGAAACACCCCATGTTGATGAGGATGATCTTTCAATGAAGAAATTAAATGAATTTCTCTTCGAACTACAAGCATTGCAAAAGGAAAAGGTTGGTATTGATTCCGTGTTTGCTTTGCACAATCTTAGAACCAGTTATTTTGCTGTTCATGTGCCAATGTTCCAAACATCAAAGCACAGAGGAATTCTAAGTTTGGCAGTACACAAATAAATTTGCGTTTTTTTTTTAACTCTTCTATGCCAAGGCTGCATAACCTAAATAATGACCAACCCCTTGATGTTTGATGCATAACACCATAATTATGTACCATATTAGTGCAAAGCAATAGGCTACTGATATAGCTGCTGCCGGTTATTGCAATATATGTACTCAGGATTACGTAAAATATCCTGACTTGACATGGCACTCTTATCTTCTGTATTGCAGAGTAATAGGCTGCACAAGATTCTCGACTTTGTGAGCTCAGTGCATGATCTTTGTTCTGTCCTTGGGAGGGATTTCTTGAGCACTGTTACTGAAGTTCATCCTAGTCTTAATGACTCTGTTGGTGCTGATTCCAAGAGTATTAGTGATGAAACACTATCTAGGCTGTCTAAAATGGTGATTGAACTTAAAGAAGAGAAAGTAAAGAGGCTTGAAAAGGTAAATTTGCAGTGAGCCTCTTGTTATTGCATATCTTGTCTTAAGTGTATTTGATATGTCTATATCATGTGATTCTGTTTCTGATTAAATGCCATTCTCTCGTAGATTCAAGCTCTAGCTTCCCAGCTAACTGACCTTTGGAACTTAATGGATACCACTGTGGAGGAACGACAACTTTTTGATCATGTCACGTGCAATATGTCCTCACCATTGGACAGAGTGAGAGTTCCAGGAGCTCTGGCTCTTGATGTAATCGAGCAGGTTAAGATGTGTTTTCTTCTTTCAGCGAGTTGAACTTATTGATAAAGCACCATATTATTGTTCACCTGTGGCCTGACACATTTTTGCACTTTAAAGGCTCATCTTGAAGTTGAAAGGCTGGATCAGCTAAAAGCTAGTAGGATGAAGGATATTGCATTCAAAAGGCAGACTGAACTTGAAGATATCTACGCCCGTGCTCATATTGCAATAGATACCAGTGCTGCAAGAGATAGAATACTGTCTGTTATTGATTCTAGTATGTTTGAGCCTTCACAACTACTGGCTGATATGGAGAACCAGATACTTAAAGCAAAAGAAGAGGCCTTGAGCAGAAAGGACATACTGGAGAAGGTTGACAGGTGGATGTTAGCATGTGAAGAAGAGAGCTGGCTTGAAGACTATAGCCGGGTATGCAAATCTGTTACCTTACCTTTTCTGTCTCTGTTTTAATGACTGAAATGGAGAATCTTGTGTTCCTGTAGCATTGTTCTTCTGACTCTGTTTTTTTGGCACCAGCATTGTTCTTCAGCACTTGTTTGACTGTGGACTCTTTACATTGATGTTACCTTATTGGCAGGATGACAACAGATACAGTGCAACTAGAGGTGCACATCTGAACCTTAAGCGTGCAGAAAAGGCTCGTGTTTTGGTTAATAAAATTCCAGGTATGTTCTGAAAATTGGTCCTCCTTGGGAATTGCATCGTATTATCTGTGGCCACCGCCATGGACTCACTATGTTAAATACATCTTACATGATATTTGATTGGTACATCAATGCTAGCCCTGATCTGATCTAAATTCTCATGAATATCTTTGACTGTTTACTGCAGCTATTGTCGACATGCTGGTGTTGAAGACCCAGGCTTGGGAACAAGAGCACAACACAGTGTTCACCTATGATGGTGTCGTTCTTCTTGCAATGCTGGACGAATACAGAATCCTTAGACAGGAGAAGGAGGAAGAGAAGCGGAGAATGAGGGTACCCCTTTCTTCCATTCCTTGTCTTGTCCGATGTCTGGTTCCATTACCATCTCCCCTCATTCCATACTAACTTTTCTCCATGCCATTCCAGGACCAGAAGAAGATAAACGACCAGCTAGCTGCCGAGCAGGAGAAGCTATTCGGCTCGAAACCGAGCCCAGGACGGCCCCAGTCCGCAAAGAAGTTGCCTGGCCCTCGGGCCAACGGTGGCGCGGTGAACGGCACGCCGAACCGGAGGCTATCGGTGATGCAGAACGGCCCGCGGTCGGCGAGCCGGGATGGGCGTAGGGAGAGTGCTAGGCCGTCTGCGCCGGTGAACTACGTGGCCATCGCCAAGGACGATGTGGCTTCCCAGGCGTCTTCAACTTGACACCATGGCTTCTTGGTTTGCCGGTGTGGCAGAAATATATCTGTGCAGTAGTCGGGAAATTATAGAGCTTAGCTTAACTTTACCTAGGTGGAAGCGAGTGGAATGATAGTCATGTGGATGGATGTTCGTTTTGTGTTGTAGATCGAATGCTATGGAAAACTGAGATTGTGGCTATCTTCTCACTTTCTGATCTGCGTACTTTATTTAGCAACCAACTTGTAATGACCAACTGAGCAAGCTCCAGATGAACTCGTTTAGGCATTCAAATCATCACACATTTTAGCATCAGGCAACCGAAAAGAAGAGAGAGAAAAAATCATGGCAACACCAGCGCACACAGCAATCCGGACCTGAAGGAAGCTATGTACATCATTCTTCGAGAGTCTCGTCTTCAGTAATCGTCTTCAGTAATCAGTTGGAGGTTGGCGGGGATCGTAAACGGCAGCATCGGCCTCGGCTTGACGATCCTTCTGCAGCTGCTTCTCATCTCTCTGCCGCGCCTTCTTGCTCACCTTGATTTGATCGATCACGGCACAACATGTCGCAGTTCTTGGATCAGTAACAAGGTTGGTTAATCATGGCGGTGATATGAGGGGATTTGATCGTTACCTTGTGTGATCTGGCCTGGAGGCCGTGGTCGGACGCCGCCGCCGCCACCTTCCGCCGCGGCAGGTTCCGCGCGCCCCTGAGCCGGTTGTTCTTGCCCGGCCTGTAGCAGCTGAGGCCGCTCCGGCCGCCGGCGCTGGACCCGTCGAAGCTGACGGCGGCGGACACGTCGTTGGACCCGCAGCTCTCCTTCTCCTCGACGGCCGCGACGTCCTGGCGCCTCCTCACCGGCACCACCACCCGCCGCCCGGCCACCGCCGACCCGGCGTCCGTGGCGTTCTTGCTCGCGCAGTCGTCGGCGGGCTCGGCCTGCCGCGTCGCCATCCACCGCTCCAGCCAGCTCCACCCCACGTTGAAGTCCCCTTGGTCGGATCGCGACGACCGCTTCTTCGTGCCGCCGCCGCCGCTCCTCAGCTGAACGCAAGATACAGATCACAGCGTCACTGACCTCTGAAACTGAATTTTACTACAGTACACTAGTCGATCGTTGCCTGAGCAAGCCCGAAAGAACTCCACCGACGGGACGCGCGCACCTGCTGCGAGAAGGCGTAGGCGAGGGCTCGTTCCCGCCGCGTCGTCGCCTCCATCCTGTTCTGGATCCTCATCCGCAGCACGTTCGAGCTCAGCGTGCTGTCGTCCCACTCCTCCTGCATCCCCATCAAACCGACCGTCACCACACTCAGCTTGATCTGTGTTACTGTCATGTCCATCTGTGTACTGCAGGTGTGCAATGCGGTACCTTGGCCCTGAAGACCTGCGGCCGCGGCTTCTGGCTCGCCCGGTGCTGCGCCGACGGCGTGGGCGACGAGCCTCCACCGTCGTCGCTTAACCGGAGGTTGCTCAGGGACTCCCCGACCTGGACCTCCACCGACGCCGCCATGGACGCCGAGGCGGGACTCTTGGGTTCTAATTCGGCGTATCCCGAATTTCTTCTCAGCACCTCCTGCAACAGTCGCCTCCTCGCCTGCAAGCACCGCATCAGCATGAGCGATCGGGTTCGGACTCTCTGTTTGTCTTTGGACCGGGGACGCACCATGAATCTCCTGAACGCAGTCTGGATCAGCGTCGCAGCTTCCTCCTCACCAACCGGCTCCGTCGGTAGACCCCGTCGCTGAAGCTCTTCGGAGCCGCTCGACACCACCGTTCACGTCGCCGCTTTGACGCGTCATTGGAATCTGGGTCATCGCGCACGTCTCGAAGCTTCCGGCAGAGACGACCGTCCCTTCATCATCGTCATCGTCCTCCTCCTGGTCCGCGGCCGCCGCGGCGCCGGACTCGTCGCCGCAGAGGTACAGCCTGAGAGAACTCCACCTCCTCTTGCGATCGCCCGGACTCCGTTCCTGTAAAAGAACAGAAAAACGCCCGTGCGCCGCGGTCAGTCATGTCATTTCAGCAAACCGCGAGCTCCACCTCTCATCAATCGAACTGCTGTGGAGAAGAGAATGCACGCACGAGGCTGTTGCCGGCGCCACCGCCCGCCGAGCTGCACGGGCTCTTGGAGAGGACTCTCCGGACAATGCCACCGGCGAGGCCCATCGCTAGCAATTCTACACCGACGGAACAGAGCAGAGTATCTCACTGTCAAGGTCCTCACTCAGTCGCTAGCTGAAGCACAGTGATGGGCAGCACCAGCAGGACCGCGCGTGAGCTGCTGAGCTGTGGCCGTCCGCTTGTAGCGAGACTGTGTCAGCGGCCGTGGACGTGTAAGCAGTACGGCTAAATCCAGAACGGGCAAAGCTCCCTGCTTTGGTTTGGTCCGGTGCAGCAGCTTTGTGTAAAGGTGGCTGGCATTTGATTGGCGGATCCGTGCGGGAGGAGGACGACGCACACGCCGCGGTGCGCTCGGTGGCCTTGATGATGCTGAGACGAGGAAAGGACCCCATGTGTTGGGTTCTCTTTGGGGGTCTGGCAGAGGAGGCCAACAATGGCTTTAGAGCTGGACTCGGCCGTCTTCTTCCACACTGCTCTCTCTTCCATTCCAGGCATGCGCTAAAATGTCTGGTGAGATTAAACTCGGGAGGAAGGTGATTAAATTCGAGCCGACTGTCACCGTCAGTCTACTCATCATCAAGGGAGTACAGACTACTACAGGGACTGTCGACATCTGCAATCTGTCGGCAGGGGGTTGCATTGCAGCCGCGAGTGAGCTTAGCGTTGTGAGAAGAAAATATATTACTCCTACCAGGAAAGAATGTCGGATGGGTCCGGAGATAAAGGTTCTAGACGTGCGCACTTTTTAACTGGATCCTCACATGGCTCGCTCGCCTCGTCCGACCTAATCTTGGCCTTTGCTTGCGACTGGGTGCAGGTATATTCCTATCTGTCAGTCACTCTTGCTCCCTCGATCTTAAATGAAATCTCAGCTCCATCGTGATGCAGATCTCAGTAGGCTCTGTAGTGTGTACCTGCCTGCCGACAGTAGTATCTCAGAGCCCAGCCCAGGACCATGCTCTCAACTCTGAATCTACTGTCATGAGACCATGGCCGTAGAATCGGTCTCGGCACAGCGTCAGGTCGAAATGTACTGACGGTATAACTTTCTTTTACTACTCCCCCGTTCACTATGTAAGACATTGGACTGCCATTTCAATTTTGACTACATACATAGTAAAATGAGTGAATATATGTATAAAACAAGTTAGATACATTTGAATCGAGAAAAAACTAAGATGCCTTACATTAGTGAACGGAGGGAGTACAAAAAGTTATGTTTGCTAGAGATTTACTACAAAAACTAGGATTCTAAGTTTATAACAGCTGGAGGCCTGGAGACTAACCCTCAGATGAAGCATCCACATAGGTAGGCCATGTATGTCTCTGACTTGTCCCTTCTACGAGTAGTACACCTGACATATTCCGTCTAAGAAAAGTACGACTGACATATGCATGCTAGAGAAGATTAATAATGCAAATGAGGTAGGTGAGGTCATCAATCATCATATCAGTACTACCAATCTCCTAGCATAACGCGGCATCGTCCTCTTGTCATATAGACGAGTAATGTGGTCAGGTCAAGTTCCGCATAGCTCATCGCGGAAGAGAACCTGGAAGATGGAGAAATCAAAGAAAAAAAAGAAACTAAACAAATATTCTCGATGACCATGAGCTAAACATCACTTCTTTGATCTATGGTTCATAAGATTCTACTAGAACTAAGAGCATCTCTAACAGAACCCGCAAAAGGCGAACCCGCAAAACAGTTTTGCAGGTCGCGCAACTCGCGTTTTTTGGCTCGAAACGCGGCGTGGCGGAGCAGAAACCGCATATGCAAAACATGAATTATGCATGAATGTCGTACTATGCCAAATTGCTTACAAATTCGACATTAATATAGCAAATAATAAAGTTCCTTGAATCTAAAGACGGCAATTAACATAGTTTTCCATCCGTGTGACCAAAAAATTGCTTTCAAAACACCATCGGCATCATCGAAAGGCCCTACACCGTGCTAGCACCTCCACCACCGCCGGCACCTCCACCATCACCTCCACAACCGCCGAGACCTCCACCACCGCTAGCTTTTAGCATCGCTTGTTTTCTTCGATGCAATATCTCCTTCCTTGCGATGTCATGCCACTCCAAGGTGACCTCATTGTCTTCTTCGCCCGTGCCACCATCGACGCCACCGTCGACCTCATTGTAGCCGTAATTGCCGAGCGGAGGGTTCTCGATATCAGCCGACCCAAGCATGTCCATGAAAGCTTGCGTGCTGCAAGAAGAACAAATTCAGCTTGCCGAGCGGGATGGGTGCAGCGGCGCCGGGCACGGGCGCGGTGGATAGCTCAATTTTGAAGAATAAATTCATACCTTTCGGTCCCGTCGCCGGGGACGGGCGCGGTGGATGCAGCAGCGGCGCCGGGGACAGGCGCATTGGATGCAGCAGCGGCGGCGCTGGCCCTGATCTTCCTGCCCGCCTGCCTCTTCGGCTTCGCAGCGGCGTTCTTAGTCGCAATCAAAACTTGGGCCGCGCCTGCGGTGCCCAGTCTTCTCCGCTTCGGCGCCGCCAATGGAGCAGCGGTGGCGGCGGCGGTGCCGAGCTCTCCGCGGCCCGCTGGATCCTACGATGGCGCCTCCCCGACGCGGACGGTCACCAGGGACAGGTTGGAGGCGCTCATGGCCGGTCCGGGGCAGGACGCGCGGTGGCCGGAGTGGGGGAAGAGAGAGGTGGCGGCGGCGGCAGTTCAAGGGCGGAAGCTTCCCTCGCGCCAACGATACAAGGGGATGAGGTTCCGGCTGCGGGTCGGAGGTGGAAACCTAGTTTCCTCGGTTTGGAGGGCTAGATTCACGGGGGCCTGCAAAATCTTTTACGAGTCGGGTAATTTTGCGGGTTCTGTTCTCCGCCTTTTTGCGGTTTTCAATCCGCATCGGGCGGTTATTATGCGGGTTTGCCCCTTTTGCGGGTTCTGCTAGAGATGCTGTAAGAAATTAAGCCACCAGGCATTATCGGAATATATAAATAGTCAAATACCATTAGAATGAAGGGAGTTGCTAAACTGGCAAAATCAATGAGAAATCATGAAGTAAGAACACATCAATCAAGGACTTGTGCATTAGGACATGGCTATATGCTTCATTTCATATCATTGTCTAAGGCTTAACCTTTCTTTATCCAACAAATGTCAGTTGTATTCCAAGTTCACCGAAATTGTGTGATCCACGGCTAAACCTAAGCATTTTCTTTGTGCCATGGAAGAAGGTTCTGATGCCAGATAATAGGACGTTGATATTAAGCATAGGTGTTAATCATTGCTATAGGATCAATATTGTTCAGTTAATTTCAGTACCATGAATATTGGAAGAAATAACAGTAAACACTGGCTATTATTTGTCATTATCGCCAAAAGGAGCTTGTCAATGAACAAGCAATTATATCCAAAAAGCTGCAACATCAAACAATAAGACTGCGTTCAAACCAAGTCAGTTAAGCAGAAGATGATTTGAGATTCCTGGAGATCTCACTAGGCTCCGTACTGGAGAGTAATACATGGAGAATATCGATAGCCGACATATGCTTAAAGATTTTAATGAACGAGGATTCTCACTAGGCTCCGTACTGCCTGCTGACAGTAGTATCTCAGAGCCCAACACAGGACTAAACGCTCAATTCCACACGAGTCCCAGACCCGCACGGCCTCAGGTCGAAATGTACTGACGGTAGAATAGAACTTTCTTGATATGTTCGAAAATTGCTGAGTTGGTCCGGGTTCTCATCGGTTTGGGTTCAGCCGAAAGGTGAGAACAGCTAACATTTCCCGATGCTTCTGGCTCAATCCAGAATGTAGGAGCAACCAAAGAAAAAAAGTCAGTACGTAAATGAGCATGCAAACATAGGACTTGATGTACCTAGCTAGCCGTTATAGCAAGCAAGAAGTTATGTTTGCCAGAGATTTACCACAAAAACTAGGATTCTAAGTTTAGCAGCTGGAGGCCTGGAGACTAAAGCTAAGACGAAGCATCGACATAGGTAGGCCATGTATGTCCCTGGGTTGTTCCTTCTGATACATGTGACATATTTCGTGTAAGAAAAGTACGACTGACAAGTGACAGATGCATGCTACAGAAGATTAAAAATGCAAATGAGGTAGATAAAGGTCATCAATCATCATATTAGTACTTACCAATAGTTCCACTTATTAAATCTTTCAGCCACAGGGTAATGTGACCAGGTCAAGTTCTGCATAACTCATCGTGGAAGAGAACATGGAAGATGAAGAATTTAAGAAAGAAAAAAACGAAACAAATATTCTTGATGATCATGAGATAACCATCAATTATTTGATCTATAGTTCATAAACTTCTACTGAAGCCCTAAGAAATTAAGCCACCAGGCATTGTCGGAATCTATAAATTGCTAAGTACCATTATAATGAAGGTAGTTGCTAAACGGCCGAAATCAGGCAGAAATCGTGAAGTAAGAACACATCGATCAAGGACTTGTGCATTAGGACATGGATATATACTTCATTTCATATAATTGTTTAAGGCTTAACCTTTTTTTCTCCAACAAATGTCAGTTGTATCTGAAGCTCGCCAAAATTGCATGAACCGCGGCTAAAACTAAGCATTTCTTTGTGGCATGGAAGAGAGTTGTGATGCCAGATAATACGACCTTGATATTAAGCCTAGGTGATAATCATTCCTATTTTCTCCAACGATCAGTACTGTTCAGTTGATTTCAGTATCATGAATATTAGAAGAAATAACTACTACTCAAACAGCACTTTCTGAACCTAGGGGCATCTGCCCCGGTTTTAGAAAAATGCATGTTAACAATATTTTAAAAGGTCCAATTTTTTTGAAACAAAATTATAAATGCATATCTCTGCAAAATATGCGCACATCACAAAGTTTTGTGCAAAAATAACTTTTTATTTTGTCTCTACAAAAAAGACAAAATTTCGGTGCCAGACAAAACCTTTTATGGGACATGCTTTTGTCTTTTTTACATAGGCCAAATAAAAAGTCATTTCTTCGCGGAATTTTTCGCGCACACATTGAATGTGGATATTTAACCCCGCAATTTTTTCTGAAATTTTTTGACATGCAGAAAAATGTTTTTTAAAACGGGGCAGATGCCCCCGTGTGCAGATGTGTATTTTCCCTACTATTTGTCATTATCACCAAAAGGAGTTTGTCAATGAACAACTAATTATATCGAAAAAGGTCACAACATCAAATAATAAGACTGCATTCAAACCAAGTGTATTATGCAGGAGATGAGATTCCTGTATATGTCATGTATGTCGAACATGAGTACAAGCTCAGGACATACAGATGCTTCTGAAGAAAGTACACAAAACTATTGTTAAGATATCCCAAAAAACCTTTGCTGCTGGGTTAATAACAGGTTAAATGCTACTCCCTCCGTGTCAAAATATAAGTCGCACTAGTCACTTACCACACACATGTATGTAGACATGTTTTAGTGCAAGATTCACTAGTCACTTACATGAATCTTGCACTAAAACATGTCTACATACATATGTGTGGTAAGTGACTAGTGCGACTTATATTTTGATACGGAGGGAGTACTAACTATGCTATCCACTAGAAATGGAAGCAAAGCCTTTCATCTCTCTAAGCAGCAAAGATCAGGGGGGAAAAAGCCAACATGTGTACAGCTCGCCTGATTGTTCCACTTTTGAGTTCATGCTGGCTGAGGCCATCCGTCCAAGGCTGACATTTCTAACAAGTTTGGCATTGCACCCACATAAATCATATGCCGCCAAGCAGGTAAGACTATCTTCGCTGAAAGCAGGTAAGACTATCTTTGCTGAGCAGATTATTCACGATTTCTATCAATTTACAGGCTGGACCTTGTAAGTTGCCAGCTGGTGTTCAATTTTCACCGCTGCAAGTAGAGCCTTTTGGGAACATTGCATATGCTTAAACTCATCCCAAACTCCCAACGGCTCGGGATGATTCATGAGCACCAATCAGAGGACATCATCGGCAACAAAAGCAGAAACACATAAAAATGTTATGGGCTGCTGTAATCTGTGATGATGTCCTCGGAGGCAACACGTTCTGAAGGTACCCCATTAACATTCCATACATGCAATTTGCTTCTGTTTACATCAATCCAGCTCGTTCCGGGTTCCTTTTTCACCTTTCTTGATTTCATCAACTTCCTTATCTCTGAAGCATCTTCCCACCGTCCAACTGTCCTGTAGACATTTTCGAGAAGAATGTAGCTCAAGTGGTACTGAGGCTCTAGCTCCATCATTTTCTTGGCAACCCTTTCTGCTACATCTGGGTTAGAATGTGTGGCAGAAGCGCCAAGGATTGCTGCCCACAAGGACGAATCATCCCTGAAGGGTGACTTATTTATCAGATCTTCAGCCTCTTCCAGAAGTTCTACTCTGCTCAGAAGATCAACAATGCAATTGTAGTGTTCAATTCCAGGGGCAATGCCATATTCCTTGCTCATAGAATTGAAGTAGTTCCGTCCTTGCTCAACCATGCCAGTATGGCTACATGCAAAAAGAACACCAATGAAACTGATGTAGTCAGGCCTGGCTCCTTCCTTGACCATCCGATTGAACAGATCGATAGCTCGCTCGGCATGTCCATTCTGAGCGAAGCCGCAAATCATGGCGTTCCAAGTAATTGTATTACGGACACCGCTCGCTTCGAAAATTCTGTAAGCATAGTCTACAGCGCCACATTTTGCATATAGGTCTACAAGTGCAGACTCCACAACCACATCCCTCCAGCCTCCATTCCTCAGAAACCGGCAATGGATCTCTTTTCCTGGCTTGAGAGAAGATAGACCAGCACATGCCCTCAGGATAGTCCCCAAACTGTACGAGTCGTCGTATTCCTTATCCATCTGCCGAAACAGCGCAAGAACCTTCTCATACTCCGCATTCTGGCAGTACCCTCCGAGCAACGCACACCATGAAACTGCATTCCGGACCTGCATCTTGTCAAACACCTTGCGCGCCTCCAACATCATCCGCACTTGGCGTACATTTCCAGGGTGCTGCTCTCGACGATCACATTCCCACACAGACCACGTGTCACTACCTGGGTATGTGCCTCGCGACCCTGCCTCGCCCTCCTCAAGTTCCCCAGCGCTGTCATCATGGAACCAAATGTGCAGCCATCCGGCTCAACGCCATCCCTCGTGACCATAGTCCTGAACCACCTCACAGCCTCCTCAAACCAATCGTTGCGCACAAATGCCGATATCAACGACGTGTAGCATATCCCGTCCGGGGCGCACATTTCCTCGAACGCCTTCCGCCGTACATGTCCACTAGCGCGCTCAGCACGATGTCATTGTCGTGGAATCCCCGGACAAGGATGCTCCCGTGGACGCAGGCGCCCAAACTGCGGTCGCGGAGCATGGCGCAGGCCTTGACGGCGGCGGAGAATGCGTGGGCGTTTGGAGAAACGCCATCCACGCCGGCGATCATGGACCTGAGGGAGTGGAGCACGCGGCGGGGGAGCCCCGCGCGGAGGAAGGCGGCGAGGATGGAGGAGTGCGCGACGACGTCGCGGCGAGGCAGGTCGTCGAACGCCCTGAGCGCGTGGGGGAGGTGGCGCGGGAGGCGCACGTAGAAGGCGAGGAGGGCGTTGGCGACGTAGCGGTCGGCGAGGATACCGGCGCGTGCGGCGCGGGCGTGGAGGCAGTAGCCGAGGCGGGGCGGCGGGTGGCGGAGGAGGACGGCGGCGAGGGAGACGGGGGACGAGGGGTGCGCGGCGGCCAGGCGCGCCGCGGCGGGGAGGTCGTGGGAGTCGAGGAGGCGGATGACTTCGTGGTGGGGCGCGGAGAAGGTAGTCCCGGCGGGGGCATCGGAGCGGAGCGCGGTGCTCCAGCCGCCGGGGAGTGGCGCGATGTCCCGACGTCCTGTTCGTTTCCGCGGAGGAAAGCGATGCGGCGAGACTTGAAATTTAGGTTTTGCTAATTCTCAGAAATTGCGCTCAGTCGAATCATCCACACTTGATCCACTGCGTCGCGATTAGTGCAAACCCTAGACTCCTTCCTCGCGACGACGGCAGTGCCAAGCTGAGCTGGAGCCGCCGCAGCCGCCGCTGGCCATGGCGGAGGCAGCGGAGGCGAGGACCAACTTAACTTGGGGGTGCGGATTCGCCGGCGCCGGAGAAGAAGGGGCGGGGGTTAGAGGGATGGCCGGGGCGGCGGCGGACCAGCGGAGGAGGAGCTCGGGGCAGGGCGGGGCGGCGAGGCGTCGCGGTAGCGCGCCGGCCGCGGGCGGGGTAGACGGCGGTTGCTGCGGGGGAAGCAAGCTCGTCAGAGTTAAGAAAGAAGAGATGACGTCAGCCAACTGAGAAACCCTAGGCGGACCCTTGAAATTTCATCCCGGAGAGCTAAAGGTAAAAAACTACACAGTAAATTATGCACAATTTTTTTAAAACTAATTGTGTACAAAATTACATGTACTTAAAAAATCGAAATTCTAACTTCAGGGCGTCGGGTGCCCACCAACGGGGAGCTGGAGGATGGAAATCTTTCAAGTTTCATGTTGTTCACAACCCGTATGGCAAAATTAAAAACATATAACTTTAAACAAAGCGTCGAAATTCTAATACGTTTTCACTGTGGGTCTCTCGTGGCGAGATTTTCGAAATAAGACCTCATTCGATACTTTTAATAGACACCTTTATTTGTAAACCAAGCAAGTTTCTATTGCTTGTTGCTTGTGCTCGCAACCTAAAAACTTTAAAGTGTTATTATGTCTACTAGAACGTAGTATTTTTCCATAACATTAATCATCTATATTTTTTTACTATTTGGTCTTAAATTGCTTAATTTTGATGTTCAGTTTTGCATAATGTTGGGTTAATATTCAGTTGTCTACGTCTCTACGATACATCAAAGCTGCCTACTGTTTTAGTACTGTAGACAATTAGTAGTACAGACTTGCTTGTTTCAAATAGCAACGCTTCGCTCCTAGGTCAGCCGCCAGAGGCGATCGGGAGGCGATCATCTTTTCCGCCCAATCTCCACCGGCGAGTGTGCTGGTCCCCTCTCCCTCCGCCTGCTGCTTCGGCGGCATGCAGGAGGGAGGGGGATCCGGTTCCTCCGCTCTGTAGTTAGGGTTTGGTTTTGTAGGTCGTGGTGCGTCGTTGGGGTGGTGGGAGCGACGCCCAGACGAATAAATCTGCCTCAACTCTATTCCCACACCGACGTTGTCCTTCATGGCGGCGTCTCGGAGTTGGTGGCATCGTGTGCTCGTCGATCTTTCAGGTCGGAGGCTTTAGGGTTCTTGGATGGTGTCGGCGAGGCGGCGCGGTGACTTCATCGGATGGGTCGTTCCTTTTGCTTTGTCCCCGTTGCTGCGGCGTTATCTCCGGTGCCACGGTGGAGTAGAGAGGATTTTTCTAGGAGTACGTGCAGACGGTTGTCTGCACTGCTGACAGCTGGAAGATGGTGTACGTTGTGCTGGGTTCGTGGTTAGAGGCTGACGGTTCTGGTTCCTTACTCCGACGTCGTCGTGTGGGGGTGCCAGTTCGATGGCGTGCCCGAGGTCGTGCTGCCCCGGTCTGATTCTTTCAACAACAATGCTTTGTCCTATGGCAAACTACTTTGCAGGTCCGAAAAGCTGATGATCAGCGATGGATCCGCGTCGAGCTCGGGTGAAGAGGTGATCTGTCTCTTTTTTCTTTGGTGGCTGCTACGGTGGTGCCGAAGAAGAGGGATAGATGTTGGTTTGTCACATAGGTTTATCCTATCTTTCCAGATCTTTAAGATCGGTGTATTCATACTTTGTATCTCGTCTTTTAATTATTAATGAGAATCGTATTACCTTGCAAAAAAAAAGACTTGCTTGTTTCAGTACTAAAGTTGCTTCCTTACAAAAACTTGCTCAAAACATATAAAAATAGGATCTCGAAGAGCATTTCGCAAGGTGAAAATGGATCATCATTTTGATGCACGATTTAAAAGTTTTTACTTTTTAATCTCTGATGCCAACACGTGCATACAACTAGTAGTCACATGTCCTCTTCTATTATTCTCCTAGGCTCATTTCAATCACACGTTTGTTAGCAATTGTGTAAGTATTTTTCTATACTTTCAATCAAAACAGAATTTTCTTCTGCGCATTTTCTAAGACAATCTTTTTATGAACAATGACACTAGTATATCCTATAAATAGATTATTGCATTAGAAAGTTAAATATTGTCAGAACTTGTAGTTTCTGTTAACCATCTTAGACTCCAGATCTTTGAGATTAGAGAAAATATGCATGCACAAGAACTAGAGGTTTCGAGAACAACCTTGGTTACACCTCTCCGTTATCCCTCTCCAATTTCGTCATATTCATTGTCGAAGAAAAAACATGTATATATAGTGCTAATGCATGACACATATAAAACACGACATGATTTTATTGCAAGCAATACATGACACGACACTACACGACATTAGTAGGTGACCGAATGCGTCGGATTTCTTCGATTACAACTTTAAACCTGATCAAATTCACTACTAACTTACCGCTGCTTATTGACTTGGACAAACTAACTCCGATAAAGCAAAGCACAATGACACATCCCTACTACTCATGAGGCTTCTCCTCACACGTGTCTTCTTTGCTACCTTTGGTCGCCTCCTCGTCGGCTGCCTTCGCCTCCTCCTCATAAGCGACACGCGCTTCCGTCAGGCCCTGATCACCTGTCGGCGTAACAACCTCTTCATCATTTTCTTCGTCAACGGGGACGACCGTCCACTTGGCTTCCGCTTTCTCGGTCTTGTTTACCCCTTCGGGCACAATGATGTCATCATCGGTATCATTGTCGACAGGGACAATCGCCCCCTTGGCGGCCACCTTCTCAGTCTTCTTCGCCCCACGGGCGAGTCGTCCTTTCTTGGTCTCCTTTCCTTCAGCTTCTGCAGTCTGGACAACAAGCCTGGTTTCGACTTCCTGCGCTATCCACTGGTCCTCGCTGGTGTCACTGGTGGGGACTTCTTCATTCTTGGTGTCGCCATTGTTGTGCATGTCTGCATCAGAATCTTGTTCTTCTACCTTGGCGCATGGCGGGTCTTGGATGATCTCGTTGTTCTTCTCTTCCTCCTTAACGCAGTCCTTGTCATGCGCCGGGGCTGTGACGACTTGGTGAACCTTTGATCAGAGAGATAGAAAAACAAAAATTACTAACTTGCCACATCATGGAATGCATGGCAGCTATGTATACGTACCAAGTGAATTTGCTCTTATATATGCACACATGGTGTTCCCTCCCTTCCATAATATAAAACGTTTTAGATATTTCAGTGTGAACTATATACGTACCAAAATGAGTGAGGCATCACAATACAGTTCTGTCTATATATCTGATTTACCGAAAAGCTAAAACATCTTATAATTTGGGATTGAGAAATTAATCCCCCGTTCCAAATTATAAGATGTTTTAGATATTGTAACGTGGACGACATACATACATACCAAAAAAAAGTACATACAAACTGAAACACGGCTATATACAGGCAGTTCCAAAAAAAAGTAAGTACATCATATAATTTGCAACAAAGGAAGTAATTACTATCAAGTGACCGCTTATTACCAGTGCGGTATGCTGAGACAACATGTGAAATATTAAAGGAAGAGCTACTCGCTATTTGGTTAAACCTGAGCTGTCGCCATCGCGCAGGGGGTAAGACTGACAGTGCCGACGTTTGAGCGAGATGTAGAGAGAAGAGTAGCTTAACTAGGATGGCGTTCGTCTGGGAGGATCAAGGCGCTTTATATAGAAGGAGTGCATTGCCTGATCATGGCCACCAAATGCAACAGGACTAGTGTAGCATATAGCATGCAGTTAGCAGCTACTCCCTTCGTTCTAATTTAATTGACTTGCTATGCAGATACAGGTGCATAGCAAGTCAATTAAATTAGAACGGAGGGAGTAGCAGACAGTGAGCAGATGTACATGTATGGATCTACGAGATTCTTGGATCGATCGGAATTTTGAGTTGTGGGATTCTTGGATCTCCAGCTGCCTCTCTCGATCGTGCGCTTGAGTCGAGTGAGCCCATGCGCATATACGGGGAGATGCCCTGCACATAGGTGACATGAGATCGATGGAGCTGGATGTGTGCTGCGCGGTGTAGAGCCTGCACGCGACAGGCGTCTAGCTAGTATCGGCTATTCGCATTCTCCCTTGGGCTTGCCTCGGGGCCGCCGCCGTGTGCCGCCGCTCTTTGCCGGCCAGAACCACGACGGCCGAGCGCGATCCCGCCTCGGGCCCTCGGCCGGGACGCACGCTTTGGGCTGTGAGCGAATGGGTCGAGGGGCGGCCCCGCCAGAACTACCGGCCGAGGCCTTGCCACGCCGCGAGCCCATCTTTAAAAAGTTGAGTTCCATAAACAAATGTAAAATATTTGATTATCTTTACTACAGTATCAAGTTTTTTTTTTGGGGGAAACATGAAGCTGGTTAGAGCAACCTA
The DNA here is from genome assembly GCA_947311845.1 of Poa pratensis. NCBI lineage: Eukaryota > Viridiplantae > Streptophyta > Magnoliopsida > Poales > Poaceae > Poa > Poa pratensis. Next base: position 29,658,300 of record CAMZMU010000068.1, read on the forward strand.
TTTCATTAGAAAATCAAGTTAGATGAAACGACACATCTTCTGGAAAGTAAAAGACAGTGTTGACACACGAACATGTCACGTGTACCCGCGGCGCTGAGGGAGATGCTCCGCAACTCACTCTGCGGGAGGCTCGCCGAAAGGGCGATACGCAAGATAATCCGGCGGGCGCTTTTGTAGACCCGAAACCCCGCTCGCCCGGAAGGGATCTGTCAGGGCTCACGGCGGCTATGAGCTGCCCTAGGTCGGCCTGACCGCTCCTAGAGCCTCGTGGATTCGCAGCCTCCAATCTTGAAAAACGACAAAGAACGAGAAGAAAGATACAAGGAAGAGGGATAAAAGCAGATGAACACGAAAAATTAGTAGATTGATTTATTCGATTGGTGTTGGTCCAATCGGCCGTCACCCCTCATGTATATAAGGAGCGGCTGGACTTTCCGTGCAAGGAAACAACTTGGATCCACGTCCAAAACCCTAATTTAGGTCCAATTCGGATAGCTGACCCGAACTTTCCAAAACTGTTCGGTCTAAAAACTGGTTGCACCTTATAGGTCGGTTTTGGGCAGTTACCGACCTTGGATGGAAATACCGTAGAAGATAAAGTTGTTCGTCTTGAAAAAACGAAAAACTTTCATTTAATGCGATTTTCCATCCGACTTCATCTTGATCACCATCTGGGCTCGGATCTAAAAATGTTTAGATTGGATCCGAATCATATAACTTTGATTTGTCTATAATTGCCATATTTGAGCTATTAAACGACCTTATATCAAAAAACCGTAAGCAGCAAAGTTGTTCGTCTCAGAAAAATGAAGAACTCTTGTTTTATACGTTTTTGCATCCAAACCTTCCTTAATGACCGTTCGGTCTAGTTAACAAACAGGAGTTATATCAAGTTGTGGCCGTTTACAGAACGCGACTAGTACATGTACTAGTTGATGTCTGTTTTATATTCTAGTTTTGGCTGAAATTCCGAACCTTACTAGTACATGTACTAGTTGGGCTCTGTTTCGTTCCGATTTGGTCGAAATCCTGAACTTGACTAGTACATGTACTAGTTAGCCCTCTGTTTCGTCTTGTTATTTTGAACATGTTTTCTTCTAAGCCAAAATCGGTCGTCAACACATGGCCCCTATTTTTTTTGGCAAAGCTAGCATGCCAAAAAATAATTTGCATCAGTTTTGCTGCTAAGGACGATGTCAACACTCCATCGGCTATATGTGTGTCTTAGGCTTCTTGCCACACACTCGGGTAGAATTTCTTTAAGTACCTTCTGTTGAGATCCCGAAACAGTAGATCTCCCTACATAGATTCCACCAAATATGAATTTGATTACCTCCTTATGGATCATATTTCTGAGAGGCACTGCTTCAGACCACTTGGTGAAATAATCGGTGGCTAGCAACACGAACCGATGCCCCTTCTAAATGGCCACGGCTTGATAATAGGATTCAACATAGAAGCAGGAGCCAACTGAATATCACCTAACTTTTGACAAGCTTCACATCCTTTATAGTATCTGAATCAATCATTAATCATTTTCGGCCAATAAAACCCTGCACGTCGCAGTAACCACTTCATCCTGTGTGCCGACTGGTGAGTACCACATATGCCTTCATGTACCTCTCCCATAGCAACCCTCGCTTGGTCTTCATCCAAGCACTTTAAAAGAATACCGTCCACTGTTCGGCGATAGAGATCATCATCCATCAATGCATACTTGAAAGCCATCCACCGAATAGCCCTATTAGTCCTCTTGCTAGGATCCTGCAAATACTCAACAATGGGTTTCCTCCAATCTCCATGTGTACCTGCACTAGACCCTTCATTAGCAACCAAATCAATGGAACTCAATTCGGCTTCACCTTGTCTCATCTCCCACATGACTAAGGACGATGTAATCACCACACAGGCCATGTTTGGATACACTCTTAGGGCGATAAGCAATTACTGGGCATATATCTTTGCCTCAAGAGCATGCATAAACCATCCACCAAAGTATGCATAGCCAAATTAGTTAATGAAACGACAAATCTGATTGTGAACTCCAAGAATTTCGGCTCTTAGATTAGTAATAATATTGCAACTAATCAAATGTATATTGACTTGGCAATACCCTTCCATAATATAAATGATTATGATGCATCCATGGATCAAAATAAGCCCATGGGGGTAACCAATCATACCTGGTGGTGATCTCCATGATAAAGGCACTGACGACATGGTTGAATAATTTGAACGATGTGCCAACCGAAGATTTTGACGTGGCCATGCAAACCTTCGGCTTAATTGCTTATTGGTTTCATTCTTCACTTTCTTTATTCCTGTGGATTTTCTTGCGATAGAAACTTGGACATCATTCTTGTCCTTGCGGCTCTCCTTAGGAATCTATGCCATGTTCTTCTTTTTTAACTATTCAGCACTAAGCCTTTGCAATTTTCTTTCTTGCCAACTTGATAAGCCGAGCGGGCACCCCGGCTGTAATTTTTGTTTCCGCCTTGGCAACTCCTCTTTGACCTTGGGCACTTTCAACTTTGCTTGTGCAGATTTGGCACTTTGATCTTGAACAATTAATTGTTTTGTATCTTTGCCTTTCGTAGCCAAGGTCAATTTGACCGGCTCTTTGTTACTTGAAATTGAATCTGAAGTAGCACTCTTGCGACCATCTTTTTTCACTCGATAGACTTGCTTCACCACCTCTTTCTTCTCACTTGAGCTCCGGACCGATTCTTTTTTATTGAAACGGTCTTTGACATGCGATTTTTGATCAAACGATGATCTTCTTGGAGCTGCACAATTAAGGTGAGATAATCTAGAATAAGATGGATAATATGCCGACGAATCATACCCATCCCATGATGAATATGGATAGAAATTAGCATCGAGATGTATCCATGATGTTGGCACTGGCGGTCTAAAAGGATGATATGCTGCATTGAAATTCTCTTTTCGCCAATACTGCATGTTAGAGTTACGCCTTGGGGATGATCTTGATGCCTTTGCATTGTTTGGCCGATAAGCACTTTTTGTTGCATTCTCTTTTTGGTATTTTTCCAATAACTCTTGGAAAGTGACTTTTGACTTCTTGCCCTTGTGCTTATAGCGGCCTCTGTCTTTTTTGGTTTTGCAGACATTGGTCTTTGGATTTTGTTGTTGCCCCCCAGTTCTAGGCGCCCTCATCGTAGCTTTGATGGAACATTCGTCTTTATGCTTATCAGCTTGAATAATTTCCTTGCTTGATGATTCGATTACATCATATTCAGTGTGCACCCGTCCGTCTTTGGATGAACCAGCTTGATCCACCCGAGTCAACTCTTGATTGCCATTAAGACCAATCTTAACTTGTGCCTCAACATCCTCCAATCGTCCTTCGACGGACGATTGCATAGTCTGATGAAACACACCACAGTCTTTGATATCCTGCTCAGACGAATACTGCATTCGCTCTTGTCTTGACGGCTCGACATGATGGTCTTGTATGATGATCCAATTAGCTGGCGACTCACTGCTAGCGCTAAGTTGACGAGGGAATATCTCCCCGGCAACAGCGCCAGAAACTATGCTTGATGCGTGTAACGTCACACGTCAGTTGGGAACTCCAAGAGGAAGGTATGATGAGTGCAGCAGCAAGTTTTCCCTCAGTATGAAACCAAGGTTTATCGAACCAGTAGGAAAACGAGGTTGCTTCGAAGGTGTTGGTGAAGGAGTGTAGTGCGGCGCAACACCAGGGATTCCGGTGCCAACGTGGAACCTGCACAACACAATCAAATTACTTTGCCCCAACTTAACAGTGAGGTTGTCAATCTCACCGGCTTGCTGAAAACAAAGGGTTAAACGTATCGTATGGAAGATGATGTTTGTTTGCATAAAACAGTAGAGAACAATGATTGCAGTAGATTGTATTTTAGATGTAAAAGAATGGACCGGGGTCCACAGTTCACTAGTGGTGTCTCTCCAATAAGATAACTAACATGCTGGGTAAACAAATTACAGCTGGGCAATTGACAATTGATAAGTGCATAAAACATGCATGTGCGAGTTGTGGTGTCTACTATGAGATTCATTTGGGCATTACGACAAAGTACATAGACCGCTATCCAGCATGCATCTATGCCTAAATAGTCCACCTTCCGGTTAACATCCGTACCCTTCCAGTATTAAGTTGCAAGCAACAGACAATTGCATTAAGTAATGTGCATAATGTAAACAATACATTCATCCTTGAATAAAGCATTGCTGTTTTACCCCTAGTGGCAACAACACATCTACAACCTTAGAACTTGCTGTCACTATGCCAGGTTAAATAGAGGTTGAACCCAACTATCATGCATAAATACCCTCTCTTGGAGTCACAAGTATTCACTTGGCCAAGGCTTCAACAAGTAACGGAGAGCATGCAAGATCACAAATGACATAGACATGATAATATAATATTCAGCTCCACATAGGTATCAATATAAGTCAGATCCCAGCAAACACAACATGTAGCATTACAATAAGATGATCTTGATCATGATAGGCAGCTCACAAGATCTAAACATGATGGCACAAGTGGAGAAGACAACCATCTAGCTACTGCTATGGACCCATAGTCAAGGATGAACTACTCACGCATCACTCCGGAGGCGGGCATGGCGATGTAGAGCCCTCCGGTGATGATTCCCCTCTCCAGCAGGGTGCCGGGAAGAGCTTCAGAACCCCCCGAGTTAGGGTTGACGACGGCGGCGGCAACGAATATGTTCTGGATGAAAGGCTCGGTGTTTTAGGGTTTTCACGTCGCGGGGAATAAATAGGCGAAGGGGCGATGTCGGCGGACCCCCGAGGGGCCCAAACCACAGGCTGGCGCGGCAGAAGGTGGGGCCACCTCGTGGCTCCCCTTCGTCTCTCCTTCGGACTCCGTGTACGTGTTTGAAAAATAGGGACTTGGCCTTTTGTTTCGTGCAATTCCGAGAATATTTCCAGAAGTAACTTTCTGAAACCAAAAACAGCAGAAAACAGGGAACTGTCGCTGTGGCATCTTGTTAATAGGTTAGTCCCAGAAAATGCATAAAAGTGATATGAAGTGTATATAAAACATGTAGCAAATGGTATAATATAAGCATGGAACAACATAAATTATGGATACGTTGGAGACGTATCACTCACCGACAATGTGATTACCTATGCCCGGACTGAAGGTACATTGTTTATTGTCTAGCTGATCATGTCGTGAGAACGGCTTTTGAGTTAAGTAACCGAATGGTTCAGATTTAACATCACCCCATTCGGTTGTGTTATGACTTATGTACTTTTTATCTGATACTTTCAGATAAGCCATTATACTAGCATCGGTTTTCTCAAGAATTTTAAAGCTTGGCTTTATATTTCTGAAGCCAAAATAGTTAGAACACAAATGTCTCACTTGAGACCAAATGTAAGCCAAGTATGAAATAAGAAAAGCTACCCATGTAGATAAAGAGTTTGAATGAAACAATGGGGAAAGCTTTAGCTGTAATAATTTGTTGCTATCGGTCTCTCTAAATGGTACAATATGCTGACCGATAATTTCTGTATTAGTTTTATCACTAGCAAATAAATTACCTTTCACGATTGGTCTTCCAAAGTTTCTGATGAAAATCTTGCTAATAGATGCATCAACAATATAGTTGCGACCTAATCGGAAAACAAGTAAATTATTTGTTGGATATACCTCGTTGAAGACGTTGGGGAAGCGTGATGGTTGCATGGCCTGAACAATATCTTGCCCGGCCTCTAGATAATTCTCCAATGCCTCGTCTTCTTTCCTTTCTGGATCTCGCACCTCATTACTTTGATGCTCAATGTCAACCGAACTTTGTTCGGCTGTACTTTCTTGCGCTTGATGTTCAACATTAACCAAACTTAGTCCGGTCATATTCTTTTGTTCTTGATGTTCATCAATCTTCTTGGCACAAAATTCGTAGGGTAGCAGGTAAACTCCCTTACATCCAGAAAAATCAAGCACGGTTGTTTTGCTAAGCTCGCCATGCTCGTGTTCAATGAAGCTTGCTTCTATTGATTCGATGGAATCGGCATATGAATTTTTTCATTCGGCTTTTCCAATAACCAAATTAACCATACATTCCGAATCATTTTTATTTTCTTCATGTATTCTATCAGTTTGCAAAGCTTCTTCTTCTTCTTCTTCTTCTTCTTCTTCTTCTTCTTGCCTTAGCACCGCCAAGGTTTCAACTTGGTTGTCGCATGGAGGAGTGGACTTGATAATATCTTGAAGATCTTTCTCGAGCATTGCATCAAATGCCTTTGAATCTTCCTCCTCCCATTTTTTCCTCAACGCCTCTCTTTCTTTTGCACGCTTTTTCTTGAATGCTTCATAAGCTTGTTGATACTCGATCGGTAATTCCTCAAAAGTCGGCGTGGTGAATTCTTTGGTGCTATCCTATGCAGGGCAACATTGCCCCCCGACACTTTTAGTTTCTTTCGGCAATGAGGTGTTGCCGAAATTTTGTAAATGTCTAGGGGATGCACAATACGCCACAACACTAGATGAGGGCATATTTGGTTGTGTTGAATCTCTACTTATTCGGCTATAACCACTTTGAAGGTATGGAGCCGAATTGTGAATATCACCTGTTTCATATGGTGCTAAAAAATTAGTAACACAAGGTGTAGCATATGACGGTTGAGAGTAATTGGCCAAATAGCTAGTAGCAGCATGTCCAATTCCCCTATCCATCGGCATATTTGAAGGCAAACCCAAATACTGCGAGTTATTTGCCGATGAATAAAGAGGTGAAACACTCTCTTGTATGAGATTAAAATTCCTAGCATTGGGTGTTTCATATGAATTAACCGAACTCGTCATGTTATTCATCGGCATATGGGTTTGTGGGGTTGCCGATGCATGGGAATTCGAATATACATGCTGCATGTTGCTAAAACAATGTGAAGCATGGAGATTATTTTGCATCGGCTTTTGCACATAGTAAGAACTAGGGCTAGCTGATACAGTACTCATATCGTAAGATCTAGCAACATCATCGTAAGAGTAATTTGAATCTACATAAGGATATTGATGAATCATGTTACCGATGTAGATTGCAATCTCTTGATGCGCTCCTCGTAGCAAGAACGGGCTAGAGACCGTTCGCTTCGTCCCCAACAGAGTCACCAAAAAGTGTGTTGACACATGAACATGTCACGTGTACCCGCGGCGCCGAGGGAGATGCTCCGCAACTCACTCCACGGGAGGCTCGCTGGAAGCGCGATACGCAAGACAATCCGGCGGGCGCTTTTGTAGATCCAAAACCCCGCTTGTCCGGGAGGGACCCCATTAGGGCTCACGGCGGCTATGGGCTGCCCTAGGTTGGCCTGACCGCCCCTAGAGTCTCGTGGATTCGCAGCCTCCAATCTTGAAGAACGGCGAAGAACGAGAAGAAAGATACAAGGGGAGAGGGATAAACGTAGATGAACACAAAAAAGTAGTAGATTGATTTGTTCGATTGGTGTTGGTTCAATCGGCCGTCACCCCTCATGTATATAAGGAGCGGCTGAACTTCCCGTGCAAGGAAACGACTTGGATCCACGTCCAAAACCCTAATTTGGGTCCAATTCAGATAGCTGACCCGAACTTTCCAAAACTTTTTGGTCTAAAAACTGGTTGCACCTTACAGGTCGGTTTTGGGCAGTTACCGACCTCGGATGGAAATACCGTAGAAGACAAAGTTGTTCGTCTTGAAAAAACAAAGAACTTTCATTTAATGCGTTTTTCCATCCGACTTCATCTTGATCGCTCATCTGGGCTCGGAGCTAAAAATGTTTAGATTGGATCTGAATCATATAATTTTGATTTGCCCATAATTGCCATATTTGAGCTATTAAACGACCTTATATCAAAAAACCGAAAACAGCAAAGTTGTTCGTCTCGGAAAAACGAAAAACTCTTGTTTTATACGTTTTTGCATCTGAACCTTTCGTAATGACCGTTCGGTCTAGTTAGCAAGCAGGAGTTATATCAAGTTGTGACCGTTTACAGAACGCGACTATTACATGTACTAGTTGATGTCTGTTTTATATTCTAGTTTTGGCTGAAATTCCGAACCTTACTAGTACATGTACTAGTTGGGCTCTGTTTCGTTCCGATTTGGCCGAAATCCTGAACTTGACTAGTACATGTACTAGTTAGCCTCTGTTTCGTCCTGTTATTTTGAACATGTTTTCTTCTAAACCAAAATCGGTCGTCAACAGACAGTCATGAAAACGTTGCAGATAGAACCCTAACAGATCAAAAAATACAGAACGATCCCTAGGGTTTTCAGCACACACCGAAACCAACAACTGTCGCCCAACTCCAGCGCCGCCGTGGCGCACACCGAGTATCCACCATTGCAAGATCCAAAGCAGTACCGTCGCCAACGAGACTTTGTGAGTCGATGAACACACCCGTTGCAAGCAGCGAGGCACATGTCGCTGTGGCACATTGACCGGCGGACGTCCCCGGCTATCTTGGACCCAGGACCACCATCCTAACTCCAAAGCATCCGCCTCGCCCTGGCCGCCAGCGTTGTCGCGAGAAACAACGAACGTTAGTGACACATCGAGAAACTAATCTCGCCAGATCTGAAGAACGGCGAGAGGACCAAGCAACCTGCTCCATGATGCCGCCGATTATAGCACCGCCGAGATGGGGAAGATGCCGGGGCACCTTATTTCGGCGCGGCTCCGCCTCCGCCACTATTGCGAATCCCCTAAAAAAAACTTAGCCAAACCATACCAACTCGCCAGAGTCAAAGCACCGAGGTCCCCACCCATTGCCATCGCCGAACGGCGGACGGAGAAGGCAGGGACCTGCAACCTCGCCAGCAGAGGGAGGATGCAAAGTGGACGCCTCTAGGGATAGGGACGTTTGGCAGCGGCAGGTAACATGGAGCTCTTTGATGTGATATCACTACGACGTCGTCGCACACCACGACTCCCTAGTCCCTACCCTTCCTCGCCATCGCACATTGTCATGCATCTTCGTTAAATTTGTGAATCTCCATTGAATGACGTACACTATATACAATCAATTTATTATGCAAAATTAATTTTAAACTAATATGTGAGGATAGAGTTTGAGAAATGATAATAAACCTCGTAGAAAGAAAGTATTAGTTGAAAGGAATATCAAAGAAGGACAAAATCAATTAAAAACTGAAATGTTGAAATAACATTTTGCTAAATGCACAGTTTCTTTGTAGGACTAAAATCTGATTTATATTAACCAATAAAAACAATTATAAAGTATACATCGACACTACAGGGAAACAGCTAATAGCCGGCTTGTAATCACCGGCGGGCCACCTAAACCCCACGCCGGTGATCTGCTGGGACCAAATTCCCACTACTAGGAAAACGGCTATAGGTGGAACTACTTTCTGTGGCGCACCAAAATAGCCATGCGCCACAGAAATATTTATGTGGCGCATAAGAAATTTTGGAATTCTGTGGCGCACGTAAACCATATGCGCCACATAAATATATGCGCCACAGAAATATACACATTTCTGTGACGCATATTGCTATATGCGCCACAAAAGTTTCAAAAGGAAATTCAAAATTTTCAAAAAAATTCAAAAAATCCAAAAAAATTCAACAAATCCAATTTTTTTGAAAATTTAAGAAAAAATGTATTTTTTTAAATGACACAAAAAATTCAAAAAAAATTAAAAATTTCGAGGAATTCTTAATTTTTAGAAATTTCAAAAAAACTAATTTTTTAATTTTTTGTCATTTTTAAAAAAATACATTTTTTTCTTAATTTTTCATTTTTTTTGGATTTGTTGATTTTTTTTGGATTTTTTGAAAATTTTGAATTTCCTTTTGAAACTTTTGAAGTTTTTGATTTTTTTCAAAATTTAAAAACACACATATACACACATACCACACATAAACTACACACATCTATACACATACAAGTCTTAAGATGGTTGATATGATACTTATATCAATAAGAACTTTAGTAGCATATAAGGGTAGCTGAATTGAATAGAAATTAGAAGTTAAGTGTGCTTGGGTTGGAGCAATCTGAGGATGTGTGACCTAGTGGAAAGTCATCATTTGAGATATGTTTGCAGTGTTATTAGATGTTCAAAAATTCAAAAATTTAGGTTTTTCCAAATTATTTCATTTTTTGTTTTTTCCTGATTTTTTTTGAATTTTTGAACCTTTTTTTTTTTTGAGAATTCTGTGGCACATATCTTGTGGATGCGCCACAGAAAGTGGCGTGAATTCTGTGGCGCCTCCAATAGGTGCCACAGAATTCCAAAAAGGTGCGCCACTGATAAGCTTTTTTATAGTAGTGTCCGCAGCTAATCACCGGCGTGGGAATTTTTCCACGCCGGTGATCCGGTGGAATCAGCGGCGTGGACATCTTAGAGCCACGCCGGTGATTTGTGGGCCCAAAAATCGAACCACGGTGAAACATGTTACCGGCGTGGGACTACCAAGACATGCTGGTAACTTTGTGTGTAATCACCGGCGTGGCTAGTAGAGCACACGCCGGTAATGGTGTATGGTCTGCCGCGCGACGGACCCAGCAAATGACTGGCGTGGCTTTTTTCCACACGCCGGTAATTAGTTTGAGGTTACTGGCGTGGCTTTTGTCCACCACGCCGGTAATTTGCGACGTGAAAATTCTTTAGCCATGTGACCACCTTTCCCCACCACTCACTTTACTCTTTACCTCTTTGGATCTATCTTCTTCCTCCTTGGTTGTTCTTCTTTTTTACTCTCTCCTCCCACACTCCAAGCAAGGTAAATTAATCTCTCTCCTCCACTCACTCTCTCTCTGTCCCCCACTTACTCTCTATCCTCTCTCTCTCTCCACCAATCACTTTCTTAATTACTTGCTCTATCTCACTAACTATCTAATTAATTGAACTTCCCCCTCTCTAGGTTTACTAATGGAAGATACAATGGATTGGAGCTAGCTTGGGTGTTCTACTACTTGTGGTAACATCTCTTGACCTCTGTAATGGACAATCACGTCCGTGACACAGTTCTTGACCTCTGTAATGTGTTGGACGTTATATCTCGAAAGTGTATCAGTAAGAAGCGTCTCAAAAGGCTACAAGAAGAGATCGTGACTATACTATGTGAGCTTGAGATATACTTCCCGCCTTCAATGTTCGACGTGATGTTGAATCTGCTTGTCCATGTTGTTTCTGAGATCAAAGATCTCGGGCCTGCTTTTCTGCGCAACATGTTCCCGTTTGAAAGGCTGAATGGGTGGATGAAGGGCTTCGTTCATAACAAGGCACATCCGGATGGAAGCATCGTTCAGGGATATCTAACCGAGGAGTGCATCTCTTTCTGCAACAACTACATGGACGTCAATAATCCTATTGGTGTGCCCGCCAATAAGATTTTTTACAAGCTCTGTGGGGCTGGTTACTCGACTCTAAAGAAGGCGTTGCATGTGGGCCTTTTAAACCGATGCGACGACTTTGAACGAGCGCACACGGTTTACTTACAACACGTGAATGTTCTGGATGATTGGTTGTTGAAGCATAAAATGACAATAATTGAAAAGTATGCACTTCTTGGGCAGACGAAGACGGAAGACCAGATTAGTAAAGAGCATAACCAGACCTACGCGGCTTGGTTAAAGAAGATCGTCAGGAACAATCCATTGCAAGTGAATGATGAAATGCAGAGATCATATACACCTTATCACAAGGCCCCTCACACAATGTCATGTCTTATCAAGCATATGATATGAACGGATTCACATACTATATGGAGGCCAAAGACAAAAATAGTGTGTACCAGAACTCTAGGGTAACTATGGAATCAGAGATTGGTGGTGTGAACCGAAGATACTAAGGAAGGATCGAAGAAATCTGGGAACTTGACTACGCGGGAGACTATAAGGTGGCGATGTTCCGCGTCAGATGGGCAAAGAATATCGACTATGAAGATCATGGTTTCGTTGTTGGAGATATGCCCTAGAGACAATAATAATTTAGTTATTATTTATCTCCAAGTTTATTATTAATATTTATGTCTTTATGCTATAACTATATTGGGCACTTGAAAAGCAAATACAACGTGTTCAATAGGAAAACCTCCAATACAGGTGTAGAGATACGAACAAGTAAAAACGTTCCTGGTCTTGTCTCTAAGACTAGCCTATCTTGTTGTTTGATGATCATGTTTTCTTGATCATGGACTTTGTATAAGTCACACAACTATAGGAGTTTGTTATCGGAATGATAATAGTACTGAACCGACCCATTGTATGATCTTGCTATGAGACTAATCGTCAACGATGAAGATAGCAATTGATCATATGTCTAGTTTTCATTAGCTGTATTCCTATGCCCTGAGAATATCTGGTGACCGCTTATTCGACACTCATGCTTTGATTGTCACCTAATGTCTTGCCGTAACTGGGGACCATAACGGTGGCTTTTGGGTGTGGACTAGAATAATGTATTGGAACAGAGATCATTCAAGAATGGCACTTACTCCTCTAGACGATGGAGATATACCTCCTCTAGGCCATCTCAGTATTATTATTGTCACCCTATCATCTGGCCAAACATAGCGTGATTAATCACGGGACAATTAAAATACGGAATGAGAAAAGAGAATGATATTGGTACGAGAATTATATATGTGCTATGATTAAAGGGTTTAATCACACTAGAGGACATTGTCTCAAATCTCGAGATATCATTGGTATCGTGTACGTAAGGGAATTAGCATAATGAGTAACACACATGTTCTATCGTTCACTCGTGAACACGCGGGAGCCAGTACGGCCGTCTAGGTCCCAATGCTGGTTATTGTCTGGTAAGCTCCTGGACATGTCTTTGTGTTTACCGAACCTTTCGGGTCACACATTTAAGCTGTGAGCCAACCTTTTATTGAGAGAATAAAGTTGTAGTCTAAGTGGTAATGAGATAGTGTCGGAGTAGCTCCAATGTCACAGGAACTTGTTCCGGTGAAGTTTTGAGTTAGAGAGAAGGTGGACATCTAATGTCCCGGGGTGATAGGAATTGTTTCTGTCACTGTCGGATTTATTCCGAAGGTTTATATAAGAGGAAAATATTGTTCCGAGAGTTTTGTCGGTGGATACTAGGTATCCCGGATCATGTAAATATGTTTATATGATAAGTAATTAATTTCGGGAATTTTTTGTAATAGGAAATATTAAAGGAGGAATTGATTAGACAAAAACAAATTATTTATTTATTTAATTAATTAAATTGGAAAAATATTATTTAATTTGGAGACCACCACATAGGGCTACCAAGTGGGCCAGTGGGGCACACAAGGTAGCCGCACCCCACATGGGGGCGGGTGGGCCCCATGGGCCAAACCGAGTGGGGGTGGGGGACTTCCCCCTTGGCCGAAACCCTAGTGGGTTAGGCCCACTAGGTTGAGAGGGAGGAGTCCTCCTCCCAATCCGACTTGGGGAAGGGGTGGGACTAGGAGGAGGTCCTCCTAGGCCAACACACCACTTGGGGGAGGCTTTGCCTCCTCCCCCAAGTCTCCCTACCCCTTGGCCTACTATATAAACCCCCCAACCCCATGGGTTAAACACACAATATTGCCTCCGTGGATTTTCTCTCTCTCTCTAGTGGATCTCATGTGTTGAGAATTAGACATCTCTAATCCTCTCATATAGATCTAATCAAGTTGATTATATCTACCACCTAAACTACGCCGAAAGGTTGTCTCTCTTCGTTGGTGCTAGTAGCTCTAGGCGGCGAACGCAACTAGCGGGTTGGCGCGGTGTACGTGTGGATACAGCTAGAGTGGGGCTGCGCAAGTAGTCCCTCGACGACAAGCCGGCAACAATCTCACCTCCCGGCGCGGACGTGAGATTCTTCATCAAGCTTCACCGACATCTACTTCGACAAACAGAAGATCTTCCGCAACGGTGTTTGTAAGTATTCTAGATCTAGCATTATGGGGTGCATCATATCTTCATAGAATAATCTTTGGCGGCAAGGTTACGGATTTTTAAAGTTTTCCCGCAACCCAATAGTGGTATCAGAGCGATCTATGCGTAGATATGATTTGATCTATAGCACAAGTTGGTGCGGCATTGCATGGTTCTTGCATTAAGTTATTTTAGTTGCTTCCCAATAAGTTGTACTTCATATTCCATCGCGGCATAGGCAAGATCTTACGAACTTTGGCAATCCGCGGACCTTCCGGCTGCTCCTAGTATGCTGTCGGCGCCAACGAAGTGCTTCAGTAGCTTCGGGTCTATACCTATAGTTGTGGACGTTGTTGTATAATGGATAGGGCATGAGGGTTGGATGCCTCACGGGGGCCACGCGCAATGCGATCTTAGAGTGGGGTTCGCAATGTTTTCGTAATGTTGGGATCTCACTCACCCCGCAAAGTTAATCTAGCAACTAGCCTAAACGTGCTTAGTTCGTAGGTAGTGACGGTTCTTCCGTAGATCCTACAAGGCCACGTAAAACTTGCAAACAAACGTTAGAAGCGTCTAACTTGGTTTTGCAGGATTGTGTGCATGTGTTTTGGTATAGCTATTTTGTTACGGTGTCTTAACATGATGGTGGAAGCCAAAACAATTGATCGAGTTCGTCATCGACAAAAGAAGCGAAGAAGAGTTCATTGCAGGAGAACCGGGAGGAGGCGCCGGCGATGTGTGGCGACAAGTACTTGGCGATTCTCGACTACGGCAATTTTCCTTCGGGATTTTGTTGTGACCGGGAATTATGAAGATGGTGGATCCTCAAGGACGAGCGTCAAGAACTTCCGGAGAACAACAAAAAGGCTATACCAGAGCACATGAATTATTATTTATTGCCTGTGATGTTTATCCTTTGTTGTTTGCACCTTGATTGCGCAGTAGTCGTTTATTAGGGTGAATCCTCAAGTAAAATATCAAGGAGATCGTGTTCTTCCAACCGTGGCACCGTCAAACCAGGCGCTTGTCCCGCGCCGTGTATCCACGAGTCACGTGGGCCAAGGGTTTGGGAGGCGGGCGTGAACCGTTCCAGCAGCATCATCGGTTGGTTGTCTTGAAGTCCTAGCATAACAAGTTATGAGTTCTGAACACACGTCGAAAGACGAACAGAGTTGTAGCTACTACAACTGGCATAGTGCCTACCGGTTGGCCACGGATCATGTTATGTATCCATACTTGGTTCGTCGGGTTATCGGGTCCTGAATCACTTAGCGCCAATCGTGAGGATTGTTGGGCTTAGTGGGAGCATATCTTAGATTCAATTTTATATTGAGTTAAAGTAGTGCAATAAAATTAGTAATAAACTATGAGTCTAAATAAACTTGTTTTTGTTGTAGAAAATGGATCCCGTTGTAGATGTGCATGAGGATGAGTTGTTAGGAGTTTTAACTGCGGAAAGCGTGAACTTTGCTGAATGGGTTCACGGGCTGAGAGAAATTCTCAGGAGTCGCAAGATAGAGCATGCGCTGGACACTCCAGAGTTAGAAGATGACTATTCTCCTATGGAGGAAGATGAGTATCAAGTGAGTTTGGTTATGCTAGACAGGATGAGTCCCGAGCTTAGCGACAGTTATCCATACTATCGCCCCTTCCGTCTCATGGAAGCGTTGAAAGCTCAGTTCTCATACCAGTTATGTCATGCTAAATACAAATTCAATGGGGAACTTGGATCGTGCAAACTATTGAGCGGAGGCTCGATGAGAGAGCACAAGGTTAAGTTCTGCAAGATACTAGGAAGCTTGAGGATATTGGGCAACCAGTTCCGAAAATCAAGTGGTTGACACACTTCTGAGATCGCTACCATCATACTACTATGCCTTCGTGGCTTGCTATGAATTGATGGGAGTGGAGAAGACAGTCAAGGAAGTCTTCGAAATGCTCTTGTCAGCTGAGATGGATATCTCGTGCATCATTTGATGATGACATCCTTCTACAAGACCAGTGGCGAGTCCACAAAAGGTATAAGAGTTATACACAAGTTATTGACATATTCTCTACTGAATATATTTTGGTATTTTATACTGAAATTTTTCATGTTGCATGATCGCAGTATGAAAAGGAAAAGAGGCAAGAGAGATGGAAAGAGGAGGAGGAAGTGGAAGAAGAAGGCACCTATGGCGCCATGACCACTACTTCATCTACACATCCAAGTCAATGAAGAGATTTACACTAGGACTTTAAATAAGAGTTATTTTCAGTTCGATCATTTTGTAATGAATATTTTGAGATTCTGGAACAAAGTTATGTTCGAATATTAAAGTATGTGTGGGAGTTCACATTTTGTGAATTCGATTTATGATGATCTTCTTTATTGTAATATGTCTTTAATTTAGTTTTGTTAAGTCTTAAATGTTTTGATTCGAAATATCATTTAAAGTTTTGAATGATGTTTGATTTTGGTTTAGTCTTTGAATTTTGGAAGAAGCTTTTCGTTGGTTCTCTTTTGAGACTCTTAAAGTTATTCCAATATAAAATAGACAAACTAAAAATCCACAAAAGTGCTAGGCACTTGATCAACTCGAATTTGTGGAGTGCTAGGCACTTAATAAAAATTCGAGATCCACAAATACTAGGTATTTGGTAAAATTCGAAATTGGCAAAGTGCTAGGCACTAGTAAATTTCGAAAATTACATAAAGGTGTGGAAAGTACCCATTAATTAAATTCTATTGAAGAATTAATATGAAGTTGCATATTAATGAAATAGAGTTGATGAAATTATTGAAGTTGCAATGTTTCATAAAATTAAGTGGGAGCATGTGTGAATCAAAATAAGAGATCAAAGAAATTTGATAAAGTTAAGAAGACTTAATAAAATGTATTATAACATCATTGACGAAAGAAAGTTTTCTTAGTCACATTACTCATGATGAATTTTGATAATTCGAAATTATCATGATGATGAAATCTTTTGTAAGACAAAGATTGAATGTTATAATAATTATGTCCAAGTGTCTTGTTCTAATGTGATGTGAAATAGAATTCCAAATTACCCACTAAAATAAATAGATTATTTTGTTTGTATCCAGGGGACCTATATCAATTTTAACTTGGAGTTATTTTGATAGAAAGTTCCAAGAATTTTGATTGTGAATCTAAGTATGGATTCGAATTGAATAAATGTTTTGCATAAAGGTAAAGTCCAAAGTATTATATTGGCAGTTGTTTTCCACACAAAATTCTGAAAGCTTGTTGACTTTAGAATTGGAGAAAAGTGTCTTCTCATGAAGAGAGAGTGGAAATCAAAATACTAAATTAAGACTGGGAGTCTTTGGACAAGTGTTAGAATGAAAGGAGTAACATGCAAATGTTTTCCATATCATTACTTTGTCCAGGAATACATGTATGGCATACATGATTCGAATTAAGTATTAAGATGATTATCATGTGAGGAATTTAATGATTAAATCACCTAGTGGTTGAATTATTGAAATGTCCAGGAACATGATTAGCAATTACAAACAGAATAATGAATGCTCATAAATGACAGTATATGTCATAAAGGAGTTCAAGAAAAATTCATGTAACTCCAAGATTTAATCTTGAGAGTAGTTTGGACGTGATGTGAAATCACTGGGCATGAATATTTCATAAAGAAAGGACAATGTGAATATCTAATATTCATAGAGCTAGTCTTGATTAAAATTGTTTTATCAAGGACGAATAAATGATAGTGAGAAGTTGCAAAACTTGTCATATCAATTGCTTAATGCTGTTATTGGACTAAAGTAGCAAAGTTGATTGCTAAGAATAATTCATTTGGATTATGAGAATAATCTAGATAATTATTTATGAGTGTTTGAAGTCAGTGTATTAATGAATCAAGAATTTTATTCTTTTCATTATATAAATCGAAAGGACTTAAAAGACAGTGGGAGCTGATATTATATTTATTGAATAAGGCTAGGCCGAATTCAAAAATGTATATCTTGTGAAAATAAGATTTAAAAGAGTTTTAAATAAAAGGTCGGAAAGTGTCTTATTAAAGTTTTGTCTATGAGATAGATTAAGAGTTTAATAAACATGAGTATGAATGTGCTAAGTACAATTCTGAAAGGTAATTCGAATTGTGTCTTGAGTCAAAAAATTTGATCAAGAAGTCATAGCGTGATATTTGCAAGATACATTGGCCTTCGTAGTCAATGGTGAGCAAGTAGAAGGAATAAGATCAAATCATATTTAATGTGATTTTGCTTATCTCTTTGCTATATATAGTAATAAAGCCAGAAAGTTTCCAAAGTGCTAAATTTATTTGGCTACCGGCAAGTAGAGAAATACTTGGTAAAAGTTTTCTCATAAAGTCAGTTAGTTAAAAGTGTAATCGATCCTGAATGTTTTTATATTGTGATAAGAACCTGTGTGGGGACCCCGAACTAGCTGTCCGAAATACCCTTGTGCCTACAACATCAGCGATCCCATGATCAGTGTGTCGCTAAGCACAATCAAACTTGTATCAAAACAACATCCACAAATACCGAATAAATATACTTACTTGCTTGAAGTGACAAGCTTCAACAGGTACTTGCAGCGGAATCATCAAACAATGTGGAGCCCAAGTCATTTGCCATAACCCTACAGGCAGCGCTGACTGGGAGACATCCTAGTTCGCACAGACGTCAACGAACTCCTCATCTTTAGTAAACTCCTCCTCCTCGAAGTCTGGCTTAGACAAAAGCCAGGGACGAAACCAATATGAGTACGTTTGAATGTACTTGCAAGCTCTACCCAAAAACAAGCTAATAGATGCAAGTATGATGTTTGAGGCTGTGGTATGAAGGCTATATTTAGGGCTCACTACCCATGATGTATGGAAGATTCACCATGGTTGCTTGTCATCTCTATATCTTGGTTGAAAAAGATACTTCAAAAGATATGTATATATAGTATAATTTTCCTCTCGCCGATACCACTTATCTTTGAGGGTTTTAGTAAAAGCTTTTCCAAAAATAGTTTTTCTTTGCAGAACTTCTTGGAGAAAAACACTGTTAGGCTTATCATAACTCCGGTACCTCAAAGGTACATCATTTCCTTTCCAAGTACCTCCCACGTACTACCTTGTTTTCCAACACTTTCCATCATCCATCATCCTTTTTGAAAAACACCGACACAATGCTAGTTACATGGCCTTTCAGCTGTCCATGACCGTGGACGCGGCTATTCGAATAGTTTTGACTCTGCAGAGTTTGTAGACTTTCACCACAAGATCTAGCACATCTGCCGTGGATAAACCACTGATTGTTCTGGACAGCATGCACCTATCAGATGACTAATCCTAACTTCCGCTATGTCTATGCTAGTATGCGACTACCTCTTCAGTGGGTTTGTTCTCCCCGGCACCGAGTGAGCTAGCCGTATCGATCCGGTTATCCCTAGGCATCACACCGCCATGGCAGGAGACCCAACTGTTGCCATCGGGAGTTAAACTTAATCCTCCTCTTTGTATGTCCCGTTTCACTTTCCCGGCGACACTTTGGATGAAGGGACTTAGAAAACCCTCTCGCTACTTGAGGTATAATCACATACTAATACAGACAAGCTTCCATTAAGCCCCGTGCCCATTTTGGAGTAATGTGGTCGTACGGTAAGGCTGTCTAGCGAAGACAAGGTTATGTGTCGTTTTTAGAAAAAACATTTCTCCGATACTCCTGATCTCCATATCACCACTTAGGCAAGGTCCCACCTTCCCAAGAGGGTTTTTCATAAAACATTTTGTTTTTCCAAAAACAACACAAGGTGTCCAACCTAGAATTTTGAACTTGTTTGAAGCTAGTAGGTAGGTGTGTGGGTAGGGTATCCTATAATTTTTGCTACGGGTCTGGAATATATATCCAGGATATTTGGTATCTATAAGCTGGTATATATAATGCAATAAAATAGGTAAAGCAGTAGGTAAAACAAAATAGATAAACTAGTTGCAAGCTTTTGAGATGGCTTGCCTTTCTCAGTGGTTTGTCCCTGGACTTGATGATCAATACAATCTCAACAGAAACCCTCAGCTGATAAATCCTCCTCTCGATTTTCTAGCATCGCAAACATAAAAGAACACAATCAACATACAACAAGGCACTCCAAACAAAGCAAACAGCAAGCATAAATAACAAGCAACAATCAAGAGGCAATATTAATAACAAACAAACCAATTTGGCAACCACCACACTACTCATTTTATAATGGTAGGGTTAAAATAGTTGATTAAGTCATTTTTAGTGTTTACTTAAATCATCCAAGGCTAAGCACAAGTGAACAATCTAGATAATCAGAGGCTAAAAATTAACTAAGAAGATTATTTAACTTGCCTTTACTTAACAAACAACACAAGCATTGTTAGGGTGATTAAGTGGAATATTATTTTAACCACATTTGCTAAACCCAAACAAGTCTAACAAAAGCCACTAACAATACTAACATATTAACAAACATAAATAAGCATGTACCAAGTTTATAACACAACCTACAGTAACCAAGACAACAATTTTACTAAAGCATTTTAATCATTTTTAAAGCCATTTTGAGACAGAAAACATCACTTATATCTTTTTAATTATCCAAGAAGTTTTACA
This sequence comes from Poa pratensis, assembly GCA_947311845.1. NCBI lineage: Eukaryota > Viridiplantae > Streptophyta > Magnoliopsida > Poales > Poaceae > Poa > Poa pratensis. The sequence continues at coordinate 29,678,828 of CAMZMU010000068.1, forward strand.
ACTTCAAAAATTAAGCAAAGCTAGGTTTAGGTTCTCTGATAGTATAAGAAACTATCACAATTGAGTTTGCTCGCCTAAATTAAATTTACAGAATTTATTACAAATGTTTAAAGTGCTTTCTGACCATATTTTAAAACACAAAAAACTTTTGTTTTAGGCATCCTCAACATATGAGGTAAAATTCTGATTTGGAATCACAATTTTTAGATCAATATAACTTGAGTTATAAATAAAATACTGAGTCTGACCAGTTGCAAAACAATATTTTTCATGGACACACAAATCATTATTTTCCAGATCTGCAAGTTGGAGATGATTCCAAACTCATCACTTTACTACTGTGATTTTTGGTTTGCACACATATAATGTTTAACATTTTCATTTCGATTTAAACTAACACACCAGAAACTGCTATTTACAGAAAAGAATAGATCTCCTAAAAAAACGGAAGCTGGGCCAGATCTGGAGCCGGCCCAAGACGGTGCTGGTTCATCTTCTTCACAGACACGCAACGAACACAACCGAAGGTCCAGCAATGGCGTCATGTGTGCGTGGCTCACCTACGGCTCGTTAGGGACGAGTGAGACGTGTCGAGGGTGTCACGGAGGGTCGAGGAGGGCGAGGGGAAGCAGCAGTCCGTGTCGGCGAGCTCCTGGTTGACGGTGGCGTCGGGTCGTCCGCGACGGGCACGAGATGGAGGTGGCAGCTCTGGTGTACCTAAAAACAAAGGGAGATGTCCTTGAGATGCAAATCGGATAGGGCAGCAGGACTATGCAGAGAGGGAAGGAAATGGAGGACAGGGTGGACCACAGCCTTCCCGGGAAGAACACATGGGCAGCGGCGAGAGCGAGCACCTCCTCGCTCACCGGGAGCGATAGGGGCGCTGGGTTTTGGTGAGGTGGAGAGGAGGGGGTAGGGGAGTGGAAATGACAAGGATAGGGTGCGGGAAAAGGGCCGCCCCTTTTATTCCAGCGCGTGCCGTTCCATGGTGCACGGCGTGCACGGACGCGCGTGGGGTGGCTGCTGGACGGCGATAGGGCAGACAAGGCGGTGTCCGGGAGGTGAACGGTGGTACATGGAGGCGGTGTAGTCCACTGGTTCGTCTCCTGAGACAGAGTGAAGAGAGAGAGAGGGAAGCCCTTCCCTCCCGGGTTCCCGAGGTGGACACTGCTCGATTGGATAGCACGGTCCTCGCGCGTGCCCGCATTTTGGGGAGGTTGTAATGGGGGTGTGAGAGAGCATGATGGCGCGGTGGTCGTGCCCGTGATGCAGCACACACGCGAGACCACGCTCGGGTGTGCACGATGGACGCCGGGTCGACACGCTTCAGCACGCCCATTTGGCACGCCGCTTGTGCACGAAATTCACAAGGGTAGATAGGTTAGCAAAGGGGTGAGGCTAGGTGGTGTTTTGGAGGTGTTTGAACCACAAATTCGAACCAATTTCAATTTGGCCGAAATCTGCAGTTTTCAGTTTCAGACTTGTGAAAAACTTGTCCCAAAAAACTGTTATCACGAGGGTAGCAAAACTATCATGGAAATGTGACCAAATTGCAAAAAGGATCAATAATAAAGGTACAGGGATGATATTCTATCTATGGTGATCACAAGGGTCACAAATTCACGTCTGAGAAAGAAAGGTTGGATGGTTTTACAATGAGACAAAAAGAGAATAAAATAACAGGTACAGAAAACGGTTATTTTGGTGGCATCAAAACCATCACGGCATAAGAATGTTTTATGTACCCAAGGCTCAAACAAAATTTATAATGAGATAAAAGGTGTCAAGGATGTATATGGTGGTGGTGCATTCCCAAAAAGATTAATTTTGAGTGTTAAAACAAAAATGCAAAAAGGCTAAACAATAACAGAGAAGAAGATACGTCCAGAGAAGGCTTTGCCAAGTTTTCTTCAAGATTTTGAATAAAAAAGCAAATATTTTTGAATTAAAGGGTCACCTATGACCATAGGAATGTTGGGTAATTCTGCTAAGAATTTTGGTAATACTTTTATTCACAAAATATTCAAAAATCCATTTCTGGCCTTTTGGTAAATAAATTATAATAAATATAAAAATGCTTCCAAAATAAATATTTTTGAATTTAGATGAGAGGGGATGTAATATGGATCACAGAAGTGATTTTTAATAAATAACTCCTTTGAAAAACATTTGGGATTTCATGTGAAAACAGGGAAAACAAGAGGCTTTTAAATAGGCACCAAAACTTGGAGAGAAAAAGGGGTTTATTGGCCAAGGCAAGAACATTGGCCATAGTAGATGTGAAATATAAGTCATGAGGATGGAAAGGAAATTTTGGTTGAGCTCAAAACGAATAAGGAGTGGTTTTTGAAAAGTTGCCAAGATAAGAGGGATATATCCACTAATTTGGAATGCCATCAAAAGGGCTTTGAAATAAGATGCTTAGGGAGTATCATAATACACTTTCGTAGCTTGGATGGAAAGTATAGATATGGAATAGGATATCCCTGATGGTGCATTGATGAGAAGAGCAAGATTTGCCACAATGGCATGTCGCCAAAGCTGGAAATTTTAATAGCTAGGAAGATAGCTTAAGATAGGATTCGAATCTGATCCTTTTTATAAAGTCCTGTTATTTGTAGGTTCCAAATTATTTAGGTCCACACACTCACAAACAAACAAGTATAATCATTCCAAGATAAACATAGGAAATGACCACACCTCTAGCAAGTCACAACATGACAACAAGTTCACTCAAACAATTGTGTTTACAAACCAATTTCCCAAGTGTTTTTGTGAGTTTGTGATCAAGCAAGATCACGACAATGTGATTTGGAAAGTAGTTAAACTCAAATCTTGATACTTTCAAAAGAATACAGATAAGGTAAAGTATGGGGGTAATATAGCCCCCACTCATATTCTTTGCAAAAGAGGAAGTAAGATGGGTTTTTTTCGAAACACTGGTAAAAGTAGCATGGTTGAAAATAGGTAGGAGATGATTACCTCCATGATACTTTTCATAAATAGTTTAGGAAAATACCTTTTATTTTTCTCGAGAACTGGGCCTTTGGGTTGTTGCTAAAATCAAAACATCTTTAAAAGTGTTTGCCCAAAATAAGGTGGTGAGTTCTCTTGTCATGACTTGATCACAAGGGTTAAGGTTTAAGTAAGTTGTGCTCACAAGGTTACTATTAGGTGTTAACAAACACAAACCACAAAGCACACCAAGTCAAACAAAGCAATGGGAAGTGAACACAAGCATTAGTGAAGCATTTTCAAAAAGTTTTTGTTGGCCCTGATTTTTGGCTCTCTAACAACTATGTTTTTCCGGCTTCCCAAAAGTGGGGTGTTACAACCTGATAGTGAAATTAAAAAATAATGGCGACTTAATAGATTTTATAAAGCTTCAAATAGTGTATATAGAGAAAGTTCCTCATATACGTATTTGTAGTGGAATTATGAAATCAAATCTTAATTGATTTAATCTGATAAATGCAATTTTCAATTGATAAATACTTGGAGTTTTGATTCTATCAAATAATAAGTATATTATGTGTGGATTCTACAACAAATATAGATTTTCTATAAAGAATAGTTGCATCATTGATGTGAGACGTCATGATAAGCATGTTATTGGATAAGTCATTGACTTGGTAAGGTTTCAATAGACGGTATGGTAATATCATTCGGAGACGCTTGATATTATTAATGCTACTACGGAACCGGATAGGCCGAAATCCAATTCCTAATATATCCGACTTTGCATTGTCAAGTTTGACGTGTGAGGAGTTAAATAAGTTTATGTATTTTGATTGGATCAAAATTTTGGACACAATCTGAGAGGGCATGCGAAAGCGTGAGTGACCCCTTAGTTCCATTTGGTGCCATGTCATCATGCTAACTAGAATCATTATTGACTCTAGTGCAAGTGGGAGACAGTTGGAGATATGCCCTAGAGACAATAATAATTTAGTTATTATTTATCTCCAAATTTATTATTAATGTTTATGTCTTTATACTATAACTGTATTGGGCACTTGAATAGCAAATACAACGTGTTCAAGAGGAAAACCTCCAATACAGGTGTAGAGATACGAACAAGTAGAAGCGTTCCTGGTCTTGTCTCTAAGACCAGCCTATCTTGTTATTTGATGATCATGTTTTCCTGATCATGGACTTTGTATAAGTCACACAACTATAGGAGTTTGTTATCGGAATGATAATATTACTGAACCGACCCATTGTATGATCTTGCTATGAGACTAATCGTCAATGATGAAGATAGCAATTGATCATATGTCTAGTTTTCATTAGCTGTATTCCTATGCCCTGAGAATATCTGGTGACCGCTTATTCGACACTCATGCTTTGATTTCACCTAACGTCTTGCCGTAACTGGGGACCATAACGGTGGCTTTTGGGTGTGGACTAGAATAATGTATTGGAACAGAGATCATTCAAGAATGACACTTACTCCTCCAGACGATGGAGAGATACATCCTCTTGGCCATCTCAGTATTATTATTGTCACCCAATCGTCTTGCCTGACACAACATGATTAATCATGGGACAATGAAAATACGGAATGAGAAAAGAGAATGATATCGGTACAAGAATTATATATGTGTTATGATTAAAGGGTTTAATCACATTAGAGCACATTGTCTCAAATCTCGAGATATCATTGGTAACGTGTACGTAAGGGAATTAACGTAATGAGTAACACACAGGTTCTGTCGTTCACTCGTGAACACACGGGAGCCAGTACGGCCGTCTAGGTCCCAATACTGGTTATTGTGTGGTAAGCTCTTGGACATGTCTTTATGTTTACCGAACCTTTCACGTCACACACTTAAGCTGTGAGTAAATCTTTTATTGAGAGAATAAAGTTGTAGTCTAACTGGTAATGAGATAGTGTCGGAATAGCTTCGATGTCACAGGAACTTGTTCCGGTGAAGTTTTGAGTTAGAGAGAAGGCGGAGATCTAATGTCCCGGTGTGATAGGAATTGTTTATATCACTGTCGGATTCGTCGGTGCTAGTAGCTCTATGCGGCGAACGCAACTGGCGGGTTGGCGTGGTGTACGTGTGGATACTGCTAGAGCGGGGCTGCGCAAGTAGTCCCTCGATGACAGGCCGACAACAATCTCACCTCCCGGCGCGGACGTGAGATTCTTCATCAAGCTTCACCGACATCTACTTCGACAAACACAAGATCTTCCGCAATGGTTTTTGTAAGTATTCAAGATCTAGCATTATGGGGTGCAGCATATCTTCATAGAATAGATCTTTGGCGGCAAGGTTACGGAAATTTTTGAAGTTTTCCCCGCAACCCAATATTCGTTACCATGACTATACCCGAAGCGCAACCCATTGGTGCACAGAGCAATGTGAAGGGAATCACCGCAGAAAACGAGCCCTTGGTTATGGCTAAGGATGTGGCCCAATATTTTTTCATAAAAGACCCGACAAGGCCGAGCCGTGTAGTCGTGAGGAGAGGCAAAAGGAGTATCATCGGGCTTGATGAAGTCGAGACCGAGGAAGATTTTTACCAATTCGACGATCCTAAAGAAGAAGATAACTTCCAGGAGCCATACACCACAAGAAGAAGCAGAACCACATTACCTTCTTCCAAAAAAACCAATCCTTTCATAAGATCAAGTACTACTACTACTACGAAGAAGAGAAAGAAGACTGTGAACAAGACTTGAATCCATGTTGTAGATCAACTACTACCTATCTATTTTATTGTCTTTTTTTATGAATCAATCAGTGTAATATTGAGACTTTACTCCAATTGTATTGGGACTTTAATCCAATTTATTATCTATTTTTATTAATTTTATTTTACTACCTACCTATTTCAGTCTCCTCTCAAACCCTAACCTCTCTCAAATCCGCATCGCCGCCGCCTCCTCTCGCACCTCATCGCGCCCCCGTCTCTCTCGCGCTCCGCCGCCGCCTCCCCTCTAGCGCCGTCCCTCTCGCTCCCCGCCGCCGCCTCGCCTCGCTGACCCCGACCCTCGCCTCGCCTTCCCCGACCCGCCTCGCCGTCCCCGACCCGCGCCTCGCCTCGCTGTCCCTTCCCCGACCCGACTCGCCGTCCCCGACCCCCGCCTCACCTCGCCGTCCCCTGCCTCGCCGGTGAGTCCAATTTCATGTGTAGTTAGTTGATTGATTTACATTTTAGTGTAGTTACTTGATTTACATGTGTAGTGTTAGATGTGTATTTAGTTTATTTAGATATGTAGTATTAGTTATAGATTTTAGTGTAGTTAGTTTATTTTAGATGTTACATGTGTAGTATTAGATGTAGTATTAATTTGATATTTGTGTTACAATGCCAATGATTAAAATCTTGTGACACTATGTGATCATGGGATGGTGCAAGTGAGCCTTGTGATATGCACAAATACACATCTTGTGCATCTAACTTGGCTCACTCCCACCATCCCTGGATTTGTGTGTGTCCAATATATATAACTATGAGTCACAAATTTAATATACTTGTTACATGCCGGTGATTAAAATATTGCGACACTATTTTGGGGGTGGTGCAAGTGATATGATATGAGGCATGATTTCTCGTTCATGTATATTTTGCAACTTGCTGTATTCTAGTTCATTTTAGACTATTTCTTGTGTAATGCACTCTCCTAATGTTTGTTGTATGTATAGTAAGCAGTAAAATGAATCCGTGTGGGGTTTGTGGCCATCTCTACTGCATGGATACGAAGTTTGGCGTTGTTTTTCCATGGGATGTTGAAACTCATCTGGTATATTAAACTTCAACATGTTAGGAGCCTACCTTTCTTGTTGATTTGGAGCATCTAGATAACAGTAATCTCTAATTGTTGGTTTACGCAGAACATCTCGTGCAAGGTTAGACGTGACTTCTTGGAGCATCTGGGTGTTGCCTTCACCAACCACAGGACATTTGAGATCAACTTGGTACAGATGACGGTGCCCACTCGGAGTTTCAGAGTTCTGTGTACAAACACGATGGACCGCACTTACTTCAATGGTGCTACTTGGACACAGCTTGTTAATGCATACCTACTGAGAGGTGCACCTTCTTTCTCGATCATGAATACAACGAGACGTACTTCATGTACAGGGCACCACAAGACTCCTCCAGTTCCGAGTCTGAGGATCATGACCCTAGAGAAGATAATGACTACATGTCTGAGTCTAAGGTTGTCGAGAGGCTAAGTGACTAGCTAGCTCTACCTAGTATAGTTACAAATAAGTTGACTAGTAAGAACTTTGTTGAGTCTAGCAGCTCTTCCCAGTACTATTTCTGTTAATTTTCATGATTTGTCTTTCCGTGTATTATGCTGGTAATTGTACTATGCTAGTAATTGCAATATATTAAATTCATATTTTTTAATTTATGAAATTTAATCACTGGCGTGATCTCACACGCCAGTAATGCCAGTACGTCACCGGCAGGACCTCTCACGCCAGTGATCCAAATACGTCACCGGCATGGCCTCGCGCACGCCGGTGATTAGCAACAGATCACCGGCGTGGCCTTGCACTCGCCGGTGATCTCAGATAGCACTGGCGTGAGGTTACCGGCGTGGGCGTTTCTCGCCGGTGATCCCAAAATCGCCACGCCGGTGATTAGCTGTTTCCTTGTAGTGCGAGACTTAAGATAATTATCCTCATAGTTACAGAAAAATACACTTGAAAAACTTTAAAATACATCTAAGTGCACCAGCAAAACCTTATGTATTTCAAGTCGAATCCGTCACCACTTGTTGTTTGGTCGCCATCACACACCGGAGGAGATAAGGAAAAATGACACATGGCTAACTGGGTCGTCCACATAGAGTTGTATAGGGATATTACTCGTCGAAATAGTGGCATTCGCCACGAGAACGGCGTTTTGTCACCCGGGTGACATGTCACCCGGTATTTTGTTTATTTTTTGTCGCCATTTTAAGTTTCCAAAAAATCCGTAAAAAATACTGGACATTGACAACTAATTGATCTATGATTCTGAAAAGTTTCAACGCGAAAAAGTTTATATTGCGCCCTACACAAAAATGACAAAATTCTGACAATTTTGAGAGGATTTGAATCTCCACCCAGATCTAGAAATTTGTCATTTTTGTGTAGGGCGCAATATAAACTATTTCGCGTTGAAACTTTTTAGAATCATAGATCAAGTAGTTGTCAATGTCCAGTATTTTTTTCGGATTTTTTGGAAATTTAAAATGGCGACAAAAAAATAATCAAAAAACCGGGTGACATGTCACCCGGGTGACAAACCAAGCTGGATCGACGGGCGACATGTCCCGATCTGGATTGACGGTCAGGCTAGATCACCGGTGGGAGTCAACTAGGGATGTAAATGGTCGCATATATGGCGCCACATAATCCAGCTAATTTCGGTCTACAGTTCAAACCGTTTTCTTGTTTCTTTGGAAAAGTAAGTGTGAACGCAAAAAGTAAGTGTGAACGCATTTATGTGGTATTATATGGCGCCATATATGTGTCCATTTACATCCCTAGAGTCAACGGCTTAGCCCGCATACTCCCTTGTATGGGACAACCTACACACAGTACACACAAGACGAAAACATTACCGACAAGATTAACAAGTCCATGACCAGACCAACACCACACAAAGTCGGAGCATAAAGCCATCGTCACAGACCCACTGACTCGTCGACACCGTCAACCATGCCGCCAAGTTGGGGTAGAGCGTAACAAATCCGGGATGGGTTCTTCCTCGCTATTCATGGATAACTCCAAGCTATGGAAGAAACTCTGGGCGAACAAGGCTCCGGGGAAGATGAAAATTACGCTATGGAGGTTCGCGCACGACTGCTTGCCGAGCGGTCTGCAGTTTCAGAAACGCCATATCCCCGCGTCTACTGCATGTGTCTTCTGCAATAAGTTTGAGACTATTGAGAATGCGATGTTGTTCTGTCCTTATGCAAATGAGGTGTGGCAAGGGGTGAAGTCGGAGTTCTCTGTACATCTCCGTCGCAGAAGCTTCCTCTCCCCAAGAACCTGGACACTTGATTGCTTGGATCGGTGCTCTGATTCTGAGGTCACTTACCTCATGGTTACCATGTGGCATATTTGGGATGCTAGGAATAAGCTCCGTGAAAATGAAGGTATGCTGAATCCACATGTTCTTGCGGCAAAGATCAAGGCTTACATTGATATGATCATGCTTCATCTCTACAAGCCAAGTACTGACCACAGACGTGAAACCCTCTTCTTCTTCACCAAAATGGGTTCTGCCACCGGAAGGTACATTCATGGTTAATGTTGATGCAGCCTTGTTTGACACCTCAAGACAGATGGGCGTAGGCATTGTCGTCCGTGACCACAATGGTGCTTTCCTCGCCGCTTGCGGCGAGCGATATGATGATGTGTTGATTCCAGAGATGGCCGAGGCACTAGCTGTCCGACGTGCTGTCTTGTTCGCTATGGAGGAAGGTTACACCAAGATCATCATCGGCTCCGACTGCTTGTCAGTGATCCGACGCAACACATCCTCTCAGCTGGATCGTTCCCTGTGCGGGCCGGTGATTGAAGATGTGAAACTGATGTCGAAGTCCTTTGATTCATGTGTCTTTCGTCATGTTAATCGTGTACTTAATGTTGTTGCACATTGTTTAGCTAAGCATTCTCCTATTAGGTCTGTGTGGCGTGGTGTTCCTCCTGATTGTATTCAGGAGGCTATTTGTAATGACATTATGATTATAGATCAATAAAGCTCGCGGTTAAAATCAAAAAAAAAGTTGGGGTTGAAACCAGGGTACCATTATTCCACATAGCGTTGCCACTGCCATTTGGCGCCGCCATAAAAATCCTAACTTTAGGATCTGATTATAGCGCCGAGGGGGGTAGCAAGCAGAGAAGACGTCGATAGCCTGCCAGGATGGGGGATGGAGTTAGGTTTTTTTTTTAGGAGAGGGGACGGCTACGTTTCTACCGAAATACGCTGAATATTGTAAAACTGAGTTGTGCGGGATTAAGGAAACTTCCATCAGATGCAATAAAAAGGAATATGTGATATTTCATTAACAGATTAAAGAAAAATGTTACATAATCTTATGTTTATCAGGCAAAAACCCGGCATGACTCAGGTCTCGAGCACAGGTAGATTAAAGGCTTCACATTCACCATAATACACAGTATTTATGTCTAGAGCACATCTCCAGAGTTAGCATAAAATGATCACCTGGATGCACGCGGGGTTTTGTTAATAATCTCTTAAAAAAGTTCCTATGTGGGAGGTCAGATGAATTGATATATGGAGCGAAGAAGGTGAAGGATCGCTCATGCAGCGCAGCTGTTAGCCTCGCTGACACCCTTGGCAGTGACCTTGGCGTTGGTGCAGACAGCCATGGTCTTGTTGTTCTTGCCGCTGTACTCAATCTTGACGTCGTTCATGGTGACACCACTGCAGGGCTGCTTGTCGGAGCAGAGCAGGCTGACGGCCTCGGGGGTGGAGGAGGTGCCGGTGATGTTGCGGAAGGTGACGTCCTTGACGGTGACCCTGGCGGAGTCTCCCTTGGAGGTGCAGATCTTGTTGGGGCAATACTTCTGGTCGATGATGATGGGGTAGCCCACGTCCTGCATCTCGACGTTCTCGTAGGTTATCTTGGACGCCGCCAGCGGCGACTTGGCGTCCTCGTACGACTTGATCCGGAGGCCGTTGGTGGACTTCTTGAGCACGCAGTTCTTGACGGTGACATCGGTCACGTCCTTCTCGTCCTTGTAACGTCCCAGGCTGCCAATGCTGATGCCGTGGCCTGGACCGCAGGACACGCCGGTGATATTGACGCCGCTGGTTCCGGGGCCGATGGAGATGCAGTCGTCGCCGGTGCCGATGGTGGTGTCAGTGATGGTGATCTTGGAGGAGTCGCCCATGTGGATGCCGTCGGTGTTGGGGCTGTCCCCGGGAGCGGTGACGGTCACGTCCTTGACTGTCACGCCCTTGCACTCGTAGATGTTCAAGTGGAAGAACTTGGCATTTAGGAGAGTGATGCCTTCAATCAGAGCGTCGTCACAGAAGTCCAGCACCAATGACTGCACCCACCACGTCCGAGGTTGATTGATTCAAGCTAGTATATACGTTTCAATTGCACAATCCAGCAGAAATGCATATGCACCACCTACGTTTGGCAAGATCTTGCAGTTGTAGTTCTTGGCGCAGCTGTTCTTGCCCCAGACGGCCTTGCCTTGGCCGTCGAGCGTGCCTTTGCCGGTGATGGTGAGGCCCTTGACGCGCATGATCTCGATCCAGTTACCCTTGTACTTGGTCAGGTCGTTGGAGCTCAGCAGGTTGCCCTCCAGCTTGATGGTGACGCCGTCGGCCTTGCATGGCCCGGTCATATTAATAGGTCCAGCCAGGAAATCACCCTTGGGGATGACGATCGTCTGCTTCCCGCTGCCACCGCAAGCCGAAGCCCATGCCTCCTCCACCTCCTGCGATCCACCAGCACATGATGCTTGATCCAGTTAGCGTACGTACCCATGCATCCTCAATCGTCTCTAGCTCCTTGATTACATTTACCTTGGTGCAGTCCGTCTTGCCATCGGGTTTGGCACCGAGCTTTGTGATGTCGAAGGTTCCGCCATCTGCGCTCTCCTTCTCACCCTTCTTCTCCTCCTTCTTCTCTGCGTCTTTGCCTTTCGCGTACGCCGCGGTCACCACCAACAAGAGGAAGAACACCCTGATCGCAACATTCCTCAACGCCATTTTAGCTGTGCAAGCTCCCCGATCTTTGATCCTTGTTGCCGAGGAGCTTGAATGGTGAAGCTTTATATACATCTTGGTTCTTGGGGACAAGTGTTTGCTATGTTTATGGCATGCCCATTTGCTATTTTCTGGTTGTGGCTGCCGGTTAAGCATGGTCGTTGTCCACTAGTTATTTTTAGTTCACTTATGTCAATTCTAAGTTTGTTGATATTTGGGTAAGTCCTACTCACAGGATGTTGCACATTTCGGATGCTAAAATTTCAATTTTGCTGAACTATTTCTCTAGGTTGGCTTGGTTCAACTCTAGACAACTAAACTCATTTATAATTTGTTTTCACCGAAAAATTAGAAGATATACTTGGTTAAACTTGAATCTTGTTAAAAATAAATACTTAAACACAAGAATTATCGACTATGGGTTTTCACTCTTCCTCAGCGGTCGAGCTCAGAACCCAGATCTAGGAAAGCTTACCATCAAGGGTTTCGACAAGGGTTCTCATAATCCATTTCTTGAGCAATCAGGTTAACGATGTCTTATTTGGTCATAATAACTTGGTTATCTTTTTCTGAACATCCCTTACTATTTATTTGGTTATATGTCTCCAATTAGACCGTAAAAGCCATGGCCATCTCAATAAAATGAGAGAACGATATAAGTATTTGAGAATAAGTACACGACACAGATATCTAGCAAATGTTATACATCTGTGCTATCTAGACCTGTCATAGTAAATTTAAATCGTCAGTTAGATATTAAGCAATCCGATGCATGGCGATCGAAATGAGCAATTGAAACATGCACATAATCGAGGACAATATATTGCAGGCAGAACATAATGCACAGGGAAAATTACGATTATATCACTAGTTCTCGCTGAAATTTGGTTTGCCCCTAGTTTTTTTAATTGACATAACGCTAGTAACTCCAGCTTCTTCTTTACTTCTACACCACTAGAGCATTTGACACCGGTTTGTATTGGCCAATTGCGGTCTATTTGACTCATTCTATGACTTGTGGGACCCACCAAGCGGACGAGCTAGTCTTTTTTTACCGTTATCCTTACAGTTCCCCACAATGTCAGCATTAGATAGCGCGCGTACCGCGTTCAATGATTCAATGCCCCTACTTTTGTGTTATTTTTTTCAAAAAAATTCGCTCCCCTCCTTTGCCCCCTCCCCCGCAGCGCCATTCTAGCCACTGTTCTGGCATCCTCTGCTTCATGTTTTTCTAATAGACGTACCTTAGGGCCCTTTTGTTTCAGCTTCTGAGAGCTTTCCACCGAAAAAAGCTGGGGAAACGAAACAAAAGGGTTGACTTCGCGTTGGGCTTTTCCCAAAGTCGGTCCGTTTCCTTCAGATGAGAAAAAGCACCTCTGGAGGTGCTTCCCGAGCTTCCCCGCTAGTCTCCCGAAGGGGCATCCGGATTTGGTCATTTCGTTGCTAGTAATTACAAGAAAACTGCCACCGCATGGAACCGTGCAACCTAGCCCGAGCCCAACCGAGCGTTTTTTTTCCTTTCTTCTTTCTCGTCCGCGCTACCCACCCAAGCGAGCGAGCTAGGGTTCCTCTTCCTCTACACCCAGCCGCCCAGCCGCCGCACCACCGCGTCTCCCCCGCCGCTCCCACCGCCGACTCGTACTTCCCGCCGCTGGAGCTCCGACGCTCCTGTTCTCCACGCCAGCGTTCCCCGCCGCCGGAGCTCCGACCCTCCCGTTCTCCACACCCGCGCTCCCCGCCGTCCCCCACGCCCGGGTTCCCCGCCGCCGGAGCTCATCCTCGCCTACCCTCCAGCCCCCCTACGTTCCTGTTCCCGGCCTTCCTCGACCAGGCCGACCGATTTGCGCGTCGTCCTCCTGGCCGTCCGTGCCCGTCTCCGGTCGACCAAGCTCATCATGCTGGACAGTCGGTGACCTTGCCATCCCCGTTGCTAGCGCTCGTCCCCGCGTACCCTACAGCCTCCGACGATCCCATTCCCGAAGGCAATCGATTCGACCGTGTCATTTTCTCAATTTTTTGAGTTATAGACAACAAATTAGAATTATTTGAGTTACAATTAGATTTTTTTTTTGCCCGCCTCCAGTCTAAAGGCAACAAATTACCTTGCGCGATGATCATGTTCCAGGTGACGACATTGTTGATGAGTTGTTCAATGCTAAACAATATTAGAATTATTTGAGTTACCTAGTATAATGTAAAGGAAATGTATTTTGGATAAATATGTATCTGTGATTGATATGTAACCGCAATTGTATGGATATGTAGTTGATATGAAATTTAGTGATGCATATGTTATTTGTTACACGTAAGTCAACAACAATACACCTTTTCATGACTGCAAGGGTGTTTCAGACAATTTCATTGTTAAAAGCCAGACAGCCAGCTGGGTTACCAAAGACAGAAACTCAGAACAACAACTTTCCCTACACAGCTGCTTTTCTGTACATCCCACAGCCAGCCACAGCCAACCCAAACAGAAGGGCCCTTAGTCGTGCCGCTCTTGTGTCTCTCTTTAATATTTACCCTACCCTGCCACCACCTAGAGGTCAATTTTGTGCTCTACTCTTCCGGCTAGAAGCGGCCCATGAGGCACGGCCGTCGCTGGCATGCTTTCCATGGGATCTGAGTACGAAGATTTACCCTGTGAGGTTGGAGATCGTGGGCAGGGCCGACGCGCAGAGGAGGTGGGCAGCAAAGCTTTGTACCTCTGAAGCCCGTTGAATCAACCGTTCGTCGTCCCTAAACACTACAACAAACTCGTCACGTACAAACCCTCTTGATGTGTCGCTTTTACATTCGTGTTTAGAATAGTAGAGCAGCTCTATGTAGGGACGTAATATGAGAGGCTCCATATAACGCCACGCCATTTGTTTTTAAGAGAGAACCAAATAACTAATTGTGCTAATTTATGGATACTAAGGACGCATGCTTGAGACGTTTTAGAAAACGTGTCTATAACCAGGAATGATATAGAGAGTAATATACGTATCCGGTTCAATTTCGATGACAAAGATAATTATTATATTGTGTTCAAATTAAGGAATAGTACGCCTTCCTTCAATTAACTCTGGGATCAGTATCTGGCCCTATACAATATTTGTTGTCACAAGGAAGATACCATAGCCACGGTTATGCAGTCTTCACCACCCAATGTGATGTTTAGGCGAGACTTAATTGGGCCAAGACTAACGTCTTGGAACGTCTTGTTGGCACGATTGATTTCTATTCAACTTACACAAGGTGCCGACGAGTTTCGTTGGAATTTATATGGGAATTGAAAATTCTCGGTAGATTCCATGTATAGGGCGTTAGTCCATTCCGATGTACCAGTCGATGATAATAAAAAAATATGACAAATGAAGATTCGGCTTAAACTGAAAGTGTTTACTTCGTATCTTCGTAGGGGTGTCATTTTAACAAATGATAACATTGCTAAGCGAAACTGGCATGGAAGTACAAAGTGTGTGTTTTGTCCATAACAGGAGACAATAAAACACTTATTTTTCGAGTATAGTTTTGCGCGTTCTATTTGGTCATCTATCCAGATAGTTTCTAACTTATATCCACCCAAATCTGTTGCAAATATTTTTGGCAACTGGCTACATGGGATAGATAAAGAGTTCATAACTGTTATTAGGGTGGGAGCGATAGCCGTTATATGGTCGTTTTGGCTGTATAGAAATGACAAAGTTTTCAATGATAAAGATTTTTCTTGTTTGCAGGTACTCTACCGGTGCAGAAGTATTCTCGTTCGTGATCCACATTACAACGGGTGGTGCATCGAGACTTCTTTACCATGTGCACGACTGGAAGAAGTGGCGATGATATTTTTATCCGATATGGATGGTCGCTTGATCGCCGTATTGACCCTCCATAGGCATTAGCGTTCGTCTTACGTATTGGCGTTTTACTTATGCATGATTGTAATTTGTCTGATGCCACATTTATTTCTTTTCGTTCAGTTGGATTACGGCTGTGTGCATTCTTATGCACAGGCCAGATATAATGCTTAAACTCTTTTAATTAATAAAGTTTAGTTAGCTCTGAAGTCTGAACTGTTCGCGTACGACAACTTCAAGAATTCGTTCTTGAGAAATCCATGGATTGCAAGGCTGAGCGACTATCATCGGACGTCATTTCATCACGTTTGTCTCCTATATTGAGTAGATGGAGCACTACGGGTGAAAGCAATATGGAGAAGCATGGCTACTCTGAACATCGCCGCAGTCAGCATTTTTTCTGAACACTGAACGACAACCTTCAGAGCATTGGATCAAAAAACGATGAAGTACGTTAGTATATATAAAAAACTATCATTTTCAAAAAAACCTTAATATACAATTATCTTTTTTCCTGAATCGAAAAAATTATGTATATCCTATCCCAGATACGCCGCCAAAGCAATGACCGTACGTAACCGCCGGTTGATTTGCTTTACGACCTGGTCGTACCTAAAAAAGGCTACCAAAGGCCGGCGCATGTCTATTTTTTCTTTGGTACCGGCTACGGTGGTGTCGAAAAGATGGATAGGTGTTGGTTTGTCACGTAGGTTTATCCTATCTTTTCAGATCTGTAAGATCGGTGTATACATACTTTGTATCTCGTCTTTTATTTATCAATGAGAATCGTATTACCATGCAAAAAAAAAGTTCGTGAGCAGAAGAGTTCCAAGTGTTAGACTAATATGTCACGGAACGTGACATATTTCCTAATCACCTTAATTGAGACGAATCTGACATATTTCCTAATCACCTTAATTGAGAAGAATCGATTATTGTGATCTCCCATTTATGGTTAGGGTTTGTAAATCTGTCTATATATTAACAAGCAATGGAACGACCCATGTGTGGTCAATTCTCTCACATGGTATCAGCCTACAACATCATAAACCCTAAACAGCTTCCGCCTCCTCTCTCTCAACCCTAGCCGCACCATAGCCGGCCGCCCACCCTCTCCTCCTTCCTCTCCCTCCTCCTCTATGGCACCACCACCCGAGCCTCATCCTGACGCCCATCTCTGGGCACAGGCCACCGCCATCCAGAACATCCGCTCGCTGATTCCGATCGTGCTCGACTCAAGGTCCCCTCCTTTCCCAAGTGCGCACCTTCTTCACCATCGTCGTCACCACCTACGTGATTGAGGATCACCTCACCAAAGCCACCCCGCCGACCGACCCAACCTAGCTCCGCCTCGATGCCACCGTGCTCCGTTGGCTCTACGGTTCCATGGCGATGGACATCGTGGACCTTGTCATGGCTGCCGACGCCACCGCCTACACGGTTTGAACTGCCGTCAACACGCTCTTCAACGACAACAAGAAGACCCGCGAGATTTATCTCGCCGAGGTGTTCCGCAGCATCCGGCAGGAGGACCGCTCCATCAACGACTATCTCCTTCTCCAGAAGACGGTGGCCGATACTCTCGCGGAGGTTGGCGCCCCCGTGTCTGACTCAGACCTCGTCACGAATGTGATCAAGGGCCTTCACGAGGACTTCGACGGCATTGCCGATCTCGCACCCCTCTTCAAGCCATTCCCGTCCTTCCTCGAGTTCAGGAGCATGCTGCTGCTCCAGGAGCTGAAGGTGACCCGGCGCGCTGCTTCTTCGTCCACCTCCGCACGGCCTTCGTCGCCACCAAGCCCGGCCCCGCCACCCCGCCATCACCACCGTCGGTCACGCCGGCGGCTCCTCTGGCTCTACCGGCGCCCAGCCCTGGAAGTCCCCGCCCAACCCTCACCACGGCTCTGGCTACGGGAAGAACAAGGGCAAGAAGCCCTATGGCGGCTATGGCCCTAAGAACTCCGGTGGTGCTCCTCCTATGCCTACCCCTTTCAATCCTTGGACCGGGGCGATCCAGATGTGGCCCATGCAGCCGAACGGTGCCGGGAGCAGCATCCTCGGCGATGTGCCACGCCGGGGTCCTCGTGCCCATGCCTACATGGCCGCACCACCACCTGCGCCGGCCTCCTTCTACAACGCCCACGGCGGCATTCCCCACAGCCAGGCCTACCACGACACCCGTACGGCGTCGCCTCCTACACCGCCCCCTCTGCATCGACGCAAACATGGGATCCCTCCGCCCTCGCGCAGCACTTCACCAACATGACACCGAAGCCACCCACCCAGGAGTGGGTCATGGACAGCGGCGCCACCGCCCACCTCTCCAACAACACCGGTATCCTCTCCTCTCTATCTTCACATCCTCTTTATCGTCATGTCACTGTCGGAGACGGCTCCTCTGTTCCTGTCTCTGCATCCGGGCATGCCTCCCTTCCATCTTCTTTTTCTGATCGTCCACTTCATCGTCACTCATGATATGGTGAAGGACCTCATTACCCGGCGTGAGATTCTTCTGTGAATCTAGTCTCTGTCCGTCAGTTTACTAAAGATAATAATTGTTCTCGTTACTCCTCGCATAATTAAAAATCTAGTCTCTGTCCGTCAGTTTACTAAAGATAATAATTGTTCTGTCAATTTTTACCCTTTTGGTTTTTCTGTGAAGGACCTCATTACCCGGCGTGAGATTCTTCGGTGCAATAGTACGGGGGAGCTTTATTCGTTTCAGCCACCGGCGCCTCGTGCTCTCACCACCACCACTCATGATATCTGGCACCGTCATTTTGGTCACCCCGGCCATGACGCTTATCGTCGTCTTTCGCAGCATATTTCTTTACCTTGTAATAAAAACCATAGTACTCTTTGTCATGCATGTCAGCTTGGACGCCATGTACGTTTGCCTTTTTCCTCTTCCACCACTAGGACTACTCGCCCTTTTGAGTTAATTCATTGTGATCTTTGGACGTCTCCGATTTTGAGTAATTCTGGCAACAAATACTTCTTAGTTATTCTAGATGATTTCACTCATTTTTTATGGACCGTTCCTCTCCACCAGAAATCCGATGTTTACGCCTCGCTTGCCTCCTTTCGCGCTTTTGCCCAAACCCAGTTTAACTTACCCCTTGCGTCTATTCAGATGGACAATGGTCGTGAATTCGACAACGCCAAACTCCACTCTCTCGCCGCCGCGCACGGCACACACATCTGCTTCTCGTTCCCATACACCTCTCAACAAAACGGTAAAGCCGAGTGTATTATTCATACCGTCAACGATATTGTGCGTTCTCTCTTATTTCAGGCTAGTTTACCGCCTCGCTTTTGGGTCGAAGCTCTCCACCACGCCACTCACGTCCTTAATCGCCTCCCCACCAAAACCATTAGCGCTCCTTCTCCGTATTTTCCCTACACAACACCCACCCAGATTACTCGTCCTTCCGTGTTTTTGGTTGTCTATCTACCCTAACACCGCCGCCACCATGCCTCATAAACTCGCCCAACGGTCTAGCGCCTGCATGTTTCTCGGCTACTCTCCTCACCACAAGGGTTATCGCTGCATGGACCTCACCACCCACCGCATCATCATCTCCAGCCATGTCATTTTCGACGAGTCCACCTTTCCCTTTGCCTCCCCGCAGCCTTTGTCCACTGCCACTTACGAGTTCCTAGACGATGATGTCCTTCCTCTTGTTGTCCCTTCGGCTGCGTCTGCCCCGTGCGCCCCCTCTACACCACCCTCGCTGCAGGCGCCCTTGCCGCCACCTGCACCGTCGCCGCCTCCTCCTCCTTCCCCTCCTCCTCTCGTGCATCGCACACGCAGTACCTCCGGCATCCGCGTACCACCCCGTGAGCGGCTTAACTTGCATGCTTCTGTCAACAGGTACTCTCTGGTTCCGACATCCGCACGTGCTGCTCTCAAGGATCCCAACTGGCTCGATGCTATGACCGTGGAGTACTGTGCTCTCCTCGGCAACGACACTTGGGATCTCACGCCTCCTCCTCGGAACGCCAACATCTTCTCTGGCAAGTGGGTCTTCCGCCACAAGCTCAAGCCGATGGCTCTCTTGACCGCTATAAAGCACGCTGGGTGCTTCACGGCTTCTCCCAGGAGCAAGGCATCGACTTTGATGAGACCTTCAGCCCGGTTGTCAAACCTGCCACCGTGCGCGTCATCCTCTCCATCGCCCTCTCCCTCAACTGGGAGACTCGCCAGCTCGATGTGAAGAATGCCTTCCTGCACGGCAAGCTCGCTGAGGTCTTCTACTGTGGCCAACCCACAGCTTCATCGACTCTACTCGCCCCGACCATGTCTGTCACTTGAACCGTTCGCTCTACGGTCTCAAGCAGGCGCCCCGCGCGTGGTACCAATGCTTTGCGACCTTCATCACCTCGACCAGCTTCACGTGCTTGCGCTCCGACACGTCACTGTTTGTTCTTCAGTGTGCATAGGGTACGGCATATCTTCTGCTGTACGTCGACGACATCGTCCTCACCACCTCCTCGCCGTGTCTCCTCGATCGGATCACCGCCTTTCTCCGCTCCGAGTTCGCCATGACGGACATGGGCAGTCTTCACTACTTCCTTGGCATCTTGGTCACTCGTGACTCTTCCGGCATGCACCTATCGCAAGCCAAGTACGCCACGGAGATTCTGGACAAGGCCGGCATGATGCCTGCAAGCCCGCGACGACGTCGGTTGATACGTCGCCCAAGCTTGCCACCACCGCTGGTGCTCCCGTCGCTGATCCTACGGAGTACAGGAGCCTCGCCAGCGCTCTCCAGTACCTCACCTTCACGCGCCCTGACATCGCGTACGCCGTCCAGCAGGTGTGTCTTCACATGCATGACCCTCGTGAGCAGCACCTGGCTGCCATCAAGCGCATCTTGCGCTATGTCAAGGGAACGCTCTCTCATGGCCTTCAGCTTCACTCGTCTACGCCGGAGTCCATGGTCACCTACACTGATGCTGATTGGGCTGGTTGCCCCGCTACTCGCCGATCTACGTCGGGCTTCTGTGTCTACCTCGGTGACAACCTCGTCTCTTGGTCTTCCAAACGGAAACACACAGTATCTCGCTCCAGTGCCGAAGTTGAGTACCGCGCTGTCGCCAACACCGTTGCTGAAGCCAGCTGGATTCGACAACTCCTCCACGAGCTCCATCGCCCGTCTCCTCCGGCCACGGTTGTGTTCTGTGACAACGTCAGCGCCATCTACATGTCCACAAACCCCGTCTAGCATCAGCGCACCAAACACATTGAGATCGATCTCCACTTCGTTCGCGATCGTGTTGCCATGGGTCAAGTCCGTGTGCTTCATGTCCCCTCGTCTCACCAGTTCGCCGATATCTTGACGAAGGGATTACCATCACCGTTGTTTCTGGATTTTCGGTCCAGTCTCAATGTCCGTTCTCCTCCCGTTGTGACTGCGGGGGAGTGTTAGACTAATATGTAACAGAACGTGACATATCTCCTAATCCCCTAAATTGAGAAGAATCGATTATTGTGATCTCCCATTTATGGTTAGGGTTTGTAAATCTGTCTATATATTAACAAGCAATGGAACGACCCATGTGTGGTAAATTCTCTCACGCCAAGATCTTTCAACATAGCATAATTTGAAAACCATCAGATTGTGCACCATGCGTCTTGTAGCTAGAAACTCTATTAAATTTTGGTGTGGAAAAGCAATCCATAGAAAATTGTGAAGGATTCGTTCACTGAACCAAATAAACTCTATTGAAAAAATTCCTGTGTAATCACTTAAAATGCATTGAACCAAAGAGGCTCTTAAGAATAAAGATAGAGATGCAGTTTCTATAATTAAAATCGGCAAAAGTAACCAGCAAATCCATCTTACACGAAAGTCAGATAAATTAGGCAGGAACAGCCAATAGTCGAGCAACTTGAAAAAGATTGTTTGTGTCAGCGCACGAATCAAAATGGGAAATTAAGTCGTCAAAATTAGATCAATAGTCAAGCACCTCGCCTTTGGCTGGCTCTGAGCCGGCATATACATGGTTGTTAGCAAAAGGAGAACGATCAGCCCAGAAAGAAATTAAACTAATGCATGATCTCCTAGAGCGGTCTCTATCTTCTCTTGACAGAGAAACGACCGGAATCGAAACAAAAAAAAGTATAATTGCTCATGCAGCGCAGCTGTTAGCCTCGCTGACACCCTTGGCGGTGACCTTGGCGTTGGTGTAGACAGCCATGGTCTTGTTGTTCTTGCCGCTGTACTCAATCTTGACGTCGTTCATGGTGACACCACTGCAGGGCTGCTTGTCGGAGCAGAGCAGGCTGACGGCCTCGGGGGTGGAGGAGGTGCCGGTGATGTTGCGGAAGATGACGTCCTTGACGGTGACCCTGGCAGAGTCTCCCTTGGAGGTGCAGATCTTGTTGGGGCAGTACTTCTGGTCGATGATGATGGGGTAGCCGACGTCCTGCATCTCGACGTTCTCGTAGGTTATCTTGGACGCCGCCAGCGGCGACTTGGCGTCCTCGTACGACTTGATCCGGAGGCCGTTGGTGGACTTCTTGAGCACGCAGTTCTTGACGGTGATATCGGTCACGTCCTTCTCGTCCTTGTAACGTCCCAGGCTGCCAATGCTTATGCCGCTGATGTTGACGCCGCTGGTTCCGGGGCCGATGGAGATGCAGTCGTCGCCGGTGCCGATGGTGGTGTCAGTGATGGTGATCTTGGAGGAGTCGCCCATGTGGATGCCGTCGGTGTTGGGGCTGTCCCCGGGCGCGGTGACGGTCACGTCCTTGACTGTGACGCCCTTGCACTCGTAGATGTTCAAGTGGAAGAACTTGGCGTTTAGGAGAGTGATGCCTTCAATCAGAGCGTCGTCACAGAAGTCCAGCACCAATGACTGCACCCACCACGTCCGAGGTTCATTGATTCAAGCTAGTATATACGTTTCAAATGCACAATCCAGCAGAAATGCAAATGCACCACCTACGTTTGGCAAGATCTTGCAGTTGTAGTTCTTGGCGCAGCTGTTCTTGCCTCAGACGGCCTTGCCTTGGCCGTCGAGCGTGCCTTTGCCGGTGATGGTGAGGCCCTTGACGCGCATGATCTCGATCCAGTTAGCCTTGTACTTGGTCAGGTCGTTGGAGCTCAGCAGGTTGCCCTCCAGCTTGATGGTGACGCCGTCAGCCTTGCATGGCCCGGTCATATTAATAGGTCCCGCCAGGAAATCACCCTTGGGATGACGATCGTCTGCTTCCGCTGCCACCGCAAGCTGAAGCCCATGCCTCCTCCACCTCCTGCGATCCACCAGCACATGATGATCGATCCAGTTAGTTTGCGTACCCATGCATCCTCGATCGTCTCTAGCTCCTTGATTACATTTACATACCTTGGTGCAGTCCGTCTTGCCGTCGGGTTTGGCGCCGAGCTTTGTGATGTCGAAGGTTCCGCCATCTGCACTCTCCTTCTCATCCTTCTTTTCATCCTTCTTTTCATCCTTCTTCTCCTCCTTCTTCTCTGCGTCCTTGCCTTTCGCGTACGCCGCGCTCACCACCAACAAGAGGAACAAGATTCTGATCGCAACATTCCTCAACGCCATTTTGGCTGTGCGAGCTCCCCGATCCTTGATCCTTGTTGCCGAGGAGCTTGAATGGTGAAGCTTTATATACATCTCGGTTTTCGTTTTGTTATGCTTATGGCATGCCCATTTGCTATTTTTTGGTTGTGGCTGCCGGTTAAGCAGGGTTGCTGTCCACTAGCTATTTTTAGTTCACTTATGTCAATGTTAAGTTTGCTGATATTTGGGTAAATCCTAGTCACCGGATGCATGTTGAACATTTGGGATGCTAATTTTTTAAATTTTGCTGAACTATTACTCTAGTTTCTAGCTTGGTTCAACTCTATACAAATAAACTCATTTATATTTTGTTTCAACCATTTTTTTTAGAAAACATACTTGATTAAATCTTGTTAAAATTAAGGGTCATTTATTGAATTGCCCACAGCGCACCTCAACTACTCAGTTTTGCCCCTAGCGCCGAATGGTGATCAGTTTTGCCCCTACCTCGTGCGCAACAACTATGGAGAGGTCGAAACGGTGAGTTTGAACTCGATTCCGTCTGGTGGCGTTAGTGAAGTGGGTCCGGAGCTACCAGGTGGGACCACCCAGTGTGTTTGAAGTCGTCCGGAGCTTACAGGTGGGACCGCGCAGTGAGTTGACTTTGCTGAATCGTCCACGCCCGAGCCTCCCAACCCGCCGTCGTGCGCTGCCGCGACCCGCCGTCGTGCGTCGTGCGCTGCCGCTATCGCCGTCGCCACCGCCGCACCACCCCCGCGGCGCCACGAGCTTCTGCGGCACCACCACCACCTGCGGCGCCACCACCACCTGCTCCACCGCCACCTGATCCACCGCCACCTGATCCTCCGCCAACACCACCTCCCACCACCACCCACCACCACCTGTGTCGCAGCCAGCAGCACCCATTTGTGCCGCCTCCAGCACCACCTGCACCGCCGCGGCCGTTCCGCGTGGCCACCTGCTTCACCGCCACCGTCCTGCGACGCCGCTGATGGGGCGCTCGTTCCACCACTCTGTCCGCCACCTGCTCGACGAAATGGATAGCAATGAAATGGAGAGCGGCGGCGACCTGGGTCCGGAGACACGCCGCGTCCACGATTGGGTTCCCATTGGGTAAGTACTGAGCTTTGAATTGTCGATTCGACATGGGATGCCATTGATTTGCAGCTGATTGCGTCTCTGTTTTTCGTGGGTTAGGATGGAGTTGCGGTTTGCTTTCTTGGTGAACATTAGAAGGGACCGCTACATCGTCGATGCAGACAATAAGAAGAAATTCAAAGGAGGTTTCAGTTATTCGGTGCCAATGGATTGTAATTGGAGTTTCAGACAATTTGGGGAGGTAATTTGCAGCCCATATCCTTGGGGTTTGCATGATGAAGTGGAATTTAGATACTTTGATGGGGGAAAAGATTGGATCCAAATTAGTAATGATGAAGAGCTCGCTACCATGTTTGCTAAGCATAAGGAGGCAGAGAATTTTCATGTGAGGCTGTAAAATGATGTGGTTGTGCCGCCAGTTGGACAGACGGTGGCGGGTTCATCTTCTCGGGCAGGACCATCACGTTGTACTGCCAACTCTAGCCAGAACAGTTCAAAACCAACTCGACGTGGTGGCTTGACAAGTGTGGGCACTGGGAGAGGGGTTCCTGTTGAAGTGGAGTCTGATGCCTACATTTCTGCGGATGATGAAGAGAGACTATATTCTGATGTTCTTCAGACTTTAAGACGGACATCTCGGGCTGAAATCCAATATGAGTCTGACAGTGACCTTGAAGAGGAGGAAGACCGGCCACCTATTGAATGGGACCCTGAGAACCCTCATATGGCAGAAGGTTGCATTTTTGCTTCCATGGCTGAGTGTAGAAATGCACTTGTGACGTACTGCATTAAGGCAGAACGTGCGTTTACAGTTGACAAGAGCGATAAAAGGCGCTACACCGTGCACTGTGAGTCTGAGGATTGTCAATGGAGGATGCACGCATCTAAAATGTGTGGTAGCACCAATATTCAGATCAAAGTGAACCCTTTTCCCCACACATGCCAAGAATCAACCCTTAGGAAGGAAACAATCGGTAGAGCCAAGTCAAGATGGGTGGCGGATGAAGTAAAAAGATGGGTGGCAGAAAACCATCAAGTGGGTACAAAGGAATTGCAGACAAAAATCAAAGGCAAGTTTAAGATAGATTTACCATATATGAGGGTGTTCAATGGTAAACAGAAAGTTATAGAATCTATCCATGGTAATTGGAATGAAAGTTTTGAATTGTTGTATTCATTCAAAGCTGAAGTGGAGAGGACAAGC
This sequence comes from Poa pratensis, assembly GCA_947311845.1. Taxonomy (NCBI): domain Eukaryota; kingdom Viridiplantae; phylum Streptophyta; class Magnoliopsida; order Poales; family Poaceae; genus Poa; species Poa pratensis. Next base: position 29,704,217 of record CAMZMU010000068.1, read on the forward strand.
CCAAGTAGTATTGTTGACATTGATCACCACTCCGTGGAGTACACAGTGAAGGGAGTGACAAGGACGAAGGAATGCTTTAGGAGGGTTTTTGTGTGCTTTGAAGCTTGTCGAATGGGTTTTTTGGTAGGCTGCAGGCCTTATTTGGCTATTGATGCTACTTTTCTCACAGGGAGGTTTAAAGGACAGTTAGTAGCAGCTTGTGCAGTTGATGCACACAATTTTGTTTTTCCAGTTGCCTACGGTGTGCTGGAGACAGAGTCTGAGAAGAGCTGGACATGGTTTTTGCAGAATCTGCGCCGGGCTATTTCACATCCCAATGGGTTGGTAATTCACACAGATGCATGCAAGGGTTTAGAAGTGGCCGTGGACAATGTGTTCCCAGGAGTAGAGCATAGGGAATGCATGCGTCACCTTGCTGCAAATTTTGTGAAGAAATTCAAAGGAAAGTTTTTTACCGACAATTTATGGCGAGCATCTTTGACTTGCAGTGTGAGGAAGCACAACTACCACATGAGGCAGTTATACACAAATAAGAAAGTGAAGGAATACTTGGAAACACACCACTCAAAGTTATGGGCCAGAAGCCAATTCAGTGAACTGAGCAAAGTTGACTATGTGCACAATAATCTTGCAGGATCTTTCAACTCAACGATCCGGAAACTAAAGGATCTTTATTTGGTGGATTTGCTTGACAGGATAAGGATAGAATACGCCGAAAAATTTCATTTTCATCTTGGAATAGCTAATGCAAAATTTATGGGCCACATTATTATCCCGGCTGTGATGAAGGTATTGAAGCAAAAAACAGAAGGCTTGATAATGAACATGAGATTTATCTCGGATACCAAATCAGAGGTATCAGTCTTTGATAAAGCTAACAAAGAATGGAGATATCCAGTGGATTTAGAAGATAAAAACTTGCAGTTGTAGGCAATGGCAGATAACTGGGTTGCCATGCATTCATGCCTTGTTTTTCATCACTTCTATCTCAGCTCCAGCAGGGACTAAGTTGGATCCAAATGATGTTGTATTTCTGTTGAATAATGTTGTATTTATGTTGACTGGTGATGTATCTATGTTAGAACATAGTTTGTATGATGTTTTGTATAATGTTGGATGATGTTGAACCAAGTCATGGCAAAATTTGAGGCAAATATGCTTCAAATGAGGTCTGAAGCTAGGGTAAACACCCCCATTTGTAATTTCATGAAAAATTCGACCTTGTCTAAATTATCCAAATAAATTTGAATAGCAACTATATCACATATAACAACATTGTGCGTTGGATTCATGTCATTTTGATTTTTTTGAATTATTTATGCTCTTTTGAAACCATCGCTCTATTCTCATGAGAAATGTGCTTCAAATGAGGTCCGAAGCTAGGGTAAATACCCCCATTTGTGCTTCAACTTTTTTTGGCATCTTGTCTAAATCAGCTAAATTAATTTCCTAGACATCTATTCTACCTATATAGTGTAAATCTGAAGTTTCATTATGTTTTGAATAATTCTTCTATTTTTTTATTTTTTATTTAAATAACATGGTTTAATAGAAAATCATATGTAAAACAGATAAAAATCATGTTTATATTTTTTTCTAGCAACTATATCACATATAACAACATTGGGCGCTGGTCTCATGTCATTTTGATTTTTTTTATTAATTATGCTCATTTGAAACCATCGCTCTAGTATTGAACTCTAAACAAATCTATACAAGATAGCTCTTTTGTCTCAATGTAACTGCATGCAACAACGGCCACTGACTAGTGGGCCCTGTTCACCAGCCCGATGCATGCAGACATGCAGCCCAACCCTCTACGCAGCCCTGCACGCCTAGTTTCGCGTCGCACCAGCGCTATTTGCAGCGACGCAACCCTGCACGCCTCGTTTCAGAAGGAGGAGTCACGTCGCATTAAGAATGCACGCATGCAGCTAGGGTCACGTCGCATCCTAGCTATTCTTTCAGCCACCGCTTTGACCTGCACGCCTCGTTTCAGAAAAATGAGTCGCATGCAGCTAGGGTCACGTCGCATCCTAGATATTCTTTCAGCCACCGCTTTGACCTACACGCCTCGTTTCAGAAAAATGAGTCGCATCGCACCAGCGCTATTTGCAGCGACGCAGCCCTGCACGCCTCGTTTCAGAAAATGCACGCATTAATGCACGCAGCGACGCAAACTTTGGCGTGAGACTTTGGATGTTCATCTCTTTCACCTCTTTGCATTAATGCACGCATGCAGGCTACGTCGCATCCTATTTTCGCAGGCACCGCTTTGACCGCCTAATGCACGCAGAGCGCTGACCCTGCATCTCAGCCTGTCCTACGCAGAGGAGACCAACGTTGCTTCTTCATCTACCCTGCATCTTCAACTAGCTATCTTACGTTTTCACACAGTTGCTTCTTCATCTACACCAATTAATTCACACCTCATCGGGTCTTTAAATAGTGCATTAGCCTCCTCCTCCCTCTTCTCATCCCTCTCCAGCCCCTTTGCCTCCTCCTCCCTCTAACCATGGGCTCGACGTACTCTATCCCTTCCAGCCCCGAGTCCGTCAGCGACGAGGACAACCACCCGAAGGCTCGGCCCTGGTACGAGCCGGAGTGGACGCCGGAGCAGCTGGGCATCGTTCCCAAAGCTCCCAAGTGGAAGCGCAAGGATCAGCACGTGTCAACCGCCTGGGTCCACCACCCCGACCCCGACCGCGTCGACAGGGCTGAGCGCCGCTCCGTCGAGGAGCAGAACCGCCGCCTCAAGAAGCAGCTGAGGGCGGAGAAGAAGGAGGAGGAGGCGGAGGCGAGGAGGGAGGAGAAGGCGACGTGGCGCCGCATCAAGATGGCCTGGGAGAAGGCGGACGACGAGACGCGGGAGGCCAATGCCCGGGACTTGGCCATCCGCGAGAGGGCGAACAGGGCGGCGGACTGGAAGTAGGCCAACCCCCGGCGGTTGGCCGGAGGACGGAAGGGCGCCCGCAGACGAAGGGGCGCCGGCGGTTAGGGTTAGGGTTTGGGTGGGCCCTCTACCTATATAGAGGGCCCTTTATGAAATGTAATGGGTTTGTTTAATATATGTAATTTGGGTCGATTTAATATTTGTACTTGGGTATATATGCCCCATATCCGTGCTAATATAAACTAGCTCGTGTTTGCATTATTTTTCAAAGGCTAATACAATGGAACAAAATTAGCTTCTAACATGCCATTTGCCATTTGCCATAAAAGTAACAAAATTCAAAGGCTAATACAATGGAACTAGTAACAAAATTCAAAAAAAATTTCAACTAGCTAAAACAAGTACATGTGGGCTCGGCAACGGGTGCTACCATTTCCCTACAAAAATACAAGAGAAAAAGCATAATTTGTTACAACAAACTAAAACAAGTAAATATGATTTTCTCTAAGCAAAATTTGTTACAAACTAGCTAAAACATGTAAATGTATGTGTGCCTCTATGCAAAATTTGGCAACCCAGTACGTTTTTTATTTTACAGGACATAAGCAAAATTCAGAAACGTCACGGCCCAACATCTACTCGTCACGGCCCAACATCTACTCTGGCAGCCCAGCACGTTTTTTTGTAAGGAAAACACAACTGTCGACTGAAGTTAACTTAAGAACACAGACAGAGTCAACAAATTCAGAAACTTAACAAATTGCTGCGGGCATTCGATTAAGTGACACGAACTTGGCATGGAACACAGATCCCGTCCTCTGCCCTAACGACGGATCAACAAGTAAACGAAAAACAGAGCAACGATGCAATAATAAAATCCACCAGCCATCATATTTGCTTGCTTCTGCAAATCAACCATCTGCTTTAGATATTTCTTGATCTTCTTCAGTTCCTGGTTCAGTTCGGACTCCGAGGGCAGCCCGGGCAGTTCACCATTGCGTGCATTCCTCTTCACCTCTCTGTCAGCACCGGGCACACCCATCTCCGAGCTTTCCCCCATCTCCACGCCCACCGGCGGCAGCCCCCCCATCGAATCAATGTAGCCCTCAAACATAAGCCTCTCTAAATAATCATCCATCCACTCAAAATGGCCACATTTCTTCAGGATCTGAAAACAGCAACATGAACCCTAAATTCAAAATTTCCCAAATTCGACGAGCAAAAACGAATTGCGGTGAAATCAAAGCAAAAGGATGCGAAAGAACTGAGATCTATACCTACCCATCCCTTCCGGCGTGCATCTTGCTCAAGCAGCTGACATACTCGCGACCAAGATTGCCATTGTCGCCGGTCTTGCTGACCCAACGTTTGAGAGGCTCTGGGCGTGGGCAGTCTGGGCACCGTGTCAGCGGCACTGCACCATACCGCGGCCATTGTGACCGCGCGGCGGAGGAGACAGACATCTGCGCTTCGTCGCTGGAGAAGAGGGAGAGAAGGATGCGGCAAGGGGAGGGGAAGCAATGGCGCCGTCGGGAGGTCGGGGACGGGCGAGGTTCTCTTCTAACTGCCCTGAGGTGGGACCCACGCAGTGCGTACGTGGATAAGTGGTGGGCCCAATGTTCCCAACGGTCGACAACGGTTCTCTAATGGGTCCCACAAGCCGCGGTTGTCTTCTAGGTCCTATAAGTCAAGGGTCCCACAAGTCAGCAGACCTAACGGAGACGGCAAGAGTGACGGGCGCACAGACTAGGGGCAAAACTGAGCACCATTCGGCGCTAGGGGCAAAACTGAGTAGTTGGTACCAACTGAGGGCAGCCTGATAAATAACCCTAAAATTAAATTCTTATAATCCACCTCTAAAGTCTAAAGCAGTCAGGTAACGATTTAAAATAGGATGTCTTACTTGGTTATAATAAGTTTGTTATCCTGTTACTGAACATCACTCACTATTAGTTAGGTTATACTACGAAGATAAGGCGCGGCAGCGGAACACCACGCTCGTTAGTTGATTTTAATGTTTGCAAAGGATACATATCATTACTGTTTGGTAATGGCTCTGGCAATGTCTCAACTTGGCATGTTCATAGTAAACTGATGTGCTTTGCTTGTATGGTATAGTGATGGCAGGTATTGTTTTTTCGTCCAGCTCGAAGTATAGAATTGGTCTAGTAAACATGATAGCTAAACAGAACTAGAGAAGAGAGCAATGTCTAAGGTGCAATAGTACGCATTGACAGAAAAGACATCTTTGTGCAGGCTTTATGTTTCACAAGTTCAGGGTTGCTTTTTTTCTTCTCATAAGATCCACTCCAGCCAATGAATGGACATTGAGCTACGACTTTTTCTGAAATTCTATTAATAAATACTGCCAAAATAGGACCAAGTGTAAACAATTTCTATACAAATTGTTCTTGAAGTAAAAGACATATATCTGATGGCACAAACAAAATCTTTGAGTATATCTGAAACTGTGATCTGAACAGTAATAACTGGGCATTGGCAGGACACTTGCCTTATTTGATCTAGAGTAAATACTGCAAAAAGGAAGATGTAAGTGTCACAAATTGTATACAGGCTAGTTTAAGTAACTGAACCTAAAGTGCATATATAGCTCATAGGAAGAACACTTGCTCTATTAGATTTTGAGAATACGCACTGTCAAAATAAAGATCTAAACTGTGATCTGAACATTACAATTTATATAGCAACTTAATTTTTAAAGTCGCAGAATTGAAGACGCACATACAACTGATATTACAACCAAGCATGTATAACTATGTAAGTATACCTGAAACCATGCCTTGGACATTTGTTACTGGTTATCAAGTACTTGTTCATTACCTATATTTATGTTTTGGGTAGTTGATGTCGCTAACATTTCAAATATGAATACTAAATATGCCATAGTTTCCTTTAGTGTTTCCTATTAGGTGTTTAACAATGTGGAGCGTTGGTACCATGCTTAACAGTTATTGTGAACTGCGTTTTTTTCTCACACCATCCTTACCTTTTTCTGAAGCACACAACGAAAACAGGTTAAAATTTTGTACCACAGTTGAATTATAATTGTTTAACTGGAGATGAACTTAAAAAGTTATACATGCGTGACTACTGTTTTATCAATTGCTCTTTTGCTATCTTATCCATTCAATACTCTATCTATCTTTCCCCACTGTATATGCATTATGGTCTCCTGTGACATTAATTACTTAGTTTCCTCTAGGATTAAATATTTTGAAGATTAACTTACATAACTGATCTATCAATTTCCCTGCCACCGGCGCCACCCATTCCAGCCCTTCTTCCACTGTTTTCGCCTGATCACCACATGTCCTCCTATTTGTTGTTGACACCAACTCACCAAATTTGTGCCACACTGAATTCTGAGATGGGTGATCCTGGACCAAATTTATTTATATCATATAATTGCAAAACAATGCCAGGAAATAAGCTAGCAAAGTATATTATTCCTCTCATCTAAGGGGCATATACTGAAATAATATGAAAAGCTGGAACTGAATACTGCTTATAATGACTTAATGATGTACGTACGAAGGGTGTATTACCAAATAATCATGAGCAATTTCATTGAAGTACTAATCAGAGACCACCCAACACTTAGCCACATGCACGGTACATAATGATTAATAAAATTCTTAAGAAAATTACGTGGCCATTTAACCTATGCAAACATGGTTCTTACATTTCCACTGTCCCAATAAGTATAACATATATATGAATCCGTTTTTGGCAAAACGAACAACATACAATATTCATGTTTAAAAAATCATTTTTGCAAGTGTGGGAACAAACGAACAACATTCAGATGTTACAAGCAGTGGCAAACAAAATTGTGCAGTAGTTCTCTTTAAAAAATGGTGCATTATTAGTGTGGTACTGGTAGACCAAGAGAGTAGTGACTTAAGACCAAACCACTCAAAACATGAGAAGAGTTAATGGCATGTTGGTACCTTGACAAAGACATGGTTTCTACATGCATACTTGTCCTATATTACCCCAAGTGAAATTCCTGAAAGATAGTACGCACTAATCACATACTATTTTAGCCTCTGCTTTTTTTAATCAAAATAAAAAGACATACATGATCACACCTTTAGAAATATATAATTCCAGAAGTACAAAAGAAGCATATGCAAAATTTGCAAACAGTTCGTCTCGTATTCATCTCTTCCCTGAAACACCAATAGCTATAGAAGTAAATCCTAAAGTCATTTCAAATGGTTAAATTGATTAAACCCATTCATAGCGAAATTGAGAAATTTGGGGTGATAATTTGGCAACTTTAGGACTCATTTCTACAAAAAATTGTTGTAGAGAAAATTCACTGGTGTTATGTGATGCACACACATAACTTCACAAAACCTTTAAAAGAAATGGAAGGGAAAATATATTGTGGGTTAAGGTTAATCTTATAAGTTCTTTTCTAAACAACATCTATAGATAAACTTAAACCTAATCGTATAAGAGAAAGCAAAATCTTGGGATTAATGAGAAGTACCAAGATGCACATTTTCTGAAGTAAGACTCACTACAAAAATAGCTTATATCTAACTGCATATGATCTACTTCTTAGTGTAATCAACCATTCGTGGTTCATGCCAGCAAAGAACGGCCATTTCCCACAAAAAGTATCTAACAATGGTGAGGACACTTAGAGGAAAAGGGTAGTTTGTACTTAATGGCTAATTATAATATATTAAAATTTGCTTCGGTTGCTGCAACACTTGCAGGAAAGACAGGTAAAAACATATGTATATTAGAAGACAGGCTATGAACAGGTATATCTTGGAATGTTTGGAAACTGAGCCTTAGAATAACATAAGATATTCATGGTTTAGTAATCTAAATTAAATCTCACAATGAACAGATATAGCTCGATTTTTTCCAGCTGAGATATACCTCGATTAAATCTGAAGTTTTTTTTTTACTAATAGTACTGGGACCATTGCAAAACAACTTAACACAGATGGCAGTCAGCTCAGCTGACCTAATACTGGTCTGCAACATGCCATCATACTCAGCAGAAAGGTATATGTGGCACCTGCAAGTGAGTCCATGCTTGTTGTCATCAAACACATGACACAGGCACATGTACAGACAGGAAAAATGAGTACTTATATGATCAAACCAAGGATGGTGTTGGTATCATCTAAAGCTATATTTTATCCAGTCCTAGAGGAGATGACAAAGTTCTTAAGGAAAAAAAGAAACTATTTTGCTTGGTCTCGAGTGACTGATCGCCATTAATCTTAGTAGCTAATTGCATCACTCACTCGAGACTGCATCATCACAAAATAATAGTTAGCAAGATCAACAAATTTTCCTCTGCTCATACAAACGAAGTGAAGGCATTTACAAACGAGTTCAGCAGAGGGAGGAACTCCTACGGATTTTTATTAAGAAGAAACTACCGGCACAATCCTGCGGAGCGGAGGCTCGAACGCGGGACGTGGGCCGCGAAGGCATTTACAAACCACAATTGAGTTAATTGCAAGGAGCATCAGTAGAACATGCAGAGTTGAATTCATTGCAAGGAGCATCAGTAGAACATGAAGAGTTGAGTTCATTGCAAGGAGCATCACATGCAGAGTTGAGTTCATTGCAAGGAACATCAGTAGAACATGAACATTGAATGGTTTTATTTCACAAATTATATGCTTGTTGAATGATTACAAAATATATCTGGAGAAGTGTACATTAGACTATTAGAGCAATGTTGGTGTATTACTGACAAAAAGGGCCAATCCAGATTTGAATATCATACTACATGGATAGTTATTTAAGGAGAACTGCATAACTGTATGATCACCGATCGGTCCAAGCACGAGGCGTGATACAGAACCAGTCAACATCAACAGTTCAACACATGTTATGGAAAGACTGCATTATACCCTAGTGAGAGCAACCATAATCCATACGACCATTCCTACTTCAAAACCAACATAGAATTGATTTTTGTTCTCCTTACAAACAATACTGTGAGTAGGCATTTTGTCTGCCCCTGCGCGTCGAGCCGGAGGTGCAGGCTATCTTTGACGCGTCCACCCGCGTTGTGCTTGGCGACGGGCGTAGGGCGCTGTTTTGGTCCGATCCGTGGTTGGAGTCAATGTCCTTCACGAGATATGCGCCGGCCCTGGTTGCGGCAGTTACGCCACAAATGGTTTCATCCCTAACTGTCGAAGAGGTGTTATCAGGGAGGCGTTGGATCCGCGACATCACCGGGCCGCTGACAGTCCGGGTTCTGACGTAATTCCTTACTTTGGTGGATGCGTTGCAGGCAGTCGTTTTGTCGCCAGGGACACCTGATCAATTCGTCTGGAAGTTGACATCTTCGGGGTTTATTCTGCCAGTTCTGCATATCGTGCTTTCTTCCTGGGACTCGAGTTCTCCCCGTTCTGCAAAGCAGTCTGGAAGACGTGGGCGCCGGCGAAGTGCAAGCTTCATCTCTGGCTGGCTTTGCAACAGCGGCTATGGACGGCGGACCGTCGTGCGCGCCATGGGTTGAACTCCCATGTCAACTGCCCGATGTGTGACCAGATCGCCGAAACTTCTGACCACATTGCGCTTGGATGTGTGTTTGCATGGGAAGTTTGGCACTGTACACTGCAACGCTGCAATCTTGAGGCTTTGGTCCGACGCTGAGGACTCCTTGATCGAGTGGTGGCCGGCTGCACGGTGGCACGGGCCGCCGCAAGAAAGGAAAGGCTTCGACTCGCTAGTCATGCCAGTTGTCTGGTTCCTGTGGAAAGAGAGGAACGCCAGAGTCTTCCAAAGATCAGCTGAGATGGTTACCTCGATTTGCCGCAACATCGCCGATGAAGTCGAGCTATGGATCCTTGCCGGCGCTGTTGGGCTGGGACTAGTTTGGAGATAGAAGCCTAGATCTTTTTGGGCGCTGTTTTTGTTTTGTGCTTCTGGAGTGTTTTTGCCCAAAACACTCGCACATCTGTATCCGCATCGGTCTGATGCTGGAATCGCTGTAAATCCCGTTCTCTCTTTTCTTTCTATCAAAGACGACACGCAAAGCTTTTGCGTGTTCGCAAAAAAAAACACATAGCTTGCAAATTAAGAAAAAGTGCCAAGATCGACACTATATACATCGATGGACTTTCCTGAAATGAAACGAATGGGGCGGGAGGGCCCGTGTGTTTGTGCAGCCGCACGCGTCGGGTGCGCCGCAGGGGAGATGTCGTCAGGGCGGGCTTCGAGCGGTTCATGGAGAGGTCGGAGAGTGCTATCCCAGGGGACGCAAAGGGGCTTGGGGTGTCGATCGGTTTTGTTTTTACTGGAAACGGAAACCAGCGCACTATTCGCTTTTTGGGCATATACGTACGTACGTGTATGCGTAGGGCTAGTTTACGAGCGTGCGACAGGAGCGAAGCGCTGGATCGATTTCCGACCAGGTGATTATGCTAATCAAGGATGGTTTTCGCGCGCACGCGTCGCTAGATTAGGAAAGCTGACTTTTCCACACGGGACTTATTTTGACTTGTTGCGCTGACCTGCTGGCCTCGCGCGTGGCCCAGAAAGCTGTTCTATTCCCTTTTGGGCTCGCTTGGATACTGGAGACCTATTTTCTATTCCCTTTTTCAATTCCCTTCTTTCTTTTCCCTTTTGGCGTCAAGAATTTGAACTGCTTGGGATAATAAAAATCAATTCCCTTTTTGGGCAGTGGATTTTTAGGGTAATAAAAAGGGAGTGCGAAATTAACTTTCCACTTCCAACTAGTTCAAAAATTTGTACAGCTAAAAAGCTCCACTTCCAACTATACCTGGCCATGGGCCGGGCCTAAAAAAGCACACGGGCAAAATCTCAGGCCCAGGCCCATCCGACCTTCGGGCCTATATTTCAGGCCCAGACCCTCCCATGAGCGCAAAATCCCATCGGGCTTTCGGGCCTCGGGCCAGGCTTCTTCCTGAAAACGTCAATATGCAAAGCCCAGGCCCAGGCCCATGCAACATTCGGGCCTAAATCTGAGGCCCAGGCCCACCCACGGATAGGCCCATGGCGGCCCAGGCCCTGGAATTTCGGGCCGGGCCAGGCTTCCCATGGCCAGGTATACTTCCAACTAATATAAAATTTTAAAAACAACCTGGTTAAAAACTATTCCCTTGAAAAACATTTAGAGGGGGTATAAAACTTGGAACTTCCAACTAGTAGAACAAAAGATATATAGCAAAGATCATTTTTAAAAGATAAGAACATATGGGTTTTCAGTTCTACAACGAAAAAGACGATAAGGTGCAAAATAACAGTAGAGTAATTTCGTACAAATTCTTCAACTGAGCATACGGATAACAAAAAAAAAGGCAAAGTACAGAAGACAAGTTTTTTTTGTGAACTCCGTGGTGCCAGGGTGGGGAACGCCTAGATCACATTGAACGCTATGATGAGTACTCGTGCTGCGTTGATCTTAAACACCATAAGCACAAGCTTACCAGCATTAAGACCGTTTGATGCAGCACATTTTTTCCACCCTGATATAAATCGTGTCCTTACATCCGCACACTGAGCATATTCAGCTTCCCAAGCAATTCCACCATTCACCGACAAATGCGCAACTCTAGACTGGGCCAGTTCCAATGTTTCAGAAATTTCCCTCGTAATCCTCTACGAAACGAATAATAGGGTCACGCAAAACTCATAGTTGAAAAGAATAACACTAGTAGATACATGAGAATAATGAAAAAAGTTGGAGTGTGAACAAACGATAACCAGGTAGTTGCGCTTGATATCTGATATAGTCAAACGATGCAAAAAGGTACATTCAGCATCATCAAGTGACTGCATGATGGCGTTGTATCTTATCAACTGGTCATTGGTTAACTCCATATCAATCCCAGTAGATGTATTTGGTGATGTATCTTCTTGAGCTACAAAAAGTAGAAACGAAAAACAGTGAGCAGAAAACCATGTGAACACACATTTTAATATTGCGCAGATAAAAAGTAATGAACAGACTACATAAAAAAATTATACTGTACTAAGAGAAGAATGTTAATACCTCACAGGAGGTTCTTTGGTTCGCCATTAGGACCTTCAGGAAAGATTGGTATCAAATCAGGCTCATCTTCATGTTGAACTTAATTTTGTCTCCATTTCGCATGTCATAGTCAGCTATGGATCTGTTGTACTCGATACCATGCAGTCTTGTTGGCTTCCCTGGTCTCTTCTTGATATCGAAACAATACACATGACCATCCATAGTTGATACTTCTAAAGTATTTCCAGCTCCTCAATTGATAAAGAACCTCATATGACATGGCACCGTCTACGCATAAAACCATAAAGAAAAATAAGACCAGTATAATGTACAAATTATTTAAACACCATAAAGAATCCTTTACATCACGCAGAAATTCTCAAGATCCATTGTCAAGTGCATGTAGAATTGGTCTCGTAGACTTATCCGTGATTTGCAACGACCTTCGGTTGATACACAGTCACCACATCCGAACTGATACTCTGCCAAAAAAAGAGGAAATAAATATGAATAATATCTTAGATCATATGTATACCACAAAAAAATAGGTGACAAATATGTTTTAGAAATAACATATGAACTAAGACGTGAAAAAAAAGAGACTGAAAAAAGAAAAAGAAGGTAATGTAACTAAGATACTATGAAGAGAAAGTAATTTTGTCTAGTGAAACAAAAAACTAGTGAGAAAGGTAATTTAAAGGAAGTTTAAAACTGAACTAAAAGAAGAAAATGTTAGTACCTCCTGGGTAATTCTTCAGTTTACCATTGGCTTCTTTTGGCCAGATTGGAACAATTTCAGGCTTTCTTTCATATTGAACATAATTTTGTATGTTCTATGTAAGTTGTAGTCCGATATAAGGTCTTGTAGCCTGTGCCATGCAACTTTGTTGGCTCCCCCGGTCTCTTCTTGACATCAAAACAATACAAACGCCCATAGATAGTCGAGACTTCCATCATATTCCCGGTTCCTCGGTTGAAAAAACTTCTGACATGGCATGGCACAACCTATAAAGGAAAGAGGAAAACATAAAGTATAAGGTAAACACAGGGGAAATGTATTACCAATACCCTATCATACAAGTTATCGATGAGAAAATAACGAGTAAAATGTTACCAGTCACATAAGAAACAAGTTATCAGGTGAGGATACTAAAAAATTATTACCAATAATCTAGCATACAAGTTATCGATGAGAAAAGAACTAGTAATATGTTACCGGTCACCTAATAAACAAGACATCAAGTGGGGGTACTAAAAATTATTACCAAGACTCTAGTATACAAGTTACCGACGAGGGAAACAATTAAAATATTACCCATCACATATCAAGGAAGTTATCAGCTAGGGAATAGTAAAAAAGCATTACCAATACCCTATAATACAAGTTATCGAAGAGAAAATAACTAGTAAATGTTACCAGTCACATAAGAAACAGGTTAATCAGGTGGAAATACTAAAAAATTATTACCAAGACTCTAGCATACAAGTTATTGATGAGAAAAGAACTAGTAATATGTTACCGGTCACCTAACAAACAAGTCATCAAGTAGGGTACTAAAAATTATTATCAAGACTCTAGTATACAAGTTACCGACGAGTGAAACAATTAAGATATTACCCATCACATATCAAGCAAGTTATCATCTGGGGGATACTAAAAAATTATTACCAATACACTAGTATACAAGTTATCAATGAGAAAATACCTAGTAAAATGTTACCAGTTACATAAGAAACAAGTTATCAGGTGGGGATACTGAAAATTTATTACCAAGACTCTAGCATGCAAGTTATCGATGAGAAAAGAACTAGTAATATGTTACCAGTCACCTAACAAACAAGTCATCAAGTGGGGGTACTAAAAATTATTACCAATACTCTAGTATACAAATTACCGATGAGGGAAACAATTAATATAATACCCATCACATATCAAGCAAGTTATCAGCTAGGGGATAGTAAAAAATTATTACCAATACACTAGCATACACATTATCGATGAGAAAATAACTAGTAAAATGTTACCAGTCACATAAGAAACAAGTAATCAGGTGGGAATAATAAAAAAATATTACCAAGACTTTAGCATACAAGTTAACGATGAGAACAGAACTGATAAGATGTTAGCAGTCACATAACAAACAAGTTATTAGGTGGAGATATTAACCGTTTATTTTCCTGATGGGGAGGGCTAGTCCACGTTTTGAATCTCGTCTGGAAGTAGATATATTTATCAAACTTTGTATTCAGTTTGTTACCGTGTTGCGTAAATAGAGCATATGATGTGTCAAGCTTTTGTTTGTCTATGACTAAAGAAAGGCTGCCTACAAATAACGATTTTTGTAAGAAATACATGTTTCCATAAAAAGGAATAGAAAACTTGAAAGTGAACTTTTAGGTTTTTGGTTCAACTTTTCTTGTACACATTTTTTAATTCTAGCGATAAAAAACTAAGAAATAGCCGTGTAGGAAAAAAGGGAATAGAAATCTTGAACCTGAAGTTTTAGTTTTTCGGTTTAAGTTTTATTGTACACTTTCTTTCGAACCTTCTCTTGTTATTCTCATGAATCATTTCTCAGTTCTTCTATATCGTCTCCTCTTTTTGTTGAAACCTGAGTAGTTTCAGAAAGCATTCCTCTCACATTTTTAGTTCACATGTGTATAGGCTGTATGTGGGCTAACAAGCGTTGAAATAATGCCATTGCTGCTTGCAGGGTAGGATGCACCTGAAACAATAGGGAGTCGCCTGGACCTCTGAATGTTCTCTTCCACTCCAGTTTCAAGGTCCCAGAGCTAAAGAGCCCAGCTCCTCACCCCCTCCCCTGTAGCCTAGTTGGCGATGAGGTCATGCTTATCTTGCTCCCACATGAAGCGGCGATTGATTGGAAACGGCTCCGTCAAGCTCTACAGGCTGGGTATATCACAATCTACCTCAATGTCTCGCTCTTGTTGTGCCCGTGATTGTACCATGAGATTGATGAATCGTGATTGTGAACGGCATTTTGTTTTGCATATTCTGGTTGTACCTATGTTATCATGCTCAATATGGTGTTAGGGTGGCGATTTGCCCTGTTGTTATCTGATAATTAGTGTTCGGACACTGTTGATGATGCATGTGTATGCTGCTTGTGGTTTCTGTTTGTCTCCTGACTTGTTTGGAGGACCTGTAGGTAGTATGTATTCAACTCAGATATATGGGGTTAATTGTATCTGTGCAGACTAGCTGTATTAGTAGCATGGGATGGTTTGAAACAAGTTATAATATATACTTCTGAATTTCTACTGATTGGACCTCAAGTTAATGGTTTGAACCAACATGAATAAAAATGCTAGTAGCATTTCCCTTTCTCAATTTTTTTTGCTTGTGTATGTATGTATTCAAGTAGTCAAGACGTATATTTAATTCTAGCTGTTTGCATTTTTAATTGCTTTCCTGATTGCTGCTGATTTATGATGTTAATATGTAATTAAATGCGTATTATGAGAAAAAAATTCTAAAGCATTTGATTTGCATGTTGAGATGCCAGTTTATTGTTTAGAGCATGATAGGTGAGTTGTGATACTGTCATACTGTTCATTTGTCAACCGTGTTCATATTTTCACTGTAGTTGTGCCTCATGAGATGTTACAGCTATTTTATTGAAACGCCAAGCATCTTCTCCTGGTTGATTTATTTATATATTAAGCATTCCTTGGGGATTTTTCTAGCCTATGTGGCAATTTTCTTGTTAGTTACATGAAAAAGCTTTACTTTGTTTTGTATATGGATATACACATGCTTATGAGAAATAATATCCTCATTTTTTGTGTGTTGACGTGATCGCATAGCAAACTCATCCTCATTTCCTCTTTCCTCATTGTGTGCAGGTTGTTGATCTGAGTGAGAGCGAGAGGCACTTGCTGCTTGTTTGGTCAACTACGAGTTATAACAGCGACAAGCGCATGCAGCAAAGCAGTCTGCCTGGCGTAGAAAGCACCGCGACCATTAAGTGGTCTCAAGGATCCTTGGCTTCGACTACCTTGACAACCACCTCGGCTTCTGCGATGACGGGCAGTTCACTACGCTGCAACCATGGTGGCAGTGATACTATGCCTAGACTACAACCTCTTCAGGTGAGGTCCTGTTCATCCCAATGTCCAATCACCTCCCTCCTTTACGGCCATGGCCTTCATACTATGTTGGCCGGCTGCTGGTGAGGTTTAGAATTTGCTACTGGTAGTACGATGTGGTACTATCCTTGGTCAGGTTTCTTTGGTCAGTTTCCCATTCTTTTGTATGTTACTATGTTTTGCACAATACTTAACTTGTTAATCCTGTGTTGTTGATCAGTTAGTATCTATACATGCGTAGGGCATGTCTAAATTCTCGTGCTTAAATAATTATCCATGAATTCTCAGTTGATCTTGGGAGTATACATGTTTTTCTAGATAATCCCATGTATGACCAATATACATGTCATATAGTGACTTTTAGTTGGAAAGATTACTTTGATCATGTTGTAAAATTTTATTTTGGATGGTCGTGGTTAGAACTTGAAATTTTGTTTAATTTTGTGGTGATTTTAATTCTGTTGCACTATTTCATCTTCCTTTTAGAATTGCTAGATCAACGGGTATGTTGTTCATGGCGTACCAATTTGGACTTAGATTTCCTGTGGTTTTCTATTCTACACAAGGCGAATCCATTTCTGTTATTGCCCAGCATATACACTACCGTGTAGTGGTTTCTTCTTTTTACTTTGGATGAACTTACACAGCATATGCACAAACGACAGGTTCCTGGATGAGAGCTACAGGTCGTCAAGGTCAGAGCGATGCTCATCGCTTCAAGTACGAGAAGATCTTGGCACCCCGAGGTATGCCTGCCAAAGCCTTTTCATCTTCTCGTCTCTCTCAACTCTGAACGTCACCTGCTTGTGCGTGTGACCGTTTTGCAGGTCACTGACGAGCCCCTGGAGCCCACCACTGGTCTCGGCATGGTCATAGCCTCGTTCGTGGTGGTAGGCTTGGCTTGCCCGGCATGGACTACCTCTTCACCAAGCTGCAACCGCGGTGGTGGCGACGTTCCAGCCACAACTCTTTGGTGAGCTCCTCGGTTCCTCCCTCTATTCTCTGACCCCTTTACCTCTGTGATATCACAGCAATCGAGCCGTGGTGGTACTTACTCTGGCCATCCAGCATACGACTTACTGGTTTGGGTTAGTGTTGGTGATATGGCTAGGATTTGGTTTATGTTGGTGATACTAAGAAGTGTTGTTCTAGCTCATCTTCTGTGATGTTTAGGATTAGGGATTGTTTGCTCTCAATTGCTAGCCTGTATCATATTTTTGCACGAGAGATCTGTATTCCAGCAATTTTAAGTTATGTCGAGTACAATAACCCCTTGTTGTATTTTCGTTCCATCCTATTGATAATAACCTTGATATAATGATATGTCGTTCTAATCAAATTGTGGAAGCAATGTTCTTTTATAGAAAACAGGCTTCCCCTGGCCTCCTCTGCATTGGTTGATGCAATGATGCACACAGCCATGATAGTGGAAGCCAATGGAACAGGACCTAGAAAATGAGTGAATCAAACGTGGGAAAAACTAATGCTTTGCTGCATTTTTGTGGTGATTCAATGGATGTCATAAAATTGTGAAATTGCACTGAGAACTGTTATATAAAATTCATCCTTAATTTCAACTAAAATATATTTTCAACAAGTGTTTGAGGATTTATCATGTCTGCAATTATCTCCATAGAATCTCAGTACGAGATTGCCACTTTCACCTAGCTGTTCTTGTCCCAGTTTCTGATGGGAAGCATTGGGACACAATGATTACACATCTGTTCCTTTGTAGTAATCCCAAATGTTGCATGTTCCCATAACTTCTAAACAAGACAACAATATGATGTTAGTGCAACTATTGATGTTTGTAGATATACTTGCCTGTAGCATGTGTAGGTATTCACGCGGTTTGTATTTAAATCTGATAAGGATATAATCGAGTCCGCAATGCACATTTGAAGCAACAAAAAGAAAAATCTTACCTTTATATTTAACTGATTACTTGTACCTTTATTCAGGGCATTCTTGCATGCGCTGAACCTGATCTGCTTGTGTGTGATTTGCAGGTCAATGATGCGCCCCTGGGAGCCCACCCCTGGTGTCGGCGCGGTCCCAGACTGGTGCCTCTCCTTGAGCTGCTGCCGGTGTCTTCCCAGAGCTGGCGAGGGCTCCAGCGGTGCTGCTGCCTCTGCTGGGCTAGCCGTGGCCTCATGCGCCTCGCTCATGGTGGTAGGCTCGGCTTGCCTCCTGCTTGTACTACCTCGCCGCAACCGCGGTGGTGGTGACGTTCCACCTCGGCTATAACTCTCTGGTGAGCTCCTCTGTTCTCCGGCTCCGTTGTGCTCTGTGATATCACATCAGTTGAGCCATGGTGGTCCTCACAATCACTTGGTTCTTCAATTTTTCTTGTGGTTATGCACTCCTGGTTGTAGTCAATCCATTTTAATCTGGTACTTCCCTTTGATCAAATTCATCTCCTGTGTATTTAGTCATCTTATTCATTTCCCATAAGATGCATTAACTGGAGGGATGTCTCATACTTGTCTACCATCTTGTTCTGTTGTTGGCTCAATGGTTTCACCAATTTACGGTAGCAGGCTGCCAGCAACCTGATGGTTATATATTTTGTGGACTAATTATTTAGTTACTTGTTTTGTACAACACGCTGTGTGGACTCTAAAATGAACAGTGATGTCAAGAAACAATTACTTTGGCACATGTACTGTTGAACATGATTCCGAAGAGCTATGGTATCTATACATGTAAAACTTGTGCCTTTGAATACAAGATTTTTGTATAGATGGATGAATATATAGGTTCTCTCTTTTATGAACAAAGGGTCAATAGTTATATATTGTCTGTCTGATGTGATTCTACAATTTGTTGGCGTTCTCACTTGTATGGTTATAGAATCCCGGTCCTTGGGTTTGTCAAGAAGTGAATTTGGGTACCCTTCCACTTTCCCGTTTGACAAGTTTACCCAATTATATGTGTAATATGACCAGAAGTTTTTCTTCTTTTGAAAAATTACATGCATTTTATTGTCGAGGCCAGTTGAGCAGTATGAACTCTGCTAATGCTGCTAATGTAATAGAGGTTACATATTGTGACTATTGCGTTTGCACCATTAGTGGTTTACTTTGATATTGTAAGAGTGTGTTCAATTTCGATTAGTTGTTCATCCTGTTATTTGGCTTCCAACGGGTAGATGATTGAGATCAACAATATATTCTTTAGTTTGTGAGTGTTTTCTTGTTCATCTAGCAAGGAAGAAGATGTTATTACCTAGTCTTAAACATTTATTTAGGAGTGGGATGGTACTATATGAGTAGTCGTTGGACATGCTGGTATATATGTCTTTTGGTTATTGCCCAGGGTGGTGGTAGGCTCCAGTCTAGGCTTAGAATACGTCCTAGGAAATTTGCTGGTAGGAACCATGCTTCTTGGTTTAGTATATTTCGTTCTAGCGTGTAGAGATTCTTTTTACTTAAACAAGAATGCATCCTAAAATTTCTTGTTTATGCTGCTGTGTCGTGCGGGTAAGTCGAAAACGTCCGCCAAATTTATTTCTGCTAAATCTGCTTTAGAGCTGACAGTGTGATAGCACATGGGTTATGAATGAATGAAGAGTGTGTTAGAAATGATTAATAACCGTGTGTAGTCCAGTTGCACTCTCAGGCTTAGGTCTTGCATGTGTAGCGCAGGTCTACTGTTGTCATCGTTACATGTGTACCACCGTTTTGCAGCAATTCCGGTTATGCCATGACGACAAGTGTGGCGGCATCTTTTTGGTTTCTTTCCAGATAGTTACTTGCTGTTATTTGTGTCGGTGCAGACAAGTTGGAGTGGTATCATTTATCTTGTGCTGTCACGTGATGATTTTATTCCATCAGTTTTGAAGATGCAATGATGGTTTATTCTATCCCGTCTATACAACAAATGTGTTGCATTACTTGTCTTATAATTATGGTACCCAACCTGAAGATAAATGGCCGCCGTATTTTGTAAAGCTGAATTATGTAGCTTGAGCGAGATTATGTTTTTTATGTTGATGTCAGTTTTCAAAGAATGTGTGTGCTTGTGCACAGTGCTGGATATCATGCTATCTGATTCAGTTGAGCCTTAGTGTTGTGCAGTGCATTTGTGGTTAGGATCCTTGCGTTAAGTATGTGTATTCACGAGCCTTACTGGATGCCGACAAGTTGATCTGTGTTTCCGCTTTCCTTGTTGTGTGCATGCAGGTTGTGAAGCCAAGCGAGAGCGAGCGAGGCTGCTGGGCTGGTAAACCCTTGGCTAGAAGAGCAACGAGCTCGGTTGCAGCAAGGCGGGCATGGATGGCCATGATATGAAGCACCCTGATCAAGGTAGGGGAATGGGTCAAATAATTTAACAAACAACTTAATGAGATGAGTACTGTATACTAAGTTTAGACGGTTGAATGGTTGCATTTGCTGTTTCTGGCTACATCCTATGTCCTAATATGTTGCTAGAGGAGTGGTGTTTCTTTGTACGTGGGCGACTGCCCGGAGTGGGAAGAAGACAAGGCAGAGGAGATGTGGGATTGGTGCCCTGTTGTGGTGATGAGGATGAGAAATTGTATATTGTTGGTGTGATATATTGGTCTGTCTATGTTCTTTTTTGTCAATTGAACAAGCTAAATTGCTGCGGCCCATCTATGTTCAAATCAAGTTTTAGGGAGCATGTCACCTGGAGTTGAAAATTCTTGTAATCTGTGGGGCTTGTGTTTTTATTCTTGCAATCGAGATTGTACTATTTTGTAATACTCCATATCAGAAGTTATTGTTTCACTTGTAAATTAGCATATTGATTATCTTCTTCGTTTGAACTTGTGACTGAAATGAATCCACAGGAAGTAAGTTCTGTTCTGAAGTTTGAATTTATAATACTATTCCACGTTCAATCTTTTCTCTGATATTGACCTATTTCTACATGGCAGCTATATATATTCTTGAATGCACTATCTGTAGTTCTCCATGGCGCTTTGTTTATACTACATCACTGTTTTAAAGATGAAAGCGTCTGCCTAGTGCTTATTGAAAACTTACAATGTGTGTTTGTCCAAGGGACAGGTGTAATGCAACTTTGGTATATAAGCCAATAAAAAATGTTTTTGAGAAAAAGTGATCTACGATGTGTATTTGGTTGTTGGGAACTTTTGCTAGTTTCTGCTGCCTACTCATGTATGCAAGAATCTGCAAGTCCTAGATAGCTTGCTACAATCTCTTCCAGAGAACTATATTCAACCATACAGAGAAGACATATTGCACTCGTGAAAGAAACCACAGTAATTTGCTTGGCGGAGTAATGAAGAAAGTATATATAATATGATGTGGTTTCCAATTCAGAGTAATTAACTCCCTACTAGAAATCTGCGTCCGTCCACATTTACTCCTGCTTTCACATTAATCCTCTTACCTCATTTACCACCCCGGTCCTTGGTTTCAGAAGAGATTCCTCAACTTCTTCCCGTGCAATCTCTCTCTCTTCTCTCTCTCCCTCTCTCTTCCAACCGTGCAGTGTAATTTACAGCCGTCTCACAATTATTTGCATCCATCATTGGTTTGATATTTCCCATACATATTGTGGATCAGCCTCCATGTCATCGATCCATGGCACAGCGCATCTGAGCCATCCAACCGTGCTCTCCCAGTGATAACAAACAACAAAGAGAAGATAGAACCAGCCCGCCCCTATAAGTACATCCCCACTGTGCCATAGCCGCGTGCGGGTAGCGCGTGCGTGACTTGTGACTTTGGACTTGGCGAGGCGTGGCGTGGCGTGGTGGTGGTGGTAGTGACGACGACACTGGGCGAGGGGTCCTCCTCCTCCATCCATGCATATAGTTGCAGGTAATCAACTCATGTCTTCTTCTCACGCAGACATGGAGAGAGCCAGGGCGGCTCTGGCGCTGCTCCTTCCTGCTGGAGTAGACACCACGCACCAAGCTCCCACGGTGGTCCTAGCTCGTACCACGGAGATGTTAGTACTAGTTTTTCCCCTTTTCACTTGCTCTATGATCTAGACAAATAGACTTCGATTTCAAAAGTTGTTTACACGAAATATGTGTGCGTCAATGATTAGGTTCCATTTCCATACTCGGTTTCAAGTTTCATCGATCATAGCTTGCCAATTTCGAACTGACGGTGATGAATTTTGTCAAATTCGTCACACTCGGTTGAAGTTTTGAAAAATCCTTTGACGAGCACGTTCACCTCGATATTTCTCACAACTTTCATGTTGGAACTTTTCTATTTCGGTAGACGTATGCAGATACATTTTATACTGAATTTTATTTGTGTATTCTTCAACCTCTGTCGCTCCGATGAACACAGAGGTAAGGTCACCATGGAGGTTCCAGGTGAGACTATGTGAAAGGCTTTTGTTTGTCTATGACTAAAGAAAGGCGGCCTACAAAAAACGATTTTTGTAAGAAATACATGTTTCCATTAAAAGGAATAGAAAACTTGAATGTGAACTTTTAGGTTTTTGGTTCAACTTTTCTTGTACACATTTTTTAATTCTAGCGATAAAAAACTAAGAAATAGCCGTGTAGGAAAAAATGGGAATAGAAAACTTGAACCTGAACTTTTAGTAAGATGTTACCAGTTACTAGTCGCATAGCAAACATGGTTATCAGGTTGGGATACTAAAAATTTATTACCAAGACTTTAGCATGCAAGTTATCGATGAGAAAAGGAACTGGTAAGATGTTACCAGTGACATAGCAAACAGATATCAGGTGGGGATACTAAAACTTATTATCAAGACTTTAACATACAAGTTATCGATGAGAAAATAACTAGTAATATGTTATCATTACAAGCAAGTTATGAAGTGGGGATACTAAAAGTTATAATCAAGACTCTAGCATACAAGTTACCGATGAGAGGAACATTTAAGATATTACCTCAAACAAGTTATCATGTGGGGGATACTGGAAATTTATTACCAATACCCTATCATACAAGTTATCGATGAGAAAATAACTAGTAAAATATTACCAGTCACATAAGAAACAAGTTATCAGGTGAGGATACTAAAAAAATATTACCAAGAATCTAGCATACAAGTTATCGATGAGAAAAGAACTAGTAATATGTTACCGGTCACCTAACAAACAAGACATCAAGTGGGGGTACTAAAAATTATTACCAAGACTCTAGTATACAAGTTACCGACAAGGGAAACAATTAACATATTACCCATCACATATCAAGAAAGTTATCAGCTAGGGAATAGTAAAAAAGTATTACCAATACCCTATAATACAATTTATCGATGAGAAAATAACTAATAAATGTTACCAGTCACATAAGAAACAAGTTAATCAGGTGGAAATACTAAAAAAAATATTACCAAGACTCTAGCATACAAGTTATCGATGAGAAAAGAACTAGTAATATGTTACCGGTCACCTAACAAACAAGTCATCAAGTGGGGTACTAAAAATTATTATCAAGACTCTAGTATACAAGTTACCGACGAGTGAAACAATTAAGATATTACCCATCACATATCAAGCAAGTTATCATCTGGGGGATACTAAAAAATTATTAGCAATACACTAGTATACAAGTTATCAATGAGAAAATAACTCGTAAAATGTTACCAGTTACATAAGAAACAAGTTATCAGGTGGGGATACTGAAAATTTATTACCAAGACTCTAGCATATAAGTTATCGATGAGAAAAGAACTAGTAATATGTTTCCGGTCACCTAACAAACAAGTCATCAAGTGGGGGTACTAAAAATTATTACCAAGACTCTAGTATGCAAGTTACCGGCGACGGAAACAATTAAGATATTACCCATCACATATCAAGCAAGTTATCAGCTAGGGGATACTAAAAAAATATTACCAATACACTAGCATACAAGTTATCGATGAGAAAATAACTAGTAAAATGTTACCAGTCACATAAGAAACAAGTTATCAGGTGGGGATAATAAAAATTTATTAACAAGACTTTAGCATACAAGTTATCGATGAGAAAAGAACTGATAAGATGTTAGCAGTCACATAACAAACAAGTTATTAGCTGGAGATATTAACCGTTTATTTTCCTGATGGGGATGGCTAGTCCACGTTTTGAATCTCGTCTGGAAGTAGATATAATTATCAAACATTGTATTCAGTTTGTTACCGTGTTGCGTAAATAGAGCATATGATGTGCCAAGCTTTTGTTTGTCTATGACTAAAGAAAGGCTGCCTACAAACAACGATTTTTGTAAGAAATACATGTTTCCATAAAAAGGAATAGAAAACTTGAAAGTGAACTTTTAGGTTTTTGGTTCAACTTTTCTTGTACACATTTTTTAATTCTAGCGATAAAAAACTAAGAAATAGCCGTGTAGGAAAAAAAAGGGGAATAGAAATCTTGAACCTGAAGTTTTAGTTTTTCGGTTTAAGTTTTATTGTACACTTATTTTAACTCTAGCGATTAAAAAAGTAAGAAAAAAGACGTGTAGGAAAAAAAGAGAAAATGAGAGAGGAACGCGTTGCATCCGCCTAGATTACCTGAAAAAAATCAACGATTAAAGGAGAGAATCAGATCGCACGGGAGGCTGAAAAAAAGTAAATATAAGCAAACCAATGATACCCGGAAGAAAACGAATCAATCGGCCATAAAATAACAATAGCACGGATGCTAGCGCAAAACTACTAGCCTAAAAAGTAAATTGAGAAAATAAAGCTGGGCAATAATTTTTGTTAACAAAATACATATTACTATTATACACACAAAAAAAGAAAAAAGGGAAGAGAAACAATGCAGCTGAAAAGATGCATGCATGCATTGCAAAATAAAAGCACACTACACGGTGCATGCAATTAATAGTGATCAATTAGCACCATGGGAAAAAGTGAACAGAGGAAAAGGGAATAGAGGGGCGTGCAAGGCTGGACCACCAGTGAGCAGCAGTGTACAAACTCCCAGCTAGCAACGTGTATGCATACTGCACCGCGGCGAGCGCGCGAGTGTCAGGCTGCCAGAGCACGCATGGAGACAGCTAATTAGGGGCGAGCAAGGCGAGAGCGCTCGCGCGCTCGAAAAGAAGACGATTCGCTTGGGGAGGGTGTTGTGGCACGGCCATGTCATACCACTCCTTAAAATTTAAATGTACATGTGTCAATTTTTTTTTTGAAAAAACTGCATAGGTGTTCACAAAATGTGTGTTTACATTCTGTAAAATTTCATAACCAAATTCGAAATATACACAGAGAAATAAAAAAGTAAATTGCTACAGTTTCATTTTGTGTTTTTATCTTTTTTGTCACACTGTATAAATCGGTTTTGTCTTTTTTTTTTTGGTTTCTCTACTTGTATTTGAAATTTGGTTGCGAAACTTCCAGGGATCGTAGAAACACATCTTATGAACAACCACAATTTGTTTCGAATTTTTCGAAACTTGCAAATTTAAATTTTGAGTAGTAGTATTATGGTATCACTAGATATATGCTCTCAAGGTTGATGTTTCAATCTCGTCAACCCTGTTCGCTACATCTCCAAAAAAAAGTACGCTACAGACTACAATCGTGTACAGCAGAGTCGCAAAAGATCAGTTCCGTGTTAATTCTCAAAGTCGAATGCAACAGACGCATGGTAATATGATATCTAGAGTTGTCCGTTGGAGAAGAGGAAAAGTGGTGGGCTGGTTCCTTCCATTACGTGGGCTGAAATGGGCTGACCGGTGAAGAGGAAAAGTTGTGGGCTGGTTCCTTCCATTACGTGGGCTGAAATGGGCTGACCGGTGGTGTGTTGTGGTTGGGAAAAAATAACGGAATGGGGAATGCTGAGGTGGCACATAGCTGAGGTGTCATAGCTGCATGTTGAGAGAAATAGATAGTTGGGATGAACTATTATGAGGAGCGTCACGCATGCATGCAGATGCAGACGTACGAGATCCACCAACTGCGCGATGCATGCTTGGATCGCCTCCGGCCTCTCTTCTTGATCTTTTTTCGGTCGACGACGATGAGGCAGACAGCTGGAATCGAAGAATGATCCACGTACGTACGTGCCGCTCCGTTCGTTCGTGCGCCTAAGCATGAGACCGACCGCATATATTCCATCTCTTATTTATTTAGTTCCACAAAAGCAAACACGTCCACCAGCTAGCTCTACTACATGTTCACGTGTACAGTACGTACATGGGTAATAATTAAGCTAAACTTGGTTTTACGTCCGCGCGCGTCTGCACGATCGACTCGACCAGGTACGTATTGTTGGTTTCACGTACAAATCGATCAGGTACACCTCTACTAGTCACTTGATTTGACTAGCTTCCAACTACTCTTTTGACATCCAGATCGAGTAGTACGAGTATTAATTTTCGCTGGAATTTTATGTTCATGCAGACCATAGCTCTGATATCTACTTCTCTCTTCTCCAAACATGTCTTCATAATCCTTCTATTTCTAACTGCCGATACATGTAGCAATCTCGGTGTACCCCTGAGTTTTCCATTCACTGTTACACTAGACCTGACCACCTCACAATGGGAGTACTCAAGAACATTTAGATTGGTTTCTTTCATTATTGTTCTACTTGCATATATATACTGGCAAACAAGCTAAGTATATTAATCATCTTTTCATTGTTGCAAAAGTATATAAATACAAGATAAAATCCAGTTGTTTCTCCAATATGGAACAAGATTTGTACAAAGTGGGGGTGTCGAACCCGTTCTTGTCAATACAAACACCGACTTTTGAATGTTAGTTGTTCTTTCTAAGCATCTAACACTTTTGTAGCTGTATAAGCATGCACAAACTCCATATGTTATCCTTTTTCTAGTGTTGTAGTACAATTTTTTTTTTACGTTGTATCACATGCAAATCCATATATATGTAACGCATTGTGCTAAGGTGTCATTTTTTCACTTACAAATGTCATTTGCAATACAATCTTCTAAAGCCAGTTGAAAGCCACCAATGTATCCTACATACCAACCCAGTACCCCGAATGTCTTTAAGTACATACCAAATATAACTACAGTTTTTTTTTTCTTTGATGAGGCTCTCGGGGAGCTTGTTATGTAGGTGTTTTCTCTGATTGGACGCATTTTTTCGACCGATATGGCTCCGAGCGGCGCCGGTGAGTGTGGGAGAGAAGAACATGATTTGGGCGAGGGTAGTTGACGTCAACGCCAATGAGTTCTCTCTAGGGCATATGTCGCTTGAACTGGGATTGACCGCGACAGTCATCCATGATGTCCATTTGCCAGCTAGCTAGCTATCACTTGTTATAGTAATCGCTTTATTAGTTTATGATATAAGCCGATTATTACCTATCGATCATTGCATTTGTTGTTTCACGCCATGGATACATCCAAGCAGACGTAGTGGTGACTGTATATAGACACATGCTATAGTAACACGACTAGGACTCGTATTTCCAATGGACAAAGTGCGCACGTATTCACAAAGGAAATTTCCAACGTGGATCACTATTTCACTTGGTATACTCACGTACCCTTTTTGATCTCACGTAGTCAAACACAATCAATTGGTTTGGTGCGTGCGTTGTGAATTATCTTGTGGAGATGGATGCCAAACGTGCATCGATCCGCCTCGAGCCAGTGAGATCACGGCAACTGCCTCCATACGGATCGCCCTCCCCACATCCATCTCAACCGTCCACGACTCGATCTGAACCATCCAACTCCCCTCGCGAAAACCAAAGCGACGAAACACACCCAGTCTCCCAACTCATTTACTCTGAAGAACTCATTTACAAAAGCAGCTCACTCGTCTATTTCTGGAACCCCTCTTCCTCTACAGTGCTCAGAGGCGAACGCGGAGGCGACTCGGCGATCCCCAGCGGCCGCCGGCGTATCTGGGGATTCCTCACCCTCCGCCGGCCGCTCCGGCGGCGGGAGGATGGGGCCTGGGCAGGGCTGGAGTCGCTGGAGTCAGGTGCAGCAAGGGGAAGGGGGGCTCGGCCATGGCGTGGCTCGGCGGGACAGCGCGGCAGGGGAACATGGGAGGTCGCCGGCATGCGCACTCTGGCGTCCAGAGCGCGCCAAGAGTGGCATGGGCGCGTTCCCGACAACCAGATGCTCCAAACGCAAAACGATCTTCACTACTGGGTTCACAACAACGAGAACAACACCTACCAACAAGAAACAATCAAGGAATTGCAACTTTGCATAATAGAATTTTTAGAAAACAAAACTGCAGAAGGTGTTCGATGAAATGTTAGGGGCCTTGCCCATCTCAGAAAAAATCCCAAAAATTACCATTGGCTAGGTTAGGTGTAGGGAGCATGTCTATGAAGTGTGAGCTCATTTGGGTGAAGGGAAATTGGTTTTCCAAAAGATGGCCAAATATGACCATAATGGCATGATTTAGGAAAAGTGGTATTCCATGCTTCACCTTGGGGTGATCTCTTGGATTTGTGTGTTTAAGGACCATGTGGTCAACATGTTCAATTATCATGGTCATTGGAATTTTCTAGGTCTAGGTTTGTTTGAAAAACTTGAACTGGCATTGATTTGGGCTTACAAAGGAAGTGGTCTAAATATTGCTCAAATGGGTTTGGCTCCAAAAGATGAAATGCAGTAAATGCCAAAATATGCATACCCTGAATTTATCAGAATTATTGGAGGTGTCTAGCTTGTTTAAAACATTTCCGGATCAGAAATGGCAGTTTTGAAAATATTGCCTAACTTGGAAATATTGCATTGGAGTATGCAATATTTTTGCATGTATGGTCTTTATATGGACATGGGGTCCTCTGATATTTTTTGTGGAATTTTTAGAGCTATGGAAATGGGCTTTCCTTTGTAGGTGGAAGAAAATGATTAAAAGGTTCCGATAATTAGGGCTAGGGTTTTTCGGAGAAAACCTGAGCACAAAAATTATCAGGGGTGATGGAGTGGTTTGTGGGCTTATGGGAAATTTCGAGAAAGCAATTTCCAAGTCAATTTATCTTCAAAAGTTTTGGAGAAATATTTAGAATAAGAGGAAAAAGTTTTTCAGGTGTCGGAAAACACCACTAAATTTTGGGTTCAATTTTCGGGGTGTTACAATATGGGTCATCCAACTTTGTTGCTAACGAGCTTTGCGTGCCCATCTCATCTTCTCCAGGCCCGACATCATCACCATGATCATCATGGACGTCAATGCTTCCCCCTTCTTCATCATCGTCCGACGACGACCATCATCATCGGGAATATTCTCATTTATGTCATCCTCAACTGGCACCACCAACTCATAGCCTTCCATGAAACCACTTTTAAGCAAATGTGACAACACAGTTCCTCGGAAGGGATCAAACATAAGTGTGTTCTTGCATTTAACACAAGGACATGGAATCACGCTTTCCTTGTCATCAGCATACATTTTCTTCACCGCCGTCTCCAAATACGCAGCTGCGGCTGCGCCTCGATTGTCCATGTTCACCGCCATCGATGCCTACACAAATATGTACACGAATTAAATCAAAATAGAAAAATTCGGCATGACCTTTGCTAAAAATATGACGTAATTGAGTGCCAGAAATTTGACAAAACGTCATTTCGTCAAAACATTGGCACTCATTTTCCTGCATGACAAACAACACACACCATCGAATATACATCTTCATGACCATAAATGCATGACCAAACTCGGTTCCAACCACACATGAACAAGATAATAAATGCATAGCCAAAAATAAATGGCTCCAACACAAATATATATATATGCGATAGTAATGATCGAGTTGGAGAATGAGAGATGTTACCACAAGTAGTAGAGTACCCAAGTTACTAGCTAGCTCCAATCAATTGAATCCTCCATTAGTAAACACCTAGAGAGGGGGAGTTCAATAAATTAGAGAGTTAGTGAGTGTGGGGCAAGTAATTAAGAAAGTGATTGGTGGAGAGAGAGAGGAGAGAGAGTGAGTGGGGGGGGGGAGAGTGAGTGGAGGAGAGAGAGATTAATTTACCTTGCTTTGGGTGTGAGAGGAGAGAGAGTGAAAAACAAGAAGAATCAAGGAGGAAGAAGATAGATCCAAATAGATAAAGAGTAAATTAAAGGAGTGGTAGGGAAAGGTGGTCACATGGCTACAGAATTTTTGCGACGAGATTACCGGCGTGGTGAACAAAGTCACGCCAGTTATCTGAAACACATTACCGGCGTGCTAAAATTTACACGCCAGTGATTTGCTGAGTCCGTACCGGCGCCCCCGACCATACACAATTACCGGCGTGTTTGCTAAATGCCATGCCAGTGATTATACAGTAAGTTACTGGCGTCTCAAGTTAGTCCCACGCCAGTAATGTGTTTCACCGTGACAACTTTCCCGGGCCCACACATCACCGGCGTGGTTGCTAGAAGGACACGCCGGTGATTCATGGTTTTCACCGGCGTGGAAAAATGCCCACGCCGGTGATTAGTTGCAGAATTTGTTCCCAGCAGATCACCGGCGTGGATTTTAGGTAGCCCACCGGTGATTACAAGCCGGCTATTAGCTGTTTCTTGTAGTGTTGTCAAGTAACTGAACCTAAAGTGCATATATAGCTCATAGGAAGAAGACTTCCTCTATTAGATTTTGAGTATACGCACTGTAAAAAGAAAGATCTAAACTGTGATCTGAACATTACAATTTATATAGCAACTTAAGTTTTAAAGTCGCTGAATCGAAGAAGCACATACAACTGATATTACAACCAAGCATGTATAACTATGTAAGTATACCTGAAACCATGCCTTGGACATTTGTTACCTGGTTATCAAGTACTTGTTCATTACCTATATTTATGTTTTGGGTAGTTGATGTCGCTAACATTTCAAATATGAATACTAAATATGTCATAGTTTCCTTTAGTGTTTCCTATTAGGCGTTTAACAATGTGGAGCGTTGGTACCATGCTTAACAGTTATTGTGAAGTGCGTTTTTTTTCTCAAACACCATCCTTACCTTGTTCTGAAGCACACACTGAAAACATGTTAAATTTTGTACCATAGTTGAATTATAATTGTTTAATTGGAGACGAACTTAAAAAGTTATACATGTGTGACTACTGTTTTATCAATTGCTCTTTTGCTATCTTATCCATTCAATACTCTAGCTATATTTCCCCACTGTATATGCATTATGGTCTCCTGTGACATTAATTACTTAGTTTCCTCTAGGATTAAATAGTTTGAAGATTAACTTACATAACTGATCTATCAATGTCCCTGCTACCGGTGCCACCCATTCCAGCCCTTCTTCCACTGTTTTCTCCTGATCACCACATGTCCTCCTATTTGTTGTTGACACCAACTCACCAAATTTGTGCCACACTGAATTCTGAGATGTGTGATCCTGGACCAAATTTATTTATATCATATAATTGCAAAACAATGCCAGGAAATAAGCTAGCAAAGTATATTATTCCTCTCATCCAAGGGGCATATACAGAAATAATATGAAAAGCTGGAACTGAATACTGCTTATAATGACTTAATGGTGTACCTACGTAGGGAGTATTACCAAATAATCATGAGAAATTTCATTGAAGTACTAAACAGAGATCACCCAACACTTAGCCACATGCAGGGTACATAATGATTAATAAAATTCTTAAGAAAATTACATGGCTATTTAACCTATGCAAACATGGTTCTTACATTTCCACTGTCCCAATAAGTATAACATATATATGAATCTGTTTTCGGCAAAACGAACAACATACAATATTCATGTTTAAAAAATAATTTTTGCAAGTGTGGGAACAAACGAACAGCAGTCAGATGTTACAAGCAGTGGCAAACAAAATTGTGCAGTAGTTCTCTTTAAAAAATGGTGCATTATTTGTGTGGTAGACCAAGAGAGTAGTGACATAAGACCAAACACTCAAAACATGAGAAGAGTTAATGGCATGTTGGTACCTTGACAAAGACATGGTTTCTACATGCATACTTGTCCTATATTACCCCAAGTGAAATTCCTGAAAGATAGTACGCACTAATCACATACTCAATTAGCCTCTGCTTTTTTTAATCAAAATAAAAGGACATACATGATCACACCTTTAGAAATATATAATTCCAGAAGTACAAAAGAAGCATATGCAAAATTTGCAAACAGTTCGTCTCATATTCATCTCTTCCCTGAAGCACCGATAGCTATAGAAGTAAATACGAAAGTCATTTCAAATGGTTAAATTGATTAAACCCATTCACAGCGAAATTGAGAAATTTGGGGGTGAGAATTTGGCAACTTTAGGACTCATTTCTACAAAAAATTGTTGTAGAGAACAATTCACTGGTGTTATGTGATGCACATAACTTCACAAAACCTTTAAAAGAAATGGAAGGGAAAATATATTGTGGAAAAGAAACAAGCTAAGTATATTAATCATCTTTTCATTGTTGCAAAAGTATATAAATACAAGATAAAATCTAGTTGTTTCTCCTATATGGAACATGATTTGTACAAAGTGGGGTGTCGAACCCGTTCTTGTCAATACAAACACCGACTTTTGAATGTTATAGTTGTTCTTTCTAAGCATCTAACACTTTAGTAGCTGTATAAGCATGCACAAACTCCATATGTTATCCTTTTTCTAGTGTTGTAGTACAAATTTTCTTACGTTGTATCACATGCAAATCCATATATATGTAACGCATTGTGCTAAGGTGTCATTTTTTCACTTACAAATGTCATTTGCAATACAATCTTCTAAAGTGAGTTGAAAGCCACCAATGTATCCTACATACCAACCCAGTACCCCCGAATGTCTTTAAGTACATACCAAATATAACTACAGTTTTTTTTTTCTTTGATGAGGCTCTTGGGGAGCTTGTTATGTAGGTGTTTTCTCTGATTGGACGCTTTTTTTCGACCGATATGGCTCCGAGCGGCGCCGGTGAGTGTGGGAGAGAAGAACATGATTTGGGTGAGGGTAGTTGACGTCAACGCCAAGGAGTTCTCTCTAGGGCATATGTCGCTTGAACCGGGATTGACCGCGACAGTCATCCATGATGTCCATTTGCCAGCTAGCTATCACTTGTTTATAATAACAGTAGTAATCGCTTTATTAGTTTATGATATAAGCCGATTATTACCTACCATTACATTTGTTGTTTCACGCCATGGATACATCCAAGCAGACGTAGTGGTGACTGTATATAGACACATGCTATAGTAACACGACTAGGACTCGTATTTCCAATGGACAAAGTGTCGCACGTATTCACAAAGGAAATTTCCAACGTGGATCACTATTTCACTTGACGTACCCTTTTTGATCTGGGTACTCACAATTGGTTTGGTGCGTGCGTTGTGTCTCACGGCCGGGAATTATCTTGTGGAGATGGATGCCAAACGTGCATCGATCCACCTCTAGCCAGTGAGATCACGGCAACTGCCTCCACACGGATCGCCCTCCCCAGATCCATCTCAACCGTCCACGACTCGATCTGAACCGTCCAACTCCCCTCGCGAAAACCAAAGCGACGAAACGCACCTAGTCTCCCAACTCATTTACTCTGAAGAACTCATTTACTCTGCATCTCGATTTCCCCCACACCACGCCACCGCTCATCCCCGAGCACCGCCGCCTCCCATCTCCACCTTTTTTTTAGATAAAAGGCACATGCCCAACTTTGAGTTAACAAAGCCAGCGAGGTTCAATACGGATACAGTGCTACGGCGTACAGCTTAGCCAAATATAACAAGTGCTGCGGCATACAGCTTAGCCAACATAAAGGAACCTACAGAGCTAAAGGGAAGAGGAAGATCATCCGGTCCTGCTCGGAAGACAGGCCGAGTGTAGCTCCCTAAGCTTTGCGACCAGCCATCTTGCGCCCTCCTTGTCCAGATGCTTGAGAGGAGGGATCCATGCCTGCAAAAAAATCATGGATTTGTATATGATGTCAGCTGGATGGTTAACACACTTTCGCTCGATAGTGAGCTTGTTTCTCACAGTCCAAAGCGCCCAAGCTTGGGCTAGAAAAACAAGCCAAATAAGTCCGCGAGCCCGACCCGAAAAGGTGTTCAAAATAGCAAAGAATTGAGCAAAATTCTGCTGGCACCAGTCACACCCAAGAGTCTGACGCAGGACCGCCCACATAAAAACAGCAGGCGAGCAGCGGAAGAAAATATGAGCGGCATCCTCAACTTCCCCGCACAGTATTTTACTTTTTTTTTTTGGAGAGCTACACAGTATTTCACTTGACGTACCCTTTTTGATCTGGGTACTCACAATTGGTTTGGTGCGTGCGTTGTGTCTCACGGCCGGGAATTATCTTGTGGAGATGGATGCTAAACGTGCGTCGATCCGCCTCTAGTCAGTGAGATACTGAGATCACGGCAACTGCCTCCACACGGATCGCCCTCCCCAGATCCATCTCAACCGTCCACGACTCGATCTGAACCGTCCAACTCCCCTCGCGAAAACCAAAGCGACGAAACACACCCAGTCTCCCAAGTCATTTACTCTGGCATGTGCAATCTAAAAAAGAACTACTCATTTACTTTTGAAGGGCACGTACCTGGATATATTAATCACAGATCAAAATACAACCGAAATACATCCAGATACGGGGCAGCTGTCCCCAAATTACAAAAAGGACCCACTCTAAACTGAAAATTACAACTAGGTCCTCAAGTGCTTCTCTGCACAGAGCAATCCGCCACCACTTGCATCCCCAGCAACAGGCCGCCGGAGACGAGGAAGATCCGCAGTAGCTAAGTCGCCGGCCTGGATCTATAGAGGAGTAAACCTCGTTGAGATCGCCGCAATATCCACCCAACGCTGGCGCTGGGATTTTGCACACGGCGAGATGACGCATCGGCGGGAGCAACGCTCCGATCCAACACCGGCCGTCGGGTCGCCGGCCGCAGCAAGCAAACCCGCATAAGCACAGCTCCAGGAACAGCAAAAAAGCAGAAATCTGCCGCCACAGGCCCAACCACTTCTTCATCCCTCTTCTTCTTCCACCTCGGTAACAAGAGAAGAGATTAAGAAGCAGCAAAAATCTGAGATAATTTACCGAAAAGATCGCCGAGTTGACGATGCAGATCGTGTCCTCCTTCCACTGGAGTTTGACGAACAACATCATCTCCTCTGCACTGCCAGCGTCGTCTCGGACCACGCCCTCGAGCTGCTGCTACTTGGTGAAAAGAAGAAGAGAAAGGTTGCTTTCCTTATTTCTTGCTCAGCTCTTGTTTGCATTGTTTCTGTGAGTGACTCTCAAGTGTAGGCATATATATGTACAGTTCAGCTAAAGTGCAACGCGGATTCATCAACACTTGTGCACTATGTGTGTGTAATACTACAGACAAATACAGCTTGCTTAGTTGTATCAACTGCCAAGTCATTATAAAAAAGGAAACTTGACTGTTTTGGCACTATCTGAGTTAGCATATGTGCAATGACAGAGAGGCATTGCGCCTTAAATCAGTCGAGCAATATTTACTTGCTTATTATGTATTGCAATTGTTCTGGATACTATATCAACCAACCGTGACTGTCTCATTACAATTTAGTATTTAGTTTTTTACTGGTTAGACAATAATAATTCTAGACATAATTTTTTTGTCCAGATTTTGGTTTGTGTATATTTCCCACATCAGGCATAGTCTCTTCTACACATGGGGAATGCACTTGTGTTATTTCCCAGCATATATGCAGGTCACTGACGAGCCCCTGGAGCCCACCACTGATCTCGGCGTGGTCGTAGACTGGCAGTTGTCTCAGATGGTGCCTCTCCGCGCAACTTCGGTGCACTAAGATTGGCATCGGCTACAATCTGTCTCAAGTAGTTCCCTAGCTCTAGCTCTTCTCCCGTGCCGTGGTGCTCTAGAGATAAGGTTTGGTCCTGCTGCGTGTATGGTTTGTTGAGTTGTACACTTTCATCATTTTATCCATGTGACACATTGACTTTTGGGCCTGGTTATTAGAGGTTTTTCTGCCAGTACCTCCAATATAATTTGTGGTTTTGTGCTGCTGGCTTATTTAAACCTGATAGTCAAATCATTTAGAGTTGAAACTAGGCCAGTGATCTATAACTTTTGAATGCTTGCTTTCACAAAGTCTTCTTGAGTCCATCGATGAGCCTTTGTTTTCCGAACATCTGGGTAATCACAATGAACGTTTTAGGCATTGAGGTTGAGATAAATTTAACCTGACGTGCTTGGTTCCGAGTTTAATTTTGTTTTAGATATTATGAATTGGAGTCAGCTATAAATTTTGTTGAGCCAAGATTGTGGCATGGCATAGGATAAAACAGCGAAGTACCAAGGCATGCCTTCTTGACAATGAACTGGCAGTCTAGCATAACCATTTGATCCTCTGTTGTTATTGGGTTTGGAGTATTTCTGGAAGTGTCCTCTTGCTTGATTGAGTAGCATAACCTGTTTGTAGCAGACTGTTTTGAATGATTATAGGGAGCTGGCAACTCTGATGCCGTAAATGATGTCTCCTCGATTTCCACATCTCGTATTGCTGTTTTGGATGTTAAGTTGAAACATATCCATTGCGTGTGAAATCCATCGATTGCTAGTGTCTTTCTTTCGAACCTTCTCTTGTTATTCTCATGAATCACTTCTCAATTCTTCTATATCGTCTCCTCTTTTTGTTGAAACCTGAGTAGTTTCAGAAAGCATTCCTCTCACATTTCTAGTTCACATGTGTATAGGTTGTATGTGGGCTAACAAGCGTTGAAATAATGCCATTGCTGCTTGCAGGGTAGGATGCACCTGAAACAATAGGGAGTCGCCTGTACCTCTGAATGTTCTCTTCCACTCCAGTTTCAAGGTCCCAGAGCTAAAGAGCCCAGCTCCTCACCCCCTCCCCTGTAGCCTGGTTGGCGATGAGGTCATGCTTATCTTGCTCCCACATGAAGCGGCGATTGATTGGAAACGGCTCCGTCAAGCTCTACAGGCTGGGTATATCACAATCTACCTCACTGTCTCGCTCTTGTTGTGCCCGTGATTGTACCATGAGATTGATGAATCGTGATTGTGAACGGCATTTTGTTTTGCATATTCTGGTTGTACCTATGTTATCATGCTCAATATGGTGTTAGGGTGGCGATTTGCCCTGTTGTTATCTGATAATTAGTGTTCGGACACTGTTGATGATGCATGTGTATGCTGCTTTGTGGTTTCTGTTTGTCTCCTGACTTGTTTGGAGGACCTGTAGGTAGTATGTATTCAACTCAGATATATGGGGTTAATTGTATCTGTGCAGACTAGCTGTATTAGTAGCATGGGATGGTTTGAAACAAGTTATAATATATACTTCTGAATTTCTACTGATTGGACCTCAAGTTAATGGTTTGAACCAACATGAATAAAAATGCTAGTAGCATTTCCCTTTCTCAATTTTTTTTGCTTGTGTATGTATGTATTCAAGTAGTCAAGACATATACTTAATTCTAGCTGTTTGCATTTTTAATTGCTTTCCTGATTGCTGCTGATTTATGATGTTAATATGTAATTAAATGCGTATTATGAGAAAAAAATTCTAAAGCATTTGATTTGCATGTTGAGATGCCAGTTTATTGTTTAGAGCATGATAGGTGAGTTGTGATACTGTCATACTGTTCATTTGTCAACCGTGTTCATATTTTCACTGTAGTTGTGCCTCATGAGATGTTACAGCTATTTTATTGAAACGCCAAGCATCTTCTCCTGGTTGATTTATTTATATATTAAGCATTCCTTGGGGATTTTTTCTAGCCTATGTGGCAATTTTCTTGTTAGTTACATGAAAAAGCTTTACTTTGTTTTGTATATGGATATACACATGCTTATGAGAAATAATATCCTCATTTTTTGTGTGTTGACGTGATCGCATAGCAAACTCATCCTCATTTCCTCTTTCCTCATTGTGCGCAGGTTGTTGATCTGAGTGAGAGCGAGAGGCACTTGCTGCTTGTTTGGTCAACTACGAGTTATAACAGCGACAAGCGCATGCAGCAAAGCAGTCTGCCTGGCGTAGAAAGCACCGCGACCATTAAGTGGTCTCAAGGATCCTTGGCTTCGACTACCTTGACAACCACCTCGGCTTCTGCGATGACGGGCAGTTCACTACGCTGCAACCATGGTGGCAGTGATACTATGCCTAGACTACAACCTCTTCAGGTGAGGTCCTGTTCATCCCATGTCCAATCACCTCCCTCCTTTACGGCCATGGCCTTCATACTATGTTGGCCGGCTGCTGGTGAGGTTTATAATTTGCTACTGGTAGTACGATGTGGTACTATCCTTGGTCAGGTTTCTTTGGTCAGTTTCCCATTCTTTTGTATGTTACTATGTTTTGCACAATACTTAACTTGTTAATCCTGTGTTGTTGATCAGTTAGTATCTATACATGCGTAGGGCATGTCTAAATTCTCGTGCTTAAATAATTATCCATGAATTCTCAGTTGATCTTGGGAGTATACATGTTTTTCTAGATAATCCCATGTATGACCAATATACATGTCATATAGTGACTTTTAGTTGGAAAGATTACTTTGATCATGTTGTAAAATTTTATTTTGGATGGTCGTGGTTAGAACTTGAAATTTTGTTTAATTTTGTGGTGATTTTAATTCTGTTGCACTATTTCATCTTCCTTTTAGAATTGCTAGATCAACGGGTATGTTGTTCATGGCGTACCAATTTGGACTTAGATTTCCTGTGGTTTTCTATTCTACACAAGGCGAATCCATTTCTGTTATTGCCCAGCATATACACTACCGTGTAGTGGTTTCTTCTTTTTACTTTTGGATGAACTTACACAGCATATGCACAAACGACAGGTTCCTGGATGAGAGCTACAGGTCGTCAAGGTCAGAGCGATGCTCATCGCTTCAAGTACGAGAAGATCTTGGCACCCCGAGGTATGCCTGCCAAAGCCTTTTCATCTTCTCGTCTCTCTCAACTCTGAACGTCACCTGCTTGTGCGTGTGACCGTTTTGCAGGTCACTGACGAGCCCCTGGAGCCCACCACTGGTCTCGGCATGGTCATAGCCTCGTTCGTGGTGGTAGGCTTGGCTTGCCCGGCATGGACTACCTCTTCACCAAGCTGCAACCGCGGTGGTGGCGACGTTCCAGCCACAACTCTTTGGTGAGCTCCTCGGTTCCTCCCTCTATTCTCTGACCCCTTTACCTCTGTGATATCACAGCAATCGAGCCGTGGTGGTACTTACTCTGGCCATCCAGCATACGACTTACTGGTTTGGGTTAGTGTTGGTGATATGGCTAGGATTTGGTTTATGTTGGTGATACTAAGAAGTGTTGTTCTAGCTCATCTTCTGTGATGTTTAGGATTAGGGATTGTTTGCTCTCAATTGCTAGCCTGTATCATATTTTTGCACGAGAGATCTGTATTCCAGCAATTTTAAGTTATGTCGAGTACAATAACCCCTTGTTGTATTTTCGTTCCATCCTATTGATAATAACCTTGATATAATGATATGTCGTTCTAATCAAATTGTGGAAGCAATGTTCTTTTATAGAAAACAGGCTTCCCCTGGCCTCCTCTGCATTGGTTGATGCAATGATGCACACAGCCATGATAGTGGAAGCCAATGGAACAGGACCTAGAAAATGAGTGAATCAAACGTGGGAAAAACTAATGCTTTGCTGCATTTTTGTGGTGATTCAATGGATGTCATAAAATTGTGAAATTGCACTGAGAACTGTTATATAAAATTCATCCTTAATTTCAACTAAAATATATTTTCAACAAGTGTTTGAGGATTTATCATGTCTGCAATTATCTCCATAGAATCTCAGTACGAGATTGCCACTTTCACCTAGCTGTTCTTGTCCCAGTTTCTGATGGGAAGCATTGGGACACAATGATTACACATCTGTTCCTTTGTAGTAATCTCAAATGTTGCATGTTCCCATAACTTCTAAACAAGACAACAATATGATGTTAGTGCAACTATTGATGTTTGTAGATATACTTGCCTGTAGCATGTGTAGGTATTCACGCAGTTTGTATTTAAATCTGATAAGGATATAATCGAGTCCGCAATGCATATTTGAAGCAACAAAAAGAAAAATCATACCTTTATATTTAACTGATTACTTGTACCTTTATTCAGGGCATTCTTGCATGCGCTAAACCTGATCTGCTTGTGTGTGATTTGCAGGTCAATGATGCGCCC
Organism: Poa pratensis; assembly: GCA_947311845.1. Taxonomy (NCBI): domain Eukaryota; kingdom Viridiplantae; phylum Streptophyta; class Magnoliopsida; order Poales; family Poaceae; genus Poa; species Poa pratensis. The sequence goes on from CAMZMU010000068.1 coordinate 29,744,278, forward strand.
CTGGGACCCACCCCTGGTGTCGGCGCGGTCCCAGACTGGTGCCTCTCCTTGAGCTGCTGCCGGTGTCTTCCCAGAGCTGGCGAGGACTCCAGCGGTGCTGCTGCCTCTGCTGGGCTAGCCGTGGCCTCATGCGCCTCGCTCATGGTGGTAGGCGCGGCTTGCCTCCTGCTTGTACTACCTCACCGCATCCGCGGTGGTGGTGACGTTCCACCTCGGCTATAACTCTCTGGTGAGCTCCTCTGTTCTCCGGCTCCGTTGTGCTCTGTGATATCACATCAGTTGAGCCATGGTGGTCCTCACAATCACTTGGTTCTTCAATTTTTCTTGTGGTTATGCACTCCTGGTTGTAGTCAATCCATTTTAATCTGGTACTTCCCTTTGATCAAATTCATCTCCTGTGTATTTAGTCATCTTATTCATTTCCCATAAGATGCATTAACTGGAGGGATGTCTCATATTTGTCTACCATCTTGTTCTGTTGCTGGCTCAATGGTTTCACCAATTTACGGTAGCAGGCTGCCAGCAACCTGATGGTTATATATTTTGTGGACTAATTATTTAGTTACTTGTTTTGTACAACACGCTGTGTGGACTCTAAAATGAACAGTGATGTCAAGAAACAATTACTTTGGCACATGTACTGTTGAACATGATTCCGAAGAGCTATGGTATCTATACATGTAAAACTTGTGCCTTTGAATACAAGATTTTTGTATAGATGAATGAATATATAGGTTCTCTCTTTTATGAACAAAGGGTCAATAGTTATATATTGTCTGTCTGATGTGATTCTACAATTTGTTGGCGTTCTCACTTGTATGGTTATAGAATCCCGGTCCTTGGGTTTGTCAAGAAGTGAATTTGGGTACCCTTCCACTTTCCCGTTTGACAAGTTTACCCAATTATATGTGTAATATGACCAGAAGTTTTTCTTCTTTTGAAAAATTACATGCATTTTATTGTCGAGGCCAGTTGAGCAGTATGAACTCTGCTAATGATGCTAATGTAATAGAGGTTACATATTGTGACTATTGCGTTTGCACCATTAGTGGTTTACTTTGATATTGTAAGAGTGTATTCAATTTCGATTAGTTGTTCATCCTGTTATTTGGCTTCCAACGGGTAGATGATTGAGATCAACAATATATTCTTTAGTTTGTGAGTGTTTTCTTGTTCATCTAGCAAGGAAGAAGATGTTATTACCTAGTCTTAAACATTTATTTAGGAGTGGGATGGTACTATATGAGTAGTCGTTGGACATGCTGGTATATATGTCTTTTGGTTATTGCCCAGGGTGGTGGTAGGCTCCAGTCTAGGCTTAGAATACGTCCTAGGAAATTTGCTGGTAGGAACCATGCTTCTGGGTTTAGTATATTTCGTTCTAGCGTGTAGAGATTCTTTTTACTTAAACAAGAATGCATCCTAAAATTTCTTGTTTATGCTGCTGTGTCGTGCAGGTAAGTCGAAAACGTCCGCCAAATTTATTTCTGCTAAATCAGCTTTAGAGCTGACAGTGTGATAGCACATGGGTTATGAATGAATGAAGAGTGTGTTAGAAATGATTAATAACCGTGTGTAGTCCAGTTGCACTCTCAGGCTTAGGTCTGCTGCATGTGTAGCGCAGGTCTACTGTTGTCATCGTTACATGTGTACCACCATTTTGCAGCAATTCCGGTTATGCCATGACGACAAGTGTGGCGGCATCTTTTTGGTTTCTTTCCAGATAGTTACTTGCTGTTATTTGTGTCGGTGCAGACAAGTTGGAGTGGTATCATTTATCTTGTGCTGTCACGGTGATGATTTTATTCCATCAGTTTTGAAGATGCAATGATGGTTTATTCTATCCCGTCTATACAACAAGTGTGTTGCATTACTTGTCTTATAATTATGGTACCCAACCTGAAGATAAATGGCCACCGTATTTTGTAAAGCTGAATTATGTAGCTTGAGCGAGATTATGTTTTTTATGTTGATGTCAGTTTTCAAAGAATGTGTGTGCTTGTGCACAGTGCTGGATATCATGCTATCTGATTCAGTTGAGCCTTAGTGTTGTGCAGTGCATTTGTGGTTAGGATCCTTGCGTTAAGTATGTGTATTCACGAGCCTTACTGGATGCCGACAAGTTGATCTGTGTTTCCGCTTTCCTTGTTGTGTGCATGCAGGTTGTGAAGCCAAGCGAGAGCGAGCGAGGCTGCTGGGCTGGTAAACCCTTGGCTAGAAGAGCAACGAGCTCGGTTGCAGCAAGGCGGGCCAATCCAGATTTGAATATCATACTACATGGATAGTTATTTAAGGAGAACTGCATAACTATATGATCACCGATCGACCTACCGGAAAGAGCACGGAAGCAACCTGACTACCTGCAAGCAAGCGCAGCTTAAGCATCATTTCACATTACGTATGAAGCCGCAGAGGCATTATGATCTCAATCTGTGGCACATTAAAACAACCTACACCTACCTTCTTCTTCCCGTCCGCGCCGCGGCTCTCCTGCTGCTCCCCTTGGGTGATATTGATCCCTTCTGGTCCGGCAGCCCGAGGACGCGGAGGAGGTCGACTTTGTCCAAGCACGAGGCGTGATACAGAACCAGTCAACATCAACAGTTCAACACATGTTATGGAAAGACTGCATTATACCCTAGTGAGAGCAACCATAATCCATACAACCATTCCTACTTCAAAACTCAACATAGAATTGATTTTTGTTCTCCTTACAAACAATACTGTGAGTAGGCATTTTGTCTGCCCCTGCACGTCGACCCGCGTTGTGCTTGGCGACGGGCGTAGGGCGCTGTTTTGGTCCGATCCGTGGTTGGAGTCAATGTCCTTCACGAGATCTGCGCCGGCCCTGGTTGCGGCAGTTACGCCACAAATTGTTTCATCCCTAACTGTCGAAGAGGTGTTATCAGGGAGGCGTTGGATCCGCGACATCACCGGGCCGCTGACAGTCCGGGTTCTGACGCAATTCCTTACTTTGGTGGATGCGTTGCAGGCAGTCGTTTTGTCGCCAGGGACGCCTGATCAATTCGTCTGGAAGTTGACATCTTCGGGGGTTTATTCTGCCAGTTCTGCATATCGTGCTTTCTTCCTGGGACTCAAGTTCTCCCCGTTCTGCAAAGCAGTCTGGAAGACGTGGGCGCCGGCGAAGTGCAAGCTTCATCTCTGGCTGGCTTTGCAACAGCGGCTATGGACGGCGGACCGTCGTGCGCCATGGGTTGAACTCCCATGTCAACTGCCCGCTGTGTGACCAGATCGCCGAGACTTCTGACCACCTTGCGCTTGGATGTGTGTTTGCATGGGAAGTTTGGCACTGTACACTGCAACGCTGCAATCTTGAGGCTTTGGTCCGACGCTGAGGACTCCTTGATCGAGTGGTGGCCGGCTGCACGGCGGCGCGGGCCGCCGCAAGCAAGGAAAGGCTTCGACTCGCTAGTCATGCTAGTTGTCTGGTTCCTGTGGAAAGAGAGGAACGCCAGAGTCTTCCAAAGATCAGCTGAGATGGTTACCTCGATTTGCCGCAAGATCACCGATGAAGTCGAGCTATGGATCCTTGCCGGCGCTGTTGGGCTGGGACTAGTTTGGAGATAGAAGCCTAGGTCTTTTTGGGCGCTGTTTTTGTTTTGTGCATCTGGAGTGTTTTTGCCCAAAACACTCGCACATCTGTATCCGCATCGGTCTGATGCTGGAATCGCTGTAAATCCCGTTCTCTCTTTTCTTTCTATCAAAGACGACACGCAAAGCTTTTGCGTGTTCGCAAAAAAAAACACATAGCTTGCACATTAAGAAAAAGTGCCAAGATCGACACTATATACATCGATGGACTTTCCTGAAATGAAACGAATGGGGGCGGGAGGGCCCGTGGTGTTTGTGCAGCCGCACGCGTCGGGCGCGCCGCAGGGGCGATGTCGTCAGGGCGGGCTTCGAGCGGTTCATGGAGAGGTCGGAGAGTGCTATCCCAGGGGGACGCAAAGGGGCTTGGGGTTAGGCATGTCGGCGGACGCCCGCCTAGATCGAAATTCTGTCCGCCCCATTCCTTTTTCTCCTCATCGGCTAGAGCGGTGTACGTATACATGCTGAATATCGATTAGCAAAAATTGTCTAGGCGGACCGTCCGGTAATCCTGTTGGACCGGCCGCCTGCATCCCTACTTGGGGTGTCGATCGGTTTTGTTTTTACTGGAAACGGAAACCAGCGCACTATTCGCTTTTTGGGCATATACGTACGTACGTGTACGCGTAGGGCTAGTTTACGAGCGCGCGACAGGAGCGAAGCGCTGGATCGATTTCCGACCAGGTGATTATGCTAATCAAGGAAGGTTTTCGCACGCACGCGTCGCTAGATTAGGAAAGCTGACTTTTTCACACGGGACTTATTTTGACTTGTTGCGCTGACCTGCTGGCCTCGCGCGTGGCCCAGAAAACTGTTCTATTCCCTTTTGGACTCGCTTGGATACTGGAGACCTATTTAGCATATGTATCCATTTTTTCTATTCCCTTTTTCAATTCCCTTCTTTCTTTTCCCTTTTGGCGTCAAGAATTTGAACTGCTTGGGATAATAAAAATCAATTCCCTTTTTGGGCAGTGGATTTTTAGGGTAATAAAAAGGGAGTGCGAAATTAACTTTCCACTTCCAACTAGTTCAAAAATTTGTACAGCTAAAAACCTCCACTTCCAACTATACCTGGCCATGGGCCGGGCCTAAAAAAGCCCACGGGCAAAATCTCTGGCCCAGGCCCATCCGACCTTCGGGCCTATATTTCAGGCCCAGACTCTCCCATGAGCGCAAAATCCCATCGGGCTTTCGGGCCTCGGGCCAGGCTTCTTCCTGAAAACGTCAATATGCAAAGCCTAGGCCCAGGCCCATGCGACATTCGGGCCTAAATCTGAGGCCCAGGCCCACCCACGGATAGGCCCATGGCGGCCCAGGCCCTGGAATTTCGGGCCGGGCCAGGTATACTTCCAACTAGTATAAAATTTTAAAAACAACCTGGTTAAAAACTATTCCCTTTATATTTTGAAAAACATTGGGAGGGGGTATAAAACTTGGAACTTCCAACTAGTCGAACAAAAGATATATAGCAAAGATCATTTTTAAAAATATAAGAACATATGGGTTTTCAGTTCTACAACGAAAAAGACAATAAGGTGCAAAATAACAGTAGAGTAATTTCGTACAAATTCTTCAACTGAGCATACGGATAACAAAAAAAATAGCCAAAGTACAGAAGACAAGTTTTTTTTGTGAACTCCGTGGTGCCAGGGTGGGGAACGCCTAGATCACATTGAACGCTATGATGAGTACTCGTGCTGCGTTGATCTTAAACACCATAAGCACAAGCTTACCAGCATTAAGACCGTTTGATGCAGCACATTTTTTCCACCCTGATATAAATCGTGTCCTTACATCCGCACACTGAGCATATTCAGCTTCCCAAGCAATTCCACCATTCACCGACAAATGCGCAACTCCAGACTGGGCCAGTTCCAATGTTTCAGAAATTTCCCTCGTAATCCTCTGCGAAACGAATAATAGGGTCACACAAAACTCATAGTTGAAAAGAACAACACTAGTAGATACATGAGAATAATGAAAAAAGTTGGAGTGTGAACAAACGATCACCAGGTAGTTGCGCTTGATATCTGATATAGTCAAACGATGCAAAAAGGTACATTCAGCATCATCAAGTGACTCCATGATGGCGTTGTATCTTATCAACTGGTCATTGGTTAACTCCATATCAATCCGAGTAGATGTATTTGGTGATGTATCTTCTTGAGCTACAAAAAGTAGAAACGAAAAACGGTGAGCAGAAAACCATGTGAACACACATTGCATATTGCGCAGATAAAAAGTAATGAACAGACTACATAAAAAAATTATACTGTACTAAGAGAAGAATGTTAATACCTCACAGGAGGTTCTTTGGTTCGCCATTAGGACCTTCAGGAAAGATTGGTATCAAATCAGGCTCATCTTCATGTTGAACTTAATTGTGTCTCCATTTCGCATGTCATAGTCAGCTATGGATCTGTTGTACTCGATACCATGCAGTCTTGTTGGCTTCCCTGGTCTCTTCTTGATATCGAAACAATACACATGACCATCCGTAGTTGATACTTCTAAAGTATTTCCAGCTCCTCGATTGATAAAGAACCTCATATGACATGGCACAGTCTACGCATAAAACCATAAAGAAAAATAAGACCAGTATAATGTACAAATTATTTAAACAGCATAAATAATCCTTTACATCACGCAGAAATTCTCAAGATCCCTTGTCAAGTGCACGTAGAATTGGTCTCGTAGACTTATCCGTGATTTGCAACGACCTTCGGACACAGTCACCACATCCTAACTGATACTCTACCGAAAAAAAGAGGAAATAAATATGAATAATATCTTAGATCATATGTATACCACAAAAAAATAGGTGACAAATATGTTTTAGAAATAACATATGAACTAAGACGTGAAAAAAAAGAGACTGAAAAAAGAAAAAGAAGGTAATGTAACTAAGATACTATGAAGAGAAAGTAATTTTGTCTAGTGAAACAAAAAAACTAGTAAGAAAGGTAATTTAAAGGAAGTTTAAAACTGAACTAAAAGAAGAAAATGTTAGTACCTCTTAGGTAATTCTTCAGTTTACCATTAGCTTCTTTTGGCCAGATTGGAACAATTTCAGGCTTATCTTTCATATTGAACATAATTTTGTATGTTCTATGTAAGTTGTAGTCCGACATAAGGTCTTGTAGCCTGTGCCATGCAACTTTGTTGGCTTCCCCGGTCTCTTCTTGACATCAAAACAATACAAACGCCCATAGATAGTCGAGACTTCCATCATATTCCCGGTTCCTCGGTTGAAAAAACTTCAGACATGGCATGGCACAACCTATAAAGGAAAGAGAAAAACATAAAGTATAAGGTAAACACAGGGGAAATGTATTACCAATACCCTATCATACAAATTATCGATGAGAAAATAACTAGTAAAATGTTACCAGTCACATAAGAAACAAGTTATCAGGTGAGGATACTAAAAAATTATTACCAAGAATCTAGCATACAAGTTATCGATGAGAAAAGAACTAGTAATATGTTACCGGTCACCTAATAAACAAGACATCAAGTGGGGGTACTAAAAAATATTACCAAGACTCTAGTATACAAGTTACCGATGAGGGAAACAATTAAAATATTACCCATCACATATCAAGGAAGTTATCAGCTAGGGAATAGTAAAAAAGTATTACCAATACCCTATAATACAAGTTATCGATGAGAAAATAACTAGTAAATGTTACCAGTCACATAAGAAACAGGTTAATCAGGTGGAAATACTAAAAAATTATTACCAAGACTCTAGCATACATGTTATCGATGAGAAAAGAACTAGTAATATGTTACCGGTCACCTAACAAACAAGTCATCAAGTAGGGTACTAAAAATTATTATCAAGACTCTAGTATACAAGTTACCGACGAGTGAAACAATTAAGATATTACCCATCACATATCAAGCAAGTTATCATCTGGGGGATACTAAAAAATTATTACCAATACACTAGTATACAATTTATCAATGAGAAAATACCTAGTAAATTGTTACCAGTTACATAAGAAACAAGTTATCAGGTGGGGATACTGAAAATTTATTACCAAGACTCTAGCATACAAGTTATCGATGAGAAAAGAACTAGTAATATGTTACCGGTCACCTAACAAACAAGTCATCAAATGGGGGTACTAAAAATTATTACCAAGACTCTAGTATAAAAATTACCGATGAGGGAAACAATTAATATAATACCCATCACATATCAAGCAAGTTATCAGATAGGGGATACTAAAAAATTATTACCAATACACTAGCATACAAGTTATCGATGAGAAAATAACTAGTAAAATGTTACCAGTCACATAAGAAACAAGTTATCAGGTGGGAATAATAAAATTTTATTACCAAGACTTTAGCATACAAGTTATCGATGAGAAAAGAACTGATAAGATGTTAGCAGTCACAAAACAAACAAGTTATTAGGTGGAGATATTAACCGTTTATTTTCCTGATGGGGAGGGCTAGTCCACGTTTTGAATCTCGTCTGGATGTAGATATAATTATCAAACATTGTATTCAGTTTGTTATCGTGTTGCGTAAATAGCGCATATGATGTGCCAAGCTTTTGTTTGTCTATGACTAAAGAAAGTCGGCCTACAAACAACGATTTTTGTAAGAAATACATGTTTCCATAAAAAGGAATAGAAAACTTGAAAGTGAACTTTTAGCTTTTTGGTTCAACTTTTCTTGTACACATTTTTTAATTCTAGGGATAAAAAACTAAGAAATAGCCATGTAGGAAAAAAAGGGAATAGAAATCTTGAACCTGAAGTTTTAGTTTTTCGGTTTAATTAGCACCATGGGAAAAAGTGAACAGAGGAAAAGGGAACGGAGGGGCGTGCAAGGCTGGACCACCAGTGAGCAGCAGTGTTACAAACTCCCAGCTAGCAACGTGTATGCATACTGCACCGCGGCGAGCGCGCGATTGTCAGGCTGCGAACGAGGCGAGACCGCGAGATCGCGCGCTCGAAAAGAAGACGATTCGCTTGGGGAGGGTGTTGTGGCACGGCCATGTCATACCACTCCTTAAAATTTAAATGTACAAGTGTCATTTTTTTTTTGAAAAAACTTCGTAGTTGTTCACAAAATGTGTGTTTACATTCTGTAAAATTTCATAACCAAATTCGAAATATACACAGAGAAATAAAAAAGAAAATTGCTACAGTTTCACTTTGTGTTTTTATCTTTTTTGTCACACTGTATAAATCGGTTTTGTCTTTTTTTTTTGGTTTCTCTACTTGTATTTGAAATTTGGTTGCGAAACTTCCAGGGATTGTAGAAACACATCTTATGAACAACCACAATTTGTTTTGAATTTTTTGAAACTTGCAAATTTAAATTGAGTAGTAGTATTATGGTATCACTAGATATATGCTCTCAAGGTTGACGTTTCAATCTCGTCAACCCTGTCCGCTACATCTCCAAAAAAAAGTACGCTACAGACTACAATCGTGTACAGCAGAGTAGCAAAAGATCAGGTCCGTGTTTATTCTCAAATTCGAATGCAACAGACGCATGGTAATATGATATCTAGTCATACGATATGATTACATTGATTTTCTTGGACAGCGCTTATATACAGGATGGAGGTAGGAGCGTGCCGCCGGCAACTCCACCGGCGACGTTGATGCACCGGGACTGGGTGGCGACGCCGCGCTTGACGTACGTCAGGTCGATGTCCCTGAGCTCTAGCCCGTGGCAGGGGCTTGCGCCGCTGCACGACAGCTTCACCGCAACCTGCGTCGCCGACACGCCCCTGATGTTCCTGAACTTGACGTCGCTGATCCTCACCATGGACGGCAGCTGCGCCTGCATGCATGCATGAACCCAGTTCAGTTAGAGGCTGAAACCGATTTCATCGATTGTCAAGAAACAGAGCCGATCGGTTCTGACCGATTCATGGCGGCAGGAGGTGGAGCTGTAGGGGCAGTACTCCTGGTCGATGATGATGGGGTTGTGGACCTTCCTCATGACGATGTCCTCGAAGACGAGCCCGGACACGACGGAGCCCGGTCGGAGCCCCCCGCGCCACGTCTTGATGCGCACGCCGTTGGCCGTGCCGGCGAGCGTGCAGTTGGAGACCCGCAGGCCGCGCACGTCCTCCTCGCCGGGGTGCCTGCCGAGGCTGCCGACGCTGATGCCGTGGCCCGGGCCGCAGGAGACCCCGGACACGGTGATGTCGGCGCTCCCGGGGCCGACGGAGACGCAGTCGTCCCCCGTGGCGACGGCCGTGTCGGTGATGCGCACGTTGCAGGAGCCCTGGATGTGGACGCCGTCCGTGTTGGGGCTGTCCCGCGGCGCCCGGATGGTGACGCGGTGGATGGCCACGTCCTGGCTGCCGATGATGATCACGTGGAAGAACTTGCTGTTCAGCGACGTCACCCCCGTGATCGTCACGTTCCTCACGCGCCCAAGCTTTAACGACTGTGCAGAACAGAGCCCCGAAAAAATGGTCAAGCAAAAGCTCACATAAATAGCGATGTTGCCTGAAACAGCGAGAATGTCGCGTCGCTTACGACGGGGAGGGGCTTGCAGTTGGGATTCCGGGGGCACTCGTTGAGGTGCCACGACGACGCGCCGCGGCCGTCGAACGTGCCACCGCCTGTGACGAGCAGCCCGTCGACGCCGGCGAAGTTGATCCACTCGTGGCTGCCCCGGAACGCGGCCAGGTCGTCCGGCGCGCGGAGGACGCCGGCCAGGCGCAGCTCCATGTAACCCTTGCACGGGCCGCGGAAGACCACCGGGTGGAGCCGGTACTCGCCCTTGGGGACGACGACGGCCGGCCTCCCAGGCGACGCGCAGGCCTTCATCCACGCCCTTAGAAAAGCCTGCACAAAACAATGCTCGTCTCTACAAATTCCTCGTGGCACAAATGATGACTAAACCCCGACGATCGATTACCTTGGAGTCATCCGTCTCTCCGTCGGCGATCGCACCGAAGTCCATGACGTCGAACACCTGGCGGCCGGCATGAGCGACCTGCAGGCACCACCTAGCCGTGACCAGAAAAAACAGAGCAGCCAGCGGAAACGCCATTCCTGACGATCGAAACAAACTCATCACGCGATGATCATCACAATTAAGCAGAGCATGAATGTCTCGCCATTATATATAAATCATGCCGGGTCGATCGAATCGGATGCACGGATGCAACTGCTGCAGGCGCAAAGGCACCTGGCCCTTGTTCTGTTATGCTTCATGCTCCCACTCCCATAACGCATTCTTGGAACTCTATGCTAGTATAATGCTGTTCGTTAGGCGATTGCAGAAGAACGAAAAGAAAAAATAGTGTTGTTAGTTAGGCTGCTGCTCTTGACATGAACCCCGTTTTCCACCACGTTTCCTGGTTACATTGTCTCTCGCCTAACTAGCTGCTAACTGCCGTTGAAAACATGAGCAATATTCCATATGATTTAGTCTATAAAAAATAAATAAACATGATCATAAAAGTAAGAAAATAAACTGGTTGTCCAGCCGGCGACTCAGCAGGGAAAAAAATTTCGTCGAAATTTCGGACGAATTTCTCGAAATTAACGAATCTCGTAGAGGGGCGAGAACAGCTAATATTGGCCAAAAATTCGACTAAATTTAAAGAAAAATCAAATAGGTATTGATTATGAAAGACGGAAACCATCTATGCATCACAAATAGTGCTTTACTCTAATGGTTGGGCGTCCAGTCAATGGTATACATGGTTGTGAGTTCCATTCTGTCCTTTTGCATTTATTTTTATAAATTATTTTAAGCGTTAGAATTTGAATTTGGTCGAAATATTTGAATCTTTTCTTTGAAATTTTGTTATTTTCTCGAAATTTGCGAATCTCGGTCTGGGGCGAAAGAAAAACTGAAAACAAAATGTTAAACCCTAACTCAGCTTCACGAACCAAGACGACTTCGGACAACGCGAAAGCCGACAACAAGCTCTATCTAAACTTGGCGGGCTAACGGCGTGGGAATACCAAATGGGTAGGTCCACAACATGGAGATGGACCATAAACCCATGGTGGTATATGGCCTACTTACGGCCGCCCGCTATGTTGGCCTTACAAAAAGAAGGAGAGGCTAGATCTCACCTGAGACAGAGTAGGAGTTCATACAGAAGACGACGTACATGGCAAGAAGATGTGGACGGCTCCTACTAAGACTCCGCACCCGAACCGATATGGGATAGATCTGCAATTCTAAATTGTCCATGAATATAAGGTCTTCGGGGAGCACACTAGAGGACTAGCAACATTCTCACAACACAAAAACAATCTCATACAAGAGTGCACCTAGCAACCTATATCGAGATCATAATACATACAACAGGAATTAGGTCTTTACCTCTAGAGTGAGGGGCCGAATTTGGGTACATCATGTTTTATAAACTCGTCCCGGAATCTCCTTCGTCACCTAGATCCACTCTGTCTCAATAGCGACCTCAAATGCACTTGTCGTGACGAAACCACGACAAGCAACTACTAGGACAGAAGCGACAGTTGGTGTTTTGGGGCCTATGCAGCTTCTCCGGGGCATTTTGCGCTCTCTTTCAGGCCTATCGGGCCATCACCCGCCAGCGAATGGACCATGCTTGATATGGGATACTTGGTGGTGAGTGAGGTGCATGGTCGCCCCATTGCGCGGCAATGACATTCTTGAAGGTTGTGAGAGGTTAGTGGTATGTGGCAGCGTTAACTGGTTATCTCTTTTAGCAATGGGGGTTTTTATAGGCCTTTTGCATTATGTTGTTTGTATGGATGTCATCTATGTCATGGGTTGTTCGTGTCGCCGGTTGAATTAAAGTTGTCTAGCTGTTGTTAGTTTTATCATGAGTCAACTATACAACGGTACAAAAATAAATGTAGTGATATAATACACAATAGCAAATTCAATCAGAGAAAAATACATTTGACCACTTTGTTCTTTTTTTAGGTTGGGTAATTTGCATATTGTAGAATTACTAAAATTGATTAACATAATTTCATTCGAATACGGATATATCCATTTTCATCTGACTGCTTAATATCTGACTGACGATTGAAATTAACTATGACGGCTCTGGATAGTACAGATGGACAAAATTTGTCAGGTACTTGTTCTCAAATACTTATATCATTCTCTAATTTTATTGAGATGGACATGACTTTTATATTCTAATTTGAAACATATAACCTAATAAATAGTAAGGGATGTTCGGTAGCACGATAACCAACTTATTATAACCAAAAAAGACATCGTTAACCTGACTGCTCAAGAAGTGTATTATGAGAACCCCTTGTCGAATCCCTTTATGATAAGCTTCTCTGGATCTGGGTTCTGAGCTCGATCATAGTGAAAACCCGCAGTCGAGACATCTAGCCAGCTAACATTTGCTTTTCTTCCTCGAGAATTCATGTGTTTGAGTATTTAATTTAACTAGATTTAACCAAATATATCTTATAATTTTATTGGTTAAAACATATTATAAATGAGTTTTGTCTTCTAGAGTTGAGCGCCAAGCTAGAACCTAGAGAAATAGCTCAGCAAAATTGAAATTTTAGCATCTGAAATGTGCAACATACCGTGACTATGACTTGCCCAAATATCAACAAACTTAGAATTGACATAAGTGAACTAAAAATAACTAGTGGACAACGACCATGCTTAACCGGCAGCCACAACCAAAAATAGCAAATGGGCATGCCATAAACATAGCAAACACTTGTCCCCAAGAACCAAGATGTATATTAAGCTTCACCATTCAAGCTCCTTGGCAAAAAGGATCAACGATCGGGGAGCTTGCACAGCCAAAATGGCGTTGACGAATGTTGCGATAAGGGTGTTCTTCCTCTTGTTGGTGGTGAGCGCGGCGTACGCGAAAGGCAAGGACGCAGAGAAGAAGGAGGAGAAGAAGGATGAGAAGAAGGGCGAGAAAGAGAGCGCAGATGGCGGAACCTTCGACATCACAAAGCTCGGTGCCAAACCCGACGGCAAGACGGACTGCACCAAGGTATGTAAATGTAATCAAGGAGCTAGAGACGATCGAGGATGCATGGATACGTACGCTAACTGGATCAATCATCATGTGCTGGTGGATCGCAGGAGGTGGAGGAGGCATGGGCTTCGGCTTGCGGTGGCACCGGGAAGCAGACGATCGTCATCCCCAAGGGTGATTTCCTGGCTGGACCTATTAATATGACCGGGCCATGCAAGGCCGACGGCGTCACCATTAAGCTGGAGGGCAACCTGCTGGGCTCCAACGACCTGACCAAGTACAAGGCTAACTGGATCGAGATCATGCGCGTCAAGGGCCTCACCATCACCGGCAAAGGCAAGATCGACGGCCAAGGCAAGGCCGTCTGGGGCAAGAACAGCTGCGCCAAGAACTACAACTGCAAGATCCTGCCAAACGTATGACAAGTACAAATGCATATGAATTTCTGGAAACATTTGATTGATTTTGCTTTACTTCAACGGACGTGGTGGGTGCACTGCAGTCATTGGTGCTGGACTTCTGTGACGACGCTCTGATCGAAGGCATCTCTCTCATAAACTCCAAGTTCTTCCACCTGAACATCTACGAGTGCAAGGGCGTGACGGTCAAGGACGTGACCGTCAACTCGCCCGGGGACAGCCCCAACACCGACGGCATCCACATGGGCGACTCCTCCAAGATCACCATCACTGACACCACCATCGGCACCGGCGACGACTGCATCTCCATCGGCCCCGGAACCAGCGGCGTCAACATCACCGGCGTGTCCTGCGGTCCAGGCCACGGCATCAGCATTGGCAGCCTGGGACGTTACAAGGACGAGAAGGACGTAACCGATGTCACCGTCAAGAACTGCGTGCTCAAGAAGTCCACCAACGGCCTCCGGATCAAGTCGTACGAGGACGCCAAGTCGCCGCTGTCAGCGTCGAAGATAACCTACGAGAACGTCGAGATGCAGGACGTGGGCTACCCCATCATCATCGACCAGAAGTACTGCCCCAACAAGATCTGCACCTCCAAGGGAGACTCCGCCAGGGTCACCGTCAAGGACGTCACCTTCCGCAACATCACCGGCACCTCCTCCACCCCCGAGGCCGTCAGCCTGCTCTGCTCCGACAAGCAGCCCTGCAGTGGTGTCACCATGAACGACGTCAAGATTGAGTACAGCGGCAAGAACAACAAGACCATGGCTGTCTGCACCAATGCCAAGGTCACCGCCAAGGGTGTCAGCGAGGCTAACACCTGCGCTGCCTGAGCGATTCTTCGCCACCTTGAAGAGATACTTAGCTAAACCGCGCGTGCATCCTTGAGATCACTCGAGGCACTCTCTTGGGCGGCATGATTTTTGTCCGTATTAGTAATCTACCACGTACACTCATTTTCTCTCACTTTTTTTTTGTTGCGATCCCGGTCGTTTTTCCTGTCAAGAGAAGATACAGACCGCTCCAGGAGATCATCCATTAATTAGTTTAGTTTCTTCCTGGTTTGATGGTTCTCTTTTGTTAACAAATCCATGTACGTGCCGGCTCAGAGCCAGCCAAAGGCCAGATGCTTCAATATCGATCTAATTTTGACGACTTAATTTCTCATTTTCATGATTCGTGGGATGGCACAAACATTCTTTTTTCGGATTGATCGAGTATTGGTTTTCATGCCTATTTTATCTGAATTGCCGGTATAAGTTTATAAGGTCGATTTGTTGGTATTGTTTGCCGATATTAATTGTGGAAACTGCCTCTTTATCTTTATCTTCAAGGACATCTTTGGTTCAATGCATTTTAAGTGAATTTTGTATGCTTTCGCTGGAATTTTTTCAATATAGTTTATTTGGTTCGGTGAATGAATCCTCATTTCGGATTTCTTGTCTACACAAAAATTTAATAAGATTTATCGCAAGAGGTCAGCTCTATTGGAAAAATTTCTAAACCTGTATGAAAATAATGATATGTACTCAATCTTTTTAGAACTATATGATATCCCGCACATTTTGCTGACATTTAATAATTAAATTAGAGATATGGCTCACTGAGGAGTGGCGACGATGACACATGTGAGCAACCTTTATGATGGTCATCATTCCGCGGTATGTCTACAGTTTGTGTTCATAGCAAGGTCGGCCGGTGTGCCCTTGAGACCGTCGTGTTCCATGATGACAGGTTGATAGTGGTGCTACCACGTTTTGTCCGGTTCAATGCTAATAAACTGGTCAATTATTTTCTTCTTTTAAAAAATGAGACAATATTGCTTGTTTCTTCAACAAAATGCAAAAAAATACCACGTCGAAGCATTACCCCAAAACCAAAGAAGTAACTAGTAGTTATTTGTAAAGTTGTACAACACTGTGGTATAGATTCATATTCTGTGTACATATTCAATATACATAGATTTGGTGTCGACACTTTATTTATTAAACAAAAACTTAGTAACAATGTCCAACCATCCTGTATATGAAATATGAAATTGTTTATAGTCAATTCTGAGAGTTCGCAAAACTATATGAGACAATATGCACACTAATTAAATATCTTTGTTATCACACAGGGAAAGTTCAACAAAGATAAGTCTGGCTATTTGCATAAATGGATCATGCTAGAATTAAGCACAGAGAAACAATAGAAAATTGACAAGCATAAATTTCTGTGGTTGTTTCAATGTGTCATAAACATCTTCATTAGATGTGAACTTTCTTGTTTTCAGTTTGTGGTCGTTATTTGTTCTGAGCTAGCACTAATTTTTTGTTCCACTTGGTCCAAAACTATATTGCGTTTCTATCACAAATTATTTTACTTGACCCAAAATATTGTTCCGGTTGTAGCTGTAACTTGTTGCAAGGGCGTTAAAATTTTGTACAACTAGTCTAGATTTGTTCCTCATGAAATAATAATTTTCCTCAAGCATTAATTTTTTTTCAGTTTGTCAAAGTTTTTGTTTTTCATGTAGTTTTGATTTGTTCCACAAGCAATAAACTTTTTTGTTCCACCATATTTAAATTTATTCCACACTGTAGCTCTTTGTTTCACGAGAACTTTTTTTCCGCCATGTCTTAAATTTGTTTCACACTGTAGTCATGATTGGTCATCGAAGTACTAATGTTGTGTTCTTATCTACATTTTGTTCCCATCTAGTCAGGATTTGTTTCACGAGCGGTTGTCCCTCTATAGTCATAATCTTTTTTGCCCAATTTATTTTCGATAATGCTCCTCCCTAATTCTGTACGTACTTATTTTAACTTATTTTGCATGTTTCTTTTTGAAAATTTATTTGTTTTTCTGATCGTGTTCTTTGTACAAGTAACAAAGCTCCTAACCGTTTATTCCAGTAAAGAAAACACCTTTAGTGAATGGTTTGTGTTTTTCATTGGGGTCAGCTGACTACTGACCCCAACGCATGTTTGTTTTTAGAATTACCCCAACCCATGTAAGGCAGCTCCGTCCCGGAGCGCAGCATTGCTTAACGCTAACTGGGCTTGCCCAATTAGATCACAAGCAGGGGTGACTCCTTACTGCACGTAATAAGCGGCAAATAGGAGCAGCGTACACATAAATCCGTCTCTTTTGGACTAGGCTTCTCACTGAGAGGCAGATGGACCATATGAAATAATAGGACAATGACGGCATATCGTGCACAGACTGGCGGCCCTAATGTGGGTGCGCCAATATATCGCCCGCAGGCGGCGCTCGACGCTAGCACCGCCTGAAGGCGCCCACCAACGGGCCGGCCCATTCGGCGAGTCTTCATTTTTTTCCCTTTTCTCTTATGCTTTTCCATTTTTTATATTTTAATTTTTTCAAAATGATTTTTTTTGAATTTGAACAATTTTTGATAATGTACAAATTTCGAATTTGAATTTTATTCGAAAATGAACAAATTTTGAATATGAACAAATTTTGAAAATGAAAAATTTTTGAATTTGAAGTTCGAAAATGAACAAATTTCGTTTCAAACAATTTTCAAAATTTGAACAAATTTTAAATTTGAACAATTTTAAAAAATGAACAATTTTCAAAAGTGAAAAAATTCAAATTTGAACAATTTTTGAAAATGAAGAAATTTCGAATTTGAACAATTTTCGACAATGAACAAATTTTGAACTTGAACAATTTTCGAATTTGAATTTTTCGAAAAAAATTAAAAAAAGAAACGAAAAGGAAAACAGAAGAAAAAGAAACATGGAGAAAAAACGAAAAATGAAAAAAAAAATAGAGAAGAAAAAGAAAAAACGAGAGATGGGTTGGACCAGCCGGCGTGGCCTAGCGCCCGCTCCTGGCCGATATATAGGATTTGGCCCCTAATGCCTCCACCTCTTCCTTTCTCGCTGCGCGCTGCGGGCCTGCGGCAGATCAGATCGACCGGACGATGAATATTTGCACGTTACCCACGCCGGGCCTGGCCCCCCTTGTTGGTACACCAAAATATATTCCACGTACGTGCAACCAGCCATCAGGGCACGTACGCATGATGAGTTCTACTGGCGTACGGTCGATCGTGTTTCAACCTTCAAAGGGAAGAGCCTCATATTGGTACGGCATGTGTAACTAGTAATGTAGGACTTTTTACGCTTGTGAAAGCATCTCCACGACACTCCTGAAATTTTGTCAGGCACACCTAAAAACTTGTTCGGTTTCGACGGTGCCAAGACATAATCGCTGGTGGTGCCCATCTTAGTCTGGAATTCGAGCTCGGCTCGACTTGCTTGAACTCGCTCAACTGACGAGTCGAGCTCGACTCGACTCATTCAACAAATGAGTTCGGAAATGAAACTTGGCTCGACTCAGTAAACTCGCGAGTAGCTCGCTAGTAGCTCGTTTAACTCGCTCAAATAAAAAATATGGAATTTTTTATATATTAATGCCAAACTGTGAATATTTTTTGCACCGATAATGGTGTAAAGATTTTATATTTCAGCATTCATCTACACTTTGACTAGAGATGTAAAATTGTATAAAGATCATCATTGTTATAGTTCAGAATTAGTAAGAAAATTACTTTAGGGTTTTCATATGCGCGCATTTTTTACCACTTAGAATGTGTTAAACGAGTTATCAAGCTACTCGCGAGCTACTCATGAGTAGCTTGGTAAACAAACAAGTTCAGAAATGAAACTTGGCTCTCCTCGCGAGACGAGTTCGAGCCTACTCATTTAGCTCACGAGTTTCGAGTTTTAATTCCAGCCCTATGCCCAACGACGCACCAAACAGTTCATACAAGTGCTGGATTACCGAATTCCCTCTAAAATTTACCTTTTTAGCTAGTGAAAAACATAGCATATAGGCATGGATTGCTTTACCGTGGGTAGATCGATCCACTCCGTGGATCTTTTGTGGCCATATCTCTACTACTAATAAAGGAAGGAAGGTTTCCGTCGTTTGGGCTTGATTTGGGTTTGGGTTTGGTATGTCGTTTTTTCCCCGATTTTGCCCCTGTGTACTACAAGCTATTACGCAAACTGCCACCGCTATAGGAACGCACAGGACGAGCGAGACGGACAGTTTGGGCGCCGAAGCTGCTGAACTGCGTCGGGGAAGAAGGCACTCCGGCGTGCTCCAGTTGGATTACGGCATCTCGGTGGAGTGATGCCACGCTTGGCGGACGCAGGGAAGAAGGGGAGTCAAACCTTAAAGCGGCCGTGCGCGTCCGCACCGAGGCGGCCATAGAGCGGCCATGCGCGTCCGCACCAACGCGAGGAGGGGAGCTCGAACTGGAAGCCATTGGCGCGAGGAGCGGAGGCAAGCTGGATCCACTCTGAAGTGAGGGGAAAAATTAGGTCTTGCGATGTGCTACCTCCGATGCGATTGGGGATTTCCAGTCGCACTTGCTGGAGAAGAGGAGCGATCGACTCAGACGAGCATGGCCAAAAAGGCCGACGAGGCCATGACCCAGGTAGACACACCTCATGATCTTTTTCTTTCTTTAACAGCACACCGTAAGATTTTTCTCTCAAAAGAAAACACGCCGTAGGATTATCTCAAAAAGCTGAAGCCCTTTTATCTCCCGTATTCACGCATCTTTTTAATTTTTTTCTTCCCTGTATTTTTTTATCTTTTTTGTTTTTATTTATTTCCCCCTTTGTTATGTGTTGCAGCTTTCTATTTTAAGCTATATCTTCTTATTTTCTTGCTTTTTTCCTTCATTTAATCTCTTATATTCCTATTTTAGGTAATAACTTTCTAATACTTAATGATCTTATTTTTTGCTTCATTGTATCTAAAATATGCGTTCCAATAATAGTCAGTTTTTTTAGGTAAACCTGGCATGAGTTCAGTCTATTCATGTTAGAATGGTAGAAAGCCTAAAAAAGAAGTACTTCTTCAACAACTTATGTTCTACTCTATGTTTACACAGTGGAAAATGGTGTTTGCATTTCCCTGTTGTTTACCCGTTGCAATCGCATGGGCCCTTTTCCTAGTAACACTAAAAAAGTATGATACCGATGGGCGTCGGCACGGAAAATTCTACCAGTGAATCACTCGTCCATCCAACCGCGAATTAGAGTGGGTTGAAACATGGGTCAATCCGACGCAGGGACGTGTCCAGACGTTGTCCGACGCCTCCAAGCAGACCCCAACTATGGGGTTTCGCTTAGGGTGCGGCACTTATGGGGATCCCGCCGGGTCGTTTTTTTTCTTCCAGGCCCGATATTTGGGCGTGTTTTGGGGCCTAACATCATTTACATCAAGGGGGAAATGAGCGAAGGAGAACTGCATATGCAGGGGTAAATGCAGCAGCAATGATTAAACCTTCTGAGGCCTTGTTTACCTCTAGACTATTTTAGGGGATGGGAGGGAATTATCCCGGATCCTGGAAAATCAGCAGTAGTATGTTTACTTCTAGTGTATTTTAGGGGATGGGAGGGGATAATCCCCAAATATCCCCTACCAACCATCTCATTTTTGCCTAACACAAATACTCTAGTCCATGCTAGTGTATTGTAGGGGAAGAGTATTTGTGGAGATTTATGGGGATTGGGTGTTCACCAAATCCCCTCCCATCCCCACTCTTCTCATCCCCTAAAACACTTTTATAGTAAACAAGGCCTGAAACGGCACGCGTGGTATACTACCGATCCCAGAATTAACCGAACTTGGCAGTGATCAGTGACATGCTGCCGACCGGACCGACGGCATCCATGCATGCACGTAAATGCCTCCACGCTCTCCAGAAACCCGCACTATTCCCCATCCATCATGCGATCGTCGATCGGAACGGATCGATCGGCAGCGCTCACGTTGGCTGGACACCCCCCTCTCGCGGCGTTCGTGCCGTCGATCGGCCTGCGCCGCCCTGTGCACCCACAGTGGCTGGATGCAATGCGCGCCTGCATACATGCGTTGCGCATGCAGCAACAGATTCAGAGAACAACATGCATGTTGCAAACTGAGGCCGGGGCCGGCCTGGCGAGATCCGGCGCAAGCGGCCGCCGCGCATCATTCCGTCTGCAGGGATCGAGCATATTGCTGTGCGCGACGACGACACGCGCGCGCGCGGCAGCATCCCTCTCACAGCTATGTGCGCTCACAGTGCCGTCCTTGGAGGTATCCATGGCGGTCTTCGCCGCGTCCGTCCAATCGAAGTGAACGAACGAGCGACGGCCGATGGATTGAGAAATGCGTGACGGCGACTCGAAGAGACAGCGGAGGAGGCTTAGCTAAGCTAGAGCTGTAGGCATTAGGTGGCTCGATAGGTCATAAGACATGCAGACAGAATAATGGAGGCTCGGATCAAGAACAGCCTCATCGACAGTGTCGATGATGGCGTTTTCTCGGGGGTTTAATCATTGATCGTAGTACATGGTCCTTGGGAGACCTATGGATGATCCGATCCACTTCTAGGGACATGTGATCCAGGACACGTACCCCAGCACGGATATACTACAGTGATACTGGCATCGATGCAGCTATTTAGAAGGATATACGGTGAAGCTTGTGAGTTTGCACTACTTCAGAGTTAAGACTTCAGAGCTGCTGAAATTACTGAAGCCACACAGCCAATTCTAATTGTCCTTTTGTGAAGGAGATTCTTTATATGTGCGTGTAAGCTGTGGAAGCCAGAGAGGGGTTACTGATTAGGGGAAGCAAATGTGGACCAGTATTGGTGTCCAAAGGGGCCACTGCAACAGTGAACTTCGTCATTAGATTCTTTTTGTATGGGCGGACCACTCGCATGTAGTTTTCCAATGCCAACTACAACTCTTCAAGGCATCAAGATTTCTCTGTACTGCAACTCTCTATCTCTCTGCGTCCATCTCTCTCCCCATTTCGATATGCTTAGAATCTCCCTGTCCATTCACTGCATTGCCTTGCCTTGTCTGCTTGATGTAATATGGACGAAAATGATTAAATGCGTCGGTGACCTCCAAACTACACCACTACCTTATCGTTAACTGCAAAAGAGGCGCTCGCATTGATTCATGGGAATCAGGCAACAAGGTAGAAACAAGGACGAAATTAAGTTTATTAGTTTTTTCGAAAAGAGAAATAACATTCACATCTCTGCATCAAAATAATGCACACAACTTTCATTTATTGCATAGTTTTAATTCAGAGTTTACAACCACGGATCGCTCAAAGTAGCAACACAAATCGATCAACGAAAAAGGACACAAAAAGTTCCTATACATCTTGTAATCTATTGGACCGTTGCCAGCCACCCTGGCTGAATCAAGTCCGAATGATCGTCAATTCGTCATCATTCGATTGCATCCAATATCCATACGTTTTTGTTGCTACAACAACAGGCCGGCTCTGGAAGGAGCGGCAGCAGCGGCACGCCGTCGACCCGGTCTGGAGGTTGAAGACAAAGAGCATATCAAGGATCTCGTTGTAATTTTTATTTTTTGTTGAGGTGTTTTGTACCGTTCGGTGTTTTTTTTAATACCAGGGTTCTTTTCGCAAAAAATGATCTCATATGTATCCACTAAGCAGTGTTGTGAATAACTTGCAACAAAGTAGCATATTCATGTTTATTAGAAACAACATTCCAACAATCTCACATTGCTCAAACAATGGTACAAACACCCACACGTACATGAGATTGTGTTCTCTTATCTATCCCATTTAACCAACAACCAAACATATTTGGAATACTAGTTGGTGGAGTACCGTTGAATTGAAATAAAGAACTTTACAGGCTGAACGAACAAAGCGACATGAGATAAAGAAATATTTAGTAGACTCATATGAGTCACAAATTACACATTTTTCTACACCCATGCTTTCGCCTTTTGGCCAGGTTATTCTTGGTGAGAACTTTTTTATTCAGGAACCACATAGACAAAAATATCTTTAGTCGAACCTTCAACTTTCAAAGTATGTAAAAACATAGTATGTTCGTTCATATAATTTGTGTACATAGATTTAATCGAGAATACCCGGTAGAAGACTAATTCCAATTGAAACAACCGTGTTCGTGTGAAAGTTTATTACACATTAATCTTACTACCAGGTTCGGCCAAGGTGTCCACTTGTCCCCTATCAAATGCCATATGAATATTCAGAGGTGCTTGAGATAGCACATGCGCAACTGTAATATCTTTATGTCCCACATATTATACAAAGATGGGTATTGAGATGATAACGGAGACGTCCCTAGCCACCTATCTGCCCAGAAACGAGTACTTGTCCCATCACCGATGACAAAAAGAATCACGAACCAAGAACTCTTTATTAACTCTTATGAATCCTTT
The DNA here is from genome assembly GCA_947311845.1 of Poa pratensis. Classification (NCBI taxonomy): domain Eukaryota; kingdom Viridiplantae; phylum Streptophyta; class Magnoliopsida; order Poales; family Poaceae; genus Poa; species Poa pratensis. Next base: position 29,767,530 of record CAMZMU010000068.1, read on the forward strand.
CCGGAAGGGAGAGCCCGTAGGTTTGGCTTGTACCTGGGATAAAGTATTATCACATAGCAATTTATTATGCCTCCTGCCATATCCCATCCTAGTGCATTATGTTAAATAACCACATACTGAGTAAAAACTTGTTGTTTATCTCAAGCACTTCGATACTGAGTAAATAACCATATAATTTTTCAGCCGGTCAGCAATAAGACTAAAAAACAACTACAAGTTGAGAATTGACTTGTGACAACAACGAAATGGATCACAACAACAAACTGATATAGAAGTGCAACAACACACCACACAACATGCCAGTTCTTATTCACGTTTTTTACCTGAATAAGCTAGCAGAGTCTTAACATAAATTTGGGGACTGTTTGACGTGACATGCTGCACCGTGAAGAATGACCGACGCCTCATTCTCGTTGAGCTTTTCGGTACGATTGGTCCATGTACTGCCTGTACTTGATACCCTTGAACTGCGGTGCCTCCCATGCTAGCTCTGGCATCGGCTGGACGACATCCAGGCACGGCCCGATCATGCTCACGAACGACATCCTCTCATGCTCGCCATTGACCATTGCGCGGTGGGGCGCGGCCTTGTACCTTCCGTTGCTAACAATCTGCAAGCAAGTGTCGGGAGTTACGCAGAGTTGATGACACATTTCAAAGAAGGTAATCGCTCCGTTCAGTTAGGGAGGCGATCACCTCTAGCTGATCGCCAACGATGATGAAGAGCGAATTGGGAATGGACTTCGCGAGGAGCCAATGGCCGTCTTTCTTGACCTGGAGGCCGTCGACGCCGTTCTGAAATAGGAGAGCGAGGAGGCCGTGGTCGGTGTGAGAAGGCAATCCGATTGCCCCAACTTCCCGGGCAACCGCCGGGTATTGGTTCCAGACAAGGAACTGGAAGCAGTCCTGAAGATTTAGCGCTTCAGCGATGCGACCGTTGTCAAGCCCCAGGCTCTCGGATATGGCCGTAGTGAGCTCCAGAAGCAGGCCTCTCGTGCGACTCGCGTATTCGGTAACATTTCCTCTGGAAAAATTAAGCAATCCCTCTTGTGAGTGAGTGATGGTCAAAGCAAAAATTAGTCAAGAGTAAATCTTAATTAGTTTTCCCTGCCGTTTGCAGGCTTCTCGGGACAGTCACTATGGGAAAGCCACACTACGCCGACGGCCTCCATGTACGCCGACGGCCAAATGTCGGGGCCGTCGGCGTACAGCACGAGCTAGGCCAGACGACAAACAAGCCGTCGGCGTACGAAGCGCCGTCGGCGTAGCCATACGTGCCCGACGGCCGCCGTCGGCGTTGTAAATCCCGTCGGCGTACAAAGGGCGCCATGACGGAACCATCCAGCATCGTTGATACGCCGACGGGACTGCCGTCGGCGTATACGAGTTCTTATACACCGACGGCTGCCATCGGCGTGTAGTGGTTTTTTATTTATTTATTTTCGTATATAATATTCATTTCTTTATTTCTCTATGTAATATTTAATGTAGTTGTAATTTATATATATTGGACCTATGATTGCCCTCCCAATTTCAGTATCCCACCCCCGTAAAATAAAGGTTTGAGTTTTCCGGAACCCAACCCTACAACATATACATGTAAAACAAATAAAAACAACACATGTAAATTCCTTCCTATGACCTAACCTAACAGAACCAAGGAAAAAAAGTCCACTGGCCTACCCCTTTCGACGCACGTCTATGGGGCTTCGGCGAAACCCTGAATCCGCTGGAAAAACCCTAACGTTTTCGTCTACCCCCACAGACGTGCGTCGAAAGGGGGTAGGCCAGTGGACTTTTTTGCTTGGTTGTGTTAGGTTAGGCCATGGGAAGGTGAGAAACCAAAGTCTACCCCAAATCAACACAAGATCCCATCCGGTTCGCCCGAAAGGGGAGTTTTCACCTTTAAGTGCAGAAACTCAGTAGAGAGAAAGTGAAGTCGGTGAAGCCGGTCACACCCCGGAGTAGGATATTGCACATTTACAACACACAACACACTTGTACACATATGGTATGTCACAACCTAGGTTTTGGTGGGGTTCCGACGCTCCGGGGCCCCGCTTCGGCGAAACCCTGAATCCGCTGGAAAAACCCTAACGTTTCCGTCTACCCCATAGACGTGCGTCGAAAGGGGGTAGCCCAGTGGACTTTTTTGCTTGCTTGTGTTAGGTCAGGCCATAGGAACATGAGAAACCAAAGTCTACCCCAAATCGACACAATATTCCAGTGCGTGTAGTATGCCCAATCAGGAAGAAGCACACGGATCGTGTGTTTCCTCCCAATTTTTCTGAGCCTCAGCCCTCGCAGCCCGATTACTTCGGCACTGCCAAGGAGGGGATAAAGGCATACGTCGAGACGTTCCAGGGTATAAATCCGTTTGTGGACAACCCTCTTCGGCATGACACCGATGAGAGAGCGGTGGTCCTTGCCGGGAACGGTTGGGAGCATGGCCGTCCTCTCATGCTTAGTGCAGTACTCACGCGTACTCCTGAGTTGGGCCTCTCGCGTGTCAAGGCTACCCTCACCGCCGACGACCCTCCCGTCCTGCCTCGTCGGCCTTCCCGAGCTCGCCCCGATGTAAGTTTTTCTCAATTTCATTCTCTTTCCGACATTCGTTCCTAGCTAAGTGGCTAAGTTGACGAGATGCGTTCCCTTTTAAAACTGTAGGCTGATTTCGAGGCGGCCTTCGATGCCGCTTACGCGGACTATGAGAAACAGTATCAGTTGTGGGTACAGAAGAGCCAGGAGTATGAGGAGTGGAATGAGTTGAAGGATGCTGTAAGTTTCAACTTTTGTATTTGCAAAATATGACAAGTCTCATTTCCTCTAGTTTGAACCTTCTTTTTCTACAACTCCTGACATCTAAACTATCTTGTAGGCTACCGAGAAGTTTTTTGCCACTGGAGAGCGGGAGGCGCTGCCTACGCGTCCACCTAGGCCGGGGATCCCGCCCGTCGGCCCAACGAGGGAGTCGGTCGCTCGCACATACAAGCAAGCGACACCGGTAAGTTATTTGCCAAACAAATTGTTACCGCCATGCTGTGCTTTCCAAGTTGCTAACTTGGACTCAAACATGTAGGGATCGAGTTGCTCGAGGAATGCACCCATTGATCCTGCTTTTGCCTCGCCGACTTTGACGCGCGCGCTCGTGGTGCATGGCACTGGTGGTGCCTCGTCGGGTTCGTCGCGTGAGACCACACAGTCCCGTGGCTCGCTGGATTCCCTGTGTGGTTCGACTGGCCCACGCGGTCGGTCGCCTATTTTCACGCGGTCAGAGATAGGTGGCTCGACCTCTCACGAGATGTAGGATTAGTTCGGGTGTTCCGGTGTGAATTCGAACTATGTTTCTGTCATTTTGAGTTTGTATGAATGCTTGTATGAATTCGAATCATGTTTGTGTCATTTTGGATATATATGTGATGTTTCTGTCGTGTTTTATAATTTGTGCAATTTTAATTGTATTTAAAATGCGCCAGAAACCAGCAGCAACAAGCAGCTAAAAGTGGAAATTACGGTCAAGGATACGCCGACGGCTTTACCGTCGGCGTATGCCACGTCCCAGACGCACCAGCTCGCTCCACGTGGCACGCTAGGCCGACGGCACTGCCGTCGGCGTATGGGTGGAGCAGACGGAGACGGACGACTTCCGTATCGTGGGTCCCACAGCGGCTACGCCGACGGTTACGTATACGCCGACGGTTATTTGTATACGCCGACGGGCTGCTACGCCGACGGAGATACGCCGACGGCGGCCGTCGGCGTAGGTCTACGCCGACGGCAAACGTGCCTACCCCGACGGCTTCTGGCCGTCGGCGTATCGTGGGTTTCCCGTAGTGAGTGGAAATCGGGGTGCGTGAAAAGCTTGACGTAGTTCCTATTGTAAGCAGTACTGGAAGCCGTCCCGAGGCTAATGGGGGCCATCGGTTCAGGGGCCATGTACTTAACGTTTTCCTCCGCCGGTAAGCTGAACATCTCCTTGCACGCATCCATGGTCGCTCCTTGGAGAGACTCAGGGACACCATGGTTGATGACCTTGTTAGTTGTCACACGCACACACGTAAGTATATATATGGTTTGAACAACGCTTACTTGAAATGCAAATTTAAGTCGCACATACCATAAAGAAGCCCCACTCTTGGCACGCCCGACCGAGGTGCTCGATCGCCAGTGACCGTTCACCAGCGTCGCCGTTGACGAGGAGGTCGACGACGGCGATACAGTCCGTTACGGCGCTATCACCCTTCTCCTGGGAGTCTTGGAGGTCCATGATTGTGGAGTAGAGAGGGAGGGCTGGAGGTAGTGTTAGGGACGAAGCACAGATTAAGACGATCGATTGAATTTAACCATTTCGCAAAGTCATCAGGTCAAGTGACACTAGTAGAAAAGGGGCAACGGTGCGCCCCCTTTAGTACCGGTTGTACAAAAACCGGTACTAAAGGGGGCATTAGCACCGGTTGCGTTCGTGTGCACCGCGGCGAGGACCTTTAGTACCGGTTGCTTTAGAAACCGGTACTAAAGGCTACCCTTTAGTACCGGTTGGTAATAACAACCGGTACTAAAGGGTTGGAGGCCCCGGCCGCGGTTGGTGGCCCCACGGCATGACCTTTAGTACCGGTTGTTCTTACCAACCGGTACTAAAGAGTGGCATTTAGTACCGGTTGGTATGAACAACCGGTACTAAAGGTTTCGGGCACTATAACCCTTCTTCCACCCCGAGCCAGCTCCATTTTGAGCTCGAATTCAACTCCATTTTTCCTCTCTCTTTGCTCTCCCAAGCTCAAATTCACCCCTTTTTCTCCAACAACTTCCAAGATTGGTGGCACCTACATATATAAGGGTTAGCAACTTCATCTTCTCTTCCGGCATTTCAAGTTTAGCTCATTTTCGTGCAAGTTTAGCAAGTTTGATTTTGGTGGTGCTTGCAAGGTGTTTGATGAAATGCTAAGTTAGGGATTTCATTTGTTTTATATGCATTTTGAGCTCAAATTAAAGTATAATTTGTGGTTTTATATAGTGTCGTCCCGTCCCCTTCCTCACCGCCGTCGATCGCCCGCGCCGCTCCGTCACCGACACCACCTCGGTGAGCCTCTTTTTTATCTTTTATTTTAAAAATGTTAGTTATATGATTTAAATGCATAATTATTTCTTGTATAATTTTCTTATGTTTTTTTATATGTATAGTGTCATGGTTTTGATATCCGTCCCCGTCGGCCCTCGTCCGGTCTATGATTCGGATGTGGTATATTTTTATAACTATTTATTTTGTTTCGTGTTTATAACAATCATGCGACCAACTTGACATAGATATATTTTTATTTAGGAGGTAGTTGAACCGGAAATTCCAGCCGACCCTATTGTCGAGTTTTTAAAAAAGAAAACAACGATTTGAAAGCAAAATTGAAGATAAGTGAAGATCTTCGTCTCCAATGCCTGGAAGAGAAGATGGTATTGGACTTGAAGATTGCCGACATCGTTGATGCTCACGGGGTCGAGCTTGCCGACGTCGTCGCTGCTCACGAGATGAAGATGGATGCAATGCGTCAAGCTTAAAAAGATTAGAAAATATGTCATTAGTCAAGAGGCTTGGTATCATTATGCTGTTGGTTCAATAGTTACCTTGGTTGCGATTCTGATCGCATTTGTTGTTGGATTTAAATTCTTTAGATAGTTGTATGTTAGTTTCGATTGATGTATGTTTCGTGAGAACTATGTATTACATTTGGGCACTACTCTACTTTGGTTTTAATGTGATGAACTTGTATTAATTAATTTGGTCACGTATCTCTATTCATTATTTAGCTGGTGTAATGGTTTTTGATGTATTTATGTAATGCAGATGAGCCGAGAATGGATGTACGGTGATCGACGCTGTCCCGAGTTCATTGATGGCATGCATCGTTTTCTCGATGTGGTTAAGTTAAACAAGCTGAAGAATGGTTTTATGATTTGTCCATGTGATGAATGTCGGAATACGAGGAATTACCCGAGCGTAAGAACCATACACTCCCACTTGTTGCGACAAGGCTTCATGCCCAATTATTTTTGTTGGACCAAGCATGGAGAAAGAGGGGTAATAATGGAAGACCCTGAAGAAGAGGATGATGACAACTATCCTGTGTTCTCTGAACACGGTGATACTACAATGGGGGAAGACGAAGTTGAGCTCGAGGTCATTGTTGATCAGTCCGATGATGATGATCTTCGTCGGGTCATTCTTGATGAACAGATGAAGTGCGGAAGTGAAAACGAGTGGTCGAAGTTGGAGCGCATGTTAGAGGATCACAAAAAATTGTTGTACCCAAATTGTGAAGATGGCCAGAAAAAGCTGGGTACCACCCTGGAATTGCTGCAGTGGAAGGCAAAGAATGGAATATCTGACAAGGCATTTCAGGAGTTGCTACAAATATTTAAGAAGAGTCTTCCAAGGAATAATGAATTGCCGCACAATACATACGAAGCAAAGAAGATTGTCTGCCCTCTAGGATTAGAGGTGGAGAAGATACATGCATGCATCAATGACTGCATCCTCTACCGCGGTGAGAAGTACGAGAATTTGAATGCATGCCCGATATGCGGTGCATTGCGGTATAAGATCGGGCGAGATGACCCAGGTGATGTTGAGGGCGAGCCGAGCCCCAGGAAGAGGGTTCCCGCGAAGGTGATGTGGTATGCTCCTATAATACCACGGTTGAAACGTTTGTTCCGAAACAAAGAGCATGCCAAGTTGTTGCGATGGCACAAAGAAGACCGTAAGGAAGACGAGATGCTGAGACACCCCGCTGATGGGTCTCAGTGGAGAAACATCGACAGTGCGTTTGGGGAATTTGCAGCTGACGCAAGGAACTTAAGGTTTGGTCTAAGTACAGATGGCTTGAATCCGTTTGGGGAGCAGAGCAGCAGTCATAGCACCTGGCCCGTGACTCTATGTATCTATAACCTTCCTCCTTGGTTGTGCATGAAGCAAAAGTATATTATGATGCCAGTGCTTATCCAAGGCCCGAAGCAACCCGGCAACGACATTGATGTGTATCTGAGGCCATTAGTTGACGAACTTTTACAGTTGTGGTCTGACGAAGGCGTACGTGTGTGGGATGAGTACAAACAGGAGGAATTTGGCCTACGAGCGTTGCTGTTTGTAACCATCAATGATTGGCCTGCTCTTAGTAACATTTCAGGACAGTCAAACAAGGGATACAATGCATGCACGCACTGTTTAGATAAGACTGACAGTATATATTTAGGTAACAAGAATGTGTACCTTGGTCATCGTCGATTTCTTCCAAACAGGCATCCCGTAAGAAAGCCAGGCAAGCATTTCAAAGGTGAGGCAGATAACCGAACGAAGCCTACACGCCCTGATGGTGATGTTATATATGGCATGGTCAAGGATTTGGAAGTAATATTTGGAAAGGGTCCTGGCAGTCTAAATGTTCCGAAAGACGCTAACAAGCGCGTACCCTTGTGGAAAAAGAAATCTATATTTTGGGATTTACCCTATTGGAAAATCCTAGAGGTTCGCTCTGCAATCGACGTGATGCACGTGACGAAAAATCTTTGCGTGAACCTGCTAAACTTCTTAGGCGTGTATGGGAAGACGAAAGATACATCGGATGCACGGCAGGACCAGCAAAGTACGCACGAACGAGACAACCTGAATCCAGAGAAGTACCAAGGTACTGCCAGCTACGCTCTTACCAAAGAAGAGAAGGAGATCTTTTTTCAAGTCCTGAGCAGTATCAAGGTCCCGTCTGGCTACTCGTCGAATATAAAGGGAATAATAAACATGGCAGAGAAAAAGTTCCAAAACCTGAAGTCTCATGACTGCCACGTGATTATGACACAATTACTTCCGGTTGCATTGAGGGGGCTTCTACCGGAAAACGTTCGAGTACCCATTGTGAAGCTATGTGCATTCCTGAATGCAATTTCTCAGAAGGTAATCGATCCAGCAACTCTACCAAGTTTACAGACGGGTGTGGTCCAATGTCTTGTCAGCTTCGAGTTGGTGTTTCCACCGTCCTTCTTCAATATTATGACGCACCTCATAGTTCACCTCGTCGAAGAGATTTCCATTCTCGGTCCTGTATTTCTACACAACATGTTCCCCTTTGAGAGGTTCATGGGAGTCTTAAAGAAATACGTTCATAACCGTGCTAGGCCAGAAGGAAGCATGTCCAAGGGCTATGGAACAGAGGAGGTCATTGAGTTTTGTGTTGACTTTATTCCTGATCTTAAGCCGATCGGTGTTCCTCAATCGCGCCATGAGGGGAGACTGCGTGGAAAAGGCACGCTAGGAAAGAAAGCAACAAGATGTATGGACGGGCATTCTTTCACTCAAGCACACTACACAGTTCTACAAAATTCCAGATTGGTGGCTCCGTATATCGTGAAACACATGGATATTTTACGCTCCCAATACCCGGAGGAGACTAACTTCTGGATTAAAGGGAAACACGTGGATACTTTCGGCAGTTGGTTGCGTACACATCTCATTAATAACACACTGTTGGACAAGAGCTATACTTGTTGGCCAAGTCACCATCTTCGACTATATTGACTTTCCAAGGGTACGAGATAAATGGGAATACATTTTACACGGAAACCCAAGACAAAAAGAGCACTAACCAAAACAGTGGTGTCCGCTTTGATGCAACAAACGACGATGGGACAAAGGACACATATTATGGTTGCATACAGCAGATATGGGAACTTGACTATGGACCTTCTTTTAAGATCCCTTTGTTTCAGTGCAAATGGGTCAACCTGTCAGGCGGGTAGAGATAGACCGGCGGTACGGAATGACTACAGTGGATCTCAACAATCTTGGGTACCACACCGAGCCATTCGTCCTAGCCAATGATGTGGCTCAGGTTTTCTATGTGAAGGACATGTCTTCCAGACCGAAAAAAAGAAAAGATAAGCAAGCCGGTACATCATACGATCAGCCAAAGCGCCACATAGTTCTTTCAGGAAAAGAAACATCGTGGGAGTGGAGGACAAGACAGACATGTCAGAAGATTACAATAAGTTTGATGAAATTCCGCCCTTCAAAGTGAAAACTGACCCAAGCATCGTGTTAAATGATGAAGATTGTCCATGGCTACGGCGCAATCAGAAGAAAGGGACACACACGAAGAAAAAAGTGAACACTAGATAAGGATGTTGTTGGTGATGTGTAATAATGTATTAAACCTTTTATCAAATGCACACGGTTTCCCCGTCATACAGCCCAATGGTGGCTCGTGAGTGCCTGCATATCAAATGCACCGTTGGGCTATATGACGGGAATCTGAATGATTTGTATTCGGTCGATGAACTGAAGTATTTTATAGATAGAACAAAACACACGGTTTCCCCTGCTCACAGCCCAACGGTGGCTCTTGAGTACCCGCATATCAAATGCACCGTTGGACGTATGCAGGGAATCCGAATGCTTTGTATATCAAATGAACTACACTGAGTGCCGAACATGTTCGAGAGGGGGCTATATATAGGGTCATGTGACTGATCCAACACTGATTTTGCCCTCAAACATCCTTGATCCAACGGCTCACAAGCGCTTGAAAGAAACACACCCCTGATCCAACGGCTCACAAGCGCCTGAAAGAAACACATGATCCGTGTGCTTCTTTAGTCCCGGTTGGTGTTACCAACCGGGACTAAAGGGGGCTATATATAGGGTCATGTGACTGATCCAACACTGATTTTGCCCTCAAACACCCCTGATCCAACGGCTCACAAGCGCTTGAAAGAAACACACCCCTGATCCAACGGCTCACAAGCGCCTGAAAGAAACACATGATCCGTGTGCTTCCTTAGTCCCGGTTGGTGTTACCAACCGAGACTAAAGGCGGGCTTTGCGCTGCCCTGGGAGGTCTATATGTATTGTCGTTGATGGGGGTAAACCCTAATCCACCATTCCTAGCAACGAACCCATCGTATCCACGAGATGGATCCACCACGCCCGCCGCAGCGCCTTCTGGACGAGGTCGAGCGTGCTCGGCAGAGCGCGCTTGGGCGCTACCGCGGGAGCCTATCCCGTCGTATGCCCATGAGCCCGGCGTGGAGAGGAATGCCCAACTACCGGCCTCCTGCTGCGGTGCCGGAGGAGGTGCGGAGGGCGTGGGGATCCGCGGCCGTACCTCCACCAGTCGCCGCCGCCCCTCCCGACGAGAAGGATGACGACGATGACTACTTCGACTGGAGCGACCATGGGGAAGAGTGCGGCGGGCCACAGATGCAGGAGGCCATTGAAGCCTCCTTCCAGTCCGTCGACGATGACCGTGTACAGCGAGCCTGAACTGCCTGCTAGCTCAAGGCGAAGGAGGCTTCCGAGCTGGATTGGGCGCTGAAAGACTCATCCTCCATGGATCTTGCCCTCCGTCGCAAACGTGCGCGCGAGAATTGGGCGGCCGCGAACGGGGCTGGCTCCTCCCGCCGTTCCTCCTAATCCTTTTATGTAACTGTGTGGTCCGTTTATGTAGTAATGTAACTGTTAGTGATGTGTAATAATATATCATTTTATGTAACTGTTAGTGATGTATCCTTTTATGTAACTGTTAGTGATGTGTAATAATGTATCCTTTTATGTAACTATGTGGTCCGTTTTTGTCAGATTCAAAAGTATGCACAAGTTATTCAAATTCATATTCAAACATCTTTATTTAATCCAGTTACATAGCTCAGGTCCATTTTTATTTAACCATAATACATCACGAATAATATCACTAACTTTTGCCGGGTTCTAAGCCACGGGGTGCTGAGCGGCCGGCGCTACGCACCCAAAGAGCAGGAACCATCACAGGGTCAATACTCACGTGAGAAGGATCCCTATGAAGAACCATCCATCGACTGTCATACACCGCTGGCGTATCCAACAAAAACACATAGCGATGGACGTGCTCGTTCTCCTCCCTGATACGGTGACGTACCACCTCCTCGGGGGCCGGCTCCCTCTGCACCGAGTGTGGCCCACGCGACTTCCACCAAACAAGATCCGGGTCGACGACGTCACCCGGATTCCTCACCAAGCGACGCGTCCCGGAAGATACCACCTCTCAGTGCCAGCCCGGCGGAGCCCAGTCCCATAAATCACCCCTCGCATCCAATAGGCCGGACATCGTCGCCGAGATCTGAAAAAATGAGTGGGGAATTTGATCAAACACCTAAGGTGCATGCAACCTAGGTAGGGGAGGGAGAGGGCAGCACCTTGGGGAATGAACTACAAGGAGTAGACACTGAGTGCCGAACATGTCGGGGAGGGGCGCTATATAGGGTCATGTGGCTGATCCAACACCGGTTTTTCCCTCAAAACAAACACACCACCTGATCCAACGGCTCACAAGTTCTTCAAAGAAACACACCCCTGATCCAACGGCTCACAAGCGATTGAAAAAACACACGATCCGTGTGCTTCTTTATTTCCGGTTCGTGTTATCAACCGGGACTAAAGGCGGGCTTCGCGGTCACGACTCGTGTCAGACACGTGTCCTACCCCAGCGCTGGGGAGGACACGTGTCCCCCCCTACGTATTGACGTCGTTGACAAATAGATAATAGATATAAAAACAGAAAACAAATAGATAGATAATTATTACAATTTTGTAGACAATTAAATTAAATATATATTAAAGAAAAAGAAACTAGAGAAAAAAACAAAATAGAAACCAAATAGATATAAAAAAACAGAAAACATAAGAAAGAAAAAAGAAACTAGGGAAAAAAATCAAAAGCCCATTAGTACCGGTTGTAAACTACAACCGGTACTAAAGGGGTGGGCTTTGCGCGCGAAATTTCGCCGCGGCCCAAAACAGACCTTTAGTACCGGTTGTTCTCTACAACCGGTACTAAAGACCCTTTAGTACCGGTTGTACAGAACAACCGGTACTAAAGGTCAATTTTGGGCAGTTTAAGCAACGAATCATCCCCAATTCGCATCGTCTTCATCTTCGAGTTCTCCGGCCGACGAAGCCTTGCTCCGGCCTCACCTCGTCCTCCGCCGCGCGCCGTCGCCTCGCGCGCTGCTCCGGCACCCTCCACCACCGCGCCATCGCCGGCCACCGTCTCCACGCTCCAACGCCGCGCCCCTTCGCCGGTGCCTCGCACCGACTCCGCCTCGGCCCGCCATCGCCGGCTCTCCACCACCGCGCGTGCCATAGCGGCGCCGCCCTCGACCACCACCGCGCGCCGTCGCCTCCCTGCGCTGCTCCGCCGGACTCCAAGTCCGCCACCGCGCCTCGGCCTCTACCGCGCGCCATCGCCGGCCCTCTCCTCTCAGGTTTGTTTTATTTCATTTTTTAGTTTAGGTTAATTCTTGCTGTTTTTTGTAAAGTTAGCTATTTTTAGTTAAGTTCTTACTGTTTTTTGCAGAGTTTGAAAATTTGAAACTTTTTTTAGTATAGCAATTTTTAGTGTAAGTAAATGTGTTTGCAATTTGCAAAGTTTTTTGCACAATTTTTAGTGTAGCAAACTTTGAAACTTTGAAAGTTAGAAAAAAATTAGTTTAAGTAAATGTAGCAAATTAGAAAATGTAGCAAATTTTAGTAGCAAAGTTTGAAAATTTTGCTAAGTCATTTTAGTTGCAATATTGTTATTTAAGTAGCAAAGTTTGAAATATTGCAAAGTTTGAAATATTGCTAAGTTAGAAATATTCCTAACTTTGAAATATTGCTAAGTTAGAAAATTTTAGTAGCAAAGTTTGAAAAGTTAGCTAAGTTTGAAAATTTTGCTAAGTCATTTTAGTTACAATATTGTGATGAATTACAAAGTTGTTTGCTATGAATTACAAATTTGCAGTGACATTGAGCTATGGAGGACGACGCCCCCATCGTCGACGCCCCCTTCATCCGAGATTTGGAGGAAGAAGACCGGATGCAAGCAATTATATATGCTACGGCTGTCGGACCCAATTTCGATGGAGAAGAGAGCGACGAAGAAGACGGCGAAGATTTCACCGCGAAATGTTTGAACGACTCCGGTGAGGGACTTGAGTTACAAAACTTCAGAGACGACGACGACGACGAAGAAGAAGTTCCGTTAAAAAACTCCGTAGAGAACTCCGACAAGGTATATATTAAGTCTTGTTGATCACTAGCTAGATGCATTAATTGATTTATATGCGCACTTATTAACGAAACATTTTTCTTTCAGCCCTCTGGATCTACGTCAATCCGTAAACGAGGCCCGGCCCAAGGGTTAAAGCTGCCGGATGGTGCAAAGTTGTCGATCGACGAAGTTAGCATAAAAGGCAAACCAGAGAAACCCGATGGAATCTCCACTAAATATATAGCTCAATGCGGATTTCTTGTAAGGGACATGGTCCCGATCACCGTTGCAGAATGGAATGAGCCGAAGAAAAAAAACATTGGCGCAAAATATGTCGAGCAAAGAATTAAAGAAACCCTTTGGGAGTCGATATTGGGTTCTTTCAGCCTACCGGCAGATCTCCCACAGAGGAGGAAGGATAAAGTCAAGGAGTGGACTCTTAGAAAGATGGCCGAGCAATTCAACAACTGGAAGAATACATTGTGGAGAAAATATGGGAACAAAACTCCAGATTTCACTGGACATCTAGAGAAACTAAAAGATGGCTGGCCTGAATTTGTGGCGTATAAGAAATCGGCCGTCGCTGTGGCCCGATCGAGCTAAAATAAGTTGAATGCTAAGAAGAAATATTTCCATCGTTTGGGCTCAGGTGGCTACAAGACTGCCGTGCCTAAGTGGGAAGCCTATGAAAACGAGCTGCGTCAAAAAGGGATCACTCCACAGACAGATGACTGGCCCGACAGGTCCAAGTTATGGTTGTTCGCGCATGGGGCAGTGTTGGACCTAGACACAGGGCTGATTGTTGCATAGGGAAAATGGAAGAAAAGAATTAGAAGAGTCACCAAAAAACTAGTTGACGCAATAGAACTAGTCCGACCGGAAAATATGTTCCCGATAGAGAGTACGACGAGCTTTCACTCGCCCTCGGGAATAAAGAACACTGGGGACGATGTCGAGTCAGAGGAGGCGGGGTTGGTTTTCTTGAAGGGTTTCCGGAGGACGATGCAACTTATAGAAAACATTGCAGAGGTAAGAAGAGGGAGGCGGAGAGGTTTACTGCATTAGAACGCCAGATGCATGATGTGAAGGAGCAACTGGCCTTAATTACCCAGCAAAGGGAATCTCAGCCGCGAGTAGAAGATCATGCAGTCGATGTCTGCCCATCTCAGCGGAAAAGCAGCGTGGGTTCCATGCAGCTACAAGATCCTGCAGTTGATGAACCGTCGGCGGCGCGCTACCCCGTGGATGATATCACGAAGAAGACAAATTGTGAGTTACATGCGCCAATGAAGAACATTAGTTTTCCGGTGGCGAATGGCTATGCTTTACCACATCAATTTGGATCAACCTTCCATTTTGGTGAGATTTCGGCTGGATTTGCTCGTGTCGGGGTCACGAAAGTTATGTCGGGATTCAACTCAATGCATCTTGACATTCCCAGAGCTGAAGGCGAGAAGACATTGGGAGAAGTCGAACTTGGTATCGTTCTATAGAAGAAGAAATACATCAAGTTTCTAGACTCGGCGCCAAGGCCACCGACTCCTCCGGTTAGAAATTCACCACAGCAAAGTACACCCTCCTCCCCCGACGATTGGGAGCCCACCGCGAGTCCATCGCCCGCGCCGTCCCGTCAGCCGACTGCTGCGCCCACTAGTAATTTGACAAAGCGGAAGCTGTTCACGTCGTCCCCTGTCAAGAAACGTGCAAAAAACCCAAGGAAGTCAAGGCTCCTGAGAAGTTAGCTGGCGAGATGACTATGGAGGAATTAGAACTGAGCACACAAGGCAAGGCTGCAACCTTTTTTGAACAGAAAAAAGGAAAGACTGGAGGCAAGACTTGACCCCATAAAGGAACTTCTGAAGACTATACCAACTGAGGTAAAAGATCACACCGTTGACAACCTATATGACCCTCCACCGCCGCCCCTTTCAGACTATGAGCGAGGTATTGACAAGGTACTTTCCTCAAGATGGAGGAAGATAAAGCGTGCGGGAAAAGAGTTGCCCAGCTCGGAGAAGAAGAAGCACAATCGATCGCCCCGCTCATTGTGCCTTCTGAAGCTCGGGGAATCGAGCATGGAGAAGTTGTCATTGGCGACATGGGTTACCCCATAGCGCAGATAACAATTCAATATCAATTTGAACTCGGGCTGCCTCTGGTCGAAAATCCGAGTGCTCTAACAACACAATTATATAAATTGCATAACTGGTACATGGCCGCCGCAAAAGAAGGGAGATTATATCTCATGGCGGGAGTTAAGGAACAGCACTACTTCCGAGAATATGGTGTGCAGGTTGAGTTCCGCGAATTTTTTCAGATGTACAATCAACGTGCCCTCGACAAAGCTATCATCAGCTGCTATTGTCTGTAAGTAATTTATTCGTATAATTTAATTATTTATAGTTAAGCTCGTTCATTGCTTGTAATTATCCTCACAACATTATTTTGTACGCTATTATGCAGAATGAAGATTCGTGAATGCTGAATGGGAGGAATCTGGGACATTGGGTTCATTGACCGGGATAAAGTTCATGAAGTCACCGTTGAACAGTATGCCCAGGACACAGAGGACGTTTTGCTAACGTGTTTTAAGCGACAAAGTACCAAAAAGGAAATACTTTTTCCTTACAACTTCAGGTGAGTGTTACTGTCTTGTACACATTCTATTTTGCTTTCCCGATATTAAGTGTAATTGATGAGTTCTGAATACCTGCGTATATAAATGTGCGCAGGTACCACTTCATTCTGCTAATCATTAGACTCGAGGAAGGAGAAGTTGAAGTCTGAGACTCATTAAGGAGAGATCAAGATGATTACAAAAGCGTGCGTCTAATGCTCAAGAGGTAATTTCAATCGCACTATATCGTTCTCTTTCGTTCATTTCCGGATATCAAAAGTATAAGTAATAACTCCTCAATTTATTTTCTTTTCCGGGCAGGGTTTGGAAAAAGTTCATCGCGGAAGAACGTGGTGAATGGAAAGATAAGCTGGAGTTCAAGGCTAACAACGTAAATACTACTACGTATCTAGGTCTGTGTATCTTTCTAATACCATTATCATTCTCTTGATTATTATTTGATTAAATTATATTCTTGTATAGTGGTGTCTGCGACAACCACAGGGGACGAAACTATGTGGATACTACGTTTGCGAGTTTATTCACATGAGGGTCAATGAGAGAGTCAATACTGTAAGAAATCGAGAGGTACGTAAACATCATACACAACTTTTATTTTGCTACCATCAATTGTGTTTAGTTTCGATCATAACTGATTTGATCTCCTTCTTTTAAAGATGTCAAGGAAGCGGAACCAGCTCCTACCATAAAACCACGTAAAAGCTATTGCGGAGAAATTGGCGGGATTCATTCTGACGCATGTCGTAGATGAATTCGGGTAATTCCACTATGTCGAAAAATAGACTCCCTCCATGCATGTACTAGCTAGCGGTGAACACCGGTTGTAATTATGAGTACTTTATATGTAACGAGAGTACTTTATATGTGTAATGAGTACTTTATATGTGTAGTGAGTACTTTATACGTGATCTCCTCCGAAACCCTGAAAAATGAGCGAAAAGGAAAAAAACAGAAACCCTAAACCCCGAAAATAAGCGAAAAGAAAAAAAACCGAAAACCTAAACCCACCGAAAAAATAAGCGGTGGGCAAAAAAAAGCAGGAACTTTTAGTACCGGTTGGTATACCAACCGGTACTAAAGGTTCTCAGCTGCGCGCGCGCAGGTTCGCCCATGTGGAGGGCCTTTAGCACCGGTTGTATATACAACCGGTACTAAAGGGGTACCCCTTCACTAGTAGAAAACCAGTCTTTCGCCCAGAGCCGAACCAGGCTTTAATCCCGGTTCAGGGAAAAACCGGGACCAATGCCAGGCATTGGTCCCGGTTCGAGCTACCAGGAGCCCGTGGACCATTGGTCCCGGTTCGGTTGGGGACATTGGTCCCGGTTCGTGCCACGAACCGGGACCAATGCTCCAGTGCCGGACACGTGGCGTGCCGCGGAGCTTTTGGTCCCAGTTCGTGGCACGAACCGGGACCAATACCCCTCCCCTGCCTATAAATAACCCACCCCCTCTCTTCTCTCCTCTGTTTTTTCTGGTTGGATTGGTGGGAAGTGGGTGCTAGTTTTTTTTTCCTTTGCCACGCACAAGATGTGTTCGATGAAATGCCCGAGCCACACTTAAGTTCACACAAGATGATATCCTCGGCCGAGATATCAGAAATATTGATACAGAAATATTGCACGTGTCGATGTACGGTGGTCATTTCACTATTCAAGATGTTATTGTAAAGGTATTTGATAAACTTAATTATATGATGCAGATGGATGCACGGATGCGATGGATGTACGGCGAACGACGCAGTTCCGAGTTTATTGCAGGCCTGCATAAATTTCTCGAAGTGGCTGAGGCAAACAAAGTGGATAATTTTATGCCTTGTCCATGTGAGAAGTGTCGGAACGTCAGGGAGTACTCTAACCCAAAAAATGCAAGACCATGTTTTTCGGAGAGGTTTCATGCCCAGCTATAATTGTTGGACCAAGCACGGAGAAAGAGGGGTTAGGATGGAAGACAATGAAGAAGAGGAGGATGATGCCCGGCTATACTGTAATGGAAGATGTTGAAGAAGAAGGAGGTGAACATCGGGCATCAGATGAGCCCGCGGATGGTCTTGGTGGGGTCATTTCTGATGCAAAGCGAGAATGCGATACAGAAAAGGAGAAGCTAAAGTTGGAGGCCATGCTAGAGGATCACAAAAAGTTGATGTACCCAAAGTGCGAAGATGGCAGCACAAAGCTCGGTACCACACTAGAACTGCTGAAAATGGAAGGCAGAGACTGGTTGTTCTGACAAGGGATTTGAAAAGTTACTGAAAATAATGAAGCCGAAGCTTCCAAAGGATAACGAATTGCCCGAGACTACATACGAAGCAAAGAAGGCTATCTGCCCTCTAGGATTAGATGTGCAGAAGATACATGCATGCATTAACGACTGCATCCTGTACCGCAGTGAGGAGTACGAGAATATGGATAAATGCCCGGTATGCAATGCACTGCGGTACAAGATCAGACAAGATGACCCTGGTGATGTTGAGTGCGATGAGGAGCCCCCCCGGAAGAGGGTTCCTGCTAAGGTGATGTGGTATGCTCCTATAATACCACGGTTGAAACGTCTGTTCAGAAACAAAGAGCATGCCAGGTTGTTGCGATGGCACAAAGAAGAGCGTAAGAAAGACGGGAAGTTGAGACACCCCGCCGATGGGTCCCAGTGGAGAAAAATCGACAGAGAGTTCCCGACATTTTCAGATGACGCAAGGAACTTAAGATTTGGTCTAAGTACAGATGGCTTTAATCCTTTTGGGGAGCAGAGCTCCAGTCATAGCACTTGGCCCGTGACTCTATGTATCTACAACCTTCCTCCTTGGTTGTGCATGAAGCGAAAATTCATTATGATGCCAGTGCTCATCCAAGGCCCGAAGCAGGTGGTGTGTGGGATGAGCACAAACAACAGGAATTTGACCTACGAGCGTTGTTGTTCGTAACCATCAATGATTGGCTTGCTCTTAGTAACATTTTAGGACAGTCAAACAAGGGATACAATGCATTCACGCACTGTTTAGATAAGACTGAAAGTATACATTTGGGAAACAAGAACGTGTACCTGGGGCATCGTCGATTTCTTCCGAACAGTCATGCCGTAAGAAAGAAAGGCAAGCATTTCAACGGTGAGGCAGATCGCCGGAAGAAGCCTAACCTCCCTGATGGTGATGTTATATATGACATGGTCAAGAATTTAGAAGTAATCTTTGGAAAGGGTCCTGGCAGTCTATCTGTTCCGAATGACGCTGACAACCACTACCCATATGGAAGAAGAAATCTATATTTTGGGAGCTACCCTATTGAAAAGTCCTAGAGGTCCGGTCTTGAATCGACGTGATGCACGTGACGAAGAATCTTTGCGTGAACCTGCTAGGCTTCCTGGGCGTGTATGGGAAGACAAAAGATACACCAGAAGCACGGGAGCACCAGCAACGTATGAAAGACCTATACAACAAGCAGACGGATAAATGGCGTCAATACTTAAGCAGCTACGCTCTTACCAAAGCAGAGAAGGAAATCTTTTTTGAATGCCTGAGCAGTATCAAGGTCCCGGCTGGCTTCTCGTCAAATATAAAGGGAATAATAAATATGGCAGAGAAAAAATTCCAGAACCTGAAGTCTCATGATTTCCACGTGATTATGACACAATTGCTTCAGGTTGCATTGAGGAGGCTTCTACCGGAAAATGTTCGAGTACCCATTGTGAAGATATGTGCATTCCTCAATGCAATATCTCAGAAGGTCATCGATTCAGTAACTCTACCAAGTTTACAAAAGGCTGTGGTCCAATGTCTTGTCAGCTTCGAGTTGGCGTTTCCCCCATCATTCTTCAATACTATGACACATCTCCTAGTTCACCTAGTCGACGAGATTGCCATTCTTGGTCCTGTATTTCTACACAATATGTTCCCCTTTGAGAGGTTCATGGGAGTCTTGAAGAAATATGTTCATAACCGTGCTAGGCCAGAAGGAAGCATCTCAAAGGGCTATGGAACAGAGGAGGTCATTGATTTCTGTGTTGACTTTATTCCTGACCTTAAACCAATTGGTGTTCCTAAATCGCGGCATGAGGGGAGACTGGGTGGAAAAGGCACGCTAGGAAAGAAAGCACTGATATGTAGGGACGGTCATTCTTTAACTCAAGCACACTACACAGTTCTACAAAGTTCCACCTTCGTGGCTCTGTATATCGAGGAACACAAGAATTATGTACGCTCCAAGAACCCGGGGGAGGCTGACTCCTGGATTAAAGAAAAACACATGGAGAGTTTCGGCAGTTGGTTGCGATTATAGCTCATGAATGACACCACTGTCGGAGATCAGCTCTACTTGTTGGCCGCGTCACCATCTTCGACTGTATTGAATTTCCAAGGGTACGAGATAAATGGGAATACATTTTACACGATCGCCCAAGATAAAAAGAGCACCAACCAAAACAGTGGTGTCCGCTTTGATGCAACAGACGAGAATGGGCAAAAGGACACATACTATGGTTACATAGAGGAGATATGGGAACTTGACTACGGACCTACTTTTAAGGTCCCATTGTTTCGTTGCAGTTGGGTCAACATGAAGGGAGAAGGGATAAAGGTAGACTAGCTGTACGGAATGACAACAGTGGATCTCAAGAATCTTGGTTGTTACAGGAATGAACCATTCGTCCTAGCCAATGATGTGGCTCAGGTTTTCTATGTGAAGGACATGTCCTCCAGACCGAAAAAAAAGAAAAAAAAATAAGCAAACGAATACATCAGACGATGAGCCAAAGCGTCACATAGTTCTTTCAGAGAAAAGAAACATCATGGGAGTCGAGGACAAGACAGACATGTCAGCAGATTATGATAAGTTTGATGAAATTCCGTCCTTCACAGTGAAAACTGACCCAAGCATCCCGTTAAATAATGAAGATGCTCCATGGATACGGCCGAAGCGGTCATAGGCCAGGGACATACGCGAAGAAGGGTTCATGACATTTATGTAAATCAATGTAATGTATTAAACCTTTATGTGATGTGTAGTAATGTATTAAACATTTATGTGGTGAAAACCATAATACATAGACCGGGTCCATTTTTATTTAACCATAATACATCACGAATAATATCACTAACTTTTGTCGGGTCCTAAGCCACGGGGTGCTGAGCGGCCGGCGCTGCGCACCCAAAGAGCAGGAACCATCACAGGGTCAATACTCACGTGAGAAGGATCCCTATGAAGAACCATCCACCAACCGGGACATCGTCGCCGAGATCTGAAAAAATGAGTGGGGAATTTGATCAAACACCTAGGGAGAGGGTAGCACCTTGGTAAAAACACGCCCAAAACACACGGTTTCCCCGTCATACAGCCCACCGGTGGCTCGTGATACGGCAAATCGGCCTTCGATCCAAACAGCAGCAAGGCGTCTCTGATGATTTGCAACCGTCCGAACAAGTGTTGCTAATCATCAGAGCGCCTTGCCGCTGCTTGGATCCGACCGAGGGGAGGGTTCACCTTCAGCCTCCGCTCTAGGAACTCCTGCCTCTTAGAAATCTTGCTCTCTGCTACCCGTGTACTGCCAAAATGAAGTACAATGAGTAGACACTGAGTGCTGAACATGTCCGGGAGGGGGCTAGATATAGGGTACGTTTGACTCTTTAGTCCCGGTTGGTAACACCAACCGGGTCATGTGTCTCACGAAGTGGTCGTGATACTGCTGATCCAACAGCTCACAATCCCTCAAAAGAAACACACCCCTGATCCAACGTCTCATAAACGCTTGTAAGAAACACACGATCCGTGTGCTTCTTTAGTGCCGGTTGGTAACACCAACCGGGACTAAAGGCGGGCTTTGCGGTCACAACACGTGTCCTCCCCAGCGCTGCCCTGGGCACGTGTCCTCCCCCAGCGCTGTCCTGGAGGTCTTTACATATTGTCGCTGACGGGGTAAAGCCTAATCCACCATTCCTAGCCACGAACGCATCGTCTCGACGAGATGGATCCGCCACGCCCGCCGCAGCGCCTTCTGGACGAGGTCGAGCGTGCTCGGCAGAGCGCGCTTGGACGCAACCGCGGGAGCCTATCCCGCCGTATGCCCAGCTAACGGCCTCCTGCTCCACCAGGTGCCGCCGCACCTCCACCTGGCACCGCTGCACCTCCACCAGGCGCCGCCGCTCCTCCCGTGGAGGAGGAAGAGGACGACGACTTTGACTGGAGCGACGACGGGGAAGAGGGTTGTGGGTTGCAGATACAGGAGGCCATGGAAGCCTCCTTCCAGTCTGTCCACGACTACCCTGTCCAGCGAGCCAAGACTGCCTACCAGCTCAAGGTGAAGGAGGCTTCCGAGCTGGATTGGGCGCTGAAAGACTCATCCTCCATGGATCTTGCCCTCCGCCGCAAACGTGCGCGCGAGAACTGGGCGGCCGCCCACGGGGCTGGCTCCTCCCACCGTTCCCCCTAATCCTACGGTCTTCGAGCCAACAAGTCCGTTTATGTAGAATAATGTTGGTGATGTTGGATCAGGGGTGTGTTTCTTTCAAGCGCTTGTGAGACGTTGGCTGTGGTGTAGCGGCCGGACTCTCCAGAGCGTCAGGAACTACATCACGGCCGGCGATAACCGGGACCAATGAGTCTCCCCCCACGCCCAGCCAGAACTGGCCACGTGGGCACCCATTGGTCCCGGTTCGTGGTCCAACCGGAACTAGCATTAGTCCCGATTGGCTAGTCCCGGTTGGGCAACCGGGACTGATGGCCCAGCCGAACCGGGACCATAGACCATTTTTCTAGCAGTGCTTTAGTGCCGACCTTTTAGTACCGGTTGCACAACCGGTACTGAAGGCCCAATAAGACCGGTACTGTTGCCTTTCTTCTACTGGTGTGAGGTGCGATCTTTTGCGATCGATGCGATCTTTTTTCATGTGAGCAGACCCGATCGATGCGATCTTCCTCGATAAACAAACACATCGTGTTGTCGCGATCTAACACGTGAACAGGCTCCCAATATTCCATTTCTTTTACGATTTCATGCATCATCGTACGCTGGTTTGGCGGACAGCTGCTCTTGTAGGGCAAATGCAGGGTCAAAGCCAGTAGAATTGCTCTGCTTCAAGCTTTTGCTTCTATTTTTTCAGGTCGGAGAAATCAATATCGTCCACAACAGACAGAGCATGACAACGATAGACGCGGGTATAGCCGTATAGGTGTCTGTTGCGCGTTGCAAACTTACGGTATAGCCGTATAGCCGTACATCTGACCGCTGCACGCTTACGGTTTGCACCTCACGCCAGCGTTAGACTCCAGCGAGCGACTGCTTTGGTTGCTCTGCATGCATGAGACAAAATTTTGAAGTATTCATGCATGCTTACGCTGAGGCCTAGGTGAAAGGACAAGGATGTCGCCTAGAGGGGGGGGTGAATAGGCGAATAAAACTTTTCCGGTTAAAGGCTTGCTAATTGCGGAATAAAACTAGGTGTTTAAATTAACAAGCCAACAACCTAAGTAAACTAGGCTCACCTATGTGCACCAACAACTTATGCTAAGCAAGACAAGCAACAAGGTGATAGCAAAGAATACTTCAAGCACGAAGGCTATCACAATGTAAGGTGCATAAGTAAAGAGCTCGGGTATAGAAATAACCGAGGCACGCGGAGACGAGGATGTATTCCCGAGTTCCTCCTTTTTAGGGGAGTACGTCTCGTTGGAGAGGTGTGAGGCACCACAAAGGTCGATCTCAACGCCACAAAGGCTCACCCTATTCTCCGATGAACCGCACCACAAAGGTTTGGTTCACCTTCCACTATCGGTATTCCTTCGAGGCGGAATCCGGAGCCTTTCAACAACAATCCGAGGCACAACCCACAACGATTGGGGGCTCCCGAACGGCTACAAGTGACCACACAAGGGTCCAACCACCACAAAGGCGTCTAGGGTCCAAGGACCCAAGAGTAACAAGTTCTTCAAGCTTTCAACTTCCACGAATCCTCGTGGAGAGCACACCGATGCACCAAATGCAAAAGGCAAGAGCACAAGTGCTCAAATCCTTCACTCTCAAATCCCACCAAAAGCAACTAATGCTTATGGGGGGAGAAGAGAGGCAGAACTAAGAAGAGAACCACACAAGAACTCCAAGAACTAGATCCACTATGTTCCCCTCACTTAGAGGAGAGATTGATTGGTGGAAATGTAGATCTAGGTCTTCTCCTTCAATCCTCCAAAGATCAACAAGTTTGGGTGGAGGGATTGGGAGATATCAAGGAAATGAGCTTGCAACAATGGAGGAGAGAGAAATCAAATCTTAGAGGGCAGGCTTGCTGGCTGGAGGAAGATGGAGGAGTATTTATACCCCTCCCAGGAAAACTAGCCGTTGCAGCCAGTTATGCACCGGAGTTTCCGGCCCAAGTGACCGGAAACTCCGGCCTACACCGGAAACTCCGGCCCCCAAGGACCGGATACTCCGTCCCCCACCAGGGGCTGAACCGGGGCTCGAAACGAGGTAAAAATACTTTTTAGGGCCGGAGTATCCGGCCTCGACCCCGGATATTCCGGCCCCCACCAGGGGGTGAACATCGGGGCTCGAAACGAGGTAAAAACACATTTTAGGGCCGGAATATCCGGCCCCCAACCCCGGATATTCCGCCCCCCGGATACTCCGGTTGACAGAAACTGAGATACGAAAACAGCAATATCTTTTTCATCCGGACTCCGTTTTCGATGATCTTGGGCTCGTTGGAATCGTAACGAAGAGCACAATAAGATCATGCAGAGAAACATCATAGTCCAACAATGGAGGATAAAACCAAATGGGGAAAGGTTAGACCTCTCGATAAAAGAATAACCGATAGAACCTCCAAACCAAAACCGCAATACGTTTCTCATCCGGACTCCGTTTTCTATGAACTTGGGATTGTTAGAAGATACTCACAAGCTCTACAAGATTATGCATATACACATCATAGTCCATCATGTGAGGAGGAAACCACAAGAGGAGAGTTTGACCTCTCTACAAAAGACGAACCGGTAAAACCTCCAACATCAAAAACATCACAAGATATTCAAATGGAATCCGCTTTTGATGAACTAGAGCTTGGTATGGAGATGAACACAAGCTCTAAATTCTCACATGGATAAAAGCCAAATAAGAACCAAGAAAGATGATAATGCCAAGTATGCAAAGGTTTGAGCTCTCCACAAAGATGCGATCAAGTTACTCACTTGAGAGCCCCTCTTGATAGTACGCCGTCTATCCTAAACCCGGTCTCTCACTACACCACGAGACCGGTAAAACAGAAACCTATCAAGATCATACCTTTGCCTTGCGCATTCCACTTGAGCTAGATGATGACGATCTTGATCTCTTCAAGTGGACCACCTTTCTTGATTGCGCTTGCTAGCACATGCTTGATGACGACTTCTCCAAATACTCCCCCATACACCATTATGGGAGAGCCTCGCTTAGCTCCGACTTCATGAAGATGATGTCTTGAATCCTTCAAGACATACTTGCAATATGCTCAACTCTACACGTGACCATTCTTCATATAAACCCTTGAATAGAGCATTGATCAACATGTAATCTTCTAGAGTCCAACACATGAACTCCAATCTTTTCCAATGGACAAGATCTACAAGTATATCTCAATGCAAGCATTAGTCCATAAGGATTGTCATTAATTACCAAAACCACGCATGGGGCAACACATGCACTTTCAATCTCCCCCATTTTGGTAATTGATGACAATCCCTTTTACGAGGGTTTATATGATGAATTAAACAACCATGCAACACAAAGAGCAAGGATGCAAGAGAAGAAAGGCAAATGCTTAAGAACAAACTAAAGCATAAAACCAAATTCCCTTAAACCCTTAAACCCTCTAAACTTCTCCCCCATTGGCATCGATTGCCGAAATGGGAGGAAAACTTTAGAAGGCCAATATAGTAAGAGCTCCCCCATAATGTGTGCATTTCTCATAATATGAGTGAAATCAAATGCACATATCCAATAACGAATAGTTGGGAAGGAGATCAAACTATATCGAGGATCCAAATAATGCAAAAGAATTAACAAATAGAAAGATACTTCAACGAAAGAGGCAAGCAATCAAAAGGATCCGACAAGTGTTCTCAAAATCAAGAGGGAACTCCCCAAGGTACATGCACAATGAAGATTTGCATTTCAATATGGTGTGCATAACATGGAATCCTCACTCCCTCCTAGAAATTTTGAACACAAACCCTTGCAAGAAAGTATATAAGAAAAGAAGCAAAACAATTTGCAACAAGTAAAAAGTTTTGCGACAAGAGCAAGGAGCGGCAAATAAAATGATGGGTGTGAGATAGAAAGACAATTTTAGGAGACTAATAAAAGGATGAGCCAAAGCATCAACATAGTCTTTCAAAGGAGTGGCACATAGTGCATATCGTGTCTTTCCCGTACCCACACACCAAGAAGATATCGCCAATAGCTCCACAAGCTTATTAAGATGCAAAAGTATACCAAATGACAAACAAAGCTTGTGCCTTTTAGAAACCACCAAAAAATCAAAAGCAATAAGAGGTGGTCACTAAAGAATTGGAATATCAATTAAAGATGTAACTATTCTCATGTGTATAAATTTCTAAGTAGACACCAATCACAAAGATATTAGTCCACAAAGAAATATGCACACACAAAATAGATACAAAGGTAAAGATCATGATATCCAAATGGAAGTCATATATATACCAATAAGATTATTGCTTAAAAGCATAGCACAAAGCTCAATTTTATCTTAGAAGGATATAGATGAACTTCCGACACTAACCAATCATAGCATCAAAAATATCCATATGGAAGAAGGTGATAAAAAGGGATGCTCCGAGAAAGATAACAAGTATCGCAAAAGGCAAATGATTTTGAAAGGCATCAATATTGCATATGTGAGACATATAGTAGAAAGTGCTAGATTAACATATATGGGATTGATGAATCATGAAAATGATTATATGTATATTCCCCTTGATATGTAATCATCCCGGCTTGCCCACATTTGCAACAAAGTTGTTTTGCAAGAACCAAATGAATTGCAACAAAAGAGATTCAAGCCAAGAAACAACCTACACAAGGTTGAAAGCTAGAAAAGTATGCATGAGGTAGATACTTGTTACCGAGATAGCATTGGTGATGTAGAAGATAAGAGTTCACAATCATCCGGGCTTGGCTCTAATAAGCACATGGTGATAACACCTTCCTTGTAAGTGAGACAAGCTTCCAATGCATCTACGATGTACCTAAAACAAATTCAAGTACAACATGGTCCCCAAACTAATTGGGTCCAAAGTAGTTAGAGCAACTACCAAACATAGGACAAACTCCACATAAATATGTGCATATTGATATGAAATTGAATTTCATGCACATCTTAGCCATTTAGGATTTGATGGAGCTTATCCTATATATTGGATCAATGAAAGTAAGCATGCCATAAGATATACATATGATAAATATGCATGCACAAGACTTTCAAGAACCAAACGAGATACAATTTGGACAAAACACCAAGTAAACCAATCAAAACACACACAAGTGTGACAAGAAAACAAATTGCCCAAATTATATCAAGGACCCAAATCAACACATGATTGAAGGTACCACTTTGAAAAGATACCAAAGAAAGCAAGAAACCAATTGATGAAAATATCATCAAGGAATAAACCAAACCCTCTACACTTTTCATGATGGCACAAAGTACCAAGACGAAAAATGTATGTCTTCCAAGGAGAGACGTCATCGGGATCAAATACCAAACGAAGACAACTAATGTTCAAAAGTATATAGGATTGCTCCCCCAAGATGTGTCTATTATTTATGATCTTGCATTTGAATACAAAATGCACACACACATGAGATCATCACTCTCCATATATATATAAATTATTCAAACACTAGTCATGTTCAAGAAAGGCAAGAAATTGCAATACCAATTTAAAGAACGGTGTTTTACACAAGGTAGGATAGCTTCCCAAAGAATAGTGCATTATCAAGAAGTATGACTTTTGAATGTCAATGCACAAGAATTGGATCATTGCTTTTCCCAACTTAAGAAAGCACAAAACAATTTTCAAGTAGAGCAATAAAGGATCCAAAGGATACAAGGAAGACAAGTGAGAATTAGAGTAGGAGAAAAGCATGGGGATAAGCTTGCATGTCCAGGAACAAAAGGAGAAGTAACCAGAAAATTCTGGACACAAAATTTCTTGATCTACACCGGAGTTTCCGGCCACAGGGGGGCGGAGTATCCGGCACAGACCGGAGTATCCGGCCTGGAAGACCGGAGTCTCCGGCCCTGAGAGGGGAAACCTCGATCTAGTTCGAAGAACTTTGTGCAGAGAATTTTAGAGTTACTTCTAGCATACACCTTGGCAATAAAATAAGACAATTCAAAACAAGAGCCAAAGTGAATATGATCAATATATTTACCACAAATATGATTACCACTTGTCAAGACAAGTAATGTATGGAGATATTTCTCGGTGGTGGATTGCAAAGATATATTCAAGATCATATTCACAAAACATAAGCATATGGCAAATAATAGAAATTAAAAGCCATGCTTAGATAGATAGATATTCTTGATAGCTTCAAATATTCACGCGATCATGCAAAGCAACTCCAAAGAGTAGCTTGAAGCAATTGGTTTCCCAAAAATATATATGAGAACATATTTAGGGAAAGCCATATCAAGAACATCCATCACAAACAAGATCCAAGAGAGTGATTTAAACAAAATCATTTTAGCAAATATGGAACTTGTTTGAGCAACATGTCACATAGGGATACGATAATGAAGAATATCAATCCTAGGTGACAATACCTCACATGTTCACATTTTCTAGGTTTGTAATATGCACAAAGCTTATTACTCCCCCATAATGTGATAATCCATTCGTTTTTAAAACAAGAGGCAAACAAAACCAACTCGAGAAATAATGGACATTATAGAATTTGAATTTCTCATGAGCATGACATACCACATAGAGAATAGATAATATTAATATATCAACACTAAGTGGTATTCCTCATGTATACACAATTTTAGGATTGTGAAGTGCACGAAGCATATCACTCCCCAAAAATAGGATAGTCCATTAATCTCTCAAAAAGAGAGCCGACAAGATAATATATCAAATAAAAGCAATAAGGCTCAACACAAGTACATGGTGTGCAAACCAACATACACAATCTTGAATACTCAAGATAAGTAAGTAGAGAGCACAACACATACCAACACTAGCAAGGTACAAAACCTAACACATGCAAGGGTGCAAGCAACTTTCAATGTATATATGATTTGAATAAAAGTTACCGCAAGGAGGAACATTGGATATGAGATAGAACAATATGATCCAAATGACTTGACTTGAGAAAATATGATTGATGAAGATCCCTTAATTCTTCATAATGTAGCCAAGTCTCCAATGCCCTCCAACGACACCTATTGATCAAGTTTTGGCTTGTTGGTCCCCAACCAAGTTGGGTCCTAAGAGGTTAGTCACAATAGGTTTGGCAACCCAAATGGTACTTTTCTTGACACCACTTTGAGTACCAACATATTTGGCAAACACATTGCCAACCTTATCCTTCCGAAGAGAATAATCATCATTAATAATAATGGGGTTGGATAAGGTACCATTTGTGCATGAAGAAGCAACATGACCCTTCTCACGACATAGGTAGCAACATCTACTTCCTCCTCTCTTCTTAGTTGGAGTCTTGACTTGAGGAGTGGTAGCTTGATTCTTCTTGGGAAGAGGCCGTTCTTCAACTTGAGGAACTTGAGATTGAACTTGAGGCTTCTTCCCTTGTTGCTTCTCACTAAGAGGCTTCTTCTTCAAAGGGCAAGATCTAACATGGTGCCCTTCAACTTTGCACTTGAAGCAAACAATCTTGGCCGAATCTTTAACTTGTTCTTGGCCCTTTTTCTTCTTGTTAAACTTGGACTTGTTCTTGTTATTGGAGTTGAATCCAAGTCCACTCTTGTCATTGGGGCTTCTTTGAACACTTAACATATTGTCAAGTGTAGAATCCCCAACATGACGTTTTTCCAAGTCTTTCTTCAAAGAAGTGACTTGGGCCTTGAGCTCATTTAATTCCTCTACATGGTTAGTATCAACAAAAACACTAGAGGAAGTAGAAGCTTCATTGTTAGAGCAACAAGGCAATGAAAGTAATTCATCACAAGATGTAGCAACATTGTGAGTGGATGAATCACTAGGACTAGCACATGGCAATATAGCATTTCTAGTAGAAGTTGTGCCATTGTCCACATGAGGCTCACAAGATGTTACCTTTGTAACGATAGCCTCATGAGCTAACTTTAGCCTAGCATAGGATGCTAGAAGATCATCATTAGAGCTAGAAAGCTTTTCATGACTTTCTTCCAATATCCTATACTTGCTAGTTAGCAACTCAAGTTGAGCCCTTAGCTCAACATTCTCCTTCAAAATAGATGCTTCACAAGAAGTGGAGTTAGTAGCACAAGCATCATTATCATTAGCAATAGAAGGAGACAACTTGGCAAGTTCATCATTTTTAGATAGTTGAGTTTGGAGTTGATCATGAGACTTTATAAGGAGAGAGTGTTCACTTTCCAAAGCCTTGTGAGCTTTGTCAAGTCTCTCTATGTCCTCACTTAGTCTTGCATTGCCAACACCAAATTCAACTTTTTCCTTTTTAAGCACTTTACATTTAGCAATAGCATGATCTTTTTCCTTAATGATTTTAGCAATAATAAGATCATTAGACTCATCAAGGGACTCAAGTCTCTCCTCAAGAGAGACTCTATGCTCTTCTTCTTCTTCAAGAGTAGCTTTCAAGGAAGCTATAGTGATAGAGTCATCTCTCTCAATTTGACATTTCTCGAGAAATTGAGTTTCCAAGTCCTCAATGAATTCCCTACTCTTATTAACATAATCAATGATTTCACAAAGAGGAGGGATAGCTTTACTACCTTTGGGGAGAGCACCAAGCACCAACTCACCCATCTTGGTTAAGGATTCAAAATCAAAACCTTCTTCAAGAGAATTCTCATCCTCATCATCACAATTTGGATTCGAGGTGGGAGATACCTCGGAATCCTTAGCCATAAGGCAAACATGATTAATGGGTGAAGAGGATGAAGAAATACTTGAAGCACCATTGAGATCCATGTCTTGTTCCAACACATGTTGGGATTCCTCTACATTGTTAGTCAAGCAAGTACTAGAGGATATGGAAGCATTATTTTCATGACAACAAGACATAGAGAGCATATCATCATGAGATTTAGTTAAGCAACTACTAGATAATATGCAAGGACTATCAACTCTAGCATGTATGACATTTGGCGTGCTAGAAAAGTTCAAGTCCAAAGATAGAACATTGCAATGAGATAGAGATGAAGTATATTCAATAGAATGTTCACCATCAACAAAGCAATTTCTATCACCACTCACCTTATCATTACCTTGTGACAAATCACATGTTGGTGAAGTGGAAGATGTTGTGAACTCATCACGTCCGGAGGTGGAAGGCGAACAATCATCCTCAATAATGTTGGACACTTCGTATATATCTTGAAGCTTGGTCCATAGCTCATGAGCATTCCGAAAAGGCATGATTGAAGCAAGAACTACATCGCTCAAAACACATATAAGTCCATTAGATACTTGAGTATCGAGATGAGAGTTTTCCTCATCCTCTAAAGAAAATTCTTGGGAATCCTTTGGAGGAGAAAAACCCACATCTACAAGACTCTTGATATAATTTGAACCCATGGCCCTAAAATTATCAAGCATGCGAATTTTCCAAACATCATAATTAGTGCCATCGAATTTAAAAGTGGGATCGTGCACTAATACTCTAAACGACATCTTTACTCTCTAGGCGGTAAAGCCCAAAAAGAGAGCCCAGGCTCTGATACCAATTGAAAGGACAAGGATGTCGCCTAGAGGGGGGGGTGAATAGGCGAATAAAACTTTTCCGGTTAAAGGCTTGCTAATTGCGGAATAAAACTAGGTGTTTAAATTAACAAGCCAACAACCTAAGTAAACTAGGCTCACCTATGTGCACCAACAACTTATGCTAAGCAAGACAAGCAACAAGGTGATAGCAAAGAATACTTCAAGCACGAAGGCTATCACAATGTAAGGTGCATAAGTAAAGAGCTCGGGTATAGAAATAACCGAGGCACGCGGAGACGAGGATGTATTCCCGAGTTCCTCCTTTTTAGGGGAGTACGTCTCGTTGGAGAGGTGTGAGGCACCACAAAGGTCGATCTCAACGCCACAAAGGCTCACCCTATTCTCCGATGAACCGCACCACAAAGGTTTGGTTCACCTTCCACTATCGGTATTCCTTCGAGGCGGAATCCGGAGCCTTTCAACAACAATCCGAGGCACAACCCACAACGATTGGGGGCTCCCGAACGGCTACAAGTGACCACACAAGGGTCCAACCACCACAAAGGCGTCTAGGGTCCAAGGACCCAAGAGTAACAAGTTCTTCAAGCTTTCAACTTCCACGAATCCTCGTGGAGAGCACACCGATGCACCAAATGCAAAAGGCAAGAGCACAAGTGCTCAAATCCTTCACTCTCAAATCCCACCAAAAGCAACTAATGCTTATGGGGGGAGAAGAGAGGCAGAACTAAGAAGAGAACCACACAAGAACTCCAAGAACTAGATCCACTATGTTCCCCTCACTTAGAGGAGAGATTGATTGGTGGAAATGTAGATCTAGGTCTTCTCCTTCAATCCTCCAAAGATCAACAAGTTTGGGTGGAGGGATTGGGAGATATCAAGGAAATGAGCTTGCAACAATGGAGGAGAGAGAAATCAAATCTTAGAGGGCAGGCTTGCTGGCTGGAGGAAGATGGAGGAGTATTTATACCCCTCCCAGGAAAACTAGCCGTTGCAGCCAGTTATGCACCGGAGTTTCCGGCCCAAGTGACCGGAAACTCCGGCCTACACCGGAAACTCCGGCCCCCAAGGACCGGATACTCCGTCCCCCACCAGGGGCTGAACCGGGGCTCGAAACGAGGTAAAAATACTTTTTAGGGCCGGAGTATCCGGCCTCGACCCCGGATATTCCGGCCCCCACCAGGGGGTGAACATCGGGGCTCGAAACGAGGTAAAAACACATTTTAGGGCCGGAATATCCGGCCCCCAACCCCGGATATTCCGCCCCCCGGATACTCCGGTTGACAGAAACTGAGATACGAAAACAGCAATATCTTTTTCATCCGGACTCCGTTTTCGATGATCTTGGGCTCGTTGGAATCGTAACGAAGAGCACAATAAGATCATGCAGAGAAACATCATAGTCCAACAATGGAGGATAAAACCAAATGGGGAAAGGTTAGACCTCTCGATAAAAGAATAACCGATAGAACCTCCAAACCAAAACCGCAATACGTTTCTCATCCGGACTCCGTTTTCTATGAACTTGGGATTGTTAGAAGATACTCACAAGCTCTACAAGATTATGCATATACACATCATAGTCCATCATGTGAGGAGGAAACCACAAGAGGAGAGTTTGACCTCTCTACAAAAGACGAACCGGTAAAACCTCCAACATCAAAAACATCACAAGATATTCAAATGGAATCCGCTTTTGATGAACTAGAGCTTGGTATGGAGATGAACACAAGCTCTAAATTCTCACATGGATAAAAGCCAAATAAGAACCAAGAAAGATGATAATGCCAAGTATGCAAAGGTTTGAGCTCTCCACAAAGATGCGATCAAGTTACTCACTTGAGAGCCCCTCTTGATAGTACGCCGTCTATCCTAAACCCGGTCTCTCACTACACCACGAGACCGGTAAAACAGAAACCTATCAAGATCATACCTTTGCCTTGCGCATTCCACTTGAGCTAGATGATGACGATCTTGATCTCTTCAAGTGGACCACCTTTCTTGATTGCGCTTGCTAGCACATGCTTGATGACGACTTCTCCAAATACTCCCCCATACACCATTATGGGAGAGCCTCGCTTAGCTCCGACTTCATGAAGATGATGTCTTGAATCCTTCAAGACATACTTGCAATATGCTCAACTCTACACGTGACCATTCTTCATATAAACCCTTGAATAGAGCATTGATCAACATGTAATCTTCTAGAGTCCAACACATGAACTCCAATCTTTTCCAATGGACAAGATCTACAAGTATATCTCAATGCAAGCATTAGTCCATAAGGATTGTCATTAATTACCAAAACCACGCATGGGGCAACACATGCACTTTCACTAGGAGGGCCATGCATGCAACTTCAAAACTAATAACACCAGTGCATGCTTACGCTGATGAAAAACAGTACTCCAAGTCAAAAATTCACATTGGCTCCCGATCTCATATGCTTGTGATAGAATAATTTCTTTTAGAAAAATATTAAATCATTTTAAAAATTCTGGACAAATTTGAAAATGAACATATACAAATTTTGTACTTATGTGTCAAGTTTCGTGGTGAAATGATATTTGGTCTGTTCTGTGCAAAAATGACCAATCTGTGGCCGAAATGGGATTTCAAAGCACTGATTTTGTTTTTTTACACAGAGCAACACATATGTCATTTCATCACAAAACTTGGCACGTATTTAGAAAACATGTATATGTTCGTCCTCAAAAAATTTCAGAATTCTTTAACATGTTTTACTATTTTAATGTTTTTAATTTTTTCAGGAACATGGGAGCTCGCGAGTAAAAACGGCTCTCCGAGTCCAAGTGAGATATTAAGCCCTTCTTTGGATTGGAGGAATTTCAAAGGATTTTTATAAGATTTTAATCCTAAGGATTGTTTCCTTAGGAACGCGTTTGGATCAAAGGATTGGGACCTAGAAATTCCTGAGGATTGGGTTCCTGAGGGGCTGATTCCAGAGGATTTTACACATTAGTTTTGACCTCGCTTTTCGCGCCAAAACTGCCGGTGTTGGTTCGTGCCCTGACGCAAAACTCTCACTCCTGGCTTCCAAAGCACACCCCAAACCAAAAAATAATAGTATTTTATTGTATAGAATCCTCTACTATTCCTACGTGCAGCCAAAGGCTCCGCTGCTATGGTTCCTGTATTTTGGCATTCCAGAGGACTGGAGATGTCTACCACCCGAACCCTCTATTTTTCCTATTCCTTTGATTTCAGAATCCTATGATTCAAAGAAGGCCTAAATGGATGGTATGGAGGGATGGAGCCACATGAAAATAAATTGCCAGTCCAAGTGCTCAACGTGACGTACGGCCCGTGAAACTGAACGTTTGTTCCGTCGGACTTTAACGGGAGCATGTGCATACAGATGTGGGCTGTACACTGTAGCAATACAATGTCAGTGAGAATCTTGGTGCAGAAGTAACGGCTTAGACTTCAGGTGCATCTGCACATGGCAGCCAAAATGAATATCATGATCATAAACAGTTTAGAGAAAATAGGAAGACAAAATGTCAAAGGTGTCTTTGGCTCCAGAGCACCATTGATCCTGATAATTTTTTAATTTTCTTTTATGATTTTTTAAAAAATTGAAAAAATCACAAATATAGCTAATGGTGTGTCCCACAAACGTGTAAAAAAATAAACTTCAAATATGTCGTATTCTGTGCTACACAAAATGATGAAACCTGATAAATTTGGAGATTTGAAAATATGCATTTTCTGATCACACTTTTGTCGCTTTTGTGTAGCACATAATACAATTTATTTGAAGTTAATATTTTGCACATCCGTGTAATTCGCAATTGGCTACATCCGAGATTTTTTTTGGCACACGTAATAAAACTAACAGGATCGTTGTATCAGGAGCACGGAATCTCCTCTAGACAAACTGTCCCTAGCATCTCACGGCTATCTCCTACAAGAAAACATTCTATGGAAGATGAGCCACACGAGTCACTCCAGCAACCTCCCACCCCCACCCCACTATTAATGGTTTTTGATATCGATATATAGGTCATCGAAAAATTGTGGCGTGAAGCCCCCCCCCCCCCCCCCCCGTGCCTCCCGGGTCGCTCTCGCGGGCAACTCCGGAGGCGGAATAAACCCTAGCCTAACCTCTCCTCTCCCTCCGCCGCCTCCCTCGCCGCCGCCGGGGGTCACCGACGGGTTGCGCCCGTGCAGTTGACGGCGGTGGCGAGGCCCCCTCCTCACGCGTTGCTGGCCTGCAGAGGCCGGGATCTCCTCGGGCGCGGGCTCCTCGGCGCGGCCATGGCGGCGGTTCTTCCGATCTGGCGGCGGCGTTCCTGAAGCTCCTGCTGGTTAGTCTCGGAGGAAGGGCCGGGTTGTGCGGTCGTGGATCTGACGGCCGCCTCGTTTCCTCAGGCCGGGGCAGGGGCCCCGGGCCCTGACAAGCCCACCTTCTCCGGCTAGGTGGCCACCGGCAGCCGTTGTGGCTGTTGGTCGTCGACCCAGCGGCGGACCTTCTCCCTCCAGGTCGGGCGCTGGTAGCAGCCATGGGGGCTGGTGCTTGCCTTGCTTGCAGGATGGGATCCGTGGGCCCTGCAGTGGGTTGTGGGCGCTGAGGACGCGGAGGCCGTGTGCCGTTTGGTCTGGGCTCGGGTGGCCTTGCCATGGCGGTGGATCTCGTTTTTCTGATCGGTTCGCGGTGCGGGGAGTTTGGATGCCGGGGCGGCGGCCCTGGACGGTGGGAATCACTCGGTTGGCGGGCGTGCCGGTGGTTCGGGTGTTGGTTGGTGACCACGGCCGTGTGGGCGGCGTGGTGATTGACAAGCGACATCTCGTGGCAGCGGTGTGGCTGTCGTTTCGGCGACGTTCCTTGCCCTGTGGTGCGAGGCCTAGAGTTCATGCCAAGAGGAAACTCTTGTCTGGGGCTTTCCCGGACCGCGGCGGTGACGTCTCTGGACGCCGTTCCCTTCTTGAAGGCGCCGTTGCGGCTCTCTCGGTCCTCGTCACGTGCTCCGGGTGAAAACCTGAGATCCTAGGATCGGGCGGTGGCAGCGCTTTGGCGTCGTGTTCTTCTTGAAGACGCGCTTTGGAGCACACGGATAGTTGCTTCCCCGAGGTTGGGAGGTGTTGGCTGCGGTGGCAACCTCTCGCCAAGCTCTCTCCGGCAAGGTCTACAGCTTCCTTTGCACATCAGCATTTCTTGTTTGGGGGCTACTTGGTGCCTGTCTGCAGCTTCTGTGGCCAGCGGTGTTCGTCGGCGCTCACCTTATCTCCTCGGCGTGTCTCTCTGTGGCCCCCTTGTTGAGTCTGTCCGCAACTTTGTGGTCAGTGGCGGCGGTGGTCGCCTTTTGTCTCCTCGGCGTCCCTTTGAGGTTTCCTTGTTGAGCATGTCTACTTGTGTGGACGGTGGCGGTGGTCTTCGGTGTTTACCTGTAATCGCCTAGTTGCTTCTGTTTCTTTGTGTGTCTGCGGGGTTATGTTGTATGCTGGGTCTAGCACTGTGTATGTTACTCGCCGTCTGGCGCTATTAATTTATCGCCGGGCCTTTTCGATATGTTTTCTAAAAATTGTGGCGTCCAATCCCAAATTAGTGGTGCGTGTATGTGGAGCTTGGTTGCTTCATATCCACTAAATTGGAACGAAATGATTAATCCTTTCGACTGTAGATGTCCATGCATGCGTGGTCGATCTTATATATCATCATGTAACATATGCCAAAAGGGAAATATCATAACATGGTGTGGTTGTTCGCTGCAGCGACGGCATCAAGCTACTGTCATCTGAGAGATAACGGTGTTGAATTATGGTGATCCTGATCCGCCCCGACTCGAGCAAGCAACATCCATACTGATAAATTTCAAATGGTAAAAGCACTGTATTTGACAGTACTTGAACTCAGTGACGGCGTAATGTAGGCAAAGGCTATGGCAGCACATTGCTGTTCCACAGTTGCAGCGTCGTACAAATCCAACGCTGTATTCCTCTCAAGGAAAGGGACCTGTCACTGGTTATGTATAGAATTTTTGCTTTGCAGAGACTCATTAGAAATGTTTAGCTAGCATGCATGCCTCGCAGTACGCGACAGATACACTAGGATCCACGTCAGAATTTTCATAGCGGTCCTGTTAGTGCAGTTTTAGGTATTTTTATATAACGGGCAATTTTATTGCTTAGTGTATCAAAAAGATACAAAGAATTACACCCGGTCTCTGCATAATAACGATGCACACACTGAAAACAGTCCGAACAAAAATTAAAGGAAAATAAGGCAAAGTACAGAATAAATCAGAAAGCTTGTAGAAACGCCGAGTCAACATTTTGTAGCCTGGATTACATGTACCCCTTTATTTTGAAAATGATATTTTAAAGTTTCAAAATAGTCTAAACACAATTCAAGATTTGGCAATGACGTGTTCTGTTTGCAAAATTTCATATCGAAATACATTAAATTATAGGCTGTGTAAAAATTAAGTAGTGAACAGTGCACAAACTTGAATCTCCAAGAAAATTCAGATTTGTCTTTTTTGTGTGACTCAAGATACAAAATGTCTCGAATTGAGATTTTGCATGTATATAGAATAGTTCACTATCATTATCTAGATTTTTTTCAAAATTTTGTAACTTTAGAAGTGGGTTTTCAAAATTTTATAAAATAGGCTACATGTAGCCTGGGACTTTTCAGTAGAAAGCCTATGTACATGGAGATCCAATCCGATTATTACGCTACCACCACGTGGGACAAAATTATATCTCACCATATTTTCTAACCGAACAGACGACTTCATAAACAGATCGCGATAGTCCATGTGTTGTAGAGATGAACATGAACCAAATAGATGTATACACCGGTAGATGACCTGCATAAGAGAGTTTTTTTTTTAACATTAAAAATCTTATCGTTCCTACATAGCCAAAACGATCATATTGCGGCAAGCGCTCCCACACTAAGAAGAATTATAAACTTGTGATCTATACAACATAGCCGGTTGTCAACAAAATGCAACACTACATACCATCCAATGATGGGAAGGAGGAAGAATGATCGGCCCCTAGCCCTACCTTATTATATTTTCTGTATTGTTCAGAGTTGTGTTCGATCAATAAATCTGAAGGTCTTATTCGCAAAAAAATGTATGAACCTATGCGTACTAACAAGACAATAGAGAATCCCTTTCGGATGGTAGCAAAACTTAAAGCACAACAACATATACATCCCATCGCCGTACTGACAGATCTCGACAGATGCACGTACTGGCTTAAATTTCTGGATTCCGAACACCCACCTATCAGGTTCTCACCCATCCATCCATGGCGCCACCGCACAGCACGGAAAGCATGCATGAACACACAGACACACACGACATGAAGGGGGGAGGAGGTAGGGGCAAAGCGAACAGTCCCGATCGAGCCCATGAATGCCCTAGCTTGGTGGAGGGGGAGGAACAGGATCGACAGGAGGAGCGCATATATGTAATTATACCTCTTCCTTCATCCCACAGTACTATTCTCATGCATTTAAACGCATACTGTTCATCATCTGCCTTCGTTCTATTACACCTTCAGTACCTGTCGATCGGTTGGGCGGTACTGCACCGCATATGCAAATGAGCATATCCCGCATTGCCGTTGCTGTCCATCACAAGCAAGCCCTCGCCGTGTAGGACTTATCAGTAGTATCCCTCAGGCATCAGCGGACTCCTTTTCTCCAGAAAATTGAGGTCATGCTCTTTTGCTTCCGGTCGATCGACGCACACAGCCAAATCGATTTACATATGCAAAATAAAATGCAACCATGCAAAACATACCCCCCAACAAATTTCAGGTGTGGGCAGATCCAGGTGCACGCACATAAGATATTTCTGTGTGGGTCGACCTGTCAGTCCAACGTGGCGAAAACATCCTAGCAGCACCAAATCAGCCCAACATTTTCCCTCTTCCTCTATCCCTGTCCTCTAGTTACAGCGTTTACATCAATAGAGAATCATTTTCTCTGTATGAATCTATATTATTCCATTCCAATTTTTCCCGAAACTTCAAGAAAAATCCCGAATTGAGTCCGCTAAGGTAAAGCGAGGAGTTGAGCCTGAAAACCGAAGTCATTTTCGTAACCATACTTTCTACAACTAACAGTATAGGGGGTCTAATTCGGTGTTTGTTTTCTGTCCGTGCCCGGACTGTCCGTCCAATCGTAAAGTGGGAAGTGGGGCTTCCGGTTGAAAATGATTTTAGTCCCTCCCCCCCATGGTCACAACTCAAAACTCAGAACTAGAGATTCATGGACATTAACGCTAGTTCTGATACCATGGAAAAGAGGTCATGCCATGACCTTTCATGTTACCTAGTAAGTAGTATGTGTAGAAGATTACGCAAATAAAAGCATGAAAACAAATCGAAGTGATCTTATCCACAATGTGTAGTAGACTGATTACACGTTATACAAAGCATGCGCTAAGTATGGAAAAGATTAACTGGATGCGTGTGAGATTCAGTCGCCCAACAGCCATGATGATGCACTCGTGCCTACCACTATCTATGTTTTGTTCAGGGAGAGAAATACCAGTGGAGGTCCTTGCTTGCTTGGAGGGGCTAAAACATCTGATTAACCTTCGCCGTTGGCCAGCGACTATTGAATCAGACTGTCTCCGAGCGGTGCAGACTATATCCAGTGGAGGTTAAGAGCGATCAATGATCTGGACCTTGTAAAATGAGGCCCGGGAGCTACCGAGGGTTTTTCAAGATATTAAGATTAGTAAGGTGGAACGTGTGAGCAATGGCGCAGCACATGCTTTAGCACAATTAGGCAAATCTGGTTTTGTACGTGATGCAGCCCCAACCTGCGTGTTGGAGATGATCACAAATGATTGTAAGAATATTATGCCTATTTAATAAAGCTCACGTTTCCTGTCAAAAAAAAACCTATGTGGACGGACGGAATGATCAACGTATGGCCCCACCGTGAATGAACAGCTGGGCCTTGTTTAGCTAGGCTCCGATGGGGGCCCATGTTGATTTTGGTGGGCTTACGGAATGCAGGAGCTGGATGTATTTGGACGCTAGCTCGTGACTGGGAGCAGGTCCTCCTGTTCTTACTGTTCATTTGAGTCGGAGGAGTTAACTGAGTGTAGCTGTATAGGTGCTGTCCCTCTCTTGTTACAGAATTGATGTTCATA
Organism: Poa pratensis; assembly: GCA_947311845.1. NCBI lineage: Eukaryota > Viridiplantae > Streptophyta > Magnoliopsida > Poales > Poaceae > Poa > Poa pratensis. The sequence continues at coordinate 29,808,247 of CAMZMU010000068.1, forward strand.
CTCAGATCGATCCTAGAACTCTATGCAGTAATTGGTTTCTACCAACTTACCTGAGCAAATTAGAACGAAACATATAGAAGAGTAAAAACTTGCTGATAGTTATAAGACTAGTTGAATTTCAGCGCGGCGGCACGCCGCGCCCTAGGTGGGATTTTATGTGAATATAGCCTGTTTTTTGTTTTAGTCACATAAATTTTGTAAGTAGAAGTGGCGGCTTTGTTCGTACAATGCGTTGTTTTAGTCACATAAATTTTGTGAGTAGAAGTGGTGGCTTTGTTCGCATAATGCATTTATCTTTGCAGGCATTGTGGCTTATAGGAAAGTAGTAAAGTTTTTTTTTAAAGTACCACCATTAGCTAAATTGAGGGATTTTAAATTTTGTAAGTAGAAGTGGTGGCTTTGTTCGTATAATGCGTTTATCTTTGCAGGCATTGTGGCTTATAGGGAAGTAGTATTTTTTTTTTTAAAGTACCACTATTAGTTAAATTGAGGGATTTTTATTAATTGCAGATGAAGAGTTATTGATTTTATGATTTTTGGACATTTTTGTGTAATATTTTGGAAAAGTTAAAATTTTATCAGTGGGGCCTACATGCTAGGGTTTTATTAATTCCCAAAACCATTTTCGTAAATGTTTAAAATTTGACAGGCCGGGTCCACAATGAAGTTGTAATGATGTCAGCATTGGGCACCTGGCCAGGAAAAGAAAAGCAGAGAAACATGCACGAAATATATTTGAAATTTACTGAATATTGTTGAATATCCTCAGGAAATTAATTTTTTCGTGTTGTTTAATATTTTCTTTGGAAAAATATTTATTGAGCAAATCTCCAACAAATCTTGTATGGAAACTATTTTAAACTTATAGAAATTATTGAATATTTTCTGGGAAGAAAATTTATTTGGAAAACTAATCCAACAAATCTTCAACGAAATGAACATTTCTTAGTTTCTGTGAAAGGTTTGAAAATTTGTTGAATTTGCAAAATTTCATAGTTTCACTTTTGTACACAATGGATATTTAGTATATATTTCATGCATATAATTTTCGGAGAACGTGAGGTTTTTTTTGTTTGTTTGGGGAAAATAAAACTGCAAAAAAAAACACGCCTACTGTAGGCGCCGCACTGTACTTTGGAAAAGTTATTTGGTGGTGATGTTACTGAAATTAGTTTGTATTATCTGAAGAACGCAAGGACCTTTGTGTAAAAAACCCATGCGTTTTTAATCCGGGAGGCCGATTTATAATTTTTTGGAAAACATGTGGGTTTTTTTGCAAAAAGTGGCGAGCAGGGATTTTTTTCAAAAAGTTTTATTGTAGAGGGCCGATTTATATTTTTTTGGATGGGAGGCTGATTAATAATTTTTAGGGAAACGCGAGGGCTTTTCTGCAAAAAGTGGCAAGCGGGGATTTTCTTGCAGGAAGTTGGCTTTACTGCAAAAAAAAACATGTGGGGAATTTTATGCAAAAAGTTGTTTGGAAGGGTGATATACATCTACTCTAGAGGGCCGATTTAAATTTTTTTGGCTGAGAGGCTGATTTATAATTTTTTAGGAAAACGCGAGGACTTTTCTGCAAAAAGTGACGAGCGGGGATTTTCTTGCAGAAAGTTGACTTTACTGCAAAAAAAACACGGGGGAACTTTTATGTAAAAAGTTGTTTGGAAGGGTGATATACATCTACTTGTGAAGTGGAGATTCAAACGGATTATCGACTGCGACGAATTCGATAAAATTTGTCAATTGTTTGTGGGAATCTTGATCCAAAATTAAGAGCTAGACTCGACAAATCTCGAAACCAATCACGGGAATGGAAACTACTCGTCGGCGCGCATATATTTCATGTATATATTTTTCAGAGAACGCGAAGTTTTTTTTTGTCCGGGAAAAAAATGCAAAGAAAAACGACTACTGTAGCGACACACTTTAGTGCGCACTGTACACGCTACAGTGCGCCGCTACCGTGGCGCGAGCGCAGAGGTTGTTGAATTTGCAAAATTTCGTAGTTTCACTTTTGTACCCAATGGATATTTAATATATATTTCATGCATATAATTTTCGGAGAACGTGAGATTTTTTTTGCTTGTTTGGGGAAAATAAAACTGCACAAAAAATACGCCTACTGTAGGCATCGCACTGTACTTTGGAAAAATTATTTGCTGGTGATGTTACTGAAATTAGTTTATATTATCTGAAGAACACAAGGACCTTTGCATAAAAAACCGTGCGTTTTTAATCCGGGAGGCCGATTTATAATTTTTTGGAAAACATGTGGGTTTTTTTTGCAAAAAGTGGTGAGCGGGGATTTTTTTCAAAAAGTTTTATTCTAAAGGGTCGATTTATATTTTTTTGAATGGGAGGCTGATTTATAATTTTTAGGGAAACGCGAGGGCTTTTCTGCAAAAAGTGGCGAGCGGGAATTTCTTGCAGGAAGTTGGCTTTACTGAAGAAAAAAACCACGTGGGGAATTTTATGCAAAAAGTTGTTTGGAAGGGTGATATACATCTAGAGGGCCGATTTATATTTTTTTGGCTGGGGGCTGATTTATAATTTTTAGTAAAACGCGAGGTTTTTTCTGCAAAAAGTGGCGAGCGGGGATTTTCTTGCAGAAAGTTGACTTTACTGAAAAAAACACGTGGGAACTTTTATGTAAAAAGTTGTTTGGAAGGGTGATATACATCTACTTGTGAAGTGGAAATTCAAACGGATTATCGAGTGCGACGAATTCGACAAAATTTGTCAAATGTTTGTGCGAATCTGAATCCAAAATTAAGAGCTAGAGTCGACTAAACTCGAAACCAATCACGGAAATGGAAACTACTCGTCGACGCGCATATATTTCATGTATATATTTTTTAGAGAACGCGAAGTTTTTTTTTTGTCTGGAAAAAAAAAGAAAAAAAAACGACTACTGTACCGCCACACTGTAGTGTGCACTGTACACTCTACAGTGCTATGCTACAGTGCGCTCGAGCGCGGACGGATCGAGAAATCGGTGCTCCTTAATATAGCGTGTACAGTGCGCGCTACAGTGCGCGAGCACGGAGGGAGCGAGGAATCGGTGCTCCTTAATATAGTTAGGTATTTGACTATGAATGAATCACCGTTGATGGAAGACACAGTCCTTCCTTCAGGATTTCTGAAAACGATCGATGGTCCATGCATCACACGTTTATACGTCGTCAGGCTATTTCAACGCATAACAACCACCTCGTCAAGGACCATTTCTATGCTGATACTTCCCTCAACGAATTTCACTCCATATATGTATTATCCTGAAACAGATACAACAAAACCAAAACGCCAAACCGTACTGAAGCATATATACTTAGGAGTACGTTTCTTCGTCTCTAGGTGCACTCGACTAGGTCATAGTTCACATGTAAGAAATAGTCAAATTTCGGATATATAAATTTCAAATTACCAGCTAGCAAAAAAGGTAATGCAGTATATGGTAGGTGCTCCGACGAATGAGTTCTATGTGAAGTTGAGAGTTCAAACTATAACCTACTATATCTGTATTTTTAAGGTCTACTTATGAGCAACCAAACTTTCATCATAATCGATATATCTTTCACATATATTTGATCAATTCTTATGTATGGTTACAAATATTGATAAGATGAGGCGTGCTAGATTAATTACACATGTAAATATCACCCGTTGAGATACTCTAGGGAATAGACAGTGGAGGAAACTGAACCGCGCAATCGAGATCGGAGGACAACAACCGCGTTTGAGCTTAACCTTGTTTCAGAACGTTCTGAAAATAAAAAAAGCCGATAAATAAATGACGTGCTGTTCTCATGGAAAAAAAGTACTGGTTTTCATGAAGTAATCACATGGACAAATAACGAGATCACGTAGATTTTGTCACCTGTGTTGACATAGTTAGAGTATGACTAACTGACGAATCCCTTGCGTTCTGATTACTAATTTGTGGTTAACTAAATTAGTCCAAGTGCCGCGGGCAATACGTATTGACTGACAGAGTCTTCGCGTCCTTGACACATGGGCCTACATGTTAGTGCACCGACGATGCATACTCATAACATGCAGGACTTTTGTGTACCCTTTTTGCATGACTAATTGGCCACCATGTTCAGAGCTTTTGTTTCCTAGCTCGAGTTGGCGTTGCTAAATTTCGAATCAGACTCTACCTTTCCTAGATCGAGTCTACACATCTATCATGCATGCATGCACATTTGGATCAAACAATCCTCGCATTTAAATGTACTCGATTCTATATATATATTGGGCCACCCAAGAAGTTTTCTCGCGTAAAAATTGCTTTGATATGTGGATAACATGCACCTACAAGCAGGTGCTCTTGTGTGAAGAGACGGATTTTGACTGTAAAACATTCAACATATTTTCATATCTTCTTGTTAGTTATATACCTGCAGATTTCCATGAATTTAAAAGGGAACCTTTACGTCTTGTTGAAATATACATTTAGTGATTGAAGTGCTTCTTTGGAACTTTAAAAAAAATTACATTAACTAAACACTCGCTTCCACTGGAAAAACATATTGTCATATAACGAACTGGAACAATTGCATGCCTTTCTTAAGATTTTGTCGACGACCGAAAGTTTTTATTGTTCATTGGGAGGAGCAGGTACAAAAATCTCGGCTTGGAGGTCACTTCCGTGCCCATTAAATTACCTTATTTTTATAGTTATTAAATTGAGGAATCAAGTTTTCTCGCTGTATTTTCTAATCCAGTGCCTACTTTTTTGACAAAGGGAATATAAATACACTACCAATTACACCCGGCCAAATATATAATGTAAGAACCTAATTGAAACGTTAAGGACGCACACAACCAAAATAAGAACAACATGGCCCGCCAAAGTGATCTACGACTCGCGGCAGCGGGAACCAACCTCAATCGATTGGCAACACGAACTGACAAACAAGTGTATCAATAGTGATGCCTCTGGGAAACGAATAGTGCACAACCAATATCGTCACCCAATCTAACCACCAAGTCAGATCATGGGTTTTTACACCGAAAATAGTTTGACCTCACGCATCCTCTCCAAACAGAATTCGCCATTTCTAGGTACAACCCTTAAAGGTTAGACTTAGGGTTTTGACCCTGAAAATTGAGACTCGGTACAATATGATCACCACCAATAAGAAGTCAATCAGTGCTGCCGCCCAGACTTGCCAAGCACACTGCTGCAATTCACTGATTGCCAGGCACAATAGTCATCACACACTCCTAGTTAATTTTGACGTGGTCAACACCCCACAAACAAAACCGAGGTCACACAATGGATTCTGAAGCATCGTCTTCATCCTGTCCAATTTTCACGTCCGCCATCACTTAGAAAATCTCATACTCAACATGAGGCATCAAAACCTCTGGCCTTCTGACCGAAACCACCAGGGGCGGGCCCATGTAGAGCTGAGCGGGGCCGTGCCCCCCACTTATTTAGTTCAATTTTGGTTTTATATGTTCATGTTTGAAGAGAAATGTTTCAAATAAATTGAATCTAAACTAGGATTGCCCCCACTGTGACTTTTTCCTGGGTCCGCCCTGGCCCCCACTTATTTATTTGTGCCATTTTGAATATCCGTACAAAGGGATGTATAGTGTTTAACTATGCCGAAAATCATCTTTGGACTAACAAACAAAGTATGGTTCTTTGTACCCATTATAACAATATGAAATTGATTCCTTTAACTACTGGTTTATTTCATACTTGTTCCCTAACCAAACAACTTCTAACCTAAATATCTTTATTAACACGAATAAATTTGGTAGATTTGATCTAAGTCATAACAAATACGAATGAGGGGAAGCAGATGTGACTTGAACGCCTTGTTCTAGTACACCCATTATTCTCACAAATTATAAATTTAGAAAAAAATGAAATCTTGAACAAAACAAATAAAATTAGAGATAAATTCGAAAAATCAAACGATCTATTGGAGTATGAAATAAATAACGTAGAAATTCTTGAAAAATTAAATTCGGAATTAGTAAGACGTGGGATCCAATCTTTGAAGACATACTGAAACTCGCAGAAGTTAGTGGACATCACAAACTCTTTGGAACACCTATGATTTTTTTAAAATCCTTGGTTTTAATTAAATTCAAGGCTTATGAATGGAACATATCTAAAATATTCAGTTCTCGTTGATTTTGATATAAAATTATATACTCCGAAGTGTTTTCTAACATTTTTTCCTAAATCTAGATTTGTTTCTTTTTTATATTTTTTCGTTCTAGTTAAGTTGCAAAATGCTAAAAGCATGTCCATTTTGACTAACAAAATATATCTAGTTATGTGTCCAAGGTATATTATTACATATATATTTTAGGGGCTAAATCCAAAATATATTAACAACTTAGGATCAAGTAATAGCTCTCCCCTTAATAATTAAATTATTGAAGTAATATATATATACTACATAGAACCTCAGTCTGTAAATGTATATCGTCCTAGAAATCATTCTAACTATTAAATTTAATGTCCACTTTTGTTATGTTTAAATTAAAATGGTTAGAATTATCGTGATAAATACTTTTATAATATGTATTTATATTTTACCAACATGTGTAATGACAGTCAAGTGTTTGCTGGATACAGTGTCAATTTATAAACAACTAGTTTTTATGAACAAAGGGGGCATTATAATGTATTTTCAAAGAATCGTCGTATACGTTACATAATGTGTGTTGTCCCATTCCTTGTGCCAAAAAAAATAGCTCACTTGTTAAGGAGAACAGCTCCCTCACCCGAACTAATTAAAACAGGAGTCCTTAAGCATACAAAGATACAAGCTACAACCAACATGCAGCCACACACTCGTTATTTAATCACCAAGGCAATCTATGACTTAACATGGAAAAGCTACAGACATAAAAGGTTATGCTTTAGTATCCACTACACAAAGCAAAAGCCACAGCGGCATAGCTAGCTATAGCCATGCAGTTGCTTGGTTTGATTGTTTTTCTTGGCAATACACAAGAAACTTATATGATTAATTTGTACCTATGGCCAAGGCAGAACAGTGTTGTTTGTTGGTACTACTACATCTCCCTCTCTCTATCTTTTTTTTTGACACATCCCTCTCTCTATCTCTAACCCTTCTCTCTGTAGGTGGGGGCACGGCATGCATGTCGCTAGCGCAAAGCGTATGCGTTGGAAGCTTGTCTTGGGCCATCCAAGCCTCTTCTTCTCTGTGATCTAGTATCTCTCTGTTTGCCTTTGTCTTCGGTTTGTTTTGTACTCCTACATGGTGTATGCATGTGCACGTTTCACTGCTTTAGTTTTACTAGTAAGTAGTTTTTACTTCTTTTTTTTGCAAAAGATACTACTTTTTACTTGACCATGCTCAAACAAACATTAAGTGGCCGAAGAAAAATACAGTCATAGGGTAACTGTTTCAGTATATGCTCACTGATTTTCTTGCGGCCATACTGTTGAGTGACATAAACATACTGTCCGTGGTCAATTAAAGGATTGCAGGGGGAATATTTGGTTCCCATACTTCCATGGGAATAACAAGGGAAGGAGGGAGAATTCGGACACGGCGATTTGGGACATGGGTGCAGCTGCACCCACTGCCCAAAAAAAAAATTCCAAATGTCAAAAAATTCAAAAAAAAATTTGCATGTAGTCCAACATATTTCTAGTCAGGACAAAAATTAGCATGGTGAAAAAACTTTTTTTGCAACCTGTGCAAAAAAGACAAATTCGGACATACCAAAACGTATATGTACGCGTCGGAATTTTGTCTTTTTTGTACAGGTTGCTAAAAAAGTTTTTTCACCATGCCAATTTTTGTGCGAACACATCATGTTGTAAACTACATCCGGATTTTTTTTCGGAATTTTTTGACATTCAGAAAAAAACCAAAAATAAAATACATAGTGGGAGCATCTAGACCCCTGAGCCGTTATGAATATCCGGGAGAATTCCTGCTTCCAAGTCCCAAGATTTGATTACAAATGAATCACCATTTACTGACTACAGACATGCTAGCAGCACTAGTAATAAGTGCAGTCTCCATAGTTCCATACTCCTCTTCTTCCCCTTCCAAACCTTTTTCTTTTATTCCTGCTCGCCATCAAAACTTTTCCCGTCTCGCTATGCTGTCAGCCAGGAGATCCTCATCTCCCTCCCTCTCCCTCTCTCTCTAGTGAACTTCCCTTTCTCATTCTACAGCCTCATTTACACCTTTAGGGCTACTACACGCGCACACAACGCGCCTTTATCTCCATCTCTCTCACTCACCCTTCCTCTCTCGTCTTCTTCCTCCCGTGGTGATCCATAAACCGAAGCCTCTCTCTCGTTCTACTTATATCAGCTTCCATTTCCCCTCCACGCCTCTCTTTCTCCTATCTTGAGCTCCAGCACAATCGACGATCTTTCCATGGGAGATCCCTACACCAATTTCTTGAGAGGCTACAGCCTCCGATACTCCAATCCAGCTTCGTCCTCCTTCCCCAGCTACGCCTCCTACATCCAACACCCACCTCCTTCGTCCCCTCCCATCAGGGAAGCCCTCCCCCTCCTCAGCCTCACACCCTCCTCCTCAACCCACCACCATCCACATCAACACCATGACCAAGAAGATCACAAGGTCATCACCACCGCCTCCTGCAGCAAACAAGCGGAAGCTGCTGATCAGGAGGCAGCCGGGGAGGTCACCGTTGCCCTGCATATAGGCCTTCCCAGCCCAAGCCCCAACGATGCAGCAGCCGCCGGAAGCGGCGACCACCACCAAGAAGAAGTTGCAACAGCAGCAGGAGGTGCTGAGGAGAGAAGCGAGAAGCAGCAGGAGGACGGAGAAGAGGAGGAAGCGGAGGAGGGGGATGGGAGCACGATGGCGCTAGGGGTGGGGTGCGCGTCGCTGGGGATAGGGAGGCTGACCAAGGGGCAGTACTGGATCCCCACCCCGTCCCAGATCCTCATTGGTCCCACGCAGTTCTCCTGCCCCGTCTGCTACAAGACCTTCAACAGATACAACAACATGCAGGTGAGAAGATCGGATCAATCAATCCATTGATCTTTGAGATGCTTTGTGCATGCATCGGATTTCTTTTTGTTTTGTCTTTGACTTTGTAGGGGGTTTTAGCAGATTTAATTTTGCGTGCTTGGGTTCTGAATTTTTCGCATCCTTGGTGGGTGAATTGGATCAGTGCATGCATGCATCCCTGCCTTCCTTTGTTCTGTGCGTGGTGCAGTGATAGTGGATCTAGCTAGGAGCAAGTGCCGCTGCTCTCTTGTACTCCTAGTATTTCTTTTGATCTCTCTCTGTCTCTCTGCCGTACCCTTGATTTGACTGAACCTGGGAGGGGGCAGAGAGAGCGCATGCACGCAGTAATGACTCTGGAACGAACGGCACGGCAATTGACATGGATTCTGAGCTCCTAGCTGGGTACTACTAATACTGTACTGATCATCGATCTTGGAGTTTGTGCTTGTTGCGCCTTTTCAATTCGCAGCGGAGCGGATCGCAGAGAGAGAGAGAGAGAGAAAAGAGAGATCTGAGGAGATGAGAAAGATCTAGCAAAAAGGCATCTTTATCTTTCCATGATCATTTCCTTCAAGGTTACACAGATCGGCCGGTGTGCGTCTCGAGCAAACGCCGGCCACAGACATCACCTCCCCCCTCTCTGCAACAAACCCCACCACGAGCAGTCTCACACAGTCCATTTGCTCAGACCCCTTCTTGATAACATCCCTTTTGCTCTACCCTCTCTCTCCCTAATTGATGCATCTACTATGCTGCTAGCTAGGCGTCCGAGAGAGAGAGCGATGGTCCCTCTGCAACTTAAATTAGCCCCCCATCCCCCGTTGCGCCGAGCACGTGAAGATGGAGAGCCATCACTTCGTCTTGCACCTTCGTAGCTCTTCCCCTCCTGACTAGCCACAGTACCGCATGCATGCAGCAGCAATGCCGTTCGATAGCTCCGAACGGCACACGCAACGAACTCCACCAACTCGATGTCCATGCATGCCAACTCTGTCTGATCTAGCAGTTTCTCCGTTGATGTGATGCAGATGCATATGTGGGGTCACGGGTCGCAGTACCGGAAGGGGCCGGAGTCCCTCCGCGGGACGCAGCCGACGGCCATGCTCCGGCTGCCGTGCTACTGCTGCGCGACGGGGTGCCGGAACAACGTGGACCACCCGCGCGCCCGCCCGCTCAAGGACTTCCGCACCCTGCAGACCCACTACAAGCGGAAGCACGGCATCAAGCCCTTCATGTGCCGCAAGTGCGGCAAGGCCTTCGCCGTGCGCGGCGACTGGCGCACCCACGAGAAGAACTGCGGCAAGCTCTGGTACTGCGTCTGCGGCTCCGACTTCAAGCACAAACGCTCCCTCAAGGACCACATCCGCGCCTTCGGCGGCGGCCACGCGCCCTGCGGCATCGACTGCTTCGACCTCGACGACGACGATCGCGACCTGTCCTCCGAGGTCGACCACACCGTCAACACTGCCGCCGCCAGCGCCGGCGTTGGGGGCGACCATCGCCACTGGAAGAGCAACTAATATATGGAGCCTTGATCCAACTCTAGGGCTATGGCGTACTACTGGGTAAGTATATATGCATGCGAGTTGAGGTGTGGGAGGGGAAAAAAAACCTAGTTAGCCATTACTAGTACGTACTATCTGTCTGTATAAATGCATGAAGCTGCAAGCAGGCGTACATAAGGAAAAGAGTCGATAGTAAGAATGGTGAAAGGGTGTGTTTTAATTGAGAAACAAAGATGAATTATACATATGCAGTTTGATTAATAAACGATCGATCTGTGCATGTATATGGTTATGTGAGAGGTGAGTGCATTTCTAATTGTTTGGGTAGCCTTGGCTAGCTTTCATTGTATGTGTAGAGACTTTAATTTCTTATACGGACTATGGAATTTAAATTCTAAGGAGTTGTGATGATTCATGCATGAATACAAAGGCCGGTGGAACACGGACATATACTAGCTATTACTGGTCTTGATATCTTCTATGTTCATCTTTTTGTTGAAACGATCTTTTATGTTCATCCGACATTTAACATTTTTCCCATTGTTTCTGTCACTAATTGTGGTGTGTTGGCATCTTGCATGTTATTAGATGGTTGGATGTTCTTAGATATCTATAATCTTTTTCAAAGATCAATAAGAGGTACATTTATGTTGGTCTCAACATTGAATTAATGCAAACAACTCTAAGTTATATCTATTTGGCCTAGGCCTGTCATGTTTGCTTCTACTATATATAAATATAAAATGCAAAGCTTTTGCCTTGTTTCAAAAAAAAATTATCCTATGTTCTGGGTTTATATAAAGTCAAAATTTTGTAAAGTTTATACGAAATTCATATCATATGAAAATATATTCTATGATGTTTCTAATGGTATTAGTTTTATTTCGTAGATGTTGTTATGTTTTCAATATATTTGGTCAAAAAAATAAAAATGACTTTGACCAATCCCAGAACACATGGCAAGTAAAAAACAGAGTGAGTACCGCTAGTAAGACCCCATTTTCAACATGGGACCCTTCCAACTTCACTAAGGATTAAAAGTTCTAATTTCCATGTAGACCCTAATTTTCTTAAATAGGATTATATATGTTGGATTCATTATTGCCATAAATTTCTCGAGAGGACATGCCTGCAAAGTTACTACTTAATTTCTCCGTCCAAAATACAATGGAACACGAGAATTTCTTGGTTTAGCTTCAATTTATAAATTACATGATACAAAATTGATATTGTTGGATTGAAATCGATTTTGAATCATATTACCTACTTATAGCTGGAGAAATCATAAATAAGGATATATCTTGAAAACTCTCGTCTCTCATATTCTGGACAGAGGGAGTACTTAGTACCCCTATTCGATGTAGTTAGTTTGTTATCAGCCCCATTTATCATGCGTAAAGCTAGTTTGAGTTTTTCTAGGTACTAGGTGCATGTCCAGTAGGGGGTGCAGCCGTTAGAAATGCTTTTTCGGTGGATGGACGAGTACTAACTCAAATCTTTATAAGTAGGACAGAAGTGCACAGAAATTTACTTCCGTATGATCTATTTTGTGTGTCATGCTTGCATATGTATGGTGAAAATTCACACATCTGGCTAACGGAGAAAAGAATAGGGAATTATCAGCTAGCTAGCGAGAGCTGTGTATATGCTCCATGCCTCAGTGCATGCATGCAGCGCACCCTGGTGGATCCCAATCCATGAGAATCTCATAGCTAGTTTTGCTTTAATGCCCCCTCATCTTTTGCATAAAGACAGTGCTAGGCTTTCTCTCTTTGAGCAATCTCCCCTAAGCCCGAGAAAGAATCCGTTCAAGGATGTGTGTGAAACCCATGATATATGCTGGCTTTTGCCCCAATTACAAATGCAATGTGCTTTGAGCTAGTTAAGAATCGATCACGGGATATGGATCTATATATCTATCAATGTCCTATTTGCATGGATTAACATGAGAAAGTTGTAGAGGAAAAGGAAAAGATAAAATGATTGCCCAAATTGGATTAATGCCCTATATCAGCTGGTGAACTATGCCTTGTCCTTCTGGTACAGCTTCTGTAATCTTTGCCCGCCCCTGATTACAGCTGCAATGATCAAAGTAACAAAAGAGGTTCTTAAAGTTTGCTCTTTTCCTCTTGCTGTTACCCTTAAGCTAGCTAGCTTTAGTTCTTTTATTAGCCTTTAGCTTGGCTACCTTTTTCAGGTTAATTTCAAGATCATCTTCTTTTGTTTGGGTACACAGACTATATAAAAGCATTTCAGTCAATACAATTTGAAACATATTTTATAACATTTTCTTGGTAGTGATGCTACTAATGGTCTATTAGCTAGGAGCATTAGTCCAACCTGTAATATTGGTCTATCCAGTTATGATGATCTGTCAGTAGAATATATGCCGTTCAAATGATGGTTTCATAGAAATGACTCGTACTAGATTAACTGTATATTCACACAGGTGGAGACCTGTTTACTTGTCAGACATATGACGCAACAATGCCAACATACAGTTTTAAGCGTCATACATAAAATGGTCCATGACAACCTTTTTGTTTGGTAGCTTTCAGCAGTTTCTTTCTTATGGCCGACTGCCTGCAACTAGTGTGCATACCTGGTACTGCTCTGCGTTGTAGCTTATTCTTTTCCGAAGAAAATAAAGCCTCCCCGGCGGCGACCCAATTAATTGTACGTGCATGTATAGGCGTTAATTGGTCCTAGGGGCTTGGTAGGTAAGCTCCAGAACAAGGGAACTAGGTCTTGGAAATGTAAAGCTAACTTCAAATTGGGGCTTCATAACAGAAATTGTAGTTCCTGAACTTCACTATTTTCGTACTTACATGGAAATATCATCATAAGATAAAATGATAAAGCATAGTTAATTGTTCTTCCCTGAGAAACTGATCATTGATAGAACTTTTTAAGGAAACTAAAAGCTTTATTACCCCCCACTTCCACACGAATGGTGCACATAGTCCAATTTTATTACATAATCATGGAAAGACCAAGTAGATTTTTTTCCATCCAGCATCTTTTGACGGAATGTTCAGTTTTCTAACCACTATAGGAAATAGTGGAACTTTAGTATACTTGAAAGTTACCAAGATTACTTGTAATAATTAAAGATCCACATTTATTGCACATCATGCAATATTTTAAATGTGGTTGGCAGACGAAATGGTCATATTTAGCTTTGATGTTGCTCTATTTATAAGATTGTATGTTTGCCGGAATTTTCCCGCGTCCTTTCATTCTGAAAAAACGTAACAAAAACCACCAGGACCTAACCTAGGTACGGGGTTGTACATCTGCTCCCCCGACCAAGCGAGTTAAGCTCACTTCCTCTTTCCCATGTTTCTTTTGATTTTTGTTACTTTTTCCACAAATCTTTATTTTTTCCTGGTTTGTATGACTCGCTACAAGTTTTCTATTTTTCAAAATTATCTAGTATATTTATTGAAGTATGGTATGGTGGTTTGGGGGGAGGTGGTTCGGGAGAGATTGTGTAAACGTGCATATTTTCTATAAAATGAAACATTAAGAGAGATGAGTCAAACAAAATACCCAAATATTAGTTCGGTAGATAGTATTGTAAGAATTTGTTGTTTCAGACATTATTCATACAGTTTGAGTGGGAATTGCAAGTGTAATATATTTTATGTTAAGGCGAGAAAAGTATTTTGTGTTGTCACAAATTGTTGTCATACAGAACTTTCATAAATTCAGAGCCTCCATGGTTCGGATGATTCTAAGAAGTAAAAAAACATAGAATTGAATGTAATGGCACAGAGTGCTACTACAATTGAAACCACATAAACAAATAAAATAAGTTATTTTATTTGTGTCTGGTGAAGATTACAATAATTTCCTTACATCATTAAGTTTTCATAGTTTTTATATAAAGAACATCAAATCTTCATGAGGTTTTACGCATTATATTTTTTTTAGAAAAGTTCACATGCAAGAGACTAATTTTTGTATGGTTTTCTGTGCTACAAAACAAAGAAGATATATCGAATTAAATCTTAACAATGGAATTCTCCAACATTCCTACAGAATTCCTTTGAATAAAATTACCCCTACACTTTACTATCTAGATGCTCGAATAATAACAATATGATACCAGTTAATGATATTCATGTCATGTGGCAATATATCCCTTTCTTGTTAACTTAGCCGTGTGTACTCTTGTATGCTAAGGCCGAGGGACCACCTTCCATTATTATCTAATAAAGAACTCTAATACTAACCATGTCTCATATTAATCCCATTTTGGTTCTATAAAATTTGTGGAAAGTATACTAAATAGCACGTGTATACAAGAACAAATAGTGTAGGGAGCCAAATGCTTCTCTGCAATCTCCTAGCCCAATGCAAAAAAACATGAAATGCTCAAAATTTAGGCCCTCTTCGGTTCAAAGGAACTTTATACATATTTTGTTTTTTAGGAACTTTTCCTATACCATGTTTGGTGTGTTGGATTGGAAGTGATAAATTTTGGTATATGGTGTTCTTTACGTGCAGTTCCAGAGGAAAATTTCATTTGGCCCAGCCAGATAAAAACAATATATTTCGTTTATATGAAAAGAATGCGTTGAATTCGTCAAAAATGAACCATTTTTATATCCTTAGTGTAACCATATAGCTTCGACTGATCACATTTATGTCTGTTCGAATTCCTGCAGGACTGAACGTGGCATACTGTGGACTTCTCTATTTGTCTGTTTATGGAATCTCGCGAGTCAAAGAGATCTTTAACTGAATCACACCATGCTATTGTTTAAGAGATAAAAGGTCGAAAGATATAACCTCCTATATGTAATATTCAAGAGAGAGAAAAGTGATACTCGAACTATTGTAGCCCCTCCGTTTCCTTTTACCCGCATAATAGGTTTGTTTTAAGTCAAAAATTTAAATTTTGACTAACTTTGTAGGAAATAGCAACATGCACAATACCAAATCAATATCATTCGATTCATCACGTAATATATTTTCATATTAAATATATTTGATATCTTTTGGGAACTGCATGCAACTCCCTTTCCCTCTTTCCACTGCCCTATCCACAACTCTACTTGCCCATTTGCTTGTTTCTTCGGCGATCAGTCAATAGATTCTTTCACCCATGACCAAGCAGTAAGCAGTGCATGTGATGATTAGCTATAGCTATCACAGCGGAAGAAAAGGCAGTCCGCGAACAATGATAAAATAAATCAAACTACTCTCTCGCTATTCATTCCTCTTCTCTTCTCTGTCTCTGTCTCATACTCTCATCCCTTCCCCTGTTGAGCAAAACAGGTGAGCACTTTCACCTTGTCAATGCACATCCCCTTCTGTTCCCATGCTTGTTTCTTCCACGGAATGCACAACACAGTAGTGCATGTCAGTCAGAGTACCGGGCGCAGCTGTATGGGCCTTTTCAAACCTTCTGCTGCCTATCGGCGGCATTGATGCAAGAGATGGCAGCAAAGGAGCAGCTTTCTTTTAATATTCTTGCTGCTTCTCACTGTTGTCTTCTGCAGGACGTAGTAGAACTCGCTGTAGCTTCGCTTGTGATATGATAATTCATTTCCTTCAGATTCATGTTCTTTGTTTCTAGCACGACAGGTGGAGCAGACGCCCATTGATGCGGTTAAATATCACTTGTCACTTGTGCAGTGGAACGGAGGCGACATAGTTTTCCCATGTTGATTTTCGACATGGGGATTCCCATGTTGATCTTCGATACCCTAATTATTGTCAGCAAGCTAGCTCCAGAATGATGTGACCTAAGATGCAAGTCCTAGCTGCAGGCTGCAGATACAAGACACACAGGCCACAGACCGGAGACTCAAAAAAGAAGGATTCGTTTGACAAGTCACTTCACGCTAGAATCCGTAGACGTTGCACGGATGTCATTACAGGAATCGCCAAATATGCCGACGGCAGAAAACCATCACACGAATCCCGTTGTCATTTTTGTGTAGAGCAGAATACAAAGTATTTGAAAATGATGTTTTGCACGCTTGTGGGATACATCAATGGGTGCCTCCGGGATTTTATTTGAAAAAATTAAAAATTTATAAAAAAAAAATTGATATTTTTAAAAGATCAGGTTCACTTGTTCTCGGGAGCGTAATACACTTTCCGAGTGGACAACCTGTTATAAACAATAGGCAATAAAACGATGAAAAAAAGCAAGATCAAACCAATGGGGACACGATATTTAACATGGAAAACCCTTCCAACAAGTAAGAGAAAAAACCACGGGCGCCATCTAGCAAATCTTCACTATGATCGGGTACGGCCGAGGATTTACAACTTGCGACTTATCCCAACCGGTGGCTTACAAGAGGTATATATATATAGTGGTGAAAAACACTAAGTCGCCTGCAGTCCGACTCGGCAATGATCTGTACTGTACCTTCGCTACGGCCCAAGCCTCGCTATGGCAAAAGTTAGCCTTTATCTTTATATCTTCATATGAATTTGGATCTCATCAAAATAACACTACCTGGGTCTAAGAATAAACTGAAAACTACGAACTAGATGAACGGTATCAATTCTAAAATCAGATAATCCGCAATTCCTCTTCAGATCTATGGCGTGTGGTGCATTTTTTTCTTTCGAAACGGGGATTACGCGGCATCTACGTCAAAAAGATGTATACGGTGCTGATTAATTTCATTTATTTATTCAATAAAAATACAGCGCGCGGCGTATAGGACCAGGAGGGGAAAACATAAAACAACTGCATCAGCGATGATCAACAAGACAGGAGGAGGACGTAGCCTTCGTGCTCTAGGACTCGCGCCCTAGTCCTCTTCGTTTTAACTGTTCTGTAATCGACAACTGAGGTACGAGATTATTGGTTTCGACCCTCAAAAAGTTTCAGCTTTTACAAGTTGTACATATTATTTGTTTTCTACTAAACGGCTCTAGAAAAATATTAATAATTTATATACAAAAGTAGTGTTTCTGTTCCCATTACTCATCATGGATGCTAAATGAAGGCCTAGGAAGAAAATAAACTAAAAGGGACCAAATTATTAAAAACAATTGGGAGATTTAAAGTAGAATGTTCGCATTAAATGTGAAGAAACCTCATGGGAGTACCATTCCAAATTTGTGGACTTGTCCTATTTATTCCATACTTATATACCCAATATATATCTCCATGCCAAAAGTTTGATTCTTTACAAGTTTTAGGTATTATTTCATTTTTTTCCTATCAAACATTTATAGAAAATGGCAATAACTATTTATACATAAAAATGGTGATTATAATTCACATTCGCATCATGGATGCAAAAATAAGGATTTCTTAAGATGCTTCAATGCAGAAGGTTCGCATATTACCACAGATAATAAACTGGGCATAGTTTCGAAAAGTACAACTCTTGAATTTGAAGAAATTTTATGGGAGTACCGTTTCAAATTTGTGTATTGAATAACACGTAAAACTTGAAGAAAATCCAAAAAAATTTGCATGGAGTCATATTTTGAGTATAAGTTTGGGTTAAATAAGACAAGTCAATACACAAATATGGTATGGTACTCCAATTAAGTCTTTTCACATTCAATGTGAATCTTCTACTTTGAAGCACCTTAACGGAGTTTTATAATAATTTGCCTTTTTTAGATCATCTTATGCCTAGGCCTTCATTTAGTCTTCATGATCAGGAATGTGAATTGAATGCACCACTTTTATGTATAGATAAATAATTTACCATTTTAGTTATTTAATAATAAAAATTATACATAAAACTTGTCAATTTAAACTTTTTCATGGAGTCATATTTTTTGTATACCAGCTTAGGATAAATAGGACACGTAAATACACTTCATAGAAGACAATGATGTTTCGGCCATGCCGCCGAAGACACCATGGTGGTAATTTTCCGTGTCTAAATGTTTGCACTCCAACCACTAGGTTCCGTCAACATGGACCGAACTTGCTCGACGTGCCTCAATGTGACAAAAGAGAAACACCGCCGTCCTCCAGAATGCATTTCCTACGGAGATTACACCCCTATGAGGTGATGATAGTGTTTTAATAACTTCACGGAACAAGAGAGAGCTCAAGAGCCGGAAGTGGATACTAAACCGAGAACGAGGGTGGGAGAGGATCGTATGGAATGATGGAGAGAGAGTAGAGCATGAGTAGACATTTTTAGGTGAGGGGCGTGGCACTGGCACAACACACATACGCTTGCAGGGATGGAGAGCATGTCAAAGCTGGTTTAGAAAGAAAAAAATGAGACCAACCAGGACTAGCCCTTGGTGGCTTAATTTTATAGAAGAAATGCTAATTTCAGAAATTCGCTCCCGACAGAATTCGAACTCTGGTTGCTAGGTTTAGCCACTGCTACCTTTTCCATTGGGCCTCTGCCCCGTTCTCTCAAAGCTGGTTTAGCACATATGCAGGCCCTTGACACGATTGTACGCCGTGAGCTTGCATATGGAGGTGAAAGTGAAAGTTGGACTCGCGCGGCACGTGAAGTCACGAAGCAATCGGGCCTGGAGATGGAAGCACACACGAGCACGGCATGTGTGGGGCGACATTGTCACTATCAGGAAACAACTAATCACCGGCGTGGATTTTTTGACATTAATGGCGGGAAACGCCCACGCCGGTAAAGTCACGCCAGTGCTATTTGGGATCACCGGCGTGCGTACGGCCATGCCAGTGCTATTTTGGTATTACCAGCATGCGTGCACGCCAGTGATGATATTTCAAAAATTATAAAAAGCTGCTATTATTGAATTTACCAGCTGCAATAGTAGCACATAACGGAATAATATATCAAATAACACTAGTAGCAGCAACAGTGGTAACACTAGTAGCACTTATTAGTGTACCATATAACACTATAGCTAGGTAGTACACTAAGGATTATTAAGAAGCACCAAAACCTATGGTGCACCGGTGTAGCGCACGGTGAACTTATTAGTAGTACCATCAAGACTCAGCCAGATCAGCTCTCCATGGCCACCTTGAAACCCTTCCGCTTCTGCCATTTCTCTCCAACGAGGACCCTCGAAAAAGTAACTATCTGCTACGTTTCTTACAGGGAATGTTGTAGACCAGGCCATTTGACATGGTTAGCTCGGCCACCGTTGTGTTCTCCTCGTCCATGCCAATGATGAGATGCTTTAGGATATCATGCCTTGCAAGGCAGGGGATGAACTGAGCAAAATTATAAAAATAGAATTAGACATTTCTAGTTGGGAGCAACTAAGAACAAGGAATAATGTTGAATTAGATATATACCGTCTTAGATAAGAAGTTATGTGAAAGCTCTATGTAGTAGGACCTGGAGCGGCCCCTTAGGCAGGTGAACTCAGGGTATTGAACCACCTGTGAGTATGAACTTAGCCTCTTGTCGGCACACTTGGCGCACATGCCATCCATTTGGACGACCTAATATGAGAAGTTGCATGCATATGAACATAAAGAAAATACATAAAAGAGACATGAAGAACTCCATTAGACATATAACAGTCTAAATGACGAGGGGTACACTCATCAAATCCCATGGTTAAGGACCTAGGGTTGAGATTATGGGGAGAGAACGTGGTAGTGCTGGTAGTTTCGTCGGCCGACAAGCAGAGGCAAAGATTTACCTAGGTTCAGGCCCCTCGGGTGGAGGTAAAGACCCTACTTCCTGCCTGTCTGTTATTGATCGTGGGATATTATGAGGTTACAAGGTGGTTCTGGCGAGATGACGATCTCGCTAGAGCTTTGGTGGTTCGAGTATGGCTTGGTCCTAGATCGGCACCCCTCCCAGCCTTTAAATAGGCTAGGTCTCGGGAGTACTTAACCGACCTAGTTTACACATATGGAAAGTTCTAAACCGACTATGCCTATGTCTAATCTTGGAGGATACTCCATCTTCTTGGGCCTCTTGTCTTGGGCTTCGAGTAGGCTCTTCGCTATTGGCCCTTAGTCGTCACGTGCACCAGGTACCCTCACGGTAGGGTACCTGAGATGTATATCCATGTCAGTAGCCTCCGAGTACTTGTCTGACTCGAAGAATCAGGCATGGGCTCTTTCGTAAGTGCACGTCATATGCTCTGTACTTATAATTGGAATTCCTGTATGAATAGCGCATGTTGGCTATGTCGAGTATCTCATCGACTGTGGTTTTTGCTTATGATGATCAAGGGATAATAGCTTAGCAGGCCCAGTACACTCGACGGATCGGGACTGGTTAACTACACATTCGGGTAAAACCTTACTAGCTTTCAATCAAACTCGAGTCCCCGGATTCGAATCTGGAACAAACTGGTCAGATTCAACTAGGCCGCGGAGGTCTTACTGAGTCGATCTGCAGTATAGATTTGAATTTTACCCAACGCGTCCGTCAGGATTTTTCATCATGTCTGTTGACACGGAAAGTATAAGGATTGACGTTGCTGGAACGGTCCTTAGCCCAGTTCGAAAGTTCGGCGGGTCTTACCTTTGCACCATGCGTACAGCATCCGAGAAATTTGCGGCGGGCGCAACTCGGGAATGTTTCGAGTATGATTTTGTATATGAACTGAGTCGATTCTTTTGTCGACTGACCTTTTGACGTTATTCTATCGGGTGCGTGACAGCGCTCCCGATGGGAGTAGCCCCCGAGATTGTGCTTTATTGCTTTGCAATGGAGGACAATCTCAAATCCTTTACCATTTGATATGTTAGTCGAAGAAATTTTGTGCCGTAAATCTATCGGGTGCACGACAGTGCTCCTGATGGGAGTAGCCCCCGAGATTATGCTGTATTGCTTGTAATGGAGGATAATCTCAAAATCATTTTTTCTCGAGCATCTCCAGTCGAAGAATTTTTGATATGCTCCCGATGGGAATAATATGCATCAGTCGAAGGAACGGTCGAGTGACCAATTTTGTCTTGACATTGCTTTTGCACACCCGAACCAAACAGGGCAATCGAGTGACCAATATGCGTTTGAGCGGACTCGAATGTATTTTTGATCCAAGCGCTTGAGATGACGTCAGGGATGACGTTCTTTGGCGACTGCGCTGCCTGTCACGCGTGGCGTGCTTTGTGCTGCGATGGATGGGACGTGACACATAGGTGGGCCCATTTGTGCAGAGCTGACCGAACAAGGTGCAGTTTGGATTTGATTTGACCACTCTGGCCCACTTTTTACGGAGAGGTGATTATGGCTCCTCTTTTTGCGTGCGGAGTGGCCGGCGACGGTTGCCCTCCGCGTTTGCCACGTGTACGGTGAGATTGCGTGCGTAACGCACGATTTAGGGTCTGAATGACTGTGATTGCCTTTGATTTGTGGTAAAATAGGGGAACGGCGCTTGCATTGTTTTTTACTAGCCATTTGCTCTGCGCGCCGCCCTGTTCCAACTTCTTCCTTGCGCCCCTGCTCCATTGCTCTTGCGCCCAAGCTCTTGCTTTTCTCCTTAGCCACCACCGCCATGGCGCCAAAGAGGAAAGCTTCTGCCACCGACGCGCCCGCGACTGACGCGGCCGCTCTGAAGGGGAAGAAAACCGCGGCAAGCGCTTCTGCGGCTGCCGCCGACCTCAAGAAAAGTGACGGCGACTGGATGAAGTCCACGATCAAAGCGGCTCACCTCGAGAAGTTCCGCGAAGACGGACTACTGCCGCCGGCGGACCAGCTTACCGTCCGCGCGCCATCAAAAGAGGTACTCCCCGAGTCTCGCGCAAATGAGCGCGTATGTTTTGCAGAGTTTTTGCCTAGGGGTCTATCTTTTCCCCTCCACGAGTTCGTTCGTGGTTTGCTGTTCGCCTATGGGGTGCAGATCCATGATCTCACCCCGAACGGCATTATGCACATTGCATGCTTCATGGTATTGTGCGAGTGCTTCCTGGGAGTTGCTCCCAGCTGGGCACTTTGGAAGTCTATCTTCATGGTTCGGCCCAACAACCGAGGCGGCCGAACCTACCCAGTTGGAGGCCTTCAGATCCAAGTGCGCAGCGACACCCGATACTTCGCCCTGAAGCCAGTCGACTCGGCGCAAGGGTAGAGGAAAAGGTGGTTCTATGTGCGCGTCGACCAGGAAGGGGTCCTAGCATTTTCGACTGCTGGTATAGCCGCTAGGACAAAGGCCTGGCACCATGAGCCGTCGACTGAAGAAATGGCGGAAGCGGCGCCTCTGCTGGAGACGATTGGAGGACTGCTAAACAGCATCACGGGTGTGCATCTCATTGCCACCTTTGTGAAGATGCGGGTGTGGCCGCTCCGCGCGCGAGCCCACCCTATGTGGCAGTATGAAGGTCCTCTCGACTCCACCCGAATGAACAAGGAGGAGTTGTCTAGGAGCGAGCTGGTGTCACATGTGCGGTCCATCACCAGCACAAAAGCCAGCGAGCCTTCCAACGTCGACTGCCCTATCACTCCTTATGGGGCTGAAAAGCCTTTGCCAGAGGTTAGTGAATCTATCGAGTTTATGATGTCCTGCTTTTGTTATTCTGCTGTGCATCTTTATGACTTTCGACTGCTGTATTTTTTATGCAGGGCCACTCGACCGCGTCAACCCTTCCTCCTCTTCCCGAAGATGGCCAAACTCATGAAACAGAGGTGACGGTAGAAGCGAAGTGTGGAGATGAATCGCCTCTTCCTTCGGCTACCACATCTCCCACAGAAGAGGTTGAAGAGGAAGGGGTTGAAGAAGCACAGGACAAGGAGCTTGCCACGACTGAGGATGTGAGCGAGATTCCCACTCGCAAGCGCCGTCGGGCGGCCCAAGTTGTGTCTTCCTCCATGAGTTCACCCGCGAAGGAATCAGACGTGGGAGATGACGGAGACTCGAGCTCGTCTCCAACGACCACAGCTGCTCCTTTGGACGTGAGCCCGTTGAGGGCAGCTCCTCCTCCCAGGTCGGGTGAGGAGCTGCAATTTGGAGGCCCAAACTTTGAAGGCCTTGACACTGATGATGAAGAAGAGCATAGGTATGCTCCTTTTTGAACTAAAATGTTTGTGAGTTGATATTTATGCTTATGTTGTATTTCTTCGGTCACTCGTAGTGCCGAGACTGTGCGCCCTCCGACGCCTTCAGCCGAGAGATCTTCGACTCCAAATCAGCCAGAAGCTTCTCATGTCACGACTGAGGTCGTGAAAACGGTAGCCACGGCCACTACCATCGAAGCCGCCAAGATTGCGTGTGCGTCGACTCCAGAAATTGGGACTTCTACTGCCAAGCCTGCACCTTGGGTTGAACATGTAAGTGTCGTTTGTCTAGCCCTTATACTGGGACTATTTGTGCATAACTTATGCTGTTTTCTTGTGCATGCAGCCCTTCTACCTCAACTTGGTGGAATCAGGCAAAGCCTTTGTCCAGGTTGAACAGGAAAGGGACAATCTCCGCGCTGCCATGGAGCAACTCAGCCGTAAGTTTGTTTGACTTCTGGACTCGAAGTTATTTTTGCTCTGTCTTTGCTTTGTCAATTGTGAATGACATCTGGCCATCTATCTCAGGCGACAAGGCATCGGCTGAGTCTCGGGTGAAAGAGCTAGAGGATACCCTCGCCAAGTAGCGCGATGAGTCGAAGAAGGCTTTCGATGATGCCAAGAACTCCGCTGCCTTGCGCGAGAAAGAATATGCTGAGCGCTTGGCTAGCCTCACCCAAGACGTAGGCGGTGAGTCGAATTCGCCACTTTATGTCAACTTCCTTTGCCTCTGATTTATGAAGGAGTTGTTGGCGCACCTGCACCTGTAGACCAGGCGAGTGACAATTTGTCCCTCGATCGTGCTATTGGCGACTTGGACGTCGTCTCCGCCCAAGCCAAGGATGCATTCGCCAAGTCTACAAGCACACTCGGCGCCGTATTCAAGGGCGTATTCCCCTCTGGCCAACCTCCGTCGATTGTGGATGGCTTTGCCGACGTCCTAGGCCCGGGAACTTCGACTATGGCGGATTTTGCGCGCACTTTGACGGTACGCGGCTCAGAGACCACCCTCAGGCTCCTTTTAGGTCATGGGATAGAGGGTGACTTCGAGGCCGCTCTATCTGAATTCCCTCAAAATCCAGGCGGGAAGCTTGTATCTTTGAAGCATGTGAACGAGTCAGCCGCGAAGCTGGCTGACATTTTTATGACTACCATGGAGCGCCGGTCAGCAGAGGTCGCCAATCGCACGCGTAGGGCTAGGTCGGAGTCTGCATCATAGACCTTTAGGGCCATCTTCCCTTTTGCTGGACTGTAATTATACTTTTATGATATCGCGAGTATGCGTATGCTTTTGCCACACTTGTACGGATTGAGTTCCTTTGTTATGCCACTGCCTCTAAGGCTATTCGCCTAAGCTTTCTGATGAGTTTCTCATGAAACTTTTATGATGTTTGGAATAGAAACAGCCAGCCACCACGTCATCTAGCTCGTCGCGGCATTGTGCCCCTACTCGATCCCGAGCTCAGGTGGCAAACGATGCCGCAATAATGCGTTATATGAAGGCTCGAGTCGCAAAACTGGAGCAAGAGCTGGAGAGTGCCCGGAGTGAGCTGGATAGGATGAGGGCTAGGCCTGCTCTACCCACTCAGCGAGAGGAGTATGTGCTTGGCGAAATGGAGATTGTGAACAGACAACTCGAGTGTAAGCATGACTACTCTTATCTCAAGAATTCATATTGTCCTTTTTGTTCACCCAACTTGTGTTGTTGCAGGTTTTGTTCCAGACTTCCAAGCGGAACATGCTCGTGTAGATGAGCAGTTGAATAATGCAACTGATGAACCAACGACGGGCCGTCAGCATTTTCGATTGGATAGGCACCGAGCGCGTATACTTGTAACCCTGCAGGATCGAGTGTGGCGGAGCACTATGCTACTCGGGTTATGCAGGTCGGCCTTTAGTCGCATCAACCAAAAAAAAATTCCGACAGGGCTGCAACCTCAAGGAATCCACACATTGCTCAGGCTTTTTCGGAGTGCCAGTGCCATCCGAGGCTTTATCACCCAGAAGCTTGTGGATGGAGCCAACGCAACGATGGCGTATCTCCGAAGCCAGCGTCCACATATGCAGCTACGTCCACCCGTGTCTGGGTCGACTTTGTCGCAGTCGCATCTTGACGATATAGTTGACCATGCGAGGGTGTTGGTTGAGTGCTATCAAGCTCAACTTATGGGCCCTGTCCTTCCAGTAAAGGACGAACCGGAAGATTAGGGTTTTTTGTATAGGGAACAACCCCTGAGTGTAAATTTTGCCACTTGTAGTTAGTACATATTTGTTTACTTGTATGTATGCAGCCCCCGAGTGTATCGAGCGGGGTTTATGAGAAACACTTTATATAGAACATGAATTCTACAGCCCCCGAGTGCTTGAGTGAGGCTCTGAATTTTTTGCGATGTTTGAAGCTTCAACTCACGTTATTGAGCAACTTTTTGTTTATGTATGATTTTGACGACCCAGCACCCGAGTGTTCGAGCGCGGCTGGGGTATTATGTTTTGAAGATGGAGCGAGAGCTCACGTTTTGAAGTAGCGCATCCCCCGAGTCTTTGGGTGAGGCTAAGGTTGTGCGACTAGTTTATGCGAGTAGTAAACACAGAGAAATATGAGAATCATTGACTATATTCCATTTGTGAATGTTAGGCTGCAGGCCGCCTCATTAAAAACCTTCCAGTCCCCTTAGGTACCCTGGTAAGGAAAAGAGCGTGTCTGAAACCTGCAGCCATCCGACATATGTGCCTATTACATTATGCGACTGAGCAATCTAAGCATAGAAACGGCGCAGCTGCGCAACGTTCCAAGGATTATGTGAGAGTTCGCCTGTCTTCGCGTGGTTCAGTCTGTATGCTCCACCTCCAATGACCTCGGTGATGATGCAGGGTCCTTCCCATGGAGATGCGAGTTTATGCACCTTCTTTTGCTTCAGTCGAAGTACCAAATCGCCAACCTTGAAGGACCTGGTACGCAGTCGACGGCTGTGATAGTTACGTAGATCTTGCTGATAGACAACTGTGCGTGCTAGTGCCGTGTTGCGTGCTTCTTCGAGCAAGTCGACTGCATCTTCGAGTGCTTCATCTGCATCTTCTTCGTTGTACGCTTCGACTCTTGGTGCATTGAACCTTACGTCTGATGGCAGGATTGCCTCTGCGCCGTAGACCATGAAAAATGGGGTGAATTGTGTTGAAGCGTTGGGTGTTGTGCGTAGGCTCCATAGCACAGATGGGAGTTCTTCGACCCAAGCACCCGCAGCCCTTTTGAGTGGCACCAGGAGGCGTTTCTTGATTCCGCTCGTCACAAGTCCATTGGCCTTTTCGACTTGGCCATTGGATTGCGGGTGTGCCACAGATGCATAATTGAGCGTATGTCCTGCTCTTTGCAGAAGGATCGAACTCTTCAGCCGTGAAGTTTGTACCGTTATCAGTGATGATGCTACTTGGCACACCAAAGCGGTATATGATGGATTTTATGAAATTGACTGCTGTAGTGGCAGTCGAACTTGTGATAGGGACTGCTTCAATCCACTTGGTGAACTTGTCGACTGCCACCAGAAGGTGAGTATGCCCTCCATGGGAGGATTTTTTGAGTGGCCCGACCATATCGAGCCCCCATTGGGCGAAGGGCCAGGCCAATGGTATTGTCTTCAACGCCGATGCGGGTGCGTGCGGCTTTGTGGCGAATTTTTGACAGCCGATGCACCTTTTGACTATGTCCTCCGCGTCTTTGAGTTGTGGGCCAGTAGAAGCCTGCGCGAAAGGCTTTGGCTACGAGTGATCGACTGCTGGCATGATGCCCGCAGGTACCTGCATGAATATCACGAAGGATGGCTTGGCCATCTTCAAATGCTATGCAACGTTGGAACATACCTGATACGCTGCGCTTGTATAGTTCGCCGTTGATGACGGTGTATGCTTTAGATCGTCGAGTCACGCGTCTGACTCTGTTATGTCTTCAGGTACCTCGCCGCGGAGTATGTATGCGAGGAAAGGTTGAGTCCATGTTGGCTCGATGAGGAGCACCTCGACTGGCGGGTCCTCTGTGCTAGGTGCGCTGCTCTTGGCTGGTGGCTGATGTAGGAGATGCTCGCTTTTTTTTATGGATCTGTGCTCGATGCGCTCGAAGAAGACACCAGGTGGAACTGGTGCTTTGGTCGCGCCAATGTTGGCTAGCTTATCTGCTTCTTCATTGCTCTCACGCCCTATGTGCCGCAACTCGCAGCCTTCGAATCTGCCTCCATGATGTTGTATAGGTCGCGGTAGGCGATCATTATCTGCGATTGCATCACAGGCCTTCATTGTTTGCTGCACCACCAGATTCGAGTCACCGTAGATCATCAGTCGAGTGCACCCGAGGGCTTTGGCCATCCTCATGCCGTGGATCAGGGCCTCGTACTCTGCTTCGTTATTGGATGGGAACTCGAATCCCATCTGCAGGATATAGCGAAGCTTGTCGCCTTTTGGTGATATGAGGATGACACCTGCGCCTGCGCCTTCGTTCTTCTTTGAGCCGTCAAAGTACATAGTCCATGAGTTGGACACATCTGGCGCTCCTAGCAGCTGAGCTTCGATCCACTCGATGTGGAAGTCAGGTAAGACTTGTGCTTTGATGGCCTTCGGGTAATCGTATTTGATATCTCGTGGTCCTAGCTCGATGAGCCATTTTGCGACTCGCCCAGTTGCATTGGGGTTTGTGAGGATGTCCCCGATCCCTGAAGTGATAATTACAGTGATCGGGTGCTCTGCGAAATAGTGCGTCAGCTTTCTTGAGGACATGAACACGGCGTAAGCCAGCTTTTGATAGTGCGGGTACCGCTGCTTTGATATAGAGAGGACTTCACTCAAGTAGTAGACTGGACGTTGTATGCTTTGGGTGTGTCCCTCCTCCCTGCGCTCGACTACCAGTACGGTGCACACCACCCTGTTAGTTGCGGAGACATATAGGTATAGTGGCTCGCGTTCCCTTGGTGCGACGAGGATTGGAGGGCTTGTAAGTACTCGCTTGAGGTCCGTGAAGGCTGCTTCGGCTTCTGGCATCCACTTGAATTTGTCTGCTTTCTTCATCAGTCGATAGAACAGAAGCGCTTTTTCGCCTAGCTTGTTGATGAATCGATTGAGCGCTGCCACTCGACCCGCTAACTTTTGTATGTCATGGAGCTTTCAAGGCCTTTGCATCGTCAAGATGGCCTGTATTTTCTCCGGATCCGCCTCGATTCCACGAGCTGAGACTAGATACCCGAGGAGTTGCCCGGCTGGCACGCCGAACGTGCACTTCTTCGGGTTGAGCTTGATGTGGAAGCGTTTGAGGTTTGCGAACGTCTCTCGCAAATCATCGAGTAGTGTGTTTTCCTCCCTTGTTGTGATGACGATGTCATCTACATAGACCTGGACGTTTCGCCCAATTTGCTTCTTGAGGCAGTCTTGCATCATGCGTGGTAGGTTGCGCCTGCGTTCTTGAGCCCGAAAGGCATTGTTGTGTAGCAGTAGACCCCGAGTGGGGTTATGAACGCCGTTTTCTCTTCATCTTCTTCCTTCATCCTTATCTGATGGTAACCCGAGTAAGCATCCAGGAAGGACAAGCGAGCGCACCCGGCGGTGGAGTCGACGATCTGGTCGATTCGAGGTAGTGGAAAGTGATCCTTTGGACAGCACTTATTGAGTGCGTGAAATCTACGCACATCCGAAGGATATCTATGTTCTTCTTCCCACGAGTACGGGATTGGCCACCCATTGTGATTTTTTGATCTCTCTGATGAAACCTGCTGCGAGTAGTCTGTCGACTTCGGCTTCGACTGCGGTTCTTTTGGGCCGGATATGCGGCGCATTGTTTGCTTGACTGGTTTAGCATCTGGAAATAATTGTAGAGAGTGCTCGGCGAATTCCCTGGGAATACCTGGCATGTCGGCTGGACACCACGCAAATATATCCCAGTTCTCACGGAGGAATTCGACGAGCGCGCTTCCTATGCGATAGGCAGACTCGACGAGACATTGACTGTCTTGGTCGGGTCAGTCGGGTGCACCTGATGCGACCTTGTGTCATTGGTGGCGTTGAATGCTCTGTCGACTGCCACCTTTTTGTGCTCCGGCATAAGTGTTCGATCATTGGAGACCGCTAGGTCAGCGAGTGTTGCTTCCATGCCGAACATCTCAGAGATTTTGCTAAACTCTCGGTCGCAAGAGTCAGACTTTTGGAAGTTTCCTTTGACTGTGATTACTCCTTTTGGTCCAGGCATTTTCAGCTGGAGGTATGCATAGTGTGGGACCGCCATGAACCGAGCGAACGTCGGGCGTCCAAGTATGGCGTGATATTGTGACTTCCAGTCGACGACCTCGCACTCGCTCGACTCTGTCCTGAAGTGGTTCTTGTCCCCGAACGTTACGTCGAGTTGTATGGTGCCTTCTGGGCTTATTGCTTTGCCTGGGACGATACCGTGGAAGGTATTTGAGGATTTTGGCAGGTTCTCGACTGACCTGTTCATTTTGCGGAGTGTATCTGCGAAGATTATGTTTATGCCGCTGCCACCATCCATGAAGACCTTGGACATGGCGTAACCTCCAATTTGGGCGTCGAGTACCAGAGCGGAGTGCCCTGGACGAACCACCGATGGTGTGTGATCCTCTCTGCTGAAACATATCGCGGTCTCGGATCCCTTCAAGAATTCAGTTACAGCAGGAGGTGACATGACCGCCATGTTTACTTGTCGAGTGCGAAGTTTTTGCTCCCTGTTGGAAGGGCGACCTTTTTGTATCATGTACATCAGCCCTTGGGGTGGAGGGTACTGAGGTTCGTCCACCCGAGGTACAGGTTGTATGGCACCTGCCATGTTTCCACCTGCGTGAGGTTGTGGTGGTGGAGGTGGTGCCATCAGAACGGGCATATTGTTTGGCTGCGGCGCGGGTGCGGGTGCGTTTGCGGTTGTTGCCTTTCTGAGATTTATGTAATCAGTCGCCATTTAGTCGAACTCTCTGCAGTTTCTCATCGAGTGATTGGAGCGCAGTTTTCCGTCTTCCCCTTTGTACAGTGGAATCTGCAATCAGCATCCATCTTTTCTTCAAATGATCGCTCGGATTGTGCACCGGATCTTGACTTGCGCCAGTCCTTCCTCTTGTAGCTATCACTGCGTTGGCCACAGTCTCGACTGTCCCGGCGATCATCTCGACTGTCCCGCCGATCTTCTGACCGCCAGTCGCTTCTGTCTTGGTCGTTGCGGGGTGTGGCGAACCCAGCCGCCATGAACTCGGGTCTGTCATCATCGTAGTGATGTTTTGAACGTTGCGCCTTCGGTCATCTCTGTACGAGTCTCTGCGGCCTCGACTGCCGCTTTTATGATTGTCACGGGGTGAGGACCCGCGCGTGGTACGCGTCATGTCTTCTCCGTCTGCCCACTCAGTCGCGGTCATCAAGAGGTTAGCCACAGAGGTTGGCTTTTTGCGACCAAGTGCTTCTTTGAGGTATCGCCTGGCGAGTCCCATTATGAAAGCGTCCATGGCCATATCTTCTGAAATTACTCCGACTGAGTTGCGTATCTCAGTCCATCGTCTGATGTATGATCTCAACGTTTCGTCTGATCGTTGAACACAAGCTCGAAGCTCCTCAAATGTTTTTGGGCGCTCACATAGAGGCTCAAAGTTTTTGATGAAGTCATCGCGGAAGTGATCCCACGAGTCGTACTTTGACGGAGGTAGGGCCTTGAGCCAGTCGCGGGCTGTGCCTTCGAGCATGAGTCATATGTATTGCATGGCTGTGGTGTTTGTTCCTCACTGGCACACGACAGCCAGCCTGTAATCTTCCAGCCACCCGGAAGGTTCCTATCGACCCGTGATTTGGGCTGTTCAGATGTGAGTTTGAACCCTTTGGGCATCCGTGTCTCGCGAACGCGTCGAGTGAAGCACAGAGCTCCATGTGACTGAGGCTCCTGATCAGAGTATGAGTCGCTGCTATAAGATCTGCGTGATTGCTCCTGGACCTGCGCCTACGTGAGCTGCTTCTTTCTTTCGAGTGGTGGCGGCGACCACTGCGATTATGCTCTTCATGACGTGTGTCGACGATAGCACGATCTCGACTCCCTCCTGGAGCTGTTTGAATTTGGCGTATAGCCTTTGCTGCTAAGGCGAGTGATTTGATCTGCTGGCGATGCAGTTTTGCATTGGGGTCGTCAGCTGGAGCCTTGATTGCCTCGAGGTATGCTGCGGCGGTAAAGAGAACACCCGCGGCTGTTTTGGGTACCGGCACTCCTTCCTCATCGTATGTCATGAAAGAGTTGCCTAGGTTGCGGGTGAGTGTCACCCTCTCATCCGGCGAGAGGTGTGACAACCTTGATCTGGGTCTTGTTTTTGCCTGCCCGGTGGAGCTCAGGGAGAGCTGTCTTCTGCGCGCGCTCGACAAGCTAGTTTGCTTATTACGTTCTTCGAGTGTTGCTCTGATCTGCTGCAGTCGAAGTGTTTCCTGCCAGGTGAAGTATTGGAAGGTCAACATCTCCTCCCATGTTGTGTCCATGGGCATCATTGTGCACTCTTTGATGACTTATCTGCTTTTGATGCCATCTCAGCAGTGATTGTGAGAGTTGTGACTACGTCCGGCATAGTAACTGTGCACGTTAATTCTGTAGGCATGTGGCTAGCTACAGCATCTGATGATTCTGCGGCGATGGCGACATAGACCTGCTGGGGTATCACCCGAGGGTATGTATGTGTGTTTCCGAGTCCCGCCATGGACTCGACGTCATCATCAAGGCTCATGTCGAAGTCGATATGCCCATCGAGTGGTCCGTCTGGACAGATCTCGCTGTCGACGCCTTCATCACCAATGCTCATCTCGATGTCGGCGAAATTGTTATGAATCTCAAAGTCGAGGTTGTTGTTGGTGTAGATCTCGGAGTCGACGTAATTGTCTATATGAGTTTCGGGCACGTTGAAGTTGGTGAGGGAGATCCCGCAGTCGAACGTATCCTCGAGTGGGAGATCGAGCTCGGGATTGTTTGTGGGGTATGCTGATTCGGCCTCCTCTCCTTGGAGTTCGTCGATGAGCTCGTTCATCTCTCGAGTCGACATGGTTGTTGCAGATGAACAGGCTTGGAGAGTTGACGATGGTATGGACTTAGTTGATGGATCTGCAGTCGAAGGAGTCGCAACCGATGGAGCCTCGGGTGCGGAAGTCTCGAGTTGGCGTGGATCCATTAAGTCCTGCACACCAAGCTTGTTGACGAAAAAATTGAACAAATCAACGGTTAAACCCAAACCTGGCTCGAGATTGGAGAAGGCCTCCTGGAATTCTGGCGAGTGTGGCTCGAAATCCATCAGAAGATCCGACGCATTTTTTGCAGGTGAAGCAGGCGTGCTGCCGTTTGTCGAGTGAGTCGGCGAGTTGCCCTGTGCCGCCTGAGTCGGCGAGTTCTGGTTTGTTGATGCAGCCGGCGAGTTGCCGTTTGTAGATCCGATCGGCGAGTCGCCGCTTTCCGATGGAACCGAAGAAACCGTGAGTCCAGCCCTATTCTTTCCCACAAACGGCGCCAATTGACGAGGGGTACACTCATCAAATCCCATGGTTAAGGACCTAGGGTTGATATTATGGGGAGAGAACGTGGTAGTGCTGGTAGTTTCGTCGGCTGACAAGCAGATGCAAAGATTTACCCAGGTTCAGGCCCCTCGGGTGGAGGTAACGACCCTACTTCCTGCCTGTCTGTTATTGATCGTGGGAGATTATGAGGTTACAAGGTGGTTCCGGCGAGATGACGATCTCGCTAGAGCTTTGGTGGTTCGAGTATGGCTTGGTCCTAGATCGGCACCCCTCCCAGCCTTTAAATAGGCTAGGTCTCGGGAGTCCTTAACCGACCTAGTTTACACATATGGAAAGTTCTAAACCGACTATTCCTATGTCTAATCTTGGAGTGTACTCCATCTTGTTGGGCCTCTTGTCTTGGGCTTCGAGTAGGCTCTTCGCTATTGGGGCTTAGTCGTCACATGCACCAGGTACCCTCACGGTAGGGTACCTGAGATATATATCCATGTCACTAAACATCCAGACAGAGTACATTAAACATGAAGTAGTATTGTCATAAACTCGAATATGATAAGTCTAAACATCAACATAAAACAACAAAACTACCAATCAGGGAACTGGTCCCAGAACCTGTCATCTAACACATCGTACTCCTCCTTCTCCTCCTCCTCCTCCTCCTCGGAACACTAGAAACTATCGTCTAGCCACTCGTCCTCCTGAGAAGGACCGGCGCCATGAGAAGGACCGGCGCCGTGAGACGGGACTGCACCGAACACCTGGTACTCCATCAGATACGGCTCCCTGCTGCATGAGACGTCTCACCAACGGGTTGTCAATGGGGCGGGTGTTGCGCCGTGCGATCTGCGCCTCGGCCATGCGGTGCTCCCTCTCCATGGCCATGGAAACCTGTCTGATTCCCGCCGGCGTGAGTTCGTCCACACGGCGGCGATTAGTTGATGCGCTTGATCCTCATGTGATCCCCGTACTCGTTGACTGCAAAGTAGTCGTAGGCGCGCGCCGCCTCCTCCGTGGTTGACCACTGGCCAACCCAGCGTTTGACCCTATCGATATAGATCTGACATCCATACACGCGGATGTCATCCCTCTTTCTAGTGTTGGCCCTCACACTAATATACCTAGACATATCGTTCAAAAACTAAAACATATGTACAAAAACTATTCATTAGAAATAGAAAAAACTAAAACTACACAATACGTAAATCTACACAACTATCTAAAATATACAAGTAATTCTAAACAAATTATAATGTACACTAATAATCTACACTATATATACACTAATTAATCAACTAATACTACACATCTAATGAAATTACCTAAATCTAACAATCCCTAAAACAACTTGAAATTACCTAAAACTACACAACTAAAAATTCTAAATCTAACAATCTAAAACAACAAGAAATTACCTAAATCTACAAAACTAAAAATTCTAAAATCCAACAATCTAGCCAAAGCAATTAGAAATTACCTACAACTACATCTCAACAAACTACAATCTACACTAATAATCTGCACTATACTAAAAAATCTACACTAATAAAAAATTACCCAAAACGACGGAGGTACGTCGCGACCACGAGGCGGTGGTCGAGGATACACGGCGGCGACGCGGTCGGATTGACGTGTGGGAGAGGAGGGCGCGGCGGCGGCGAACTTCGTGGGAGAGAAGGGCGCGGCGGCGGCGAACGGCGTGGGAGAGGAGGACAGGCTGGGGGAGTGGTGCGTGCATTTGTGTGTGTGTGTGTGTGGGGTGTGTGAGGGTGGCCAGGGAATGGATAGGGTTTAGGTTTTGTGGGGCCGGCACGGGTTAGTGTCGTGGGCCAGCAGGGAATGGATAGGGTTTAGGGTTTGTGGGGCCGGCACGGGTTAGTGCCGTGTGCCAGCAGGCCGACGCCAGCAGTAACTTTTTAAAAAAATAATGTTTTAGTTTTAAAGTTAGTTTGTTATGATAAAACTGTTATAGACGGTGGGCCAAATATAGTTTTAACCCAAACTAATTTACTACAGAATATTACGTTGACCAC
Organism: Poa pratensis; assembly: GCA_947311845.1. NCBI lineage: Eukaryota > Viridiplantae > Streptophyta > Magnoliopsida > Poales > Poaceae > Poa > Poa pratensis. The sequence continues at coordinate 29,843,184 of CAMZMU010000068.1, forward strand.
ATCGATCAAGATACATTAATGCCTCTATGAAAGGATCGTATGACACCTAGAGGGGGGGGTGAATAGGTGCTACTTCAATTTTAGTACTTTTTCAAATTAGGCTTGACACAAAAGGTAAATTCTCTAGATATGCAACTAAGGTGAATTTACCTATATGACAAGCTAGCAACTAAGTAAGATACACGAAGTAAAGACGGTAAATAAGGATAGAGGTAGCCGAAGGTGAAAGCACACAGAGACACGGATGTATTTCTAAGTTCCTCCTTTTTAGGGGAATACGTCTCGTTGGAGGGGTGTGAGGCACCACAAAGGTCGATCTCAATGCCACAAAGGCTCACCCTATTCTCCGATGAACCGCACCACAAAGGTTTGGTTCACCTTCCACTATCGGAAACCTTCAAGGCGAATTCCGGAGCCTTTACAACAACGATCTGGGGCACAACACACAAAAGGGTTGGGGGCTCCCGAACAGCTACAATCTGTCACAAAGACAATCAAGTAAGTACAACAATGAGCTAGGTTTTCCCAAACGAAATCCTAGCAAAGGGTCCCTCAAGTGAATGAGGCGGAAATGAAAATTCTCTTGGTGAAGATGTAGATCCGGGACTTCTCCTTCAATCCTCCAAAGATCAACGAGTTTGGGTGGTGAGATTGGGAGATCTAGATGTTGCTTGAGCTTGCAATAATGGTGTCTTCAAGTTTGGGCGAGCTAGCTGTCCCAAGGTAGGTGGAGGAGCATTTATAGCTCCTCCCAAAAAGTGGCCGTTGAAGAAAACTGGGAGCCGGCCTGGCCCTCCTCTCTTATGCTGTCTCAAGTTACCCAGGGAAGCCGGCCTGGGACCGACCTGGCCGGCCCCCAGGCCGGCCACCCTGCCGAGCCAGCCAGCATGTGGCCCGGCCTGGCCGTCCTGGGGGCCGGTTGCCCTGCCGAGCCAGCCGGTCTGCAGCCCGGCCTGGCCGGCCTGGGGCTGGCTTGCCAGGGTTTTCAACACCACGGCGCTTTCGGACATTTTCTTTCTTCTTTTTGTATTCTCATAAATCTCAATATTTTCTGAAAGCACTTAGCATCATATTAAAATATCACCGGTGTTGTTATCTAACACACAAAACTCATAGGAATAAATAAATGTCCTTTCAATCTCCCCCTTTTTGGTGTTAGATGACAACACTAGGATTTGCAATAAAGTATCCACAATAGATCGTGTTCTTAACATGAAAGAGGCTCCCCCTAAACGTGTGCATAATATTTGTTTGCCTTGGAATGCAAGAACACACATAAGGAGGGAACCAATTTCAACAAGATATAAGAACAACACAAAGAGACATATCCATATATATATGTTGAGATTTTGAGAAGATGATCATACCTTGTGCTAAGAAATGTCGACAATTATACCAAAGCACAATATCATGTAGACTCAAACATAGATAAATCCATCCGAATACCGAAATCCATAGTCTCATACAATAATTAACCATCTCATACAATAGTGATAAACAAGTTCCATGAACATCGACCAAATAGAGAGTTCAACTAAAAACGATGCAATGCAAATAAAAACACAAAAGTATGTAATGCATGGATGCAAATCCCCGGATAACTCTCTCCCCCTTTGGCGTCAAGACACCAAAAAGGAGAAAAAAAGTGAAGGCCCATGAGATCACTCATCTTCATACTCGTCCTCATCCTCATCATCTTCCCCATCCTCATCATCATCATCATTGGTGCCACCAAAAGCTTGACCCGAGCTTGATGCACCATGAGTGTCCGGCCAATAAGGAGCAAGAGAGGAAGCATCATCGCCGAACCAATAGGTGTACTTGGAATTGTAAGTATCCTCTGAGACCTCGGCTGAGCTGGAGCAAGAAGGCACGGGAAACTCAAGTTTCTTCATGATCTCCCTTTGATTGCGGTTATAAGACTTTTGCTTGCGATATGCCTTGAAGTCCTTGGATTGCTTGTCCGCAAACAAGCAATTCATTTTCTTGAAAACCTCCATGATACCGTGCTTCTTCTTGGAGGCCTCAACATGAGCTTCTTCCTCAACATGAGCTTCAGGAGCGCCAGATCTAGCACGCTTCTCTTGAGAAGGAATGACCGCACCCGGGGGGCGAGATGGCAAAGCATGCAGTGTAGGCGAAAACAAGGCATGAACATAGGCATTGAGCGAGGTCTGAGCCAACTTGAGTTCAAAGAGCTTCTGAAGGTACGGACCATAAATTGGAACCCTGGACTCAAGAACCACGGCTTGCATCTCTTCCCACATGTAGTCAAGAACATCTATTTTCTTCTTCCTCTCCTTGAGGGTGACAATGTGGTGAAGAAGATTGACCATATACATGTGAGCCAAACCCTTTTCTCCAAACTTGACGGCAATAGTGTTCCGGAGGATGAGGTAAGTGGCTTTCCAAAAAGGAGTCATATGAGATACCTTGGGGATCTTTCCAAGAGAGCCCGACTCGGAGGGATAGCAATGATGGATCCCGGGGAGGCTTTCATGAGGTTTTGCATGTGAATACGCACATAAGCCATGGGACACAGAGGTAGCTCCTCTAAGCCAAAGAGAGCACCAAATTCAGCAAGAGAGGCTTAGCATTGGACACCGGCACTCATCCATGTCATGGTCCTCTTTCCTTCCCTAGAGAAATAAACTATGGCATAGAATTCTTGAAGCAACTCAGGAGCATAAGGAGTATTCACCGGCATGAGATTAGTAATACCATGAAAATCCATAACCTCCATCACCTCCGGCCATAATTCCCTTGCACTATCCACATTGAAGAAAAAGGTGGGAACATGAGAGTTCTTCTTCGGACTAATGAGTTGTTCAAACACTTGATGATGCACCTTGCAATAGAACCGGCTATCACTAGTGCAAGTGGGCTTGCCAAAAGCATATGGATTGAAAATCAAGCGGTCTTGCTCAAACTCATGACTAGGTATTTTGACCCAAGTTGACCGTACCGGTTCCGTCGGATTGACAAGAGGAGGACCTTTCTTCTTGGAGATTACCTTGAGTTTCTTGGCCTTGGGTTTGGAGGAGGATGATTCCCGAAGATTGTCCTTGCCCTTGAACCTTGAGAGAGGGGAATCAACCTCTAGGTCTTCAAGATCATCATAAGCCAAATCAACATCCATCTTGCTCGAGAATCACCGAGAGAAAACCAAACTTGAGAGGACACCAAACAATGGAGGAGAACTCCCCCAATCTTCCACCAATGGAGAAATCACTTGGATGGGAAGGTGGATCTAGTAGGAGGCTTGCAGATCTGATGGAGGAGGAGGTGAGGGGCGGCTCTAATGGTGGGGAGTGGAGGAGGAGAAGCTTGGGAGGGCAGCCATAGAGAGGGAGGATGTGGGGGAGAGGAGGAAGAAGTGGGGAATAACCGTAACGATCCCCTCCCCCTCGGTAGAAGGAGCCCCGAGAGGCCGACTAGCAACCCGATGCAGCCGGCCCATGGCCCGGTCTGGGAGCCGGCCAGGCCGGCCTGACTGGTTTTTTTTCATTTTCACAGAAATCCTCCTCCCCTTTTTCTGAGAATCTTCTCCCCTTTTTTTTGCTGAAATTCTTGCATAACAATATTCTTGTGAAACTTGTGGACTTCTTTGCTGAGAACCATCTTCAATAGTGACCATGGGCAATGTTGAGTGACACGGGTAGATGCAAATATGATGATTTCTTCACACTTCCAATGATGATAGCACCAAGAAAACCCAAAAAAAAACATTGGAAGTGATTCAAAAGTGGGAAGAAACAACAAATAACCATGGGGCAATGTTGAGTGACACGGGTAGATGCAAATATGATGATTTCTTCACACTTCCAATGATGATAGCACCAAGAAAACCCAAAAAAAACATTGGAAGTGATTCAATAGTGGGAAGAAACAACAAATATGCAATAAAATCTCCAATAAGACCCAACTCTTCAAAACAAGAGGGCGGTGTCCTAGGCCAACATGTATGAGTGTGTGGTGTGACACCTCGAAGATATATCTTGGGTTCACGGCCACAACTCGTCATTTAATCTCACAATTCATTGAACGAATATAGAGAGGCAAATGAGTTCTCAATATCGGCATAATGGGGGGAGGGATAGTCCAATGGATTAGGACCGCACTCCCCCTATGTCCATGCCTACACCTAAACCAAATACATAGTCAAAATATAGGTGTGTATGCAAGATGGTCAAGTCAAGCTCCTAGAATCCACGATATTTAGCTCATGCCTCAAAAAGTGAATCTTGCTTCATCAAGTGGCTTCGTGAAAATGTCGGCAAGTTGATCTTTGGTTGGAATATAGCCAAGCTCAATATCACCACGAGCAATATGATCCCGAATAAAATGATGACGAATCTCAATATGCTTCGTTCTTGAGTGTTGCACCGGATTGTGGCCAATCTTGATAGCACTTTCATTGTCACACAAAAGAGGCACTTTGTCACAATTGACACCGTATTCCTTTAAAGTTTGCCTCATCCATAACAATTGAGTGCATGCACTAGCGGCCGCCACATACTCGGCTTCGGCGGAGGATAGAGATATGCAATTTTGCTTCTTAGAAGACCAACTCACCAAGGACCTACCAAGAAATTGGCATGCCCCGGAAGTTGATTTCCTATCATCCTTGCAACCGGCCCAATCCGAATCCGTGTACCCGGCAAGAGAGAAATTAGTGCCCTTTGGGTACCACAAACCAAACCTTGGGGTATCAACCAAATATCGAAGGATTCTATTGACCGCCACCATGTGGCTTTCTTTAGGAGCGGCTTGATACCTTGCACACACCCCTACACTCAACACAATATCGGGTCTAGATGCACAAAGATAAAGCAAAGAACCAATCATAGAGCGATAAAGTTTTTGATCAACATCGATACCGTCGGGTTAAGTTCAAGATGGCATTTGGTGTCCATGGGAAACCGCTTCCCTTAGCATTGTGCATATTGAACCTCTTGAGCATGTCTTGGGTATATTTGGTTTGAGAGATGAAAGTCCCTTCATTCAATTGCTTGATCTCAAAACCGAGAAAGAACTTCAATTCGCCCATCATAGACATCTCGAACCTATCGGTCATAAGCTTTGAAAATTCATCATTGAAAGCTTTGTTAGATGAGCCAAATATAATATCATCAACATAAAGTTGGCATATGAAAAGCTCCCCTTTAACCCTCTTGGTAAAGAGGTGGGATCGATTTGCCCCAATTCAAATCCACGGTCTAGCAATAGCTCTCTTAGGTGCTCATACCAAGCACGAGGTGCTTGTTTGAGACCATAGAGCGCCTTATCAAGCTTGTAGACATGGTTAGGGAATTTAGGGTCCTCGAAACCCGGTGGTTGCTTAACATATACCAACTCCTTTAAAGGACCATTAAGAAAGGCACTTTTCACATCCATTTGTTGCAATTTAAAGTTATGATGTGATGCATATGCAAGAAGGATACGGATGGACTCAAGGCGAGCCACGGGTGCATAAGTCTCTCCAAAATCAATGCCTTCAACTTGAGAGTACCTTGTGCAACCAATCTTGCCTTGTTCCTCACAACCATTCCATGCTCATCTTGCTTGTTCTTGAATATCCACTTTGTGCCTATAACATTGCGGCAATCTTTTGGCTTCTCAACTAGATTCCACACTTTGTTGCGCTTGAAGTTATTGAGTTCATCATGCATAGCTTCTAACCAATCCGGATCTTCAAGAGCTTCAAACACTTTCTTTGGTTCCACCATGGAAATATGAGCTTGATGTTCACTAAAGCTTGCCAATTGCCTTCTTGTGGTAACACCCTTCTGGTCACCAAGGATTTTTCTAGGGTGACTCTTTATTTCAAAGTCTCTTACAATTCTTGCTTTACGACGGGCTTCGATATCTCTATTGCATCTTGGAGGTATCTCTTGATCATTTGAGTCCCCGTCTTGACCGGAATGTTGACCTTGATCATCTTGAAGCACATCTTCAACAATGAAGGAGAGGGTTGATCTTGGTCATGACCTTGGCTAGCATCAACAATAGGAGAACTTGGTTCTTGCATAGCAACTTGGTCAACATGAGGAGGGTCTTGAACTTGTTCTTGGGTGGTGCATCATTTGCTTCCATGATAGGCGCCGTTTCAACTTGTGATGAAGAGGCCTCCACTTGAATGGAGCTTGGACTTGCTTGAGGAGACTCGTAATGAATCTCAACGGGACGATGGAAACCAATGCCCATTCTTCTTATAGCATCTTGAGGCTCTTCATTATCTACATCACAAACATGAAATTGCGCCACTTGGGAGCCGTCATTCTCATCGAACCTCACATCACAAGATTCTATGACTTTCCCAACGGTTTTGTCATAGACTCTATAGGTGTGAGATTCGGCACCGTACCCAACAAAAACACCCTCTAAAGCTTTAGATTCAAATTTAGACAAACGAACACTTTTGTTTTATAGAAACACTTACAACCAAATACTCGGTAGTAGGAGACATTGGGCTTGTTGCCGGTGAGCATCTCATAAGGAGTTTCTTGCCAACACGAAAGAATAGCCGGTTTGATGAATGACACGCCGTGGAGATAGCTCGGCCCATAAGAAGAGGAGACTTAAACTCCGCCAACATAGACCTTGCCATATCCATGAGAGTCCGGTTCTTCCTTTCGGCTACACCATTTTGTTGAGGGGTATATGCAGCGGAATATTGATGACGAATCCCCTCTTCACTAAGAAACTCATTTAAGGTGTAGTTCTTGAACTCGGAGCCATTATCACTCCTAATGACCAATATAGGGACATTGTGTTGGCGTTGAACTTCATTGGAAAAGTCGATGACGGCTTGTTGGGTCTCATCCTTCGTCTTGAAGAAATAAACCCAAGTAAATCTTGAATAGTCATCAACAATCACCAAACAATATTTCTTCCCACCAAGACTTGGTTGAGGCACGGCACCAAAGAGATCAACATGAAGAAGTTCCAATATCCTCTTTGATGAAATGATGGTCTTGCTTGGATGGGGAGAATCATGCATCTTTCCTTCAACACAAGCCCTACAAAGACGATCTCTAGAAAAAGAAACATTGTCTTTTAGTCCAAGAATGTGGCCACCCTTGTGAAGACTTTGCAAAGTTCTCATGTTGACATGGGACAAGCGGCGATGCCACAACCATCCCACGTCGGCCTTTCCGAATAGGCATATTGCTTGAGTGTTGGTAGACCCCGAAAAGTCCACCACAACAACTCATTTTCAACATACCCAACGAACATGACCTTTAGAGTCTTGCTCCTCAAGAGTACCACCATATCAATAGTAAAATGGACATCAAAATTCATCTTATTAAGTGCACGAACGGACATAAGATTGTAACCGAGGGACTCGACAAGCATGACATTTACAAGGGTGATATCCTTTGCAACTACCACCTTGCCGAGACCCTTTACCTCCGCTTTTGATTTATCACCATAGGAGACGGATGCTTGATTTATATTTGGTCCCAACTCCGTCATGATCTCCTTGCTTCCGGTCATATGACTAGTGCATCCACTATCAACCACCCATTTAGACCCACCGGAAGCATAGTCCTACAAGAAATCATTGCTTGGTTTTAGGTACCCATTTCTCAATGGGTCCTCTTTTGTTAGCAACAAGGGTCTTAGGAACCCAAATAGAAAGCAATGTAACCATCATAAGGACCAACATATTTTGCATAAACATCCCATAATAATCAACATAAAAATGTAGTTGGGATTGTTATCCCCGCAAAGTCACTACGAGTGGTCTTGCCCCTAGTGGCATTACCACCGCAATGGAGTCTTGGCTTGTGCGGGCTTGGCTTGGTGTGTTGCTCTTCTTCTTCTTTGCCTTGGCCACATAACCAAGACCCTCCTTCCCTTTGTGTGGCTTTTGCTCAAAAATTTGAGCAACAACCTTTTCTTTACCTTTAGGAATAGAGGTCTTGGCACTAGTGGCCTTGGCAAGCTCAACCTTCAACCTAGCATTTTCCTCAATAACATTTGCATGATCACAAGAGGGAGTAGAGTGCTAGGTGAGTTAGATTTAGAAAGTTGAGTTTGAAGTTGCTCATGAGACTTGACTAGAAGAGAGTGGGTACTTTCCAAGGCCTTGTGAGCCTTGTTAAGTTTCTCCATATCCTCAAGGAGTCTAGCATTAGCAACCACAAACTCGGCTTTCTCCTTTTTAATCACTTTATATTTAGCAAAGACATGGTCTCTATCCTTAATGATTTTAGCAATTATTTCATCATTTTTATCATCAAGGACTCAATTCTTTCCTCAAGAGAGTTCTATATTCACTCTCTTCTTCAAGAGAGGCATTCAAGGATGCAATGGTGAGAGATCCTCTCTCTCAATTTTTCCCTTGTCATCAAGGATTTCTTCGGCCGCATCAAGTTGTCTCAAGAGAGACTCAACATATGCCTTAGTTTCACCTTGCAAGTTAGCCACAATAGTATCGGAAGCAACAAGTTCTTTCTTAATCACAAGACTAGTTTTATCATCTATTTCATGCATAGTCTTGGGAGTAGAAGATGATACCTCGGTGACGTGAGCCATGAGGCAACGAGCGGTGTTGATGGAGAGGTTCTCATTGGGGGATTCGAAGAGAGAAGGAGGTGGAGTTGATACAATGGCCAAAGCGGCCACCTCACGAGTGGGTTCTTCTTCTTCTTCGGAATCCTCGGAAGGATACTCTTCTTGAGTCATCAACACAATTCTTGGTGCTTTCTTGAAGAATGGCTTCTCTTGACAAAAGGCTTCTTTTGTATCATGTTTGATTGGCCCTTGAGGACAAGCCTTCCACCGTTTTGCTCTCTATTCTCATAAGGACAATCTTTGATGAAGTGATGCTTGTTATGACAATTGTAGCAAGTCTTTATCCTATTAGCAAACTCCTTCTTCCCACTTGGATTGTTTGTTGATCAAGTTGAGCCTTTGCCTTGGCCGGGTCATTCCAAAATGTCCTTGTTGCAAGAGCTATGTGACCATGGAGGGCTTGTTCAAGATCATCGGGAGGAATTGTTCGGGCATGCTTCAACTTCATCATGTTCATCAAGGCACACAACCTTGGCCTTCAAAGCAAGAGAGGGACCTTGTTTCATTCCCATGGCCCTAGCACGGTTGTCTAGAGCATTCTTGGTGGCAACCTTGGAGGCTTGCATCTCTTGCATAACTTCATTGGATGTCATCTCAAGGTAGTTGTAGGGCCTTCAAGTCAACGGGCTCGAAGGGCATGAGAGCATTCACATACTTCCTCTTGATCCAAGCATCATCCACATAGGTTGCCCCAACATTAAAAAGGCTTGGGCAAGAGTCTTGAGTCTTGCATACATCTCTTCATGAGTTTCACTATCAAGCATGTAGAAGCCTTCGGCTTCATTGTTCAAAGCATCAAATCTATTCCTCTTCATGCTCCATTCCAAGGAACACCTCGGAAAGGCAATCCCAAGCTTCTTTGGCGGTGGTGAGATTTTGAATGTGATGAGATCCTTTCTCCAACGGCAAGTTCAATCATGTGAAGCGGAGGCATTGAGTTGCATCCACCACTTCTCTTCTTGTCAAGTTGTTAGGATTCACGGCCTTGTATCCCACTTGAATGATCCTCCAAAGCTCGATAGAGGAACTGTTGATATGAGATTTCATTAAGTGTTGCCAAGTAGCAAAAGCCAATGCATTAAGCTTAGGAGGTGGACCTAAAGGGTTTATGCGAGTATGATGGATAGGTGGGTCGGGAGAGTACACAAGGGGAACCGCATGGTACTCCGGCTTCCCACCTTCGGGTATGGTGGTAGATGTGGAGAGTTTCTTAAGATCGGTGTTTTCAACCCCTTTCTTTTTCTCTTTTTCCTCCTCGGTATCACCGTCATTGGAGTTAGCGGAGTCCTCTAGTGGGATGGTCTCCGTAGGAACCTTGCCACTTGCGAGTTGCTTGATCAAGTCACGCATCTCAGCAAATTGGGTATCCATGGACGATTTCAAAGATGTCTCCATCAATTTGAGATCGGCCATGGATGCCGGTGGCTTGGTCATCGCGGGATCACCCTCATCGTCATACTTCTCTTAGGCGGTTAAGCCCAACAAGAGAGCCGAGCTCTGATACCAATTGAAAGGATCGTATGACACCTAGAGGGGGGTGAATAGGTGCTACTTCAATTTTAGTACTTTTTCAAATTAGGCTTGACACAAAAGGTAAATTCTCTAGATATGCAACTAAGGTGAATTTACCTATATGACAAGCTAGCAACTAAGCAAGATACACGAAGTAAAGACGGTAAATAAGGATAGAGTAACCGAAGTGAAAGCACGCGGAGACATGGATGTAATCCCGAGTTCCTCCTTTTTAGGGGAGTACGTCTCGTTGGGGGTGTGAGCTACCACAAAGGTCGATCTCAACGGCACAAAGGCTCACCCTATTCTCCGATGAACCGCACCACAAAGGTTTGGTTCACCTTCCACTATCGGAAACCTTCAAGGCGGATTTCGGAGCCTTTACAACAACGATCCGGGGCACAACCCACAAAAGGGTTGGGGGCTCCCGAACAGCTACAATCTGTCACAAAGACAATCAAGTAAGTACAACAATGAGCTAGGTTTTCCCAAACGAAATCCTAGCAAAGGGTCCCTCAAGTGAATGAGGGGGAAATGAAAATTCTCTTGGTGAAGATGTAGATCCGGGCCTTCTTCTTCAATCCTCCAAAGATCAACAAGTTTGGGTGGAGAGATTGGGAGATCTAGATGTTACTTGAGCTTGCAATAATGGTGTCTTCAAGTTTGGGCGAGCAAGCTGTCCCAAGGTAGGCGGAGGAGCATTTATAGCTCCTCCCAAAAAGTGGCCATTGAAGAAAACTGGGAGGCCGGCCTCTTGTGCTGTCTCAAGTTACCCAGGGAAGCCTGTAGTGACCCAGCACACCACTGCATATTGTAGTGTACAAGTCGTTGACATAATACTCACGAAAGGACCATTCTGTAAATATTACATCCTTCAGAGTAGTACAACAGAAACATAGTCGGTCCAAGGTAACACTATAGGATTACAACATTATTCAATACAAAATCTCGAGAACCTCTTTTACAAACAGAAGTAGGTCTCATGCAAAAAAAACTCTCAAAAGACTCAAGTCGAAGCACTAAGCTAGATATCAGCTCTACTTCTAACACCTAATCCACTACTGCTGTTGTCACAGCCCTATCTATCCATCTGGAATCTCCGTGTCTAGAGTTGTGCTCCTCCATCCAATTATAGTCGTCTTATCCATAGGCATTGTTGTTGACGTGTCCATCGTTGCACTGTTGTCGCCACGCATCCGTTGGCAAAGTAGAGGTTGACTCCTTCAGGCCCACCAGGTTGATTTGACTCCTTATCGAAGATCTCACCAACATCGCTATGGATTCTTGTCCTTCCTCTGATGTCTCCAATAATCTAAGCAGGGGTCAACGGAGGAAAGAGTGAGCAACATGAGCGTTACTCAGCAAGTTCATATAATAGGAATAAGGTGTTTTATGCACTAGCTACCATCCATACCAAAAGGTCATGGATGAACATGCATATCTTTGTAAAACATTTTTAGGAAAAGATTTATTTTATCTTCAGAAAACTATGCCCGTCATCCATTCACAGGTGCTAGGGCTTCATGGAGCCACCTTTCCTGCAGCGTTCGCAGCTCCTTCCCGGAACAGGGAGTAACATGTCACACTTTTTACACTCTGCAGAGGTGCATTACTTTACCCATAAGAAATCAACGCCTTGTTGCACAACCGGGCGATCTTTCCCGTCCACACTTCCTTTGGTGTGGGCCCCAGTCGGTGATCCAAGCCATTCGCCGTGCTTCTCCAACAACCCCGCATGCCCACCCAATTCATGCATAGCAGAATAACCCCTGATACACTACCTCTCACGATAGGTACCTAGGCATCCCCTTGCAGACCAATTCATGCATAGCAGAATCACCCCTGGCTCTACCCCTCACGGTAGATACCTAGGCATCCCCTTGCAGACCATCATAGGCACCAGAGTCCGTGGGCATTAAGGGGTCCCACCCATGTGCATGTAGTCCCGCAAGACCTACAACGTACGGCTCTGGCTGCCCGTTGACATGCGAAAGGGAGAAGATCACAGATGACTTTCCCGTCCCATTCCAAGTCTCATGGTTAATGCTTCATTTACGGCGCAAGAACACTGACGGCATTGGTTCTTAAGTCCTAGGTAATACTTTCCCGTGCAAATGGAACCTCTACCAACCACATCATTCCATGGTTCCATCTGCCAGCCAACAATATATATATATAGCAATTCACATCATTCGAAGATAGGTTTTTCTTTTTCATGCAATGATAAACCATAGTATTTTTCATTTACTTTGATAAACATAATCAAGTAGGACATAAGCAAGAGTGAACTTGCCTTGGATAGATATAGCAGTTCAAACCCTTCGGGGTTCTAGGGTTTGCGGTAAAACCCCGAGTTCTGAAAAATAGCAAGGTAATCCCGATAAGGACTACAGAAAACTCTGGCAAGATGCTATTATGCATGGTAATGAAATGCATCGCAAAATACCCTCAATCAGACCCAAGCTTAACTAGGTAAGCTTCATTTTAAAATGATTCTTCGAAAACATCGTAAATTTAGCTTAGGTTATTTTATCATCTTTAGGTGTTGTTGCAAGTGCTTACGTTAATAATGAGTTGAGATTAGTGAATGTTTAAGATTTTAGAACTTGATTTGATTCACTTGGTGATTTCAGAATACTAGTTCTTAAGTCTTAAATGTTTCACTTTTATTTAAATGAAGAAGTATTAACAAATACTAAGAACAACCACTTTTAAGTTTCTTTATTATTTAAGTATCACACTTAAAAGAAGTAAGTAACATAACATTATTTTGTGATACAATTCATAGTTTTAGAATATGGTCTTGAATGAATAAAACTATAACACAAGGTTAATCAAATGTTAATGATAAAAATAATAATAGTGCTCATATTTTATTAAGTAGAGATTTCATTTTTAGATTAAGTAGACATCTTTTAACAATTATTTTCCTTATAGAAATATCATTTTAATTAATAATTTAATGGAATATCAATTATTTATAACCACACATGGTATTTTCATATGCTCATAATGTAGGACATATCATGATTAAAACACATTTTATAATTTGAAGTTTATTCATGTGAATCATTTTAAATGAAGTTGAAATGCATCCAAAATAGCATTTCAAATTAACTCCATATTTAAATTAATAAATATATTGTTGTTTCAATTTTAAAGTGATTAAATTTTAGTCAAACAAGTGTTTGATTTATACAAACAAATAAACTTATTTTTCTGTTCATTTTGGTATATTATTTGTATTTTTCTGATTTTATATGAAATAGCTATGAATTTCCAAAGTTTATTCAATTTTAGAATATTTCTGGAATTATTTTCTTATTAATTTTTGATTTATGAAATAACCAAAATGCCCTTGGTCAAACTGGGTTGAACCAGATCAAAGACTGGCTCGGGTCGTGGTCAACTCGACCGAGCCCAACCTGCTCTCCCTTCTCTCTTCCTCTCTCGCTCCCGTGCTCGACCCGCTCCTCTCTCGCTTCCGCCGTCGCCGTCGCCCTCCGATTTCGGCTGACTCCGGCAAACTCCGCCGCCGTGATGCGGCGCAATCGACACGCCGGTCGACGCTCTACCTCCTCCTCTACTTCGATTTGCTTTTCCCCACCTGTCGCAGCCGTGCGTGACCCAACCCTAGGCTAGGGTTTCGGGTGCCCTTGCCGTGCTTGTGCTGCTCTGATGTCTCGCCATGGCTCGGTGCAGAGATGCACCCTCTGTGCTGCCATGGTGGTGATGATGATGCTTGCTTTACCCCTGGCCCTCCTCCATTGACCACACGGGCACTGCCCCGTCATCATGGCGTTACGGCCTGGGACGCTGGTAAGATCTCTCTCCTCTCCTCTCTTCTTCTCCTTCTTTCTCCTGGCCTATGGCCCTGCTCTGTGATGTGTAGCATGCAGTGATTCTAGGGTTCTACCCATGTAGGTGCAATGGTTGCATTGATCTGATGGTGCTCTGTTGCTACTATTGTTTCTGTGATGAACATAGGATGTGTTCTGATGATTGATATATGAATTTGTATAGATAAAATTTATAACTGAGTTGGAACATGCATTGCATGATCTAGCAATGATGTTGGAATTATTTGAGCACGATTCAGACGAGTTTTGCTTGCTGTGATGCCTCCCTGAGAGTTACGCAGTAGCTGGCTGGTTTATCTTGCTTTTTAAATGCTTTCATGTGCTTCTGTTGATGAACAGAAGATGTGTTTTGATGCTCTGGTAGTGCTCTGTGCATGTGTAGATGATTTTCTGGAGCTAAATGTTTTAGTTAGCTTGTTGTGATGCCTCTAATAGAGTTACACAGTAGCTAACTACTAATTATAGCTTTGGAATTTCTTTTATGCTATCCAGTGCTCTTATTAGTGCACAGATGTGCTTGTGGTGCTTTTCCCCTTGTGGTCTTTGTGCCCAGCATCAAATGTTGGATCTGTGCTTCACACATAGCTGTGAAAAGCAATATTTGCTTATGCCTTTGCTCAGAATTGTGGGTGATTGGCCCCCTGCCTATGATGCACAGGCTGAGGCTATGATTTAATAAGAACAGATGCTTGCTTATGATTTTAATTCCCTATGATGACTGAGCATAGCATTACTATGCTAGACTGAGGGAAAATACACAGCTAAACCACATATTTAATCTAGCAATTTCTTTGCTAGAGAATATTGGTTATTCACCTTCTGCTGATTAGTGGTGATGGATGTGTGATGTGCTTGTGGATCTTGTGGCTTTCTTGATCAACAGATCTTGTGGATTTCTTCCTTGATCTCCTTGCTGGCCTGCTCCTCCAGCTCCAGTTGCTTCCCTTGAGCTTCTGGCTTCCTCTCCTTGCTCCTATGCTCCTTGCTTCCTCTATCCCATCTTGCTCTTGCTTTTGGCAAGGATTCAGTGGTGAAGAGTGGATGGATTTGTGGATTTTGGGTGATGAATTGTGGTTGTGGTTGATGAACTCGAACTGGAACTAGTGTGAGTGAAGTGGTTCTATTTTGCTAGCTGCTACGGCTGCTTCCTTGCTCTTATCCCTCTGCAGTGAGGTTGATGTGCTGTAAGCAGCAGGGTGACTGCATGTGTGACTGTGCTGCCTGCTTGCTTGTGTGCCTCCATGTTCAAGTAATCTGGCACTTCGACCAGTTGATCTTATCCCACCTATTGTAATTATTTTTGGTTGCCAAGTGGAATTTGTTGCCTGCCTATGATGTTGTACTGAGGCTATATTTGCTGGTTTTAGAGCAGATGCTACACTTAATCGCCTAATTACACTCAATGATGTTATTAGCAAAGCATTTCTTTGCTAGACTGAGAGTTAAACTAATCCTAACCCCACCTTCGTATTATATTCTGTTTTTCTTTTGTTTTGCAGGAAAACAAGTATGAAATGAAGATCAAGAAGATGAAGAAAAGATTACAAAATATTTTAGTTTTAGGAAACAAATGTAATTTTCCTCTTTGTATTTTAATTTGTTGTAATTGAATTGTAAAGACAATGTAATATTGTGATTTTTCAATAAAGTTATTTATTTGTCTTGCAAGATTTGTATAATTTGTAATATGTGTTGTAAAGATTTAAATTATTTAAAAAACTATAAATTCATTTACTTAATTATTGTTTTTGTTACTTAATTGTTTTAATTTGAATTACATTTCCAAATTCAAATTATTTGAATATTCAAATTGGATTCGAAATTTCCCACAACGAGTAAATTACCTATAGATCATGTCGAAATTTATTGCATTCACCTCAGATGAACTAAACCCTAATTCAATACGATGAATTAACTCCGATCACTCCAGGGTTTTGATTTGCGAAAAATTTGTTCGGGTTTTTCAAATGCATCCATGCAGATGCACAAATTCCTATTTCTGCCCTCCGTTAGTTCCTAAACGCTGGATATTACAAAGCCGGCCTGGCCGGCCTGGGGGCCGGCCACCCTGCCGAGCTTGCCGGCATGGGGGCTGGTAGCCCAGCCGAGCCAGCCGGTCTGGGGGCTGGCTTGCCAGGGTTTTCAACACCACGGCGCTTTCGGACATTTTCTTTCTTATTTTTGTATTCTCATAAATCTCAATATTTCCTGAAAGCACTTAGCATCATATTAAAATATCACCGGTGTTGTTATCTAACACGCAAAACTCATAGGAGTAAATAAATGTCCTTTCACTCTACAAAAATAAAATAAAACTGAAAGCAACAATATTACATTTACAAAGAAACTAACGATAATGATGATACAAAATCAGTTATGAAGTCGTCACCAGTATTCTCAATAGTGGTTGCCCTTATTCGGCCTAATATGCGCTTGTTTAGGAGACATGAAGTTATCACCATTGTTCTCCTCAGAGGCGGCTGCCTTCGATTCTTCAACGACACTTAGACTTTGGTCTAATCCGCGCTCGTACAGAAGGCATGAAGTCATCATCACTGTTGTCATCAGCGACAACGGCCTTCGATGCTTTCTTAACTTTGGCTCTGATCTATGCTCGTACAGGAGGCATGAAGTCATCATCACTGTTGTCATCAGCGATGACTACCTTCGATGCTCTATGTGCCTTAGATGATCCAACACTTCAGGTTTTCGGTCCTATCTTTACTCCAAGAGCCCTCTTCATTTCACAGAGTAGCAAGTTGTCGCCGGACACCCCTTGGGTGCTTTACCCCATAGTATCATCATCCACAAGAAGTCAGAAATCTCTTTGTTGATTAACTCTGCATCGTCAGGGTAATGATACACAGTAAAAGTAGAGATAAACACAAATTAGAACTACATATATACATAAGACACTACGTACACCTTATTATATAAAGGAATTTAAATTTACCTTTACGTGCAGTGCATATTCCTGCGACAAGAAAAAGATGTTTTTTGACTCAGTGTGGATAGGCAAATTACGAAGACCCGCCTCAATGATTTTGAGTTCACTCACTCTGTTCCACCTTCTACGCAATCTCAGAAGTTTTTGGCGTATTTCCTCTGGGTTTCACTCCGGGAGCCTATCTCTTCGAAACACTTATTTAACTGAGTGAGGTGTCTATTGCTCCCAATTAATTCAACGAATGGCGATCCGATATATGCAAAGGTGTAAAGGTCCTATATATAGAGACGAAGGGAGGAGAGAGAGAGAGAGAGAGAGAGAGAGAGAGAGAGAGAGGGTGGGGGTAGTGTGCAGCCACGAAAAAATTACTGGCGTGTTCACTAGAATCCACACCACTAGCACGATTCGTCATTACTGGGGTGTCATATACACCCCACGCCACTAGTAGGTTGCCGTCCTGAGAGGTCATTGGGTCCCACTTACTACCGGCGTGTCCTATATCCACACGCCACTAACAGCGATAACATTACTTATGTGTCGTATGCAGCCCACGCCAGTAGTATCTTACACCGTTGAAGGTCATGCGGGCCCACTTATCACCGGCATGGCACGCTTGGTGCCATGCCAATGGTACGAAATTATCTCTGGCGGGGACATTTTCCCACGCCGATGATATGCTCTCGAATCTGGTCTTTTTTTAGAAACTTTTATGACAGTAGGAAAGGCTCCTACTGCCTCTATATTAAAATGTAAAGATAATTACATAATTACATGGCAGTGAGGAGCCAGAAGTTCAAAGTACTAAATTACAGCACTAAAGGAGGAAATGAAAGGGTGCAGCTCTGCTTTGGTTCTATGAACCAGCAGGTTGAAGTCTGAAATGAATGTCTGTTTCCAGGACCTTATACTAGGGCTTATCTCGAATCTGGTCTCATAATACCACCGGCATGGATTTGGCGTCACCCACCGATAATTACCGGCCAGCTATAAGCAGTTTCCCTATGAAGAAATAGGCTTTCGCCCGCTATATTAATATAGCAACCACACGATACAACAACAAGAGCCACGCTGGGGCAAACAGCACAAACACGCCCAAAAGAAAAGAAAGAGAACAAGAAGAGAAAACAAAGCCGACACTGGCGGATCAACGAAAACGACAAAGACTCACAACCGCTGCGTTCTCTCCGGAGAAGTCCCACCTCAACCCTAGCACTTTGATTCACCGCATACCAAGCAGCACCTCCAAGAAGGAAAGCGACGACGACGACACTGCTGCCCGGACAAGACCTAGGGTTTCCCCCGATACGCTCCAAGGAGTGGGGAAGGGGTACACTCGACACCCTTTAGGAAGGAAGGTGACACCCTCAAGCGTCACCGTGTCGATGCCAAACGACCAGGATTTCTCCCGACCCCAAAAAAACACCACTCGGACAAGCCATAGCGCTCGACCCAGCATGCCAGCCACCAACAGACGCCACCACGGTCTTGCAGTCAACATCGCCGTCTCACCAAGGCAAACGTAGCAAGGCCGGCCAGCCCGAGACGAATCAGCCGTAGACAAGGTCCGACAGTATCACAACCACGCGGGAGGGAACAACCTCCACCGCTGTAGACGGTAGCCGACCGGACGCCACGACAAGAGCAAACCGAGCCATTGGAGCCAGAGGGCGCCAGCAGTGCAGCCACCTGGAGGACGTCCTCCACCGCCATCGGCGGGTGCTGACCGGACACGGCAGCAGAGACACACCAGGCCAAACAGGCCCGGCCGAGCCCCGGGAGGCTCGTAAAGTCCCCGCCGCCATGCTGCTGCACATAGGCCGCCACCGCCGCTACCCTCATCGGCCCATAGGCCTGGCCGAACCTAGACAGGCCCGTGAAACTCCCACCGCCACGCTGCAGCAGGGGTGGCGTCACCACTGTCATCTTCATCACGAGCCACTCACCAGACCAACCGGGAGCCAACCGAGGCAGGCCCGCCCTAACCCAGATCGGGCCCAAAGGGGCCCGATCTGGGACTCAGGGCCGGAGCACCACCACCGTCGCCCTGCCACCAACGGGAGCACCTCCACCACGTAAGCCACCGTCGCTGCGCCAGGGAGCCCCGCCGCCGCGCCGGACCAACGCCGCCGAGCAACACCACCAAGCCCACTGCTGCTCGCGCCGCCATGAACTTGGAGGGGAAAAGCGAGATTTTCCGCCGCCACCGGTCAAGGGCCGGCGCAGCCCACCGGCGACGGCGGAGGGAGGAAGCAGGGAGGAGACCGGGAACGGGAGGGAGGCGGCGCGGCCCGGCCGCCGCGGGGGCGGCGCGGGTCGCGAGAGGAAGAAAGGGAAAGGTCCACGAATTCGAATTGATCAATCGATCATCTGAATCTTACCGAGCAGTTTCCCTATAGTGTTGAGGTGTGGGTAATTGTGACGAATGTCCAAGGTGATTGGGTGGACGCATCATCAAAATGACCAGGAGGCGCCGCGGATGGCCTCTATGCGCTTCTTCTCGCACAACTCTTATATTTGTCCGATGGATCAGTCGATATCCTAAAAGGAGAAAACGGGTACCTGCAATAATATATTGGGTAATCAATTCTAACCTTAATCAAACAAATTTGTGCAGATTCTTCTATTGGTCAAGAGCATGTTTAGTTTCCTCAGTTGTCTGTTTTGCCTGTAGCAATTTCTTGCTGCTGCATGTCTATGTGTAAAAACAAAAATGTCCCGTAATGGCCCAAGCTTTGTGCTGTTGATTTCAACAGTTCTCCTGTCGGAGGATGCTCCACAATTCCATTATTCTACTTTCGAGACGAGATAGATTCTCAGAGATTTTAGCAAAGAGGCTTCAGCGAGAAGAAAGCGTGTGGGCGACATGGGGATCAAAGACAAAAGCAAAAGATAAGAAAAAGAAAGTTGCAGAGAGAGAGGAAAGAGCATTTCTTGGCCTCTTCTTCCTCTTTCCTCTTTATATCAAGGACCATGGATTGGAGGAAAAGAAACAAAGCCAGGATACGTGGAGCACACGGCCGGAGATCCTACCAGTAACAAATCAAATCATGGGATCCCGTAGGCAAGGTAGGTTCTGTAGGATAATACAGGTTGAGCTAGAGATCAGAGAGGCTACCAAAAGGAAAACATCCAGGCTTATATGCCTGGTCCTATCCAATCCACCAAAGCGCGCCCATTTTGAAAGCAAAAGCTATGTAGCAGCATCTTTGAAAAGACGTAACCTAGCCAGTGGCAATTGGGAGTTTTCTTTAGCATAGGATTCAGATATACGACATTAGTGGCATGTCGTTTAATAAATTTAGGCCTCATTTGATTCAAAGGAATTTCATATTATTTTTGAAGGATATTATTCCATAGGAATTTTTCCTACATTGGTCGTTCGATTCATTGGATTGGTTACTAAAGAATTTTTTTCCCATAAGAATCATTGTACTAGATCCTATAGGAATTTTACCATTCACTTCAACCTCTTTTTACAATTCCTTTACTTTTCTTTTGCCATCAAATACAATTGCTATTCTCAAAAGATTCAACCAGACATGACATTCCAATCATATGGGTTTTCTATTTCCATACTTTTCTTATCCTATGAATCTAAGGAGCCCTAAACAGTTTCCAGTTGACATTTTGACCACGTCTATTCCATATCTATGTGTTGGAAATAGTAGCAATTTTCAACTCCAGAAAAAAATGTATTTCCTACTTACTTCCTCCGGTCCCTTTTTACTGTGTGTATTATGTTTAACAAATCAAACTTTTAAAGTTCGACCAAGTTTATAAAAAAATAGCAACATTCGTTTAGTGTGAGAGAAGTGGATTGGTACCCCTCTCGGTGTGGTAGTAGTCCTTGGCGACTCGGGTCAAGGATTGGTATCCCGCTCAGCGCGGAAGTAGTTCTTGATAGTGAAAGGTTGGTGTCGAGTACATCGCTCAGTGTGAGAGAAGTAATTAAAGGGATTTAAAACACCATGACGGACATAAAGGAGTTGATATTTCTCTCACTTGCTTTACACATAGTTCGTATAAAGCATATGGGCCACCTATCGCGAGTTATAACCCATTCATTTGATCTCATGAACTACAACTCGAAGCCCTATGTGCACAAGTTACAGTTTGCGTCGCCCTTTTTTATTAATTATAACTTACTCACATGAATTATAATTCACGTTGTTATTTGAGTTACATGAATATACGGACTTGGGACCTCTTTGGATCGCAGGATTGAAAATTGTAGTAATAAACAAACACAAATTTCACAGGTTTATCTATACAAAACAGAAGATCATAAAACAACATAGGAAACCTGCACTTGATATTTAAAAAAAGGTTGGAGTAGATGTTCAAACTCCCCTGGCGCCGAGGCATATTAATCCAATCCATAAGGATTTGGGTAGCACCATTCTTTTGATCCAAATGCAATTTATAGGATAAAACCTAAGCATTTGATTCTTACAAGAATCCTACGAAATCCCTGTAATCCAAATAGACCCTGAGTTTTCGTTTGATTCTTGTATCAACTCGTTCTTTTCACTCATTTTTACACAACTTCTAAGTTGTGATCTTTTGAATCATCATGCACCACGACCCACAAACCTCTGTAGGCCTTAACTTACCCGGTTGGGCCACATGCCTTACAATTCGTGAAGTTCTGACCCATGTAGATTACGGGTCAGCAACCTAGCCAATGGCTCGGGGGCTTCCAATAAGAGCACGATTAATAGAAGAGCCGGCTACCATCTATATATCGATGCCATGTCACCTGTAGTCTTTGTAGAAGAAATCTCGTATAGTGATGCTGGCTGAAAACGAGCTGCTGTACTAGCCATACTAATTAATTTTTTCATGCATGGGAGGGAGATAAACATAATTAATGTTTTCATGCATGGGAGGGAGATAAAGGCACCTGGTTGGAAGGGAGTTAGCAGCTTGCATGCCATTATTTTCTCTCGCTTACTTGTGCTATAGCCGGGCTGCAACTGTAGGGCCCACTGCCTTCTCTTTCCTCCCTTCTCTCTCCTCCATCTCAGATTTTGTTGATGTGAAACGGCTTATAGCCTGCTGACTGGGATCTATTATACTTGCTCTGAGGAGGATTATTTCATGACCTCGGCACACCTATGAGTTCCCTCCTATTCAAACTGCCATGAAGATGTACCCCAAGGGACTGACGAGTGGACCCACGCATTCCAAATCGAAGATCAACTAGAAACTCTCTAGTGAATCGTACCCTCGCATAAAGGGAGGACAAGATATTGAAGGCAATAAACTTAACAAACATTCTCATACGTGCCATGATCTCCTACTCATGGGATACGATAACTTATCTACAGATGGAAGGCGACACCTATCACGGCGATTTACACGGTAGCGCTCTCGGTCCGGTGACGAGATATTTTATGATGGAAATGGCGACAACCTTTTGCAGCTTCTATGCATAACCTTTTGCAGTTTTTGTCGTAAACTTTTTATCGAAAAATGAAGCAATACCACTTTCCTATGACGTTTTTTTTTCGTCATGGAGGTTACCGCTTTTCCGTTTCCTAGGAAGCATAAGATCCTCCTAGACAATGTATGTTAAATGTGTATAGATCCCATCTGTTGCGTCAGGTGGCTACCGTGGCTCGCAAAATCCAGCTATAGTTGGTGTTTACTCAAGTTTAGGCGGGAAGATCTTGGTTCTTCGTGGCCCTTTTTGTAATTTCTCTATTTTATGAGGATCTTGGTGCTGTGTTTGCATGTACAGTTGTCCGTGGTATCCTTTGGGGTATCTACTTCTACATGTATGCCTTTCTATACATCTATATAGCGATACAATGACATACGTTAAAAGGAAAATTCAGATTGAGCCGAGGACAGAATTTTTTTCCCCTACGGTTTATGTTAGCTTTAGCAAAAATGTGTCAGTACAAGCTAGTTGTTGGCTTTCTCAGCTGGTAATGCAGTTTTGTGGCCTTTTGATCTACATGGGCTGCTAATGTACGGCTAACATATTATCGAGAAATCTCGATTCACTGGGCCTAGTTCTCACCAACATAGGGCAGATGGGCTTAATATAGTTGCCTTCCCTTCGTGAGGCCAGAGACAGTACCAAATTCACACAGTTCCCTAAAAAAAATCACACACAGGAACACATACCACAATGAGCAAGGTCCGTATCAATTTGAGGAAACAAAAGAAAATAGCAAGATTCCGTTGAAACAGAGAAATTGGGAACAAAACCCAGCGGAATGAAAATGGAACAGTTCGATTCATATAAAGAGCTCTTTTACGGTGCTTGGAGAACTACCGCCGGTAGTTTCAGGTAGCTTTCAACCTAAATTATTTCAGTCGTTTGATTTCAATCTATCCCCCTAAATTATTTCAGCCGTCCAATCATTAAGCAAAAAAATTAGATCTAATCACTTGGGGCATTATAGTCATTTGTTCACGAACAGTTTCTGGTCATCCTTTTCACGATCGATCTCACCACACTCGCGCCGCCGCAAGGCCCTGTGCGGTCTCCGAGTCAGCGCGCCGCCGCCACCCGCATCCGTTGCCCTTCTCATCTACCAGCTGGGCGCGGGTGCTCGGCGTCGACGACCTCGACCGGCAGCATCCGGCAACGGCCGCTGTCGGCGGCCTCCTCCACCGGCCCGCTAGCAGCAGCAGCAGCCCTCCGTGGGTGGCGCCATCTCCGGCCTCCTCCACCTCTCCGCCAGCAGGAGCAGCTGGCCGTGGGCGGCGCCATCTCTGGCCTCCTCCACCTCTCGATCTATTCTTCCACACTGAACAACAAGGAGCTGCGGTCTGTGCTTACTGCTAGAAATTCAGAGCCACTTCATAAAAATTCATGTCTTGGCAATTAGAAACGTAGATGCAAATTGCATAGATTTAGGATGCCAACCATGTAATGTCAGGTTCAAAAAGGTGATCAAACTAGTAGAGTAGGAGCTGGGGTTTAGTGAAGGCCAGCTCCTATTCATAAGCTTTGCAGGTAGCTTGCAATATATTTTGACTTGCTGAAAATGAAAGGACCGAGCGAGTTGCCGGAAAAAACAGAGGATTTTTACAGCAACGTTATTTCTCTAACTAGTTGTACTTCCTGGCACCTGAAAGTATTCTACTGGAGCATGTACTCTACTCAAGTGCAACTGAGCTCCTTGTACAACAGTATATCTACGATTCCCATTACTTATGTTATTTGTATGTTATTTGTAAGCCTAATGTTGATTTAAAATTGATGTGGGTCAATTTGGCTTGAACTTATCTAGAAACTAGAATTAGTGATCTTGGTGGCATAAAAATTACATGAAGGTGTTGTTACAGTTAAGCCTGCATTTCTGTAGAATCTGGACAAACATCAGTTGAGTTTCTGTTTACTACTCCCTCCGTTTTTTAATGTAAGATGTTTTACCATTTGTTCACATGAATATGTATACAAATGGATGTAGACATATTTTAGTATGCATGTTCACTAATTGTAGTGTGCATGTAGACAACATGTGCAATAAGTAAAACGTCTTATTTATGTACTTATATTCATGCACGGAGGGAGTAGTACTTACTTGACCAATGGCATGAACCTCGTGGTGGCATAAAAAATCCATGAAGGTGTTGGTGCAGCTAAGCACGTATTTAACTTGCAATCTTTCACAAAATTTTATTTAGTGGTTTTGTTTCAGCTACCTGAGTCCATTGTCATCGACTCCTTTGACTTGCAATCTGTCCTGAAGGTGTTGATACATCATTTTTATGTTGATCTTAATATGCTTCTATGCTTTTGGACAGGGAGATTCATAGGAGTACAACGATGGAGCCATGTTGTCGTACTACACAAAATTGCAAAGCTCATATTTACACAGTCATTGGTATTGTCTAATTATGCTGCCAACTGCTAACTAGGAGCAGCAGCGGATCAGATAAGCGAGAGAAGGGGCTAAATTTGCAGTTGAACATCATTCCTCAAGCTGTCAAATGCACTCTGTATAAACTGTCAAAGTATGCAGAAACTAAATTTACACCTTGTCATACATTCAGAATGGTGTTATTCTGGACACACATGTTGTCATATGGTTGAGAACAGATGATAATAGATAAAGGATTTAAGCAAACCATGGTCGCAAACGCGGCAAGCATGATCCTCTTTCTCGAGTTTTGTACTATTTCTCACCTTTTCGACGTTTGCAAACACGGCAAGCATGATCCTCTATCTCTAATTTTGTACTATTTCTCGCCTTTTCGACGTTTTTATTATACGCAACACACAGCTTGACTCGTGTCTGAGGAAAAAATTCTAAGACGTAAAAAAGGGAAATGTGACCCTCTCTCCATTGTTATCTTTGCTCTGAATTTGAAAATCCTGTGAACAATGTGACTGTGTCTCTGTTGTCATCTTTTGGTTTGTACTGTAAATAATGTGAGCTTGAGGTCTAGGTTGCTCACGAAAAAAGAATGATCTGGCACACGAAATAAAAAAATGATCCTAGTTTATGAGCACAGCTGCATTACTGATTGGTATCTTTGTCCAGATGAAAGAGTGAATAATTCCTACTGAATTAAGCTTAACTAATCCCTTTCATAGTTGCATTACCACTGAATTAAACTGTTCCACTACCATCAGAAGTCAGAACAACCCATCTAGCTGCAGCCTCCACAACTCAAGACTAATCATCCATAGCATCCAGATGATCACGCAACAGACTTCACTACATCCTCCTCGGTGTCCTAGCTTGTGGTGTGGTCGACTTTGTGGTGGCGGCGGCAGGACGCAGGTGATCAATGCGGACGCTGAACGCGAGCATGTCGCCGGAGAGCAGCTCCTGGGGTGTCGTCAAGAACATCCCCCTGTCCGGAACCGGCACACCGCGCTACTGCCCACCTTCGAGGCCACGAGGACCAGGTTGCCCTTGTCGTCGTACGGGCTCTCCACAGAGATCTTGCACCAGAACTGGAGCGGAGCGGGGCGCCGTCCGTTCTGACGCACAGCAACGACGAGCCTCATCATGCCCATAGTGGCAGCTGCCACGATATGGCCGTCCACGCCAGCGTCACGTCGTAGAAGGTGTCGCTCTTGAGAACCTTGTCGAAGGTCAGCTGCGACAGACCGAAGGACAGCGTCAGCCTGAACCCGGTCGCGATTCCCCGCCGCCACGGTGCTGTTGGTCCCGTCCGAGCCGTGGCTCATGCCGACGAGCGCGGCGGAGAAGGTGCGCAGCGCCGCAGTCAACTGGATGTGTCATCCTCGTACGCCAACTGCTCCTCCTCGCGCCTGGTTGACAAGGGCCGCCGATGGCGCCCGCGAGCAGGTGCTGCCGGGGAGGTGGAGAAGTCTGGCGATGGCGCCCGCGGCCGGCTGTTGTTGCTGGCGGGGAGGTGGAGGGCACCAGTGACGACGCATCTGGCTGGCTGCTGCTGCTGGCCAGGAAGTGAACGAGGCCTTGGGGGCTACGGCCAGATGCTGCTGCCGGCAGGGAGGGGGGTGCGAGGGGGTGTGAAAGGCCACAAATTTGGCCGCCCACGGTGAGAAGCTTCTCCTGGCTGGAGCTGTAGGGGAACGCCTCGAGTGAGATGAGAAAGGGGATGAATCTGACGGTGGGGTCACTGATACGAATTACCTAAATACCCTTTTACTTTTGATTAAAAATAAAAGAATATTGGTAGTTTCAACTAGTTTCGGGTTCTTTTAATCTGATAGTTTCTGGTACCTCTAATTTTATCACCGTTCGATTAGAGGGGATAGACGGTTGTTAAAATTACCAATTACTCTAAAACTTGTATCATATATAATATAGGATTAAACAGACGCTACATAATGAATAAACAAAACACGAACCAGATTAATCAACAATATAATAAAAACAGCACCGCATTGTTCCCGCGACAACTAATGCGATGCCTCTCTCTCCTCCTCTCCCCCCTCCATCACATCTAGGGCTGGACTAACGAGCTGCTCAGATCGTTAAGGCTCAGATCGTTATGGCTCGTGATCGTTAAGTCTCGGATCGTTAAGCTCATTAAGAATAACGAGCTAAATATAAAACTCGGCTCGGTTCGTTATATGTTCGCGAGCTCTCATGAGCAGCTCGTTAAACTCGTTAAGAAGATGTATCAGAGTATTTAGCTAATTAAGCAAACTATCAAGAAAGCATCAGGAGCAAAAGATTTTGGACATATATATACTTACAAAAATATAGTGACAAAGATTTATCAAACACCTACCGTGTGCAAAAATACTTAAAAGATACAGATTTACAGCCTACTGGCATATTGATAACGAGCTTAACGAGTAGCTCGCGAAACTCGTTAGTTTGATTGTTTAGCTCATTAGTATTAACGAGTTAAAATTGCTGCTCAGCTCGGTTCGTTAAGAAAACGGGCCGAGCTCAAACGAGTGGAGTTACCGAGCGCTCATTAAGCTTGCCGAACTTCGAGCTTTATGTCCAGCCCTAATCACATCAGCAGACCACCTAGAACGAACAAACGAACGAAGGAACGAATTCGACGACACATATCATCAGTGGAGGTAGTAAGCGACGAAGGAGACGACGAGCGCGACGGGGGCGGCCGCGGCCGAAACAGAGGCGCCGCTGGTTGCCGGGCCGGGCGCGCCCGCGGGGGCGTCGGAGGCGAGCACCGCGGTGGCCGAGGCTGCGGCGACGACGAGCGCGGCGAATGCCATCTTCTTCATCTCCATCAAGTACGTACGGTCGGCCGGCGCAGGGAGAACAATCAAACGAGCGAGCGGCCTAGTTTATTTCTCTCCGATCGAGCAGCGAGCGAGACCGAGTTTATTAGGAGCGCTTCTGATTAGCTTAGGCGTTGGCGATGCGCGGAGCTTGGGATTTATAGTGCGCGGCGGTTGGGGACGAGTGGTTAGGAGTGGGATTAGGGGGAGTGCTTGGTTAATCTTGGGTGGGTTACAGCTAATTGTGGCTGGAGAATGGAGATCGGCGAGGTGAGCGCGCCGCTGGACCTGGCTGTTGGTTTGTGAAGAGAAGTTTGCGGCGGATGCGCCGTCGGAGAATGTGTGAGCTGGATCGGTTGGGAGACCGGTACAAGCCACAAGATGTACCGAGAAATAATCATCCTTTGCTGGCTCGAAGAGGGAAAAAGCTTCAGTTCGGAAAGAATGTAGCGGTAGTAGCTAATTTTTTTTAAATAATACACACAAAATAATTAATTCCGGAAATAACACGCGATTTTTTTTTTTGCAAAAATAGGATCCCGTCGTTCTTGGCGAAGCCGACAGGGCCCTGTCGTCTCTTTGGCGAAAACGACTAGTGGCGTGCGTGCACAAATAAACGCCACTGATAATATTACTAGTGGCGCGTATCCTCACATCCACGCCACTAGTAACAGCCCAGCAGCAACGACAACAGGCCAAAGTCGTCTTTGCCATCCTACTTCTGCAAAAAAATTAAAACGCGTAATATTTCTGGAATTAAATAATTTTCGTGTATTATTTAAATAAAATTAGCGCGGTAGTAGACTAGTAGTACATTTTTTTTAGGAGAAAATGTGATATTTATTTATTTTTGCATGTGAGGAGAAATTTTGATAGCACAGCTCACCTGTTTCACTTCCGAAACTACGCTACAGCAGATCTACGCTTTACATGCACTAGTAATTGTGCATGTGCAATGCACGCGCTCGCAAATCTAATTCAAACAGATAATGCTTTGGGCTTATAACCCAAGGTCATTGTGTAAGAACACTCTCTCCCCCGTGTCGCTCCCCAGCGACACCGGGGGCACCCAGCGCCGCCGCCACTCCCACCCTCCCCCGAGGCGATTTCCGGCCGCCGCTGCTCCTGTGCCGCGGTGGCGGCGGGCCCCTGCTGCCAAAAGGTGTCGGGGGGGCTCTCTTCTTCAAGGTGGCGTCGGCTACCGTCAGAATCCGCTGGGGAGGAGCACGGCGGCTCGCCGGCGCAGATTAGGCCGGGGCGGCGGCCCCGGAGGCGCGGTGGAGGTTGGTGGAGGTGGCTGCCGGCTCCTTGGAGCGGAGGTCGCGCGGAGGTGGCAGATCGAGGCCGCGCCCAGATCTGCTCAGGTCGGCAGCTAGCTCGGGGTGCACTGCGTGCGCGTGGGCAGGCGGGTCGGGGCACGGCGGTTCCGGCCGGTGCCTGCAACTCCACGGCGGTGGTGGCCGCGGAGAGGACGGTGGCGCGGCGGCGCCACATCCGCATCTGGTGGGCGCAGGTTGTCACCGTTGCATGTCGCGGATGGTGCTCGGCGTCGCGTGGTGACGTCTAGCTGCTGCCCGTGGTGGTGGGGAAGGTGGACGTCGGTGTTTGGCTCGCTGCTGGGCACGAGATGCGGCGAAGTTGGTCGGCTTCCCATGGTGGTCAGTTTGGCCGGAAGCGGTTGTGACAATGGTGGTTTCCGGTCGCTCCAGGTGAAAGCTCAGTGCCAGCGGCGCCGACATCTGTGGTTGTCATTCCCCTCCTTGGAGGCGTCGTCGTGGAGCGCCAACCATGTCTTTGTCTCTCCAATTCACGGAGTTTCTCCAGGTGAAAACCCAGTATTGTCGTTGACAATGCGGGCGTCGCCTTGGAGTCTCCGTACTTCTGCTTGTCGTTGTGTTGCTATGCTAGCTTGTCTCATCGGCGGGTGCGTGGACGTCGAGGCGGCGGCTTCGAGATGGTTCTTGCATGTCGGAGCGGCGGCCCCGGATTGCTTTGCGGCGGTGACCCAATGTGGTGGGGTTACGGCTCGACCGAGTGTGAGTGGCGGCTTCGTGCTACAAGGGTGGCGAGGTTGTCAGCTCGGTCGATGCGTCCCAGCGAGGGGCGATCTTCAGTATGTCGAGGCAGCGGCCTCGGATGTGGTGTGGCGGCCGTGGTCTGTGGGTAGTTGCCCTGGGCAGTTCGGACTGCGGGTAACTAGGTCGTGCAGCGTTGCAGCTCGAGAGCGAGCGGTGGCATGTCGGGGCGGCGGCCCCGGAAGGTGGACCAGGTGGTTTGCGCAGGGCGTGATGGAGAGTTGGATGTCGGGGCGGCGGCTCCGAGTTTTCTGTATCATCAAGGGTGTTCCGCCTTGTGTCGTGTGGACGACAAGGTTGTTCTCGGTGTTGTTCGTCGTCGAGCCTCCCGGTGGTGGCCGCTTTCATCTACAACGGAGTGTCCTCTATCTGCTCCTCCCATAGTAGCTGCGGATTCTTCTCTCCGGCAAGGGTGGATTGCTGGCCGGCCGGCCGTGGAGTGGGTGTTGTGTGGGGTTTGCCCCGTGGTGTTCGTTGTATGGTTTTCGTCCGGTTTCTTCCGCTCATAAACCAGGCACCTTCTGCTTAATTAATGAATAAGGCAAAGTTTTTGCCTTCGTTTAAAAAAAATGCTTTGCTACTGAATTTTTTCAGAAATATTTCTTCAACCCTACTACAAAGTACTCCCTCCGTCCCAAAGGAGGTGGTGTATAAAATGAGTACAAAAGTCAATATCTATTAACTTTGACTGAATATACATACGGTAATCTAAAGATTTATAATACAATACTAATATCAATAGATTCACCTACTGATATGTTTTCATAATGTAGTTTTGAAATGTCGTTGTCGTTGATATTTTATTCTATATATTTAGTCAAACTTGGAAAATGTTGATTTCTTCACTCAGTTTATAAGCCACCTATTTGGGTACGGAGGAAGTAGATCATAATGCAATTGGAATCACTGATTATTATCATACAGTTTGTATCATTTCTCGGATGTTATCTTTATAAAGTTGAATACATAATCATTATTTTCTAGTTTCATACCTCAACTCACCACGGTGCCTCTCAATTTTCAACATGAGGAGCATTAACACGTAGGTTCTTGTAACTATTTGTTTCTTATGAGTGCTCCTGGTCCTCAACTGTTTAAGGAGCCTGGTCCTCCCCTGACCTTGTTCCTTCGTAGCCTCTACTTCATATGTGTTCTTTGATGCGGCAGGCTTGAGCAAGTTATTGTAGCTGTATGTCTCCTAAAACTACCAACAGAAGTGTTTTTTTTTTTTGAGAAACCTGCATATATTCAACAAGGATGAAGAACAGTACAAGAACACACACAGGCACACATCGCCGGAGCCAAACCAGAGCAACAGCTACACAGCTGAACCTCCACACAACGCACCACCACTCCCTACCACTAGCTACGCCGGCGGAGAAGAGAACGATGGGCGCACCGCATCCCTGGACAGAGGAGCACCTTGATGCCTTCAGAGAGCAAGAGTTGTCCGCCGTAGAACGCCGGAGCATGAGACGATGAACGATCTTCGGCCATGGTGCTCGCACTTCCAGATCCAGCATCAGACGCCGAAAAACCGGCGAACCCGCACCAGATCTGCCACCGACGAACCTCAAACCCTGCACTGGAAAAAAACCCGGACAAACGGGCCTCCTGAAGAACCTCATGAGCTTGCCAGTGGAGCCAGAGGAGACGCCGACACCACCGCGGCAGATGAGAAGCCAGAGGACAAAAGCCCAGCACGGCACCGGCGCCTCCACCACACCGACGCCGACCACGGGCACCAACTCGCCAGATCCGACGGATCGGCGAGACACCACACCTCCCAGCCCCTCGCCACCGTCAAAGACGACGCCGAGAAGGGGATAGGGCCGGAGGAACCTTATTCGATGCGCCGCCGCCTCCCGCAACTGAACGACGTCGCCCGAAACCCTAACCCTACTATGTACAGGCCATAGGCAGGGCGCCGGAGTTCCTCTCCTCTCCAGTCGCCGTAGCGACGGGAAGAGGGAGAGGAGACCCCAGCACCCGCCGACAGCCGCACGAGGGACGGTGGACTCTTTTCGCCTTCTCAGTCGCGAGACTGAAAGAAGTGTTGTTGATAGTATAGGATCCCGTTTAGGGCGGCGTGAGGCGGTCACGAGCACTTGAGGGGGGGCACC
This sequence comes from Poa pratensis, assembly GCA_947311845.1. Classification (NCBI taxonomy): domain Eukaryota; kingdom Viridiplantae; phylum Streptophyta; class Magnoliopsida; order Poales; family Poaceae; genus Poa; species Poa pratensis. The sequence goes on from CAMZMU010000068.1 coordinate 29,874,947, forward strand.
GCCCCCTCCCAGCCTAAATGCCTAATAAGTTTTAACTTAATGACATTCTCATGCTTTTTCAATGTATTTTCTAGTACAATTTACTAAAAAATCAGGTGTCGCTAATGTGACAAGCGACAAAACTTTTCAATGCCTCCACGGCACCACCTCCACGCAACGGCGATCTTGGCGATCGCCCGTGTTGTCGGCGTCTTCTGCTGACGCGCGCCCAAGGAGGAGGAGGACCGCGCAGTGCGGCCCAGCAACCTCCAGTTGGCTGCTCTCCGCGCGTAAGGTAGGTTCTCTCTCTGCATGTTGTGACGACTCTGATCCGCAAGCATTCACATGTTTTTCAGCGTTATTTTCCTATTCTTAGATGGACGTGAGTTAGGATTGAGTAGTCTTGCACTCAAAGACTTGGTTCATGTATGATACGCCAAGCCTGCTTAGCTAAGAGTGCTAAGTTGAACAGCTCCGCATCCCTAAATCCGAGACCCCCATATGTCGAAGGATAGTTTTCACGATCCCCTGTCAGTCTTACTTTCAAAGAACAGAAGCAAGTTTATTTGTTCGGTAGGCGATGCAGGTCAATAGGTTTGAGTAGTTAGACAATGTAGACGAAGATTCCCCAGACTTTATTATTGGTGTGCTACAAAATCAGTACAAAGGCTATCTCGGCGAGATATAGGAGGTCTCGGTCGGAGATTATAGATGTGGATCTAGATTTAGAACTAGGGTTTTACATAGAGATGTGGACAAAAATTTGGCGTGTAATGAAAGTGGAGTTATTGACGGGGGTCCTTCGGTATATATTTGTGGATAGATGTCCGAGCCTTGTACGCTTAGGGTTTCCTCTTGCCTTGTACGTGAAGTCTTAATCGCGTAGACTATCTTCAATGTAGTTTGTAGCGGCGTAATCTTCAGAGAGCCATGGTGCAGCACGGCAGGTCTTTGTCATTGGTGAAGCTTCTAGAGACGAGCTACCGGACGGGGGAGTTTTGGACGTCGTGGGCTGAAAGTGGTGTAGACTCATGAGGTTACGGCCTAAACCCACTCCTATCTGACACCATATATTTTGGCATGGTCGCAGTATCCCATGGAACCCAGCACGGTTTTCTTTTTTCCTTGCTTACTGCCCCACCAGAAACCTCTTTTCAGTGAATCAATATGTTGACATAGTCCGCGGGGAAGTTTGAAACACGACATTGAAAAAGTCGTTACAGGTTGGGCTACTGATTTTATGAGGACCTACCGGAGGATTTTTTTTTCTCGACCCGCGGCTTTTCAAATAATATATTTCAAATATTTGAAAGAAGCATTTTTTGGACCTACTAATATCCGTTGGCATTCCCAAATAATTCTCTGTAAGGTTCTCGTTCTGAACTTCAATTAGATATCTTATCTCTTGTCTCACAACATCCGGGCACCCTTTGCTAAAATTCATGACATTAATAATTCATGACATCCGGATTCACCCTTATTTATACGATGTCCCGAGGCTTGGCAATAAAGATTCATGACATTAATAATTTCATTAGCCCCACTTGTATTTGCATTTGAAAAAAGCAAGCCGCCGTTTGCAAAAAGAAGATGATCGACCGGGGATGCTTGCAGCGCCACAAGGATGCCTCGAACATTTTCATTTCCCCTGCTCCTTAAAAGGCAAGAAAGACTTTCAACTGCTAAGACCGGCCACAATGTGGGTTCGGTTCAAAGAAATATGTGTCAGAAATTGAATCGATTGGTATTTTGCTGCAATGTGTGACTCCGGTTCCACACAGACGTGGGACCCATCAACAATAGTAAAAAATTGCTACTCATCCTTTCGTTGCATGTTGTGTACACTAGGCTATTGCTTTGAAGGTCGCATGCCGGTGAGAGAAAACATTCTTTAATTGATGGAAACAAGTTGGAACCGAACCAACATGTTGGTTCGCTTCTCCTTGTCAGAGCAATTGAACCGATGTGTGCAATGTGTAGAACCGGTTCCTAGCCCATTTTGATTCGCTTTTCCACCACGTTGTGGCTGGTCTAACAATAACAAATACTGTGAGATGGGGCACCCTGTCGGATGCCCCTCGAGGGGGTAAAGGTGTCAGTGCAATCTCCATTAACCCAAACTGAGAAGGTGACCAACTTCACCACTCAGCATAACAGAGGACACAAAAGTGTGATGAACCCCCAACTTGAGCATGACTGCCTCCAAATAGTCCCATTCAGTTATATCATAGGGTTTCATCATATCCAATTTGAACTCACAATATTGCCTATGCCTACCCCTCTTCTTCTTCATTAATGCAAGCATTCATAGGCAGAAATAATGCTGTCAGTAATTAATCTACCTTGGACAAAAGCAGATGATTGCTCTGGAGAAATGATGTCAGGTAGTATCATCTGTAGCTGGTCAGAGTTCGCAGCGGCCCAATATTAATCTATGCATCAGGTCAAATCAGAATACCGGGCCCCGACCTCTACTTTCCATACATGGGCCTCAACCAGTCTTGAACTCGACCCAAATGAAATGACACGGCGCATGATGCAGCTTCACACTCACGCACACAGTCTTCCAGGTCCGATTTCCCAAAAGGTCGAGGGCCCACTTCTGAGACGGCCGCAAGCTGCATACATGGCTGCCGCCGTCGGCGTCAGGTTCGCGTAAGTTTTACGGGAAGCGGCCAGAGCACGAGCGGCCCAGGATTGCCGTCAGAAAGACACGTAGGATCCTCTGCTATCGCTGAGCTAGTAGTAGGCCATGTGATTCCATGAAGAAATTATAAGAGCGTCTTATCAAAGAATCACGTGTCAGTCTGCGAGCAAAAATGCGCGTGTCAGGATTCAGAAAAGCTAGTGCAGTAATTAATCGCCGCAATAACAGAATGCCTCACTCGCAAAACGTCGATGCATCGAGAGAAGAAAAAAAAAGGTCAACTTGTTTTTACGTGCAAGGCCAAAAATTTAAGAGGATGGATGAAGATAGAGATCGCTTTTAGTTTTTAAGCCGGACTCACCGTCTTGAGCGGCTTGCGCGCTCAAGATCAAGCATGTTCACCGACACGACAAACATGAGTATGAATCGAAAGGCTTGGTTTGGCGAGAAACACGAGCGCATCATTGCGGAAAGGAAATCGAGTACCACGGAATAATCTTTTCGCATTTTCGATGATGTATTTGGTGCTGAACATGTAGTGGTCGGACTTGTTCCATAAGACTTTGAATTGGCGCCTTTTGTGGTGAGGCCGGACTTTGATTTTATACAATTTGTTATTGGCATATATGGTGGTTTAATTTTGTTACAAATGCACAATACCAGGCAAAAAAAGGTAGGGTCGGCCGACTGTATCTGGCATCTCATAACAGACATATTTTGGGGGTGCCGAACAAAAGTTTGGTGCTACTTGTGAAAAATCTCTTATACATAATACACGGACGGTCTATAGTTGGGACACATCTCAAAGCTCTACAAACTCTTTATTGGGTTGGTGCAAAAATGTATTATGTAAAACAATAATATTACAAAAGACATCGTGCGCAAAGTTTACTTATTGGGTTGGTGCAAAGATGGGGCCGGCCAACTGTATGTGACATCTCATAACGGACATATTTTGGGGCGCCGAAAAAAAATCGGTGCTACTTGTGAAGATTCCCTTATACTACATAATACACGGACCAGAATGCTCTGAAAGTTGCTCAGTCTAGTTGGGACACATCTCAAAGTTGTACAAATTATTGATTCCTACTCCTGCCAAGGTTTTGGATTGGTCTAGTTAACTTTTTGGACTTTCAGATGGTTCGATCATCGATCCCGGGTGCTGAGAAAAATATAGAGCCCTTGTTTGGTACATGTGTTTTTGAAGGGATAAGTGAGGATAGTACACACAGATCAGGTGAAAACCCAGTTTTCACCCAATAACATCAAATCCCATTTATTCCCAATCCACTAGATAGGGTAGTGTATTGGGAATTGAGAAAAATGCAGTGAAGTTTGAGATTCGTGGAAAAATGTGGAGATAAAACTGTTGTAAAGTTCCAGAATCATCTAGCACAAGCTTGAGTCACAACTTAAAGATGGATAAGAAAATTACCTTGATCTTGTGATGTTGCCATGCCTTCTCTTGATGCTCACACTAGGATGGAGCAATTTATGCTTGGTTCTTCCTAGTGCTTCTAGTGCTTTGCCTGATCGGTGACTTTAGTTTTGAGAGAGTTAGAGAGAGGCACCGAGAGCATCTGTGTCCTTCTACCCTCTTCTAGCTTTATCTCTTTGCTTTTATTTTGTTTAGCACTATGCACTAGGGGAACCAACACCGTTGGATCAAAATTCGATGTCTCTGATCAAGACACCTTAGTGGCTACTGTAGCATCGCTTACTGTAGCATTTTAGTGTAGTACCGCCCTACTATAGCAGCCGAAATTTTTGACTTAGAAGGGCAGCCTAGATCATCTAAAATATCCAACATTCTCCCCCTTGATCCTAAGGCTGAACATTATAAGCTCACTTTTCAACAAAATAATGCACTAAGACGAAAAGATTATAATGGTCTATTAGGTACCATTTAATCCAGTGACTATAGACTATAGTACATCACTTCATATCAAAATGAACCTATTTAACTTATGAGCTCCATAAACTTTATTCACATTATACATTAGCTTTATTTACATAATTCTTTACATAAACATCATAAACATTACAGACTCATCTTTTGATAAAATGGTACACCAAGACAATAGATTACAACAGTCAATTAAGTACTGTTAAACCAAGTGACTATGGTTCCCATTCGATCTCAAAATGAACCTTTTTGGGGAGATGGTGCCATAATAGTTCCAACTTCTCCAGGATTAAAAGCTTTCAACCAAACCCATGCCGGTAACATGCTCTCTAAATACGCTGGGTGGTAAGCCTTTTGTGAGCGAATCCGCTAACATGAACTTAGTACTAATGCACTTGACATTTATTGTCTGATCCTAGATTCTATCTTTCACAACATGAAACTTGATGTCAATGTGTTTGGCAGCACCACTTGACTTGTTGTTACTCGAATAGATCATTGCGGGTTGGTTATCGCAGTACAGAGTGAGAGGCCTGGAAATGCTGTCAATCACTCTCAGTCCCGGGATAAAATTCTTCAGCCATACCGCCTGCCCGGTAGCCTCATAACATGCTACAAATTCTGCCTGCATTGTCGACGATGCAGTGACAGTTTGCTTGGAGCTTTTCCATGATATAGCTCCTTTTGCGAGGGTGAAAATATAACCTGATGTGGATTTCTTAGTGTCAACACACCCCGCAAAATCAGCATCCGAATAACCCACTACCTCGAGGTTATCAGATTTTTCATAAGTAAGCATGAGGCCTTTAGTACCTTGCAAATAGCGCAAGACCTTTTTAGCAGCCTTCCAGTGATCCTGGCCTGGATTAGACTGATATCTGCCAAGCATCCCGGTCACGAATGCTAAATCAGGGCGAGTGCACACTTGTGCATACATAATACTCCCAACAATTGAGGCATAAGGAATTGACTTCATCTGCGCAGATTCATAATTATTTCTTGGACACTGAAAAGTCCCAAATTTATCGCCCTTAACAATAGGAGCAGGCGAGGCTGAGCACTTATGCATGTTGTACTTTTTCAGTACCTTTTCAATATATGCTCTCTGAGATAGCCCCAAGATCCCTCTCGATCTATCCCGGTGAATTTCAATTCCTAAAACATAAGCTGCTTCATCGAGATCTTTCATATCGAACTTAGAGGACAAGAACCTCTTGGTCTCCATTAGTATATTTATATCACTGCTGGCCAAGAGTATGTCATCAACATATAATATCAGGAAGATAAAATTACTCTCCCGAACTTAACATAAACACAATTGTCCATTTTATTTTCCTTAAAACCAAATTTCTTTATGACTTGATCAAATTTGAGATACCACTCTCTTGATGCTTGCTTCAAGCCATAGATGGATTTCTTCAGATGACATCTCAAATGTTCATTTCCTTCCACAACAAAACCTTCCGGTTGTGCCATGTATACATCTTCATGTAAGTCACCATTTAAAAATGCCGTTTTAACATCCATCTGGTGCAGCTCTAAATCATAATGAGCCACAAGTGCCATAATTATTCTGAATGAATCTTTGGAAGAGACGGGTGAAAATGTTTCTTTATAATCAATCCCTTCTCTTTGAGTGAAACCTTTTGCCACAAGCCTGGCTTTGAACCTTTCGATATCACCCTTGGAGTCACGTTTGGTCTTATAGACCCATTTACTTCCAACTATTTTGGCTCCTTTGGGAATTTCTACTAAGTCCCATACATCATTAATGCTCATGGACTTCATTTCATCTTTCATAGCATTAAGCCATTCAAACGAATATTCATTTTGCATAGCTTCTTTAAATGAGGTGGGATCATTATCTAACATTGACTCATTCATATCCTCACTCATATAAGTGAAATAATCATCAGGAATATCAGACTTTCTAGCCCGTTGTGACCTTCTGAGAGGTTCATTATTTGGCACATCATCAACAATTTGAGGCTGCTGAGTATCTTCAATAGAAGTATCATCAGGTGTGACGTCTGAAATAGTCACAGGAGTCTCAGCAGGTGTATCATTAACAGGAGGTGCAATATTAGCAGACACAAAAAAATAGGTCCTTGAATTGTTGGAGCTGGGACATATACCCGTTTTTGAAAGGGCATGTGTTTCCCCATGCGTGGTTTTGGTAATTAATGACAATCCTTATGGACTAATGTTTGTATTGAGATATACTTGTAGATCTTGTCCATAAAGAAGATTGGAGTTCATGTGTTGGACTCTAGAAGATTACATGATGGTCAATGCTCTTCTCAAGGGTTTATATGAAGAATGGGCATGTGTAGAGTTGAGCATATTGCAAGTATGTCTTGAAGGATTCAAGACATCATCTCCATGAAGTCGGAGCTAAGCGAGACTCTCCCATAATGGTGTATGGGGAGTATTTGGAAAAGTCTTCATCAAGCAGGTGCTAGCAAGCGCAATCAAGAAAGGTGGTCCACTTGAAGAGATCAAGATCGTCATCATCTAGCTCAAGTGGAATGCGCAAGGCAAAGGTATCTTGATAGGGTTTATATTTTACCGGTCTCATGTTGTTAGTTTGGAGACCGGGTTATAGGATAGACGTCGTACTATCAAGAGGGGCTCTCAAGTGAGTAACTTGATCGCATCTTTATGGAAAGCTCAAACCTTTGCATATTTGGCATATCATCTTTCTTGGTTCTTATTTGGCTTTTATCCATGTGAGAATTTAGAGCTTGTGTTCATCTCCATACCAAGTTCTAGTTCATCAAAAACGGATTTCATATGCATATCTTGTGGCGTTTTTGATATTGGAGATTTTACCGGCTTATCTTTTCTAGAGAGGTCAAACTCTCTCCTTATGGTTTACTCCTCACATGATGGACTATGATGTGTATATGCATGATCTTGTAGTGCTTGTGAGTATCTTCTAACAAGCCCAAGATCATAGAAAACAGAGTCCGGATGAGAAACATATTGCGGTTTTGGTTTGGAGGTTTTATCGGTTATTCTTTTATCGAGAGGTCTAACCTTTCCCATTTGGTTTTATCCTCCATTGTTGGACTATGATGTTTCTCTGCATGATCTTGTAAAGCTCTTCGTTACGATTCTAACGAGCCAAAGATCACCGAAATCGGAGTCCGGATGCAAAAGTTATGGAAGTTTTTGTACCGCGTGGCGTGCAGTCTTTTTCCCGGCGGTAGTACCGCCCCTAGTACCGCCCGCAGTACCGCTCATCGCATCCGAAAGCCATTTTGGCGGTACTAGGAGCGGTAGTACCGCTGCCCGGGGAGGTAGTACCGCTGTCTGGGGCCTGTTTTCAGCCTGTTTGACTTCCTTGGTTCCCCAGGCGGTGGTAGTACCGCCGTTTGCAGCGGTAGTACCGCCCCGGCGCGAATCTGCACCCAACAGTTGGATCTTTGGGTGACCTATTTAAGGGGCCTTCTTCCCCAATGGTTCCCTAACCTTAAGAGCAAGTTTTGACCTCCATTGTTGACCTCCACCAGCTTGTTATCTCTCTATTCCTCCATGATTCTTGCCTCAAATTAGAGGGAAAGAGAGAGGAGATCTAGATCCACCTTTCCACCAATCATCTCTCCTCTAAGTGAGGGGAAGTCTTTGGATCTAGATCTTGGAGGGATTTGGTGTTCTTCGTTGTTCTTCCTCTCTTCTCCCCCCATAAGCATTAGTTGCTTGTGGTGGGATTTGAGAGTGAAGGATTTGAGCTTGTGCTCTTGCCATTGCTTCGTTGCATCGGTTTGTGCTCTCCACGAGGATTCGTGGAAGTTGAAAGCTTGTGAACTTGTTACTCTTGGGTCTTTGGACCCTAGACGCCCGTGTGGTGGTTGAGACCCTTGTGTGGTCACTTGTAGCTGTTCGGGAGCCCCCAATCCCGTTGTGGGTTGTGCCCCGGATCGTTGTTGAAAGGCTCCGGATTTCCGCCTCGAAGGATTCCGATAGTGGAAGGTGAACCAAACCTTTGTGGTGCGGTTCATCGGAGAAGAAGGTGAAACCTTTGTGGTTGTTGAACATTGTGTGGTTCACACCTCTCCAACGAGACGTACTCCCTAAAAGGAGGAACTCGGGAATACATCCTCGTCTCCGCGTGCCTCGGTTATTTCTATACCCGAGCTCTTTACTTATGCACTTTACATTGTGATAGCCTTCGTGCTTGAAGTATTCTATATTGCTATCACCTTGTTGCTTGTCTTGCTTAGCATAAGTTGTTGGTGCACATAGGTGAGCCTAGTTTATTTAGGTTGTTGGCTTGTTAATTTAAACACCTAGTTTTATTCCGCAATTATCAAGCCTAAACCGGAAAAGTTTTAATCGCCTATTCACCCCCCTCTAGGCGACATCCTTGTCCTTTCAATTGGTATCAGAGCCTGGGCTCTCTTTTTGGGCTTTACCGCCTAGAGAGTAAAGATGTCGTAGAGAATTAGTGCACGATCCCACTTTATATTCGATGGCACAAATTATGATGTTTGGAAAATTCGCATGCTTAACCTTCTTAGGGACATAAACCCAAATTTTAAGAGAATTGTAGATATGGGTTTTTCTCCTCCAAAGGATTCCCAAAAGTTATCTTTAGAGGATGAGGAAAACTCTTATCTCGATACTCGTGTATCTAATTGTCTATATGTGTTTTGAGCGATGTAGTTCTTGCATCAATCATGCCTTTTCGGAACGCTCATGAGCTTTGGACCAAGCTTCAAGATATATGAAGTGTCCAAATTATTGAGGATGATTGTTCTCCTCCACCTCCGGCCGTGATGAGTTCACAACTTCTTCCACTTCACCAACATGTGATTTGTCACAAGGTAATGATATGGTGAGTGGTGATAGAAATTGCTTTGTTGATGGTGAATATTCTATTGACTATACTTCATCTCTATCTCATTGCAATGTCTATCTTTGGACTTAAACACTTCTAGCACTCCAAATGTTTTACATGCTAGTGTTGATAGTCCTTGCATATCATGTAATAGTTGTTTAACTAAATCTCATGATGATATGCTTCATTGTCTTGTTGCCATGAAAACAATACTTCCATATCCTCTATTTCTTGTGTGGCTAACAATGTAGAGGAATCCAACATTTGTTGGAACAAGACGTGGATCTCAATGGTGCTTCAAGTATCTCTTCACCATCTTTGCCCACTACTCATTTTTGCCTTATGGCTAAGGATTCAAAGGTTTCTCCACCTTTGGAACCCTCTAATCTTGTGATGATGTGGATGAGGATTCTCATGGAGCGCTTATGGATGTTGAATCCATAACAAAGAAGGGTGAGATGGTATTTGGTGCTCTCCCCAAAGGTAGCAAAGCTATCCCTCCTCTAAGTGAAATCATTGTTTATGCTATTAAGAGTAGGGAAATCATTGAGGACTTGGAAACTCAATTTCTCGAGAAATGTCAAATTGAGAGAGAGGATGCCGATGAAAAGGCATCCTTAATGAATGCCCTTGAGGAAGAGCAAGAGCTTCGAGTGTCTCTTGAGAGAAACTTGAATCTCTTGATGAATCAAATGATCTTATTATTGCTAAAATCATTAAGGAAAGAGATCATGCTATTGCTAAATATAAAGTGCTTAAAAAGGAAAAAGTTGAATTTGGTGTTGGCAATGCTAGACTAATTGAGGACATAGAGAGACTTGACAAAGCCACAAGGCTTTAGAAAGTGAACACTCTCTCCTTATCAAGTCTCATGATCAACTCCAAACTCAACTATCTAAAAATGATGAGCTTGCCAAGTTGTCTTCTTCCATTTCTAATTGATGATGCTTGTGCTACTAACTCCACTTCTTGTGAAGCATCTATTTTGAAGGAGAATGTTGAGCTAAGGGCTCAACTTGAGTTGCTAACTAGCAAGTATAGGAAATTGGAAGAAAGTCATGAAAAGCTATCTAGCTCTAATGATGATCTTCTAGCATCCTATGCTAGGCTAAAGTTAGCTCATGAGGCTATCACTACAAAGGTAACATCTTGTGAGCCTCATGTGGACAATGGCACAACTTCGACTAAAAATGCTTTATTGCCATGTGCTAGTCCTAGTAATTCATCCACTCACAATGTTGCTACATCTTGTGATGAATTACTTTCTATGCCTTGTTGCTCTAACAATGAAGCTCTACTTCCTCTAGTGTTTTTGTTGATACTAACCATGTAGAGGAATTAAATGAGCTCAAGGCCCAAGTCACTTCTTTGAAGAAAGACTTGGAAAAGCGTCATGTTGGGGATTCTACACTTGACAATATGTTGAGTGTTCAAAGACGCCCCAATGACAAGAGTGGACTTGGATTCAACTCCAATATCAAGAACAAGTCCAAGTTCAACAAGAAGAAAAGGGCCAAGAACAAGTTAAAGATTCGGCCAAGATTGTTTGCTTCAAGTGCAAAGTTGAAGGGCACCATGTTAGATCTTGCCCTTTGAAGAAGAAGCTCTTAGTGAGAAGCAACAAGGGAAGAAGCCTCAAGTTCAAACTCAAGTTCCTCAAGTTGAAGAACGGCCTCTTCCCAAGAAGAATCAAGCTACCCCTCCTCAAGTCAAGACTCCAACTAAGAAGAGAGGAGGAAGTAGATGTTGCTACCTATGCCGTGAGAAGGGTCACGTTGCTTCTTCATGCACAAATGGTACCTTATCCAACCCCATTATTATTGATGATGATTATTCTCTTCGGAAGGATAAGGTTGGCAATGTGTTTGCCAAATATGTTGGTACTCAAAGTGGTGTCAAGAAAAGAACCATTTGGGTTGCCAAGCCTATTGTGACTAACCTCTTAGGACCCAACTTGGTTGGGGACCAACAAGCTAAAACTTGATCAATAGGTGTTGTTGGAGGGCATTGGAGACTTGGCTACATTATGAAGAATTAAGGGATCTTCATCAATTATATTCTCTCAAGTCAAGTCATTTGGATTATATTGTTCTATCTCATATCCAATGTTCCTCCTTGCGGTAACTTTTATTTAAATCATATATACATTGAAAGTTGCTTGCACCCTTGCATGTGTTAGGTTTTGTACCTTGCTAGTATGTGTTGTGCTCTCTACTTACTTATCTTGAGTAATCAAGTATGTGTATGTTGGTTTGCACACCATTTACTTGTTTGAGCCTTATTGCTTTTATTTGATATCTTATCTTGTTGGCTCTCTTTTTGAGAGATTAATGGACTATCCATTTTGGGGGAGTGATATGCTTCGTGCACTTCACAATCCTAAAATGTGTGTACATGAGGAATACCACTTAGTGATGATATATCAATATTATCTATTCTCTATGTGGTATGTCATTCTCATGAGAAATTCAAATTCTATAATGTCCATTAATTTCTCTAGTTGGTTTTTTTGCCTCTTGTTAAAAAATTTGGATTATCACATTATGGGGGAGTAATAAGCTTGTGCATATTACAAACCTAGAAAATGTGAACATGTGAGGTATTGCCACCTAGAATTGATATTCTTCATTATCTTATTCCTATGTGGCATGTTGCTCAAACAAGTTCCATTTTTAAAATGATTTTGTCTCTTTTGGATCTTGTTTGTGATGGACATTCTTGGTACGGTTTTCCCCAAATATGTTCGCATATCCTTTTGGGAAATCGATTGCTTCAAGCTACTCTTTGTAGTGGCTTTGCATGATCGCGTGAATACTTGAAGCTATCAAGAATATCTATCTTTTAAGCTTTGGCCTTTAAATCTTATCTTTTGCCATATGCTTATTTGTTGTGAAATTGGTCTTCAATATCATTCCTATACCACCGAGAAATATCTCTATATACTCCTTGTCCTTGACAAGTGATACTCATATGTGTGGTGAAATTTGTAGACCATCTTCACTTTGGCTTTGCTTTGAATTGCCTTATTTTTTGCCAAGGATTTGTTTTGATCTAACTCTCTTGTCTTCCTTGTATCTTTTGGATCTTTGTTGCTCTACTCAAAATTTTTTTATGCTTTTCTTTAGGAAAAGCAATGATCCCAATCTTGTGCATTTACATTCAAAAGTCATACTTCTTGATAATGCACTATTCTTGGGAAGCTATCCTACATTGAGTAGAACATCATTCTTTAAATTGGTTTTGCATCTTTGCTTTCCTTGAACATGACTAGTGTTTGAATAATATGTATGGAGAGTGATGATCCCATTTGTGTGCATTTTGTATTCAAATGCAAGATCATAAATAATGCACAAATCTTGGGGGAGCAATCCTATATGCTTTTGAACATTAGTTGTCTTCAATTGGTTTGATCCCGATGACGTGTCTCTTTGGAAGACAAACATTTCTCGTCTTGGTACTTTGTGCCATCATGAAAGTGTAGAGGGTTTGGTTTATTCCTTGATGTATTTTCATCAATTGGTATCTTACTTTCATTTGGTATCTTTTCAAAGTGGTATCTTCAATCATGTGTTGATTTGGTCTTTGATATAATTTGGGCAATTTTTTCTTGTCACACTTGTGTGTGCTTTCTTGGTTTAATTGGTGTTTTGTCCAAATTGTATCTCGTTTGGTTCTTGAAAGTCTTGTGCATGCATATTTACTATATGTATATCTTATGGCATGCTTACTTTCGTTGATCCAATATATAGGATAAACTCCATCAAATCCTAAATGGCTAAGATGTGCATGAAATTCAATTTCATATCAATATGCACATATTTATGTGGAGTTTGTCCTATGTATTGTAGTTGCTCTAACTACTTTGGACCCAATGAGTTTGGGTACCATTTTGTACTTGAATTTGTTTTAGGTACATTGAGATGCATTGGAAGCTTGTCTCATTTACAAGGAAGGTGTTCACCATGTGCTTATTGGAGCCAAGCTCGGATGATCGTGAACTCTTATCTTCTACATCACCAATGCTATCTCGGTAACAAGTATCTACCTCATGCATACTTTTCTAGCTTTCAACCTTGTGTAGGTTGTTTCATGGCATGAATCTCTTTGTTGCAATTCATTTGGTTCTTGCAAAACATTTATTGCAAATGTGGCAAGCCGGGATGATTACATATCAAGGGGAATATATATAATCATTTTCATGATTCACCAATCCCAAATATGTTAATCTAGCACTTTCTACTCTATGTCTCGCATATGCAATATTGATGTTTTTCAAAATCATTTGCCTTTTGCGATACTTGTTATCTTTCTCGGAGCATCCTTTTTCACCTTATCCCTTGTGGATATTTTTGATGCTATGATGAGTTGTGTTGGAAGTTCATCTATATCCTTTAAGATAAATTGGCTTTGTGCTATGCTTTTAAGCAAAGATCTTATTGGTGTATTATGACTTCCTCTTGATATCATGTTCTTCACCTAGTATCTACTTTGTGTGTGCATGTTTCTTGTGACTTATATCCATGATTGATGTCTACTTAGAAACTTATACACATGAGAGTAGTTACATCTTTATTTGGTATTCCAATTCTTTAGTGACCATCTCTTATTGTTTTTTATTCCTTGGTGGTTTCTAAAAGCCACAAGCTTTGCCTTTCATTTGGTTTACTTTTTCACTTAATAAGTTGTGGACCTTTTGCTCATCTTTTGTTTTGTGCTCTACATTATCTATGAGGGAGTGAGGATTCCATGTTGTGCACACTATATTGCAATACAAATCCTTATTGTGCACGTACCTTGGGGAGTTCCCTCTTGATTTTTAGAACACTTTTTCGGATCCTTTTGATTGATTGCTTCTTTCATCGAAGTATCTTTCTCTTTGATATTCCTTTGTATTATTTGGATCCTCGATATAGTTTGATCTCCCTCCATATATTCGTCATTGGATATGTGCATTTGATTTCACTCATATTATGAGAAATGCACACATTATGGGGGAGCTCTTCCTATATTTGCCTTCTTAATTTTTCCTCCCATTTCGGCAATCGATGCCAATGGGGGAGAAGTTTAGAGGGTTTAAGGGAATTTGGTGTTATGCTTTAGTTTCGTTCTTAAGCATTTGCCTTTCATGCTCTTGCATCCTTGCTCTTTGTGTTGCATGATTGCTTAATTCATTATATAACCCTCGTAAAAAGGGATTGTCATCAATTACCAAAATGGGGGAGATTGAAAGGCATGTGTTGCCCCATGCGTGGTTTTGGTAATTAATGACAATCCTTATGGACTAATGTTTGTATTGAGATATACTTGTAGATCTTGTCCATAAAGAAGATTGGAGTTCATGTGTTGGACTCTAGAAGATTACATGATGGTCAATGCTCTTCTCAAGGGTTTATATGAAGAATGGTCATGTGTAGAGTTGAGCATATTGCAAGTATGTCTTGAAGGATTCAAGACATCATCTCCATGAAGTCGGAGCTAAGCGAGGCTCTCCCATAATGGTGTATGGGGGAGTATTTGGAAAAGTCTTCATCAAGCAGGTGCTAGCAAGCGCAATCAAGAAAGGTGGTCCACTTGAAGAGATCAAGATCGTCATCATCTAGCTCAAGTGGAATGCGCAAGGCAAAGGTATCTTGATAGGGTTTCTATTTTACCGGTCTCATGTTGTTAGTTTGGAGACCGGGTTATAGGATAGACGTCGTACTATCAAGAGGGGCTCTCAAGTGAGTAACTTGATCGCATCTTTATGGAAAGCTCAAACCTTCGCATATTTGGCATATCATCTTTCTTGGTTCTTATTTGGCTTTTATCCATGTGAGAATTTAGAGCTTGTGTTCATCTCCATACCAAGTTCTAGTTCATCAAAAACGGATTTCATATGCATATCTTGTGGCGTTTTTGATATTGGAGGTTTTACCGGCTTATCTTTTCTAGGGAGGTCAAACTCTCTCCTTATGGTTTACTCATCACATGATGGACTATGTTGTGTATATGCATGATCTTGTAGTGCTTGTGAGTATCTTCTAACAAGCCCAAGATCATAGAAAACGGAGTCCGGATGAGAAACATATTGCGGTTTTGGTTTGGAGGTTTTATCGGTTATTCTTTTATCGAGAGGTCTAACCTTTCCCCATTTGGTTTTATCCTCCATTGTTGGACTATGATGTTTCTCTGCATGATCTTGTAAAGCTCTTCGTTACGATTCAAACGAGCCAAAGATCATCAAAATCGGAGTGCGGATGCAAAAGTTATTGAAGTTTTTGTACCGCGTGGCGTGCAGTCTTTTTCCCGACGGTAGTACCGCCCCTAGTACCGCCCGCAGTACCGCTCATCGCATCCGAAAGCCGTTTTGGCGGTACTAGGAGCGGTAGTACCGCTGCCCGGGAGGTAGTACCGCTGTCTAGGGCCTGTTTTCAGCCTGTTTGACTTCCTTGGTTACCCGGGGGCGGTAGTACCGCCGTTTGTAGCGGTAGTACCGCCCCGGCGCGAATCTGCACCCAACAGTTGGATCTTTGGGTGACCTATTTAAGGGGCCTTCTTCCCCAATGGTTCCCTAACCTTAAGAGCAAGTTTTGACCTCCATTGTTGACCTCCACAAGCTTGCTATCTCTCTATTCCTCCATGATTCTTGCCTCAAATTAGAGGGAAAGAGAGAGGAGATCTAGATCCACCTTTCCACCAATCATTCTCTCCTCTAAGCGAGGGGAAGTCTTTGGATCTAGATCTTGGAGGGATTTGGTGTTCTTCGTTGTTCTTCCTCTCTTCTCCCCCATAAGCATTAGTTGCTTGTGGTGGGATTCGAGAGTGAAGGATTTGAGCTTTGTGCTCTTGCCATTGCTTCGTTGCATCGGTTTGTGCTCTCCACGAGGATTAGTGGAAGTTAAAAGCTTGTGAACTTGTTACTCTTGGGTCTTTGGACCCTAGATGCCCGTGTGGTGGTTGAGACCCTTGTGTGGTCACTTGTAGCTGTTCGGGAGCCCCCAATCCCGTTGTGGGTTGTGCCCCGGATCGTTGTTGAAAGGCTCCGGATTTCCGCCTCGAAGGATTCTGATAGTGGAAGGTGAACCAAACCTTTGTGGTGCGGTTCATCGGAGAATAGGGTGAGCCTTTGTGGCATTGAGATCGACCTTTGTGGTGCCTCACACCTCTCCAACGAGACGTACTCCCCTAAGAAGGAGGAACTCGGGAATACATCCTCGTCTCCGCGTGCCTCGGTTATTTCTATACCCGAGATCTTTACTTATGCACTTTACATTGTGATAGCCTTCATGCTTGAAGTATTCTATATTGCTATCACCTTGTTGCTTGTCTTGCTTAGCATAAGTTGTTGGTGCACATAGGTGAGCCTAGTTTACTTAGGTTGTTGGCTTGTTAATTTAAACACCTAGTTTTATTCCGCAATTAGCAAGCCTAAACCGGAAAAGTTTTAATCGCCTATTCACCCCCCCCCATCTAGGCGACATCATTGTCCTTTCAGTTTTTCCTCCAAAATTATTTCCCGAGGTGCTATGATCCCCCCTCATCACATCACTTTCCAAGAACACAGTGTGTCTTGTTTCAACAAATTTAGTTGCATGATTTGGACAATAAAATCGATATGATTTAGATTTATCAGGATAACCAATAAAATGGCCACTGACTGTCTTGGGGTCTAATTTTCCCATAACCGGATTGAAAATCCTTGCTTCAGCAGGACAGCCCCATACATGAAAAATTCAGAGTTGGCTTTTTCCCGGTCCATAATTCATACGGTGTTTTGGGCACCGATTTACTCGGAACCCTGTTAAGAATATGTGCTGCTGTTTTAAGGACTTCCATCCATAAATTCACCGGCAGAGTGGAATGGCTTAACATACTCCGCACCATATCCATAAGTGTGCGGTTTCGCCTTTCAGCCACCCCATTTTGTTGGGGTTCGCCCGGTGCTAAGTACTGGGCTACAATGTCATTTTCCTGTAAGAATTTTGCAAACGGTCCAGAAATTTGGCCATAAGTAGTATGTCTGCCGTAGTATTCACCACCACGATCAGATCTTACAACTTTAATTCTTTTATTACATTGATTTTCAACCTCAGCTTTGAAAATCTTGAACTTGTCTAATGCCTCTGATCTTTCTTTAATTTGATAAATATATCCATAACAGGAGAAATCATCGGTGAACGTTATGAATGAATTAAAACCATCCACCGATCTCACATTAAACGGACCACATATATCCATATGAATTAATTCCAAAACTCCCGTGCTTCGATTTGCACCTTTCTTAATTTTCTTAACATATTTTCCTTTGATGCAATCAATACAATGATCAACATTCGCATCCGTAAAATCAAGAGAAGGAAGAACTTGATCTCTAATGAGACGCTCAATTCCCCCCCTCGAAATATGGCCTAAACGATAGTGCCACAATTTCGAAGAAGTCTCATTATCATTACGTTTGCGTTTGGTACCGACATTTATATTTGAGGTAGAACCCACATTATTTATATCATCACATAGGGAAATTACATAAAGCTTGTCTTGTCGATAGACAAGACCAACATTATTATTGTCATACATAA
Source organism: Poa pratensis (assembly GCA_947311845.1). NCBI lineage: Eukaryota > Viridiplantae > Streptophyta > Magnoliopsida > Poales > Poaceae > Poa > Poa pratensis. The sequence continues at coordinate 29,892,880 of CAMZMU010000068.1, forward strand.
TTATACATTGCTTATTCCCAAAGTGACACTCATAACCATCATCATCTAAACATAAAACAGAAACTAAATTCCGTTTCATCGAGGGTACATAGAGAACATTATTTAGTCAAAGCTCAAAACCACCATGGAGTATGAGAGTGAAATCTCCAAGCGCCTCGGCATAAGCTTCAACACCATTAGCAACTCTAATTGTTCTTTCCCCTCTTTTTAGGGTCCTCCTCATATTGAATCCCTGCAACGAATTTGCAATATGAATTGTTGCACCTGAATCAATCCACCAAGTATTGGTGGCATAATTAACATAAAGGGATTCTTCAACAAAAGTAATAACATCGGTACCTTTTTCTTTGAGCCATCTCTTGAAGCCAAAACAATCATTTCGCCTATGCCCACCTTTTCCACAAAAGTGGCAAGCATCAGAATTATTTTCTTCCGCATTAGGCACTCTTTCTGGCTTCTTTTGCTGTGAACCTTTTGAAGATTGGCCTTTTTCCTTGAACTTATTAGGCTTGGGCTTCATATAATCATTCACAAATTTTTTATACCTCTTCTTTTGTGAATGAGCAAACTGATTAATATGCTCAATTATGTCAGCCTTAAGCCTTTCTTCCTCTTGCACACATCGCACCATCATTTCATCAATCTCCCATTTAACATCCATCGCATTATAGTTGATCATAAATGGATCAAATTGAGGAGGAAAAAATGACATGATAAAATGGACGAGGAAACCACTAGAAATTTCCATCTACATAGACTTAAGTTTGGCAGCCATGTTGCGCTTCTTCATAATATGCTCTCGAAGGCTTCCAGTAGGATCATATTTTTCATCAATTAGTCTTCGGATAAGACTTGTTGCATAAACTTTAGAAGACCCTTTAAACTGATGCTCAATTTTTGCAAAGTACCCTTTAGCTGTCTCACAGTCAGGAAGGGCTCCCCTCATACTATGTGTAATGGAGCCCTTTATCTTCATAAGGCACTTGCGATTAGAGTCATCCCACTTAGCCTTGATAACATCATATTCCTTCTTGAGGGCTTCATAATTTTCATTATCTTCTTTAGGTGCCTCAGGAGGATCATTAAGGAGAGCATAATCAATATTGAGTAAGGCCATCGTGATCTCAAGCTTCTCCTTCCACATAACATAATGGCTACCATTAAGCTGTTCGATGCCATTAAACATTCCAGTAATATTAGAGACATTAGTTGCTGCAAAAGAAAAATTCAAAATGCTTTAGTAAGCATCATCATAATCATCATTAAATTCTATTGATCAAATTCAAAACAGCTTTGGCCAGAGATGAAAATGAACAACACAATTTTGTGGACAAATATTTATCAATTAGCTTTGGCCAAATTGATTAATAAAAGCCACACATTAATAATCCTCATTCATTAATTTCCTTCTACTAACCCGGTTCACATCAGTTTTGGCTAGAAGTGAAACAGATCAATAAAAGAATTTTGCAGTTAAAATGCCCGTCAAACAACTTTGGTCAGAATGACAAAGCATAAAACCACACTTTATTTGAGGATCCGTTAAACTTTATTTCACGGCGGAAACATTATACCATAATAATCATAGTGATAAAAATCACCATAATTCATAAATCATAAACAAACTCAATAATAAACATAATAACAGCATGTAAATAATTAAGCATGACAATTAAAAGGCATGACTAATAATAAACATAATAAGCATAATAAAACATGCAGAAAAATAGCCCTGAAATTTATTTATGTCAGCCCCAATTTTTTTTATTCAGCAACATTTATCTGCCGAACTGGGCCGAAAATGGCCCAGCCTTTACTCCCCTGACCCCCTCATGGGCTTCTGGCCCATTACAGCGCCAGAAGCGCCGCGAGGCGCCGGATGCCGATCCGACGGCCACGAGCGCATGTGTCTGGATAAGACCAGCGCGTCGCCGCCGCCCGCGCGTGAAGAACCCTAATTTCCTTTCCCTTTCTCCTTTCCTCTCTCTGCTCCCGACGGCGACGAGAGCGAACGCGACGACGGCGAGCACAGCGCGACAGAGAAGAAGGCATCGGCGTCGTTTAGATCCTCTCGCCGGAACTGCGTGCAGCTTTGGCCAGCGCGCAGCTCTGTCGAGCGGTTCCGGGCGGCGCCCTTTGCGAGACGACGGTGCGCGAGCGGGCGTCCCCGCGTCGGCATCGACGACCAGGAAGATCCAGCACCGCAGCGAATTTCAACGGCGACAAGCGCGCGAGGAAGCAACGCCACAGTCTTGTGCGGCGAACGGCGAAGTCGCTCGGGTTTGAGCCCGAGCAAATCTGCCAACATAAGGTGATGGCTCTGACGCCGCTGTGGCCAGCGACGGCGACAAAGCCCATAAGGTAAAGTCCGCCTCCATAATCCTTAAATTAGGGTTAGGGTTCCTCCAATTTGGGGAATTTCATAATCTAGGGTTTCGGAAATTTGGGGATTTCATTAAAAGTTGCATCAAATGAACAAATCCCCACTAAAACATGCTTCATTCGAAAACCCTAACTTAATAACAGAGGGAAACTTAAGGAATTTCAGTTCTAGGGTTTCAAAAAATTGGGAACTTTGCTTAAAAGCTTGCTGAAATACATCAATCCCATTTAACTTTCATCAATTGCAAACCCTAGAGGCTTAATTTAATCCATCAGTATTTATTCCTTCAAGATTTAGGGCTAAACTTAAGATATACAGGGCTAAAAACTTTACTTTACTTCACCAGGAAGAACATCCTTAATAAACAGCATGGCATGCTTGATCTTAACATGAACTTTAGCACAGAAACTTAATAGATCTCGAGCTAGGGCTCAAACTTGGGAGCTAGAAAGCTCTGATACCATTGTTGTAAAGTTCCAGAATCATCTAGCACAAGCTTGAGCCACAACTTAAAGATGGATAAGAAAATTACCTTGATCTTGTGATGTTGACATGCCTTCTCTTGATGCTCACACTAGGATGGAGCAATTTGTGCTTGGTTCTTCCTAGTGCTTTGCCTGATCGGTGGCTTTAGTTTTGAGAGAGTTAGAGAGAGAGGCACCGAGAGCATCTGTGTCCTTCTACCCTCTTCTAGCTTTATCTCTTTGCTTTTATTTTGTTTAGCACTATGCACTAGGGGAACCAGCACCGTTGGATCAAAATTCGATGTCTCCGATCGAGACACCTTAGTGGCTACTGTAGCACCGATTACTGTAGCATTTTACTGTAGTACCGTCCTGCTATAGCAGCCGAAATTTTTGACTTAGAAGGGCAGCCTAAATCATCTAAAATATCCAACAAAAACATGTCAAAAAAAACAAACCGTGTTTTGGGACATGCGAGTGTTTGGGGTTTACACGGCATAATAGGCACCAATCTGCTAAAATATACGCTAGTACCAACCAACTAACACCAAACAAGTCCTAATAGATGATTGATGGAAGGAGACAGGAGGAGGATGGTTATGTATGCATCTGCAAATGCAATCAAACTTGCGTTGTCGTGTTGGGCAGCCAGCCGAAAGCAATAACCGGAACACACACACGTACAAAAACAGAAGACCCGAAAGAATACACGTACCGGACCTTATCACGGCCACGTGGATGGCTCTGTTAGAGTAGATTTGTGTATATTGTATTTTGCCCATATGTTAGGGGCCTTCCTGCATATTCACCTGTACATGTACTATATATATGTGGCCTTTGGCCCCCTGGTAATACAAGCAGTCTATTACCCTAACATGGTATCAGAGCCCTGGTTTTAGGGTCTCTTTTTTCCTCTCTCCACGTCCGTGCCGCCGCCGCCGTCGCGCCCCCGGCTCCTCGCCGCCGCGCCCCGGCCGTTGCCGCCGTCCTCCCCGTCCCGCCCGTCGCTGCCGCCGTCCGCGTCTTCCCGTGCTTGACATCCCCGTGCTCGGTCGAGCTCGTCTGGCTGCTGCTGTCCGCGTTCGATCGTCCCGAGGTCAGCGCACAGATCGATCTTGTGCTGGTTCCGCCGCCGGCCGTTTCGTGCTCCTGGTCGAGTTTGTCTCTTGCTGGCCCACGTGCTCCCTGCTGCTCCACGTTGATCGATCCCTGCTGCTCCACGTTGATAGCTCCCGATCGTGCACGCGGCTGTGCTTGCCTGATCACTCGTGAGCTAGCAGGAAGGCTAGCTTTTCACCGATCAGATTGCTCCCGCTGCCTCCCTGCTCTCCCGTCGTGGCGTGCTGCGATTCCCGTCGTGGCGTGCTGCCCCCGATCCAATCTCTGATCTGAGTTGACTTTCTAAAAAAAAAAAGAGAGAGAGATGTCTACCTCATCGGGCTATGTTGCGATTCCTCGCTGCCCGATTATCTTTGATGGAGCGAATTACCCTGATTTCGCTAATTTCATGCGCGTCCACATGCGTGGTCTTCGTCTGTGGGGTGTGCTTTCTGGCGAGGTCTCCTGTCCGCCCCACCCCGTTGCTCCTTCGGTGCCTGTTGCACCGACGCCTACTGCCCTTGCCTCTGATGCTTCTCAGGAGGACAAGGATTCCGCCACTCGTGCTGATGCTATTGCTCTGACTGCTTATGACCGGCAGGTCCAGGACCATTCTGCTGCTGTTGCGACATACCGGCAGGATCTGACTGCCTACTCTCAGTGGATAGATGACGATGCTCGTGCTGCTGCTGTTCTGACTTCCAGTGTCCTGCCTCAGTATGCTGCTGAGTTTATGGCTCTTCCCACTGCTGCTGCTCAGTGGGCCTTTCTTCGTCAGCGTTATCAGCCGTCTGGGGATGCTCTTTACCTGTCTGTGGTCCGCCAGGAGCATGCCCTTCAACAGGGCGATTTGACTATTGATGAGTTCTACACTCAGAGTGCTGCTATTTGGCGTCAGCTTGATTCTCTTCGTACGCCTGTGTGTGCCACCTGTCCCTGCTGCTTGATTGTTCGCGCCGACCTGGAGTTTCAGCGCGTTTTTGAGTTCTTGTCGTGGCTCCGCAAGGAGTTTGAGCCACGCCGTGCACAGCTACATGCCCGTGGTCGTGTTCCGCTCTCTAAGGTCCTGTCTGAGCTTCGTGCTGAGGAGACTCGTCTTCGTGGTGCTGGTCTTCTGGAGGTTCCCTCTGTTCTTGCTGCTCGTGGTCCTCCTGCGCCGTCTGCTCGTGGTCCTGCTCCGCCACAGCCTCCGTCGCGATCTTCAGTACCGCCGATACTACCTACTCCTCAGGTCCAGGGTCAGAGTCAGCCCCCGCAGTCTCGTGGTCCTCGTGGTCCTTGCACCTACTGTGGCAAGCCTGGCCATGATATTTCTGGCTGCTGGCAGAGGGATCCCAGCTTACGTCAGCAGTATCTTGCTCGTCGGAGGACTGGTTCTTCAGGATCTTCAGGCTCTTCAGGTTCTTCTGCTGCTGCACTGTCTGATCAGGACATTATCCGTGGTCTTCGTGGTCTGCTCGCTGCTTCCGGCTCTTCCTTGCCGGGTTCTGCTGGTTCTGTGTCTGGATCTTCTGGCAACACGCGACCACCACCTTCTACACAATCAGGTATGTCATCCCCGTGGTATCTGGATTCTGGAGCTTCTTTTCATATGACTTCTGCATCTTCTATTCTTTCTGCTCTTCGCTCTCTTATTTCTCCTGTTCGTGTCATCACGGCTGATGGTACCTCTCTTCCTGTTTCTAGTCGAGGCACCCTCTCTACTTCATCTTTCTCTGTTCCTGATGTTTCTCATGTCCCTAGCCTTAAGATGAACTTGTTTTCTGCTAGTCAGCTTACTGATTCTGGTTGTCGCGTCATTCTTGACGCTGATTCTTGTGCTGTTCAGGACCGTCGGACTCAGGCCCTGGTTGGAGCTGGCCCTCGTAGTCTTCAGTCTCCGGGGCTCTGGGAGTTAGACTGGCTTCGTGTTCCTTCCGCTGCTACTTCATCTGCCAGTTCTCCTGCGGTTGCTGCTTCTGTCACTGGCTCTTTCCAGCAGTGGCATCATCGGCTGGGTCACCTTTGTGGCTCCCGTTTATCGTCATTAGTTCGTCGAGGTCTTCTAGGGTCTGTTTCAGGAGATGTGTCTTTACATTCATGTCAGGGTTGTAGGTTAGGTAAACAGATTCAGCTTCCCTATCCTACTAGTGCGTCTGTATCTCAGCGACCTTTTGATTTAGTTCATTCAGATGTTTGGGGTCCGGCTCCCCTTCAGTCAAAGGGGGGTCATCGATACTATATTTTGTTCATTGATGATTTTTCTCGGTACACCTGGTTATTTTTTATGCGCTCTCGCAGTGAGGTTCTCTCCATTTATAAGCGCTTTGTTGCCATGGTTCGTACTCAGTATTCCACGCCTATTCGTGTCTTTCGTGCTGATTCTGCAGGTGAGTATATCTCTCAGCACTTGCGTGGTGTTCTTGCTGAGGAGGGTACCCTTGCTCAGTTTTCGTGTCCCGGTGCCCATGCTCAAAATGGTGTCGCCGAACGTAAGCATCGTCATATTCTTGAGACTGCCCGTGCTATGATGATTGCTTCCTCTCTTCCGCCACATTTCTGGGCTGAGGCTGTCGCTACATCGACTTACCTCATTAACATTCAGCCCTCTGCTGCCCTTCAAGGTGGCATTCCTCTCGAGCGTCTTTCTGGTACCTCTCCAGATTACTCGGCTCTTCGTTTGTTTGGTTGCGCTTGCTATGTTCTTCTTCCTCCCCGCGAACGCACCAAACTGACCGCTCAGTCTGCTGAGTGTGTTTTCCTTGGGTACAGTGATGAGCATAAGGGCTACCGCTGTTGGGACCCTGTTGCTCGTCGGATGCGCATCTCTCGTGATGTCACGTTTGATGAGACGCGCTCCTTCTATCCTCGCCATACCTCTGGCACTTATCCGGTGGATGATATTTCTTTTCTTCTTTTTCCGGATTCACCTCCTGCTGTCTCTTCCCCATCTCCTAGTTCTCCATCTTCTACACCTGGTGCGCCTCCTCCATCTTCGGAGCCATCCTCTCCTCCGTCTAGTACCCCTAGTACTCCTCGTTCTCCTGCCTCGGCTCCTCCTTCTCCTATTCCTTCTTCCTCTTCTTCGGCTCCTCCTTCTTCCTCTTCTTCTGATGAGTCATCTTCTGCTGATGAGCCTTCCCATTCACGGCCTGTTCGTCAGCGTCGTCCTCCAGACCGTTATACTCCTAGTAAGTATGGTCTTTCTGTTGTCTCCGAGCCGACTTCTTATCGGGATGCTGAGCGTCATCCTGAGTGGCAGCTGGCCATGGCTGAGGAGATTGCTGCGCTTGAGCGCACTGGCACCTGGGATCTTGTTTCTCCCCCTTCAGGTGTTCGTCCTATCACGTGTAAGTGGGTCTATAAAATTAAGACCCGCTCTGATGGATCTCTCGAGCGCTATAAAGCGCGTCTTGTGGCTCGTGGCTTTCAGCAGGAGCACGGCCGAGACTATGACGAGACTTTTGCTCCTGTCGCTCATATGACCACTGTTCGTACTCTTCTTGCTGTTGCTTCTGTTCGACGCTGGTCTGTATCCCAGCTTGATGTTCAGAATGCTTTTCTTAATGGCGAGTTGAGTGAGGAGGTTTACATGCAGCCTCCTCCTGGGTATTCTGTTCCCGATGGGATGGTTTGTCGTCTTCGACGATCCTTATATGGTCTCAAACAGGCCCCTCGTGCCTGGTTTGAGCGTTTCTCCTCTGTGGTTATTGCCGCTGGCTTCTCTCCCAGTGCTCATGATCCAGCACTGTTTGTCTACACCTCTTCTCGGTGTCGGACCTTGTTGCTTCTCTATGTTGATGACATGATCATCACTGGTGATAACCCTGAGCACATTGCCTTTGTTAAGGCACGTCTACGTGAGCAGTTTCTCATGTCTGATCTTGGTCCTCTTCGCTACTTTCTTGGGATTGAGGTTTCTTCTACAGCCGATGGCTTCTTTATCTCCCAGGAAAAGTATATTCAGGATCTTCTTTCTCGGGCTGATCTTAGTGATGAGCGTACCGTTGAGACTCCTATGGAGCTTAATGTTAAGCTTCGATCCACTGATGGTGAGCCTCTTTCTGATCCCACACGTTATCGCCATCTTGTTGGGAGTCTTGTTTATCTCGCTGTCACTCGCCCTGATATCTCTTATCCCGTCCATATTCTGAGTCAGTTTGTCTCAGCTCCTACCACCGTTCACTATAGTCATCTCCTCCGTGTCCTTCGTTATCTTCGTGGCACGATTACTCGTCGTCTTTTCTTCCCTAGTTCCAGCTCTCTCCAGCTCCAGTGTTACTCGGATGCCACGTGGGCGAGTGATCCTACGGATCGTCGTTCACTTTCTGCTTACTGTGTGTTTCTTGGTGGTTCGCTTGTTGCTTGGAAGACGAAGAAACAGGTCGCGGTTTCCCGTTCGAGTGTTGAGGCTGAGCTGCGGGCTATGGCTTCGTTGATTGCTGAGGTGACCTGGTTACGGTGGTTGCTTGCAGATTTTGGGGTCTCTGTTACGACACCCACTCCACTTTTGTGTGACAGTACAGGTGCTATCAGTATTGCACGTGATCCGGTCAAGCATGAGCTGACCAAGCATATTGGTGTTGATGCTTTCTATACACGTGCTCAGGTGCAGGATCAGGTTGTTGCGCTTCACTATGTGCCTTCAGATTTGCAGCTGGCAGATTTCTTTACAAAGGCACAAACTCGAGCGCAACATGACTTCTTACTCTCCAAACTCAGTGTTGTGGATCCACCCTGAGTTTGAGGGGGGGTGTTAGAGTAGATTTGTGCATATTGTATTTTGCCCATATGTTAGGGGCTTCCTGCATATTCACCTGTACATGTACTATATATATGTGGCCTTTGGCCCCCTGATAATACAAGCAGTCTATTACCCTAACAGGCTCTAGACCCACGCCCACGAGTTGCTCTCTCCTACAGTACTACCTGCGGTGCACAGCGCCGCGGCCAAAAGCAATGCGCCCGTGCTCCTTTTACCTGCCAGGCATCGGGCAGTACGACAGAGACAGCGGCAAAGCGACTTCAGTGCTACGAGTTTGTTTTTGCGTATCAGTTGAGCTAGTATCTCTCTAAATACTAAATACTAAGCTCCCTACGATTTGTGCCCTCACCTTCTTCCACATGTTAACATCATGGTAGATCCCACTTAGCTTACTTTATTAATTAATTTATAGTTTATAGTTTTAAATTGAGTTTGAAAAAATTTCTATTGGATATATATCCTCTCCTTCTCATATATCCACATCATGGTAGATCCCACTTAGATCCCACTTAGCTCATATATCCTCTCCTTCTCTTCCACATGCCGGCCGTCGCTTTCCTTCCGCACGCGGCCACCGTCGACTCCCGTCCGTATTAAGTCATTTAAGGAGAAAAAAATGTTGCTCCAACAACTAACCGGTCTTGATGAAAATTCTGTCAATTTTTTTGTCAAAAAGAAAAAGGCAAGTGCTGCAAAATAAAACATTTGGGCTGTTGCTATAAAACAAAAAGGCCAACACCTGCACGACAACTAAAACTCGGAATTTTCATGCCGGCCTCACGCCTCTCCTCCGGGTGACCACTGCTGCCTCTTCTCTCATCGATTCAGTTTCGAATCCGGCAGCTTCGCCAAAACTCTAACCGATTCGGGCGCGAATCTACCATCACATCTCAAGGACACCATGGATCGTGAGGGATTTGGCCTCGATAATGTTGTCTCTATCTCCTCCCGTGCGCGGCCACCAATGACTCCCTTTGCAGCTCCGGCTGACGAGCCACCCGAAAGGCCCTTCCTCGGTGCCTCATCCTTTCCTGCAAGCACGAGCACGAGCAACATACGGCAGCTCTGCCTCTGGCTGCACCTCGACTAGCACCGCATCGCACGGCTCCTTCGCCTCCACACACCAGTTGTCGGGCCCGGCTCGTTAAGAGATTAACAAATTCAAATTTGTTACTTTCATATTATACAGCTTATACCGCAGTTTGCTAGACCAATACGTGCAATATTTTTCTGAAAATGGTATAAATTTGTACCTGATAATGTATCAGACACTAATCTTTACTCAGATCATCATGTCATGTATTGATAACCACAATAATAACCTCAGGTGCAGCAAAGCGCGCCAATCTCTTCTAGTGAGATGTGAAATCAGAGATATTTGGGTGAGAAGCGGAAGAACATGGGATGAGAAAAGAGCTGCTAGGTCTCAGCCTTTAGCAATTTCATTAATAATTTGGATGATGCTTTACAACGATCGAGTGGTGCTTATATGGAGTACGCAGCCACAAAAGAGACGGTGTTACAAGCGACACTACGAGCTACAGGGAATAAACGACTAAAAGATAACGATAACGGTGTCAACTACAGCCATACGATTAACATAACCCAAGAGGTATCGACGAATCTGGGCCGTAGGATAACTGAAATGTTGCCTATGAGTTTCAGCTGTCGAAATCATCGGAAAATTCAGAGCTTCAGATTTACAGTTCATGGCAATACTCCCTCCTTTAAAGACCCTTGTCCTCAAGAGTAGCATGAAAACTCGCCTGAACCAACGCCCTTGTTCAAGGTGGTAAAAATGATATGATCCAGACTTCAACTCCGTGACCCTTGAAGTAGCTATGGAATGGTTGCAGAAATCTCAAGTGATCGATTAACGGCAGGAGAAAAATGATGGCCACAAGAACAACAAATTTTCAATTTTGAGGAAGCTTGCTTGAGCACAGCTGACACACTAGTGTCTCTCCACGAGTTATCAGCGACTAGTTGAATTTCAGCGCGGCGTCACGCCGCGCCCTTTGTGAAAATTTTAGGCAGAGTGAAGAACAACATCTACATGGATAGATGAAAGAGAAGTAGCTCTAAGTTTCTGGCTGATGCTCTTGTCATTGGAAGCTACATAACAATGGCGATGCGATTTTCAGTTTATAAACACTGCTAAGAAAACAAAATGCTAATATGTGCAAGTACGCTTTCAAGAAGAAGAAGGTGCAGTTTGCCGGTGCAGTTTCTGCATAAGAATTTCTGCAATCATCTTTGTACCATCAACTGTATGGCTGCTGAGCACCACAACCACCTCTTTTGTTTACTGGCTCATCAATGTCCTGCTCCTGGACATCAAGCTCATCACCCCCAGCGCAAGTCTTTTTGCTCTTGCAAGCCTGCTTGAACTTGGGTTCTTCCTGCAAGATATCATTGATAAATAACACGTCAAGATCAAGGAACATAGCCATAAATGGTTCTCACTAGGATGATATGCAGTAGCTAAACCAATTGTAGATTCTATCAAAGAAAGTAAAGCAATTACATCCATTGGTTCTTCACACCTAACCCAAAAATTCGGCAAAGTCTGAATTTAACATGTCAAGTGAGAATAGGTACAAACTTGGACAAACTTAAACATAGTCAAAGGCTCCTCTCAGTTTAGCTAGACATTACAATATTTAATTTTAATCTTTTCTGAACCTGCAACACATCTAGTATTTGTTCGGTTTCAGTTAGCAACACGTCGCATACTTACGAAAAAAATTAGAACATTCATCTGGTAAGAACTGATAGTCGAATATGAACACACAATTTCAGTAGCAAGCCATTATTCAGAAAACACATTGCCAGCTCGCAGTCTTCCACTTGACTTGCGGCATAGAGATTGTTTTCCCTCCACAATATAGAGATTTTTTTCTGAACTCCTTCCTTCTTCAAGGGTAACCACATCCTTCCGGCCAACCTTGCTCATAGCCTCTGCTATCATGTTGCCGATTTCGTAGTTGTTGCCAGCACTAACAGCAGCAACATCAGCAAGCTCAATATTTGAACATGATTAGCAACAGCTGCAATAACTGAATAACCTGAATAAAAGAAGACAAAATATTAGGCTGTAAATTGTGTGCGAATTCAGAACTTCAGGTTATTCCACAAGTTGGTTTCTGAATTTAAATCTGCACTCTATTTTTACTAAGAGCAAGAACGATAAAAACAGGAGGGACAAAAACACTACATTTTATATTTGCTTCGTATTTCTATTGCACATAACTGAATCAGGAGGCCAAACAATCCAATTCGTTCCTAAACTGGCTTTAATTTGTGCTTGGTTTCACATACACAAAGAAAAACAGGGACATAGCCTTTTGCATATTCCTAGCTGAAGAAATAAAGTAACTGTTGAATACGACGATGACACCTGACTGAACTTTGACAACAGCATCTGTTAACTGACATTAAGCATCAAAAATCATGTCTTGCTATCATGTCAAAACTCATCTATACAGGAAAATATACTATCCTACATTCTTGCTCAGCCGGACTATATACATAAATTACCTTGAAAATTATTTGATCGCCCGTGAAAGCCTGTAGGCCCGTTACCTTCATGAACTGGTCAGGTGAGCTAACCTACAAACAGAAAAATAATTATGCTCTTGCATAGTTAACTGATCACAACTTTAAAGGAATATTTGATGAAATTGCAGAGAGCAAAAGGAAGGTCAGTAACCTTAGAATATGGTGATGCAAATCTGGCTAAAGCAATACAAAAGCTTGCGCAACTATGTAAACAGTTACAACAAAATGTCGCTACGTAGAAGAAAAGCACACGAACTGATGGATGGTAAAGAAAAAAACCATCATCGCATCTGTGTTAGCGAACAATGACGTTGGCCGATAAGTACAAAGGGCTAGATATATAGAAACTGATGTAAAATATGTTGCAGCTCTACTGACTCAGCTATCTATTTTTGGATGTGAGCACTCGGCGCCCTAGTATATCAATAATTGGTATTTACGTAGTTACTGGGCAATGAAGAGGAACCACAGCCCGTACATTTGCTTGTCTCGGTTCTGGTTCTCCCAGATTCTGTGAGGCCCACAAGGACTTTCCGTCGTGGCCGTCGAGCAGATAGATGAACCGGTCTGTATTCCTGTTGTGGAATTCAAAGAAAACATCCAAATCATTATGGAGTGAATGCATGAAATTTCTTAGAATTGAAACGGAAGATTGGAGAGAAGCAAAATAGAGGGCTGACCGAAGGTACAGCTCTGCCGCCTCATCAAGCTTGAAGATGAAAAGCCATAGGTCCTACTCCTTCGTATGGCAGCAGCCTCCGCAGATCCTTCAGATTATCTGCAGAAACACACGCACATCGGAGATCAGCGAACGCCGCGTGGCGGATCCAACCAAAGTGGAACCAAATCAGGACAAAAGTGGTGCGTGGGGGCGATACCTCACTACTCAAGTCTCTGCAAGAATCGATGCAAGAACGAACACACATCTAAGAAATGGATAGAATCCTATCGACACATCTAGGAAACATGTAGAACCCTATGGTGTTACTACACATTTACATAATGATTTTTGTCGTCATATATTGCATTTGCACAGCTAGAGATTATTTTTTTATTTAGTCTATTACATATTGCCTATTGGATAAGTTTTTTTTGCAAGCAAGTGAAAATTAAATTGCTTGATAAGGCACATGAAGGAAATTATACTGTGAGATGAATCGACAGCTAAAATTGTTGAAAGGAAAAAGGGGCGTGCTTGAATCTACATTTACCTATGATGTTGGAGCCATGTCCATCCATATAATTATCCTCCGATCAGATCTATTTACAACAATCCTATGAGAATTACTCCTTGATTTATCATATGCAATCTTTCTCATCAAGCATTCATACAAACACATGGTGTGCACATATAAACCTGCAACGTGATGGTAGAAGCAAAAAAATCCTACTAAACAGCTAAGCACTCATGTAAGCTACTCATCAAGAATCATGCTGCTTCGCCAATTGATGTACCAAACTGAAACTGACAACGATTTGGAGGAGGTAGCAGCTTCGATAGACCAGAGGTGGGTGACTGTTCGTTGGAGCACTGGATCCATCAGAGGAGATATGAGGGAGTGAATCCATGAGGGAAAAAGGAAGTACCGAGTGCGGTAGAAACCGACCTTGTCCGAATCCCGCCGGCCGGCAGCGCACGGAGAGTGGACTGGCGGCGCGCGGAGACGCACGGAGAGTTGGCCGGCGGCCTCCAGCAGCTCGTACACGGCCTGGTCCTTCAGGTCCGCGCGCCATCGTCGCCACCCATTGAGCCGCCGGCCGGCGGCGCACGGAGAGTGGGCCGGCGCCCTCCAGCAGCTAGCGCCTCAACCTGGCGCTCCCTCACCGGCAGGCGTCATGGCTGCGCGGTGGTGGACGAAGTAGTCGCCAGCCATTGACTCCCCGCGTGGGCACCCAGCCTGCCGCCTCCCTCACTGCCATCACCGGCAACCAACACCTCAACTTGGCGCGGTCCTCACAGGCCGGGGGCGCGGTGGTGGACGAAGACGACGGCGCCGGGCTGTCCTCGCGTCCTACTTCTCTTTCCCCTCCCGCCGGCGCGGACGCGGCTAGGGCAGGCGCGGTTGGGCGTGGCCGGCGCGGGTGAGTGCCGCCATGGCCTAGCCGGGCGGGGACGCGGCCGGGCGTGGGCGACCGCGGCCACGGGCAAGCCGGGCGTAGGCGCGGGCAGTGGCAGGCACGGCCACGGGCGGTGAGCCCCGGCCAGGCGTGGACGGCGAGCTGGGGAGGAGGCGGGTGGAGCTGGAGAGGAGGGGCGAGGTGGCGGGAGCGGAGGCCCCTGTCGAGTTCGATGCTCCAGTCCATGGCGGAAGCCGCCTCCATCGCCGCCGCCCGTCCCTGTCTGCTCGGGAGAGGAAATGAGACGCGGAGCGTCGTCGCTGATCCATCTTAGGCCGGCCGTGTCTGCTCGGGAGAGGAAATGAGACGCGGAGCGTCGTCGCTGATCCATCTTAGGCCGGCCGTGAGCTCCAGCCAGCAGGTAACCGTGCCCCCACCTTCTCCTCTTCTTAGATCCTTGCCTACCACGTACAATCCCGGCTCTTTCCGTACTGCGTCTGCTCGACTCAGCAGTCTTACTTGCTTGCTGTTGCTATGCTTGCTGATCCTTGCGCCCATCTTCTGTTGTTGTCGCTGGCCGGATTCATCTGCTCAACAAATAAATCTGCAGCAACATCAGGTGTTTTAATCTGTATATATTTGTTTATGATGTGTACCCAGACTTTTTAACCCAGGTTATCTACTTATTTCGGTTAAGTGGTTGTGGCTGTATTTATAATTGGTTGCCCGATCTTGCTGTACTATTTGACTGAACCTGCATATTCATATATTTAGGAAGCAAAGGATGTTGATCTCCTGAATATTGCTTATAGATCTCCTGTGTGTTTTCAACATACAGTTTGTTTTGATTTATAACCACAAAAAGGCACAGAACCATTTGTGGTTTCGGAGGGTATTTCTATTTGATTAGCTTTTGGCCTTATGTTCTACAATTCACTTTACTCAGTGGAATAGAATCAGTGTTTCTCAACAGAGTGGTGGTAGACTAAATGAACATAAATCGTTATGTCTAATTTGCCCATTTTTAAATAAGTTTGATGTATTGATCTCAATTAAGCTGCTACTGAATATGACATTATATGTTTGCTCATTCTATGCTCAAATATATTCTTTTTTGGACAGCAAGCCAATCAATTTGTTATTGATACACGAGGATCAAGTTATAGATTGACTATATGTTTTAAGATTAGTTGCGTGGTTTCATTTGTTGGCTACCCATCTTTACATATTTGCTTTAAAGGTCGTTATTCTCTTATCACCGTATAGTTCCAAAAAATCTTTGATTCGAAAGGAAAAGGGCGTGCTTGAATCTACATTTACCTATGATGTTGGAGCCATGTCCATCCATAAATTATCCTCCGATCAGATCTATTTACAACAATCCTATGAGAATTACTCCTTGATTTATCATATGCAATCTTTCTCATCAAGCATTCATACAACACATGGTGTGCACATATAAACCTGCAACGTGATGGTAGAAGCAAAAAAATCCTACTAAACAGCTAAGCACTCATGTAAGCTACTCATCAAGAATCATGCTGCTTCGCCAATTGATGTACCAAACTGAAACTGACAACGATTTGGAGGAGGTAGCAGCTTCGATAGACCAGAGGTGGGTGACTGTTCGTTGGAGCACTGG